>CM048745.1:530566757-531166757 GCA_026315105.1 Locusta migratoria
TTCAGGAGGGTCTATCTAAGTCGTGGGGCCCTCATTTTTGTCTGCGAGGGGGAGCACTCAGCAGTATGGCTTAAGGACAAGGTGCCCATGATATCCTCGTGGGAGGATGTGAAGCTGCTGGTCAAGACAGCAGCCGAAATCGTGAAGACCGCAAAGGTATCAATATGGGTACCAAAGATCCTTAAGGATGTCCCTCCAAAGACTCTGTTCGAGAAAATAAGGGTCCAGAACCCAAAAGTCTCGACAGAGGATTGGAGGGTAAGTAACCAAAAGGTCGTTCCGGAAGGACAAACCCTGGTGGTGGAGGTCGGAGTTAAGTCCCTGAAGGCAATGCGAGAGCAAGGGCTGAAACTGTTTTTAGGGTTCTCGCAGGTCGCCGTCAGGGTAATCAAAGACCTTAAAGGCAATAATGGCAGCAAGATGGCGACTGAAAGTGCTGCAGAGAAACCTGCAGCACAGTAAAGGGGCCACTGCTGCCCTGAGCCGTCGCCTGGGGAGACAGAAGGTGGACGTGGCCCTGATACAAGAACCCTATACAAAGGGGGTGTATCGGGCCTCGGTGGTACTGGAGGTAAGCTGATTTATGCTAGAAATCTAAAAAACTCCATAACATGCATTTGTGTTAGTAATGGAATACCTTTCATACCAATGATGGTTTTTGTTCCAGGGACCTGGTGACCATCAGGATGCAGCAACGTGAGGAAGGTATCACGAGGGAAATTGTTTTGGGTTCAGCATGCCTTCCTTACGAAGACAGCTCTCCTCATTCTTTGGAAGTGAGGAGAGTGACGGAAGCCTGCCATCGGCAAGGTGACGAACTGTTGGTGGGATGTGATGCCAATGCCCACAATCTATCGTGGGGCAGCAAGGACACCAACAGTAGAGGTGAGCACCTTCTTGAATTTCTCCTATCTAACAATTTGGAGATCCTGAATAAGGGTGATGAACTTACATTCAGGAATAGTAGAAGGGAAGAAGTAATTGACATAACTTTTGGTTCCATGATGATGGGAAGTTACGTCAAACAGTGGCACGTGGTCCTGGAGCCATCCTCATCAGATCACATGTATATTAAATTCATTGTTGAAATGGGAACCAGACAGACCATGGCCTACAGGAATCCCAGGAAAACGGACTGGGAGACATATAGGAGAGAACTTGACTTCAGCCTATCGGAAATTAAGACTTCGATAAGGAATCCAGCAGAGTTTGAGGAAGTAGCTGAGGCCGTAACTTCTGCTATAGTGACCTCATACCAGGACAACTGCTCAATCACCAAGAAGTGCACAAATAGGAGTGTGCCTTGGTGGAATAATAACCTGGAAATGCAAAGGAAACAGGTACGAAGACTGTTTAACCTTGTGAGGTGCAAAGGACAATGGGCAAAGTATCGTGAGGCCCTTGTCAATTACAACCTTGCCATCAGATGGGCAAAGGAGGCATCCTGGAAGGTATTCTGTGAGGAAGTGGAGGGAACGGCTACTCAAGCGTGACTTCGTAAAATCTTCACTAGGGTACCAACTAATCCAGGAGGAACATTGAGAAAGAAGGATTTCACTGTGTACCACATACAAGTGTTTCACTGTGTACCAAAGTCACAATAAACTAAAACGTTAGTCACAACTCTTAATCTAAGTATCTACCAAATTTAAAACTGGTCAATATATAGCTAACAATGTGTATCTTATTACAAAACATAATATTTCTTTTAGCTGTATGTTATATCGAAAATATTAAACTTACAACGAGACGTTAACTATAACTTCTGACTACGGAAAACCAAAAATGACGTATAGAAACAAGAATAATCAACCAAACTGTCCATCATTACAGTAAAAGATGTATCTTATCATAATAAAAATACAAGGAAACTACAAGTAGAAAAAAATTTACTAAAACCAACTGAGATGGAATGTTTCACTGTGTACCATGTTTCACTGTGTACTATTCTCCCCTAAGTCAAACACCGGCTTGTGACTGCGATGGAAGTACTCTGCGAGATGCGAACCACATATTATTTCAATGCCCGAAGTATCGAGAGACGAGGATCAGATTTATATCTTCGATAATTAAAAACAAAGTGCCACAACCAGTGTCAATCACATCTTTGATATATGATAACGACATGAGAGTATACAGTAAATTAATTGAATTTTTATGAATCGGAAAATAAGATATGAAAACTGACTGTAATCAACGGGCACAAACGTATATTAGGATAAAAAGAAGAACTCTATTTAATAATACACAGAAGTGACTAAATTGTGTAAAACCGAAGTCAATAAATAAATTTAAAAAAAGAAAAAAGAGTAGTGCCCTCGAATTTCCACGAGACAGTCGATACAATCTTCGATTTTCGACTCACTGTTTATGTTTACAATTGTTTTCAAAACATGTGCTCAGTTTTCGTCTGCTGCTAACATTACGTGTGTTGTGCTATAATCCCATATATTACAGAAATATGTTGTTTTCCAACGTATTCTTATAAATTGTATCTATTACATGAAGAACTTTCTTAAGCACTCTTTGCCGTAATTTGGTCCTCGTGGTTTGACTTCAGGAGTTGAATTGAGGCAAATTCGAAATGGCTCTGGCAACAGGTATGATACACGTGGGTGGCAATGTTTTTGTTTTGTAGATAGAAAACAGATTACAAAATAGTAGGGAAACTTGTTGCTTTCATTATTATTCAGAAATCGTTCAGATTCAGTGCTCTTCGTGTTATTTGGAATATGTTTAATTTGAATTGATGCGCTATATTGTCATTTAGTGTTATGAACCATGTACTACTCGTTGTAAAGGTAGTTAAAAATCAACGATTTTTAAATATGTGTGATATTCGCGCAGCTTAATCAGGTATAAGATAGTGTACAAAATGTACAATAATTCATCTACACTATTTTGAATGACAAAACAATTTATTTAACACAAAAAACTTGTAATTCACGATATTTTAAAATTGAAATAGTATAAAATTAACCATATTAGCTCTATTGTTGAATAGCAGGTGGCCAGAGACTGTATTTGAACTTCAGATAAGCATAGGTCTATAAGGACTATTTATTTTTTTAATTTGTTCTACTTGTAGACAAGCTGCACTGATAGTAATTCAAAACAAGTCACACATTTACTCTCAAGCAGTGTGAATTTTGCAGAAGTACAAAATGTCGACAGCTTTCCTGCTAAGATTTATGCTTCATTGTGTTAAAAAATTGTACTAACTCATTTTCAGTTGATCCAAAGTAGGAAGCTTGCGTAAGGTTCCATATTGCTTTCCATTTGAAAATCTTGAATTTCATGTAATAATTAACTGGGTTGAATGCCGAATTTTAGTCAGGGAAGGGAGGGGGGCTGAGCTGTAGTACATGTAGTATCAAAATGCCGGTTTCAAATTTTCTAGATTAAACAAAAGTGTTTAAAAGCAAAAAGTCACATACATCTGACCACAAATTTTCACCAAAAAAGATTTGATATTACAAATTGACACAGTTCACTTATCAGAACTTTTTCGTGAAATATAGGCTACATATATATGCCACAGAGTAGTGAGAAGTTATTTGTGCTGACTGGCTACACTTTCTCTTTTCCTGTTGAATACTCTGAACAAACAAAATTGAGTGGTGATAGTGTTTGTCACTCAGAGATTGCAGAGAAGGTGCTTTTCAGCGGCAGGATATGCCTGCCCTGTTTGGAGCCGCTCAGTCCGTACGAAGAAGGTTGATGTAGCTCTCAGTGAATAGTTGTAGAATTTTGACAGGCTGTCTGAAACCAACAAAGACTCACTATCTCTACCAATTCAGTGGTATAGCCCTCCCCCCCCCCCCCCCCCCCCCTCGATCCAAAGAGAGATAACTGGCAGGACTGAGTGAACTTGACAAGCTACTGATGATAGGCATCCTATGTTCAACCATACTTCTAACATTCACTGACTGAATGCCCGATGTAGTTTCTTGACAGAGACACAGGTGCTGGGCTCTTCTGCAGTGCAAGAAAGGATCCAACTGTGGTGTGAGAAAGCAGATGCTGTCACTGACTCATAACTTCAAGAACGAGCACCAAAAGGAGCAGAGCTGCCATATGGTAAATGGAAAACCTTGAACTGCCTCAGAGCAGAGTGTGCCCGCACAAAAGAAAACTGCACAGCTTGGGAGCAGATCGATGACTCTTACTGTGTGGTGATATCCAGTCAGATGACCATCTATTGAAATGCTGTCTTGCACCAGTATGCACTTGACAAGACCTATTTAATTTTAATGATGAAGCTGCTAAACAGTGGGTTATTATTTTAATGTTGTCATCTAAATCAATTAACATGAACGAACGAAAAGTGTTACTACAAATATTGCACGTGGCAATGCACATGTAAGGCAGCTGGGGCTTCACTGTCTTTTGCCCAAACAGAAACAGCTGAAAAAGCTACAGGTATTGCCTTTGCAGAATCTGTGGTACCTCTTGCTGCAGAACCATCTGACACACACACCATAGTTGCAACCACATCCTTTGTATCCACAACCTAGCAATCAAAGTCCGAAAAAGCCACTGCCAAGTCCCAGTCACAGGTGAAACCAGCAATAAAAGTGTCAGACTGTGTTGAAGTTATCATTCCTGATCCTTCGTCTGAACAGCTCCAGATCTCATAGAGCTGGATGTCCCTCAGGGGCAAACATCTCGCCCCAATACTGAACCTCCACCAAGTTCAGTACCTCCATTTAGGTGGAAAGAGAGAGTAAAGATCCAACCTCTGTGATAGATGGCTCCCATACTACAGTGGAATGTGCAGAGTTTCAGGACACTTGTGGAGGAACTTTGTCTGATGTCTCAAGGTAGACGAATGTGCATAGACTATGTCTCCTGGAGACAGATTTCAAGCCTGCTGATAACACTGAGATACGCAGATACAGTATCCACAGAAAGGATGACGTTAGTGGAGAGAGAGCGAGAGGAGGTGTGGCTGTTGTCATCAGCACAGCCTACTGCTCTGCACCCATCTCTTTTAACACAAACCTGTATGCAGCACCAACTGGCTATACCTGCTTCCTGTCTCTGCCTCCACATGACATGCTTGATGAAGTGTCTCTCAATGATCTTCTTACACACCTCCCCAACCCATTTATCCTCTGTGGTGATTTTAATGCAGACAGTATGCTTTAGGGCTCTGTTGCTACCTGCCCTAGGGTTAAAGCAGTTGAGAGGCTTCTCTTATCTTCATGTGCCAATTTGTTAAATACAGGTCAGAGCACACACTTCTGTGCTGCAATAGGGTCGTTCTCTTGCCCATACTAGTCAGTGGGAAGTGGTCACTGCCCTTCATGGCATTTATCACTCCCCAGTTTGCATCAATCAGGCAGATGGCTTGGAGCCTGTTGACAACCACCAAAATGGGTGTGCTGCCAAGCAGACTGGACACTTCACGGCCAACTTGCTGTGTTAGATCATCATGTTAGTGTCCAGAAATGGGTGCATCATATCACTGACACAATCCACCGTGCCCCTGCAGCTACCATTTCAGAGTCTTCTGGATGACAGAACGCAAAGCATACCTCAGTGGAGTGTTGAATGTGGCTCTGCTTGGTTCAAAAGCTGGCCAACTGCAGAGAACCTCACAGCATTTTGTGTGGTGAGGGCAAAAGTCATAAAACTATACATGAGGGCAAGAAAATGTCATGGCTACAGTTCCTGAATACCCATAACCATTCCACAAAAAGTTTACAGGTATGTGGGACCATCAGGAGGATCTCTGGGAGAGGAGAGAGGTGTTTAGTGGCTGCTGCGATGGGGAATGGTACTCTCCAGTCCAGTCCATGAGACATTGCTAAAACTATGAGGGTCCACTTTACCACATTTATCGCAACCACTGGTTATGAACCAGCTTTTCAGCATCGCCAGGTGGCTGCGGAGAGGGGAATTTTGGACTTTTGCTCCAACATTATAGAGGACTATAGTTGCCCCTTCTCCAAATGGGAGCTGGATTCAGCATTGTTTGTGGCTTGCTACACATCCCCAGGTCACACTTGTATCCACTATAGTATGCTATGACATCTCACAAGGCAGAACAAGGAAGTCCTCCTCAATCTTTTTAACTTCATCTGAGCAACAGGAAATTTCCCAACTGAAGGAGGGAGGCCTGTTTAGTTCCTTGTTTAAAACCTGGGAAAGACCACACCTGTCAAAGTAGTTATTGTAGCTTCACTCTGACTAGCTGTGTTGGAAAGACCTTAGAATGGATGGTCAGCCACCACCTTGTCTGTATGCTGGAATCCAGGCAGCTTCTCAGCCACTTTCATTGTGGGGTCAGGAGATATTACTCCACCTTTGATAACCCGGGCTTCCTGGAGGCATCACCTTCTGGGTATATTTTTTTATATTGAAAAGGTCTATGGTACTACTTGGCAGCATCTTATCCTCAGGCAGCTCCCTGAATGGGGTTTTTATGGTTGTCTTCCCTGTTTTATTTAGTCCTTCCTTTCTTTATGTTATTTTAGATACTCATTCAGTGACACCCTTTTTGGTCACTTTGAGCAGGAGAATGGAGTCCTTCAGGGTAGTATTTAAGTGTGACCTTGTTTGCCACAGCAATTGAAAGTATTACATATGTTGTTAAAAGTCCTGTCCAGTGTTCTCTATGCATAGATGAATTTTCTGTCTTTTGCTATTCTCCCCTCAATGGCTTAACATTAATTTGCTGAGTGTGGGCTTGGCGAACCCGGGGTCCAGAGCTGGGTTGTGCTAAGTGCCGCCAGTCCTCTGATGCTGTAACCTCTGGGCATGCTTCAGTGACCACCGTGTTGTATGGTGATGGAACGTTGTGTGTACCAGGGAATGGGGATCTTGGCTTGACCACCTGGGTTGCGAAGAAGGAAATACCTCAAAAAACAAACAAACAAAAAACCCTAAATCCCAAGGTGTGCTACGTGGTGATGGGATGATGGCTGTTGAGGCGGAACAGTCACTAGCAAGCAACCTCTGGGGATACTGCCGCACCTCAGTTGAATAAGGGTTACCTAGACATGTGACAACTGTCTGGGTGGACATTTAGTTTCCTAGCTGCTCATGGGAGCAAGATGGATTTGTTGAGAAGTTTTAAACCTCTTGGTGGGATGGGTATACCACTGGGGGGCAACAACACCCAGGTAGCTAGTCCTCCTGATTCAGGACCTCATTCAAAACAAGTTAGGAACAGTTACAGAACACAGAATGTGTTTTTGAATATCAGACAGAAAGAGGGTGCCTTTGAAAAATTGTCACCAATTTATATTCAGAAGGGTCTGGAAGGTATTGCCAGTGACCTGAAATCTCTCAAGTGCTTGCAGAATGGAACGTTGTTGGTGAGTGGGCTCTGGACAGGATTGTTTATGTACAGAATATTATGAACAGAGTAGATGGGGAGTTAAAGAAATCTGATTCTTTTATCCTCCCTTTCAATAGCTTGAAACTCCCTGATTACGTCAAGGCAGGCTTTCTATGGTTAAGAGTACGGCCCTTTGTTCCAAATCCGATGCGTTGTGTCAAGTGCCAACGGTTTGGACATACCACCCTTTGTTGCTACTTGCAGCAAATGTGGTAAGGCAGCTCATGATGGAGTAGATTGTTCACCACCTCCAAAGAGTGTGAACTGTTTGGGTGAACATTGCATTTGGAGCAGGGACTGCAGTGTGTTCTTGGAGGAAGAGAAAGTGCAGGAAATAAAGATGACAAAGCGACTTTCCTCTGGTGATGCCAAGAAGATCTTTCAGGCAATGCAGCCTCCTTTCTTTGTTACATCTTTTGCAGCAATTATCAAAAGTTGGTTTCAAAAGCTGATGCTGCTACGCAAACCGAGGTCACTAGTTTCAGTACCAACACCTGTACCTGCCTGTGCACTTCCAAGGTTGCAGCTGTTACTGTGTCTGAAGACTTGCACTGTTCATCTGACAAAGCTACTGTTGTCACTGTTGGAGAGCTTTCAGTGCCCTCTTCAGTGGAGGTCGCTGCTCAGGACTTACCACTTTCCAAGCCAGTGGCTATTCAAAAGCCCAGCACAGCCAACTCTACTGGTGCTGTCTCCACTGTAAAGGCTACTAAGCCAAAGAAGACACCAGCAAAATGTCAGACTCAGGTTAAGGCAGGTAATAAATCGTCTGATTACATAGAGGTCATTATACCTGACCTCCCCTCTGAATCTGCCTCAGAGCTTATGGAACTGGATATCCCACAGGGGCAATCTTCTCGCCCAATACTGATCCTTCACCTAGTTCAGTATCCCCACCTTGGTGGAAAGAGAAGGTGAAAATACAACCCCCGTGATAGATAGCTCCCATACTTCAATGGAACTTACAGGGTTTCAGGACCCATGTTGAGGAACTTTGTTTATTAACTCAGGGCAGACTACCATGTATATGCCTACAAGAGACGAATTTAAACCCCTCATCCAACCCTAAGATACATGGTTATGATGATATAGGAAGGATGACCTTAGTGGTGAGACAGCTAAAGGTATAGTGGCCCCTTACAAGCAGTTGCAGTGTGTGTGTTCAGATGTGTCATCAGTTGACTGTCTGTGCCATTTATCTGCCTTCACATCACACATTTGATGAGGAAGGTCTTCATGACCTTACCACACAGATCCTCCACCATTTCGTCCTTTGTGGTAATTTTAACGCATGTAATGCCCCAGGGGTAGAGAGCCATTGAGAAGCTGCTTCTGACATCCTTTGTCCACTTACTTAACACTGTACAGGCCACACACTTATGTACGGCATCAGGGTCGTTCTCTGCTATAGGCCTTATGCTTTGCTCTCCAGCCCTTGCCCCTACGATTCAATGAGAAGTGGACACTGACCTTCACGGAAGTGATCACTTCCCAATATGGGTCAACCAGCTGGATGCAATTGAGCCCTTTGGATGACCGCCATGATGGGTGTTTAGCAGAGCAGACTGGACCCTTTATGGCAGACTGGCTGAACTCAGTTGTCGTGTTAATGTCCAGGAATGGGTGGATCATGTCACCCAAATGATCCACCACGCTGCTGTGGCTTCTAATTCCTCAGTCTTCAGGTCAACCCAGACAGCACCCCGTCCTACAGTGGAGTGATGAATGCTGCTCTGCAATACGGATGCGGTGAGCAGCTCTGTGTAGGTTCAAAAGCCAGCCAACTGCAGAGACCTTGCAATCTTTCGGGTAGCGAGGGAAAGGTGTCGGCAAATGATTCGAGAGAGCAAGAAACAGTCATGCCAACAGTTCCTCAATACCGTTACATGTTCCACCAAACATTGAAAAGTATGGGAGACGATCAGAAGAATATCCGGGAGATAAGGAAGACACCCAATTGCTGCTGTAATGGGAAATGGCAACCCGCAGACGACGCCACGTGTGATTGTGCAGGCTATGGTGGAATATTTCGCCGCAGTCGCTTCTACTGCCAGTCAGACTCCTGCTTTCAGACACCACAGTCTGTGGGAGGCGTAGTTTGGATTTCAAGTCCACCAATTAGATTACAATTGCCCCTTTTCCATGTGGGAACTCAATTCTGCGCTATTTTCAACTCGTGACACATGCCCTGGTTATGACAGGATCCATTGCAGCATGCTACATCACCTTACTGACCAAAATAATGAAATTCTCCTCACGATTTTTAATGAAATTTGGCAGTTGGGTCACTTTCCTGACTCCTGGCATGAAGCGCTTATGATTTCTCTTTTAAAGCCTGGAAAGGACTCTGCACACTTGAGAAGCATTCGTAGTGTTGCCCTCACTAGCTGTGTGGGAAAGACCTTGGAGCGGATGGTCAACCGCCGCCTTGTTGGATGTTAGAATCCAGGCAGCTCCTTAGTTGCTTCCAGTGTGGTTTCAGGAGATATCGTTCCACCTTCGATAACCTATCCTTACTGGAGATAGTGATACAACAGACTTTCCTACAAAGGCATCACCTTTTGGCTATATTTTTTGATATTGATGTTGACACTACTTGGCAACATCTTATTCTCAGACAGTTCCACGATTGGGGTTTTTGTGGATGTCTTCCCACTTTTATCGAGTCCTTTCTTTCTCTGTGTTATTTTAGATACAGAATCAATGACACCTTTTCTGATCATGACCCTCAGGGCAGCGATTTAAGTGTGACTTAGTTCGCCATAGATATTAACAGTATTACGTCCATTGTTAAATGTCCTGTTAAGTGTTTCTTATTTGTTGATGACTTCTCTCTCTTTTGCTCTTCATCTAATCTAGCAATGACAACATGTCAGTTGCAAGTCACTCTTTGACATTTGGATGAATGGGCAGAGAAGACTGGCTTTAAGTTGTCAACTAAGAAGTCTGTATGTGTTCTTTTTAACTGTACTCATTCCATTTTTAATTTGCCTGAACTGCGAATGAGGGAAGCCATTTTAAATTTTAAAGACACAGTGAGGTTTCTTGGCCTCACATTTGACACAAAACTTTCATGGCTGCCACACCTGAAAGATTTGAAAAGATGGTGCCTCAAAGCACTAAACATTTTCAAATGTATTAGCTGTACGTCATGGGAAGCAGACAGGACTTGCCTGCTCTGATTTTATACAGCCTATGTGCGATCACGGCTTGGTTATGGATGCATGATTTATGGGTCTGCACGGTCATCCTATTTGAAGATGCTGGACATGGTTCACCATGCAGGGATTCGGCTGGCCACTGGGGCATTCGTCTTCCTGAGAATTATTCTGTTTTCTCACCAGAGCTTTATGCGATTCTGTAAGCACTGGAGCAGATCAGAAGAGATCGAGATAAATGGTTTCTTCTCTGCTGTGACTCTCTTAGGCATTACGTCAGCTATATCCAGTTGTGACGTTATTGCAAGATATACAGGACGCACTGTCCCTCCTCCAACATCGGGGGAAAGAGGTAAAGTTTTGTTGGGTTCCGGGACATGTTGGCATTCCGGGAAATGAGGAAGCTGATCAGGCCGCCAAAGAGGCCTGGCGAGACAGCTTAGTGGCACGGTGCCCTATTCCTCTGCAGGATGTCACTTCCTTGTTGTGGCTGTGGTCTCTGCACTTGTGGGAGGAGGAATGGCTGTCAGTAACGGATAACAAGCTGCGGTTGCTGAAGCTCACTACCTATCCATGGTGATCGTCCTGCCGGCCCCTCAGGAGGGATGACGTCGCCTGTGAATCGGGCACTGTTCATTTACCCATGGATTCCTCCTCCGATGAGAGGAGCCCTCGATATATGATGCCTTATACTGGGCACAGAGAATAGTGGCGGATCTTGGTGCAGATTTGCCACATATTTTAGACGATGACGAAGTGAGTGTGTTCAAACTTTTGAAATATTTCAAAATTTGTGTACTCTGGCCTAAGCTTTTATGCTGGAGGTTTTAGTGTATTGTAGATTGGTGGATTGATACCTTTTCTTCCTGCAGCCAGTCAGCTTTCATCCTCTGCTCTGTCATTTTAACTTCTTCATCCACGTTCTATGTTTTCGACAAAGTTACAAAGTTGGCACTTGACTTATCTACCTTTTTTCATGCTGTATGCAGGTTTTGTCTCCAGTTATTGAATTATGCATTTTATATTCACATAATATGTGACATCAACTGCGATTGGGCAAAGCTGAAAATGTGTACCCAGCCGAGATTCAAACCCGGGTCTCCTGCTTTCTAGGCAGTTGCGCTGACCCCTACACCACTGGGGACACAGCGATCACCGCACCTAAGCACGCCTCCCGTCAGATACAAATTCCCAGCTTTGCCAACTACACAACACACCGATGCCCAGGGTCAAAGCCAATGGGTGGAATCGTGTCCTATAATTGACCCGTATAAAATTTAATCAAGAATGCTAGCAACAGCTGTAATGACAATTTTATTCTTTTCATACCCAGCATTTTTGTAGTAGAATACATTGTTCTTATGCTACTATCTGTGCTGACATGATGATTATATGAATGTGACCATACTAAGGTCAGAGAATGTGGTGTTTTACAGTCACACTTTTATGTGCAGATGGAGTTCTTTTCCTTGAGTGTACTGTTCTCACTGATATTATTTTTTGACAATGAGACTATCTTTACACATCCTTTGTGGTTAGTATAAAATACAAAAAGTTTATCTGAAGTACTAATTGTTGAATGTTCATATATCCTATCACCTATTAGCTTAGTTGGTTTATTGTTATGTATTTTGTAGGGCTTTAGTGAGGAGACTGTCATCGAAATTGTCACACATTTGATTGATTCATGTAAAATAAATGTTTCTAATTTTGTGGAAGTTCATTATTATATATTACCATTTTCTTTACAGCGTTGTTAGCCAAATTAAATGAAGAGTCCATACCTCTGAGCAAAAGATTGTGCCTAGCAAAAAATGCTCTTCAAAACCAGAGTCTTCACATTCAGCACAAAGAGGAAATTATAATAAAGTGGTTCTGTGGGCTTGAGGCACCAAAACAACAATCAGAGGAAGTATGGAAGACATTGCAAGAATGTCTTGCAAACATCAACTCATTGAGTATTATTGGTTCTGATATAAGGACTAATGTGAAAAGTTTGTTGGTGCAAGTAAGTTTTTATTATGAATAATAATAATAATAATAAATAAAAATTAAAAATTAATTTGAAGTAAAATTTTATCAATGGAAAATTCGATAGGAATATTAATGATGGAGGATAGGTAACAAATACATTCACACAACTAAAAATTTAAATTTAAGTTGTGTGAATGGGATTATCTATTTCCGTGTCTGTCAGCAGCTCAGTGAGCCTCTTTACAGTGAGTTGTTACCTATCCTCCATTATTAATTTGAAGTAATTTATTTACCTAGTTTGATGTGCTACAGATTAGTTTTAACTTCTTAAAAAAAACTTGTAAATGAGGATGTGAATGTAAGTGTGTGTGTGTGTGTGTGTGTGTGTGTGTGTGTGTGTGTGTGTGTAGTGAGTGACTGAGTGAGTCCGCACGCGTAAATCATTCATTTTAAATTGAGTTCTAGAATTACATTAGTACAGATTTCATACCAAATACTCACTACAATAAGAAAGGAACCCTGTAATGGATAAGTTGTTAAACACATCAGTGGTTTAATTTTAACAATGGAAAATCCGATAGGAATATCAGTCATGGAGGATAGGTAACAATTCACTGTAAAGAGGCTCGCTGAGCTGCTGACAGACACGAAAATAGATAATCACATTCACACAACTTAAATTTTCGACAATGGCCTTCCTCAGAAAAAGAAACACATACATTCACGCAATCTCTCACACGTTTATACACAGACAACCACCACATCTGGCCACTCCAGCACCACAAGCATTTAGACTTTCAGTGAGGTGGAGAGTGGGGAAGGATGCCGAGTAAGGATCGGGATGGAAAGTTCCACATTACATGATGGATTTTAAGGGCTCTGATAGGCGGGAACTTGAATTGAAGGAAAAGGGGGGGGGGAGGAATAAAAGGGAGCTGTAAGGAGTGTGTGGAGGGATTTGAAATGATAAGAGTAATAAGGAAAAAACAAAATTGGAAAAAAAGGAAAAAATGAAGTTAGGAAAAAAGGAAAAATGTAAGAAAAAATAAGTAAAACTAATATTTTATAATATTTTTACTTATTTTTAAAAAAATTTCCCTATTTTTCCTAACTTTATTTTTTACTTTTTTCCCCTGTTTTTCCTAACTTTATTTTTTTTCTTTTTTCCCCCTATTTTTATTTTTTATTATTATTCTTATCATTACAAATTCCTTCACTCGCTTCCCACACTCCTCTACAGCTCCCTTTTATACTTCCATACTTTTCCATCATGCAACGTGGAACTTTCATCCCCATCTTTACCTTGCATCCTTGCCCCTCTACTGCCCAACTTACTCACAGTCTAGATGCTTGTGTCGCTGGAGTGGCTGGACATGATAGTTGTGTGTGTTTAGTTGTCTGCGTTATTGCGGGAATGTGTGTGTGTCTTTTTCTGGCAAAGACCATTGTTGAAAATTTAAGTTGTGTGAATGTGATTATCTATTTTCATGTCTGTCAGCATCTCAGTCAGCCTCTTTACAGTGAGTTGTTACCTATCCTCCATTACTGATACATCAATAGTTTAGCTTATTGTGTTCTTGGAGTTGCAACTGTGTAGTGCTAACGCCTCTGCCGAAAAATTTCAAGCTACAGTTTGTGAATATTGTTCCTGAGTTTCACATATATTAAGGTATCTTCTGATCACAGTCTCTTTAAAAAGTCCCTAAAGGAAGAAGATTGGGTTAATGTCTTAAATGCTTTGGTCACATTGTGCAACTTTTACAATTTTCCTGGCTCACTCAAATGGATATATTTCACGGGATTCCTAAGCTTGAATAATAGTTACTTGCACAGTAAAAAAACTGAAATACACTGCTGGTCATTCAAAATCCGACACCAAAAAGGACTAGAGATATCGCAGAAAAATGTAATGGGAGATAAAACGTACAAAGATCGCATGATTGAAAATACAACCCCAAGTGAAATGAGGAAGATGATGAAATCAGTATTGACTATTGCCACCATTTCTGGTTATAACAACTGCTACACACCTGAGCATAGAATCGAAGAGCCCCTGCTTTTTTTTTTGTTAGGATATAGTAGTCCATGCTGCTTGCCAATGGTGATCTGGTGTTGCAGCAGGTGGTGTGTTGTTCCACAATCATTGAACAAATGTTTCTGATAGATGAGAGGTTCTTTGATTCTATGCTCAGGTGTGTAGCAGTAGTTATAGCCAGCAATGGTGGCAGTAGTCAATACTGAACAGGGAGGCCGAGGCTGCAAGGCAATCTGATGGGTGACAGAAAAGTCTTGAACATTGTGTGCCACATGTAGTTGCACATTGTCTTGTTGCAATGTGCCTGTCAGCAAATGCCAAAGGTATGGGAGACCAATAGGCTCAGAACTCCAGAGCTACAATGCTGGCTGATAGATGTAGTGGTGGCAATGCATACAAGATAAGTGTGGGGTGGATTGCAATACCACCCCAAACTATGATCTGGGTGAAGAAGCACTGTGGTAGTGAATAAGGCAACGGTCTCTTACCGCGGGATCTCCAGACCAATCTGACCATCATGGTGGTGCAGCCAGAAACTCAATTGGAATGATATTGTTTTACAAAAAAATCCTGATTCTGCTCCCATCACCATGGTGATTGGATTTGAGTCTTGAGGTACTGTGGTGAGGGACTGTTGAACTGTTGCCTTGTGCAACACCATACTGCTTCTACATATGGTATTATTTTTGGTTCCACTCCTGCACCTCCTAGTATGCATTGTTGCTACACTAACCAGCCAGTGTTACATCGCTGAAGTATTAGACCATGTTCGCACTGTCGGCAGGGCTGAGGTGGCTCACACCAAGCAGACAGCTTTTGGTATACATAAATTTATCCATGTTATGTAGATTGTTCTGAGGTCTGTGACTGTATTATATACTTTTCGAAATAATTTATACTGCAGCAGTTGCTTTTTACTAATATTTTTAACAGCACGACGCATTTCGGCAGCAAGCTGCCATCATCGGGTGCATTTTTACAGTTACTTGTTCAAAACAGTAATGAACATGTAACTGTAAAAATGTACCCAATGATGGCTGCTTGCTGTCGAAACATATCGTGCTAATAAAAATATTAGTAAAAAGTGACTGCTGCAGTATAAATTATTAAACTTTTGGTATGTTTAATATTCCTGGCATGAGCTCATTGGATTATGGTGTTACTTCTGCAGCGCAAGTATAACACATCTCCTGCCTGATTTCAACAGAAGCCTCTCTGCATGATAGATTTTTTTCAGTTACACTTATGAAAATATGTTTATTTTTTTCTTGTATTACCATTTATTCTGTATTATGAATTTTAAAAAATTCCAAAATACCCAATATAATAAAGACAGTTTACAACTCAGCGCAAAGACCTAATGACGACCTGTGACAGGCACGTAAAAAAAGACAGACACTGCTTAAGCTATTGGTCATGGCATTCTTTAGAATCTAGAACATTCACACAATTTTCATCTCTTGCTTCGGCATTTTTTTTTTTTAATGTGCCTGTTACAGCTTGTTGTTACATCTTTGCTGTGAGTTGTAAACTATCTTATTTTATTGTTTAATTCCAACCTTGAGGTCCCAATAATAATAATAATAATAATTTAAAAAAAACCTCATAAATGTTTTTTACTTAAGAGAAACCCTCAAAAATTTCAGTTGAAATTCATGACTCCATTACCAGCAGTTTCTTGTGTGCTTAAAATTCGATGAGTCACTACATAAATAATGAAATCAATGAACTGTTTCCTGGCTCAAAGTAGATGGCAGTGAACAAGTTTTGGTTACCACTGTGTTTCCTCTGATCTTCTGCTGACAGTGGGTGAGGATCCCTTGTTGCTGCGGACAAGTCCACCAAGAAGGAAATAACAAAACAAAACAAGAACAAAGTGACACATGCTTCTCATCCTTTACTGACTTGACCTACAGTGTTTGAGGCTAAACTAAATCCATGCATTTCCTTCAGTAAAAGTAGAAAAATGGAAATGAAAGTACCACAGAGACAAAGAAAATTGCCATTATATAATTCAGCAAAATTTTCATAAAAATGCACTTGGTGTGGAGCACATGGTTGCTCACTGTCGGGCGTTTGAGTCCTCTCTCGGGCTTAGGTGTGTGTGTTGTCCTTCGCATAAGTTAGTTTAAGTAGTTTGTAAGCCTAGGGACTGATGATGACAGCAGTTAAGTCCCTTAGATTTACATACATCTGAACTTAAAAATACAGTTCTCCTCAGACAACTGCCTAACAAAATAAATGAATAAATGAAAAATCTGAGAACTGTTACACCTCGCATTCCCATGGCTACCACTTTCATCTTTCCTTATTAGGAGGTAACTACATATTTCAATGTTGCTTTTATCTGTTCTTTTTTACTTCATTCTTCATTTAATCCCTAGAATGAGGGATACCAATTTTATGTTGGACACAATGTATACAATCATTTTCACCTTGTGGTACGTTTTCTAAGAGTCAAACAAGTATTAAGTATTAGTCAATTTTGGTGTAGACACATCTGTAAATGTAATAGAGAGACCCACTGAGTTCATAGGCTTGCAATTGCAGTATTGATGCTGCTTAGAGAACAAGCAGTTACTTGTGAAATGTGGTAGATATCAGTGCGACTACCATTTCACTTTTAGCTCCATTTCACTTGCTGTAATGTGTTGTCTAAAATGCGTAGAATAGTAAGCTGCTCAGTATTGAACTTTTTCAATACACAATTTGTAAATCAAGTGCATGTACTTGACAAATAACTTCATTTAAAATGACAGCTATGAATTGTGATAAGGTGAGTAGTTTATTTATAAGCTAAGATGTAATACTGCCACGTGTGAAAAAATCAGATTTTTTTGTCCGTACATTTTCATCAAAATTGTGTGAGGAACATTACGAAACTAAGAACCTGTGCGGAATGGAAAGTAAACGTTTTTCTTTTTTCACAGCCAAGGCAAAGCTTGTAAGGAAAAAAATAAGTTAATAAAATGATGTGGTGTGGTCTTATATACCATTAACATTTTTACAAATTGAAAATCAGAGAAGAGGATTGTTAGCCTGGCACATAGTATGAATACCTTCGCCTGCAGCGTGTGCCGACTAGGCGTAATCTGGCTCGGCACATCCCGGCTCGGCTCAACCTAGTTGGTAGTGTGAACACAGTCTTAGAGCCTCTTGTTCTTCCATTCATTTGGAGCTTGCTGCTGGCCATATGGCATGTGAATAAGGTGTGATCACATGTGACATGGGATGTTCAAGACTCCTTTGTCACTCATTTATTTCCATTGCTCTCTTGGCTTCCTGCATGACAAATTAAAGGCTGTTGATCTAGTACACTGACTAGCCTGCAGGTTGTTTACATTCAATTAGACAAGTGCTAAGTTGGTCTCATATTTTCACACCAGAAAATATATTTGAACTGTTGTAATAATTTTCACAAACATGTGGCATCTGCAACTTTCTCAATGGAGTTAATTTGTGGCCATTGGGACAGAAACAGCACCAGACCAGTAAGTGAAAATAGATTAATTTATGAAACCATGAGAGACAGGGAACCTTGTATGACAGGATAAATACTAGGTAACAGCAATAAGTTACAGATTAGTTTTTGGGGAAACTCATTTAATAGGGGTAGAATATTCATATTTGAGTAACGTGTCACAATAGTTATTTCTGTTTCTGACATTAGATGTACAACATCATACAAATCAGTCATTAAAAAAATCTCATATGTTGATAACTAATATTTATGGTTTAATGAATTACAGTGGCAGTTTGCCTGTGAGCAGTGATACCCCGGTCAAAACAGTTAGGGGGTCATTGGAGATATTTAGGTTCTGAAATATTGTAGTTGGCAGAAAGAAACTAAATGGTTCGACGTCTTTCTGTCAGTCCTATTGAGTCGTGACAACATCATTATGGCCACCGAGATAGTGGTAATAACAGAAAGTTGCTGCAGAGGGGTTGGTGTTGACTTGTATTTACTTTACCAAACAAATTTCACATGCAGTTGGATTCAGGTAGTGTAGTGAGTAGGTAGAGCAATGCAACAACAATTGACTTACCTGAGAGCGATAGGAAGGTTGGAAATGGGGTAGACCAAGAGGAAGGTGGTTGCAGCTATTGGAGGTCCCAAAGTGTAATTTCCAGGACCTGTATGTGATATCAGATAACAGGAACTGTTAAAAGAAGGCAAGGCAAAAGCCATGCATGGGTAACATCAGCAAGAGATGACAGATATCCAGTTAACAGGACGCTGAATGTAGCGCAGCTGCAACGTTTCCTCCAGGCAGTAACAGGATGTGCACTGTCAACACAAACTATCAACATAAGGCTTATGGTGTATGCCCCATTACAACAGTTGCAGAGCTGGATATTGCACTTATGGAAGAATGGCCAAAAACCCCTCTAGAGCTGATTAATAACCTCATACTGTCCATGCCATGCAGATGTGCAACTGTACTGGCCATCTGAGGTGATCACACACCATATTCGAGGGCAATAAGAATGACCTTTTCGCAATTATGGTAGTCCCATGCAGTGGCAGAGGGGGCGGGCCACCCTGGCCTCTCGTCTTGGGGAGCTTCCAAATACCTCAAAAATACTTTTTTTCTTTTTTCAGTGCCCTTGGCCTCTCGTTCTGGGGCTTCAAATCTCTGAAGCTATTTTTCTAACATTGTCACGATCCTCTCGTCTTGGGGGGGGTGGGGGGGGGCTCCAAATCTCAAAAGGTACTTTTTTTAATAGTAATACATGTATTTCCAAGTGGATGGGGCGCCTCATTTTGTTTTGCCACCACCCCGGGCCTCCGACATCCTTAGTTCGCCACTGGTCCCATGGTGCCTCGCTCTAAGTAAACGCCATGTAAACTTCTAGTAAAGGGGTGAGACAGAAAAATATCATACTGTATCATATACAAATTATGATTATAATCGATATCTGAATAAAATACTTTACCATATGATATTGTATATGATATCTCACCTGATCGCTTAATTATTGTTTTGAGCAGTGTATATCACTGTGAATTTTTGTGTGCAAACATGTGTTCAGTAATAGTTTCTGTGAAGCATACATGTTTCTTTATTGAAAAACTTGTACCTACTCAAATGAGACCTTTTAATACTCTCTTGATTCACTGTTTATCGGCTGGTAGTGTTCTTCAGGCAAAATGTTATGCATTAGCCAGAAAGATTGTGTTGATAATGCCTTTCACAAGTAGTCATGAGAATTTTTTTATGTCAGAACTTCTGTTTCTGATAGCCAGTGATGTAATGGTCATAGGATTAACAGTGTGTATTTAACACAAATACCACCTTAACATATGGTATGAAGTACTAGAATGCAATTGAAGCAAATTTAGAAACAAAAATATCTTGTTTGTATGGACAAGTGCACTAGAATTTGTGATGACAATGAATTTTCATTTTCTGCTTCTCTCACATCTTGGTGCCCTATCACCAAAAACAAGATTTCACCTTCACATTTCTTGCCAGCTACAACCGAGTAGGGTATTTTACTGATTTGTGGAAATCATTCACTTTCCAGAAAATGGTCTGCAAATGTTGCTTAATACTACACTGTACAAATACAGCTTTAAAAACTCCACTGCGGCATAGCGGCCGAGAACAGAAAATTTTTTTTTTGTGTGTTTCAAGCAATGAGAAATGCATAAAATGTGGCTGAAACTTAATCTCAGAGATAGAAATTAGATAGTGGTAATGTAGTTTGTATCATTTTGATGTAAGTGAACACACCAAACAAATAATTATTATATTAGCACACTATTATAATGCTTTGCAGCTGCAAAGTTGTAAAGTATTATCATGTACATATTAGTGCGCTGATGTGTACATTTGCAAAACAGCTGTTCACTGTACAACATGCTATCAAATTATGTTAAAAGTCATTTTCTGATGTTTTTGGTGAAAGTGCAAATTTCATGTTTGTTGTCAGTTTTAATATTTACAACAATGATGCAGTATCTCAATATATGATCAATAAATCTAAAATTTGTTTTTCAAAAACCCCTTTCGAGCGCATGTGGTGAATGCAACTATTTGTAATCAAATTTGAAATGATTACTGATTATGTCAATAATTTAATTCTATTTCACAGTATAACATTCTTCCATGACAGCTAAAAGAGAGAGAAAAATAGGAAAGGGTGGGATTTGAACACAAAGTGGAAAATTTGTAAACAAGGATGATAATCGTTACGCTACCAAACAGATACAATAAAAGATGTGCAAGTAGACAATCTTACTCCATAGATATAAGCAATGTGAAACATCAATAATTATTTTTATTCAAAAACATTTAATGTTTGCACCTATGACAAAATATTTGCTCTCTTATTTTCACCCTTCTTAAGCCTCCCAAGTTCCTGTTTAACGTGTCAAATTTCTTTGTAAACAATCAGCACGAGAAAAATGAATATTGATATGTGTAAAGTGACCATTGTACAAGATTAATTTACATATACACAAGAATTAATCTAAATACAAACTTTAACTACATAATTACACAATTATATGTAAATTTTACAGTTGTCACTATCAACAGTTTTTAAATTAAAGTGAAATGTATTTTGTTGAAAACTGAAGAACGGATCTAAGATGCAATGCTTATTTACCCATATGGTACTTTGTATCTTTAGACTAGCTCAGTTTGTTGATACAAACAACAGTTTGATTTAAAATCTAGGTTGTTTTCAGCTTTATTTCCAATGCATAAAAATCTAGGTTCTTTCTGAAGAACTAAGATACCACAAACACATCAACTTTTGGGAGTTTTCGCTATGAGACTTCACAACTTCTTTTCCATTGTTACATAAAAGTTCTAAATGCTTTTCTGTCACAAAAAACTTATTGTATGCATAAAAAGTAAGGAAAAATCAAGTAACTTTCACTAACATTGTTACAACACACATATAGCTTTGTCTTCCTCCCCTCAGGGGGCTCAGCATTAACTGGCTGAGTACGGGCTTGGCGAACATTGGGTTGCTGAGCTCAGTACCACCCTGTGGTGCAGTGATGGAATGTTGTGATTGTTGTGTGTTGCAAAGGGGGGGGGGGGCTCAATCCCAAGTTTTGATGCATGGGACGGGGTGCACGGTCATTGAGGCAGAACAGGGACCAGTGTGGATCCTTTGAAGTTTTCATTTACACCTCATAGTGGGATGGGAATATCTCAAATAGGCACCAACAATCAACCACCAAAATGGGATGGGATTGGACATCCAGTTCTTCTGATCAAGGACTGTCCAAAACTAATTGTCAGTGGCAGTAACAGAACACATGCTAGTAATCAGAATTTGTTTTTATTTGCAAAAAGGGAAGAGGGAAGTTTTTTTGAAAAAGGGTCACCATTCTATATTCAAAAGGGTTTGCTGACTCATTAAAATCAGCTAAACATTTGTGCAATGGGGCTCTTCTAGTAGAAACATCTAGCTTCCGACAAGGAGTGAACCTTCAAAATCCCATGGTGGATTTCCTTGTTCACCGCCTTCAAATTGTGTGAACTGTTCTTGGGAACTCCCTGTCTGGAGTAGGTAATGCAGCATTTACTTGGAAGAAAAGAAGATACAAGAAATCAAAACAACTAAGCGAATTTCCTTCGCAGAGACCAATAAGATCTTTAAGACCATGCAACCTTCAGCATTTGCCACCTCATTCGCTGTTGTCCTTCAAAAGGCGATTACGAAAGTTGATGCTTCGACACAAACAGAGGTTGTTAGTGTTGCCACTAACACCTGTGTTTTGATTCAGTGCCAGTAGCTTCTCCAAAAACATTAGAGAAAGCTACAGTTACCAACATTGTTGAACCTCTGGCAACTCCAGTAGTAGATCTCGGCCAAAAATCCACCATGGCCACTACCACTTCTACTGTAACTTCTACAAAGCAAGTTAAGTTGAAAAAGGCATCTGGCAAGTCCCAGTCACAAGTAATAAACTTTTAGACCATATCAAAGTTATACCAGATGCTTCTACTGACTTCACTCCAGAGCTTATGGAACTGGATGTCAATCTGGGGCAAACTTCTCACTCAAACCTGAACCCCCACCATTTGGTTGCAGCACACATCCTACCAACTGCACAGAAGGGATGAGGTCCTCCTTACTCGTATTACTCACTGTGCCATGAAAGATGGCTTTTTACTCTGGCAGGAGGATCTTCCTTAGTTTGGTGCTTGTGTAATACAGTTACGAGAGCATCACATTTTGCTTGAGTGTGTTTTATTTTTAGATCAAAGGGCGACAGCTCTTTTGTCAAGTGATCTGCCCTCTATTTTAACCGATGAACAAATGACTATGTTATGTATTTTAAAAAAGTGTTATCGGGTTGACTGGCTCTTCCACCTTTTTTATTATTGGTCAGCCAGTCACTTCCACTTATGACTGTCTGTTAGTGCAGCAGCCAGAGCTGACGGTTGTGTGCCTGTGTGAATGTTCTTTTGTCTGAAGGAGGCCATAGCCGATAGCTGAAGTGTGTGTGTATTTTTTATATGCCTGTCGTGGCTCATCATCATATCTTTGTGGTGATGTGTAAACTGTCCTTATTACTATATTGTTAATTCCAACTTGGACTTTCCATTAACAGTTCAAACCGTATTTTTAGCATAGGAAAATATCCTATTATCACTCTTTCCAAGTAGATCTTAGGCTGTTATAGATCAGCCTGTCACCACAATTTCATAATTGTTAGGTTCATCAACTTCTATCCAAATTGGCACAATTCATCCTAATATACACATTGGACTACACTAGTGCTCAGTGTGTCAGCTCAACCTAGATTTGATCTTTGCCTCAATCATTATTAATATTTCATCACAGATGGTGCAGATATGTCAATAAAAATAATAAATAAATAGAAAACTTTAAGTGGTAAAGGAAGAAAAGGAGAAAGGACTTACTACAGAAGGTAAGTAATTTGAATTGTGTGGCACCACAACCAGGATTCATCATCTCATTGACAGCCTTCAACATAACATAGAAATGCTTTGCAAACACCTGCTCTACATGGTGAACAAGTGTAGTATGTGGATAGCTCGTTGTAAAGTATAGCTTGCTGTGTATATATTGTTTGGAAGAGAAATTATAACATGCATTTGTAGTTACCATTTACATTTACAGAGAGCTAACCTGTCTCTTTTTTGTTTTCTTTTAGGATATTCAAGAACACATGAAGAAAATATATCCTAGCCGCATACGGTTAATAAGTCTTCATTGTGCACTTAACATTTTACAGTCAACGATTTTCCAGCAACATCTTGCACGAAATTTAGAAGAGCTCTACATACTTTGTGCTTCATTTTTTGAAGGTTTATCTGACCTTGAGGGTAGTGACTTATCCCAAAAATTGACATTGTACTTAGACTGCCTGAATCATATCATATCATTTAGTAAACAAAGTTCTGTAAAAGGTAAACTAAGTACTGGTTTTGTTAGTTATGTTTCGGCTTCACTTGTGAAAACAGTCTTGAAACTGCAAGAGCAAAGTACTATTGAAGACAGTAATCGGGTTGAAAAAGAGACAATTAAGTTTGTTCAGCAGGTGTTGTTGCCAAAGAATTGTGTTAAAGATATTGCTGCTTCTCTATCCTCTGTGTTTGAAAGTGAAAGCTGCACTAATAATACCATAACTGAAACAGTGCTTTATACTCTGTTTTTAGCGAGAGAGAAATTTAGTGCAGATGTTGTGTCAAAGCTGTATGCTATATTTTTTGGTGCTGTTGTTACAGACACTAAAGAAGACAGCAGTAGTTTATTTCAGACACTTGTAGTGTTTAGCTTTCTTGTTGGCTTTAAGCCGACAACTGTGACTACAGCAGGGGACCCCAACATACAGTTATTAAGGTACAGACATTTTAAAACTCTTTTTAATGAGCTGAATGTGTACAAACCTCATAAAGTTGATGAAATATCATTGAGTGCATTGAAGAGCTTGCTTGATGTTATGATTACAAAAGAACCAAACTTAGATGTTGTCATTAAAGATATTACATTGTTGAAATGGTTACAAGCTCTGATGATGTCAGTTGTTTCAGAAAACCCTGCATCAGAAAGAACATTTGAAGTATTGTGCTGTTTTGTTCAGCTTAGCCCGTTAGTAGTGGAGCCTATAATAATGGACATCCTAAAAGAAATCATGTTCACAAGTAAACCAGTACTGTCAGTAATGTTGGGTTATTCAAATTTTATGTGCACCATCCTTGAAATGTTTTTGAAACTTCATAGACTGCAGAAATTTGTTTCAAAATTGTTAACTACTTTAAAGGAACTGTTTGAAGGACCAAAAAAATCGGGATTATTAGTGTCTGAAGTCTCAGATGTTTTCCCAGAAAAATTCTGCTTGCAGTTTTCTAAAAATGTCGTGCTGCTACCCAGTTCTCAGATAATATCAATGATGAGAACCTTTATTTACCATTTAAAAGAAGACTGCCTTTCAAAGCTGCCTGCTTGTAAAAATGGTAAGATACATTGAAGAACAATGATATATTTTTCTTGCTTTCCAGTGTTTTACTTTAAAGGAAATTTTTGACTTACATATTACAAAGTTGAGTGACATAATGTCATCTACTAAATGTAATTGACAAATATCAAGTATGAGTATTCAATCAAATAAGTAGATTTTTTAAAAGTATTTGTTTTTAAGGAATTTTAAGTTTTTGTTTTTATGTAGTAAGGCACAATGGCTCTCTCTCTCTCTCTCTCTCTCTCTCTGTGTGTGTGTGTGTGTGTGTGTGTGTGTGTGTGTGTGTGTGAGAGAGAGAGAGAGAGAGAGAGAGAGAGAGAGAGAGAGAGAGAGAGAGAGAAGAAAAGCAGCTGTATGAATAACAAGAACTCAGACGGAAAACCAGTACTAAACAAAGAGAGGAAAGCTGAACTGTGGAAGGAATATATAGAGGGCCTATACAAAGGAAATAAACTTGAAGGCAGTATTCTAGAAATGGAAGAAGAAGTGGAGGAAGATGAGGTAGGAGATATGATACTGCGAGAAGAATTTGACAGAGCGCTGAAAGACTTGAGTCGAAACAAGGCCCATGGAGTAGATGATATTCCGTCTGAACTGCTAATATTGTTGGGAGAGCCAGTCATGAAAAAATTGTATCACCTGGTATGCAGGATGTATGAGACAGGGGAAATACCCTCCGACTTCAAGGAGAATATCGTAATTCCAATTCCAAAGAAAGCATGTGCGGACAAGTGTGAAAATTACAGAACTATCAATTTAATAAGTCATGGTTGCAAAATACTAACATGAATTATTTACAGACGAATGGAAAAACTGGTAGAATCCGACCTCAGGGAAGATCAGTTTGGATTTAGGAGAAATGTAGGAACAAGGGAGGCAATACTCACATTACGACTTATCTTAGAAGATAGACTAAGGAAAGGCAAACTTATGTTTTTAGTGTTTGTTGATTTGGAGAAAGCTTTTGACAATGTCGACTGGAACACACACTTCCAAATTCTGAAGGTAGTAGGGGTAAAATATAGAGAGCAAAGAGTTAGATTCAACAAAAACCAGGCAGCAGTTATTAGAGTTGAAGGGCTTCAAAGGGATGCAGAGGTTGGGAATGGAGTAAGTCAGGGTTCTACCCTTTCCCCAATGTAGTTCAATCCGTACATTGAGCAGGCAGTGAAGGAATTGAAGGAGAAATTTGGAGAGGGCATTAAACTGCAGGGAGAAGAAATAAAAACAATGGGGTTTGCCGTTGATATAGTAATTCTGTCAGAGACCGCAAAAGATCTGGAAGAGCAATTGAATGGAATGGACAGTGTCTTGAAAGGAAGATATAAGATGAACATTAACAAGAGTAAAATGAAGGTAGTGGAATGCAATGTCAGAAAATCAGGCGATGCTGAAGGAATTAGATTAGGTAATGAGACAATAAAAGTAGTAATTGAATTTTGTTATTTGGGTAGCAAAATAACTTTTGATAGCCGAAGTAAAGAAGATACAAAATGCAGAATGGCTATGGGTAGAAAATCATTTATAAAGAAGCGAAAGTTGTTAACATCTAGTATTTATTTAAATGTTAGGAAGTCCTTTCTGAAAGCATTTGTCTGGAGTGTAGGATTGTATGGGAGTGAAACGTGGATGATAAGGAGTTGAGATAGAAAGATGATGAAGCTTTTGAAATGTGGTGCTACAGACGAATGATGAAAATTAGATGGGTAGATCACGTAACTAATGAGGACGTGCTTAACCGAATTGGGTAGAAGAGGAGTTTCTGGCATATCCTGACTAAGAGAAGGGCTAGATTGGTTGGACACATTCTGAGACATCAAGGAATTGTCAACTTACATTAGAAGGAAGCGTGTGGGGTAAAAATCATAGAGGGAGACTGAGGGACGAATACAGTAAGCAAATTCAAAAGAATGTAGGTTGCTGAACGTATTCTCAGATGAAGAGACTTGCACAGGACAGGGTAGCGTGGAGAGCTGTATCAAACCAGTCTGTGGACTGAAGACAACAACAACAACAACAACAACAACAACAGTTTAACATGCATTGCCAACATTGGTGCACCTCACCATTCTTCACTTGTCAGAGGTGAAAAATAGTAAGTGTTTGTTGATACAAAAAATGCAGAGTTATACCATGCCTCAGAATGCACGTTAGACTATATATAGGTCTCTGTATTACTGGCTGGGTAGTATCATGCCATAAAATGAACTATGGAAAAAGTTTGATTAGTTATGTAAATTCTCTTACGAGATTTGAAAAAATTTGTAATAGTGATAGAGTGGCTGACCAGTACATACCATAGTTTGGTAAGCTAGTATAAACATTTAGTTTCATCACCTTTTGTGTCGTTGTTGTACCCTCCGAACTTTATATGATAAAGTCTAACATAAATGGCCCACATCGGCTGTTAAGTACAGAGCTGAAAATAACAATATAACAGATTGGCATTCACTTCACAAATCCCTGCGTGACTCTGCGCTACATCCGCATTTGTTCATAGAGGGTGTGCTGCTTGTATAAAGTCTCACACGCCTTTGGGGCGGGCACTGCAAGTACATAGTCGGCACGCTCGATTAGAATTAGGCGACGCGCACCCTGCTACAGCACATCTTCCTCTTCTGCAGACAAAAACTAAACTCCTACACATGACACTTCCATTTTGTCCTCATTGCCAAAGCGCCGAGCTGGCACCAAGGAGTACGGGCATGCAGACTCAGAGCGCCGCGCAAGAGAGCGAGCCCTGCCCGTTGGTGCCCAGTGAGAAATGACCAGAGAAAGTGGGAAAGTGGGTCCTAGTCCATGATGCTGTTGTCACTCTCACCCGGTGCTGTAGGCAGCATAACTGCAAGCAGCAATGGCAGCGGAGGTGGCAGAGGCGATGACAGTGGCAATGGATGCGGAGTCAGTACCATGGGAGGGGCTGATGCAGGCAAATTCATAGGTGTTGCTGGATGCTGCTCCCCGGATGCTGTGGAGTGTCAGCTGGGAGCAAGCAGGGTTTGGTGCTCTGCCTCATCAGGTGACAGGCGAACCCGTGGGTGTGTCGGGACGTCTTTCCCCTCCCGACCTGCCACCCTAGGGTGCAGTTGATCCACATGTCGAGATGTGAGGCCGTCCACCATGCAGACCTCACAGATACGGCGGCCAGAACAACACGTGGCAACTGCTGGGATCTATTTGGGGTGGCAGCTGAACCCGCGGGCCCACACTGCGTTGCCTGGACGGAGATGGGCTGGCGGTGCCGCGTGGATGTGGCCCGGCAGTGGCCGCAGCAGGTGAAGCAGCGTCTGAGGCTGTCGGCAGTGTAAGAGTTCTGTTGGGCTCTTATCCCGAATAGGCGTAAAACGGTAGAAAGCCAGGAATCTCTCTAACGCCATGTCAGGTGAAGATTGAACTGCGTACTTCTTCATTTGGGTTTTAAACATTCTGACAAGATGTTCTACCTCCCTGTTAGATTGGGGGTGAAAAGGGGGATACCAAAAAGTGATAGATACCTCACCGGGCACAGTATTCGTCAAATTCTTGGGAAGAAAACTGTGGGCCGTTATCAGTAACTAAATTGATAGGCAGGACTTTGAGAGCAAAGATCTTAGATAACGCTGAAACTGTTACTGCTGTTGACATAGAAGTTCAACGTACCACATGTGGGAACTTTGAAAATGCGTCGACCACCAATAGCCAGAAGGAATTCCAGAAGGGACCTGCAAAGTCTACATGAACTTGTTCCCAAGCCTATTCCAGATCTGGCCATGGTGAAAGGGACATGCGCAGAGCAGCCTGGTGAGTCGCACATTTTGAGCAGGCAGAAACAAGTCTGACAATATCCCTGTCCAGGCCTGGCCAGAACACATGGCAGTGAGCTAATGCTTTTGTACGGGACATACCCCAGTGGACCGCATGCAGAAGATGGAGGACCTCGTGATGTAAGGAGGAGGGAATGACCACCCGAGGAGGTGCGCCTGCTGTGGACAGTAAGATCACTCCATCCCTGACTGAAAACTGATATAGGAAGGAAAAGTAATTGCGAAGCGGGTCCGAAACACGACTCGGAGGCCTCTCCGGCCAGCCGTGTTGTCCAAAAGGGACTACCTGTCTGAACACAGGATCGGCCGTGACCGCAGCTGCGTATGTGTTGCGGAAACTGGAAAATCATCCACTACCTGTTGTTCCACCGCATCAAGATGAAAACAGAGCAATTTGTCATTGTCAAAAACAGGGTTGGGACCCACTGGAAGACGAGACAGCACGTCAGCATTAGCATGTTGGGCCATGGGGCAAAATTGGATTTCATAGTTGAATCTCGACAAAAACAGGGCCCATTGCTCAATGCGGTGTGCTGCTTTATCTGGCAGGGATGCAGAAGGGTTGAACAGAGAAATCAAGGGTTTATGGTCTGGGATCTAATGGAATTTTGTGCCGCACAGAAAAACGTAGAATTTGTACAATGCATAGATGATAGCAAGACCTCTTTTTCTATCTGTGAATATTTCAGTTGTGCTGACTTCAATGTTTTTCACACATAAGCAATGGGCCTCTCAGCACTGTCTTCGTATCTATGGGCCAAGACTGCTCCTACCCCATGTTGGGACTTATCTGTGGCCAAAACCAATTATTGCCCGGGCTGGAAGGGGACCAAACAGGGGGCAGACTAATTTTTGTTTTAAAAGAGAAAACGCCATTTCACATGCCTGCGATCTCTGAAAATGCACACCTTTGTGCAAAAGGGCATGTAATGGTTGCGCTGTGGATGCTGCATTGGGAAGAAATTTGTGGTAATATGCGACCTTGCCGAGAAAAACCTGTAACTCCTGCACTGATGTAGGGCAAGGTAGGGCCAAAATGGCCATGACATGCTGGCGTAAAGGGTTGACACCCTCGTGTAAAACTTTAAAACCTAGATAGACAATAGCGGGTTGGAAGAAGCTGCACTTGTCTAGATTGCATTTGAGTCCAGCGGCCTGGAGTGCCAAAAAAAGGGACTGTGTAGGTTCCTCAAGTGGTCTTCAGCAGACGTGCCCGACACCATGATGTCGTGCAGATGATTTATACAGCCCGGAATCGGTGCTGTGAACTGTTCCAGGAACCCTTGGAATATCGCTGGGGCGCTGGCAACCCCAAACGGTAGGCGCAAATATTGGTATAGGCCAAATGGTGTATTGACCACCAACAAACGCTTCAACTCCTCGTTCAAGGGAAGCTGAAGATAGGCCTCTGCCAAATCCACCTTAAAAAAAAAAAAAAAAAAAAAGTCCTTCTGACAACTCGGTGAGCAATTCCTCCTGTCAAGGCAGGGGATAAGTGTCAATGTCTGACTGTGCATTGATTGTGGTCTTAAAATTGCCACAGAGCCGCAACTTGTCAGTTGGCTTTATTACAATGACCAAAGGAGAAGACCACTCACTTGAGGAAATAGGACAAATGACCCCCAGGGATGCAAGGTGATCTAATTCCGCTTTGACGGAATCGCGGAGGGGCACCGGTATCTGGCACGCTGGAAAAAAACGTGGGCGCGTGGAAGGTTTCATAGAAATGTATGCCTGAAAATATATGGTGCAACCCAAACCCGGTGTAAACAGAGAAGAAAATTCCGAGCAGAGCTTGCCCAGTTCCTGGTAGGGTACCTCGTTTGAGATTAGGTTGACATCAACCAAAATAGAAAACCCAAACAAATGAAATGCGTCCATACCAAAAAGATTCTCTGTGGTTGTATTGTCCACTACAAGAAAGGTTAAGGGCCAAATGACAGACCAGTATTCTGCCTGAGCCAGCACTGGAATCCATTGTTTATTATAACTGAGCAACTTGCGATTGACTGGCTGCAGGAGTGGGGAGCCCAAATAATGGGGTACAAGACGGTGGACAAAGTCTCTTATACTGAAGCCAGGAAAAAGTACAAGCACCTTCACCCTGTAGCATTGAAATCGTCATTTACTGCTATTACTTTGTCCCCACTGTCTTCAGGGATGATGGACACAACACCTTGGTCAAATCTTGTGGACCCCCAGGGCTCTCCGACTCCTTCTGCCCCCATAATGGTTGGGGGATTTTCTTCACCTCCTGCTCCCACACAACCTTCTGTGCGAGCATATCCCCCCAAACCGTCGGGGACAACAGTCCCCATCACCCAGCCGGAGAAGCAACATCTTCCTCTGGCTCCTCTCACTCGAAAGAGGTCCCTCGGGACGATCTCTTCCTAGACCTCTCAAAGCGCCGCGGAGGATCCCAGCCAACGGCTGATGGATATGCACATTCGTGTTCAAAGAGCTTTGCAATCTGTGTCGGGCCCTGATACCATGTCTGAGAAGCCCTCCCGGCCCTTAAAACCAAAAGGGCAGTGAGAGGACAAGAAGCAGAAACAGAAGAAAAAGGACTCTTCTGTGGCATTATAGCCACACCTTCGTACATCTTCTGCTTCTGATGACGACCTTAAGCTCCTTACCTCCTCTGGGGATCTCGCTCTCATCAACTCCTCTGAATCAATGGTTCTGTATTCCATAGGTTCACTGATAGTGCCAGCAGATGAACCTATGGAATGAGGTGTTTTAGCTGTCCCTTCATGGCCTTTACTTGAAAATGCATACTCCAGTGGAATTGCAGTGCCCCCCCCCCCCTCCTGCTTAGCTGAGCTACTACAGCTTCTCAGCACTTCACCTGTGTTCTGCATTGCCCTGCAGGAAACTTGGTTTCCCATGATGCGCACCCCCGCCTTACGTGGCTATCGGGGTTACTATAGGAATTGTGCAGATTGTGATAGGGCATTAGGTGGAGTCTGCACCTACATCCTTAGTTCCATCTACAGGGAAGCTGTTACACTCCAGACACCTTTGGAAGCCGTGACTGTCAGGGAACTGGCTGCAGTGGCCATTACCATCTGCAACGTGTACCTCCCTCCTGATGGAGAAGTACACCAACATGTGATGTTTGCTCTGATTGCCCCCACCTTACGTTGTATTGGGTGATTTCAACGCCCATAGCCCATTGTGGGGTAGTACCATGATTACTGGCCGTGGTAGAGATGTCGAGTCCTTACTATCTCAACTCGACCTCTGCCTTTTAAATGATGGTATCCCCACGCATTTTAGTGTGGCACACAGTACCTATTCGGCCATCGACATAACAGTATGCAGCCCTAGCCTTTTCCCATCTGTCCACTGGAGAGTACATGATGACTTGTGTGGTAGTGACCACTTTCCAATCTTCTTGTCACTACCCCGTCTGTCCTCTGAACACTTGTTCCGATGGGTGCTTGATAAGGCTGATTGGGACATTCTTAACTCTTCTGCCCTTGTTGGTTCTCCAACGCATCATAACACCGGTGTGGTAGTTGAGGGCGTTACCTTGGCCATAATTTCTGCGGCTGAGTGTGCTATCCCCATTTCTTCGGGATCACCCCGGTGGAAGACGGTGCCCTGGTGGTCCCCAGAGATTCCTGATGCCATTAGAGACCGCAGACGCACTCTGCAGCGTCACAAATGGCACCCGTCTCTGGAAAATCTCATTGTTTTTAAATGGCTTTATGCCCGAGATTGCCAATTGATTAAAAGACGCAAGCAGGAGTGCTGGGAGACGTATATTTCTACCATTGGCTCATGTACCTCTCCATCCCAGGTGTGGACAAAGATCAGGAGTGTTTACGGTTACCAGCATCCTTTCAGTGTACCTGGGATTTCCGTAAACAGAGCAGTCTGTACTGATCCACAGGCAGTAATGAAACACTTCGCTGTGCACTACATGCAGAATTCAGCTTCTGTGCATTATCCACCAGCCTTTTGCAACCTGAAATAATTGGAGGAGCGAAAGCGGCTCTCCTTCTCGGCTCGCTCTGTGGAGCTGTACAATGCCCCCTTCAGTGAATGGGAATTGCTTAATGCCCTTACACTCTGCCCTGACACAGCCCCTGGGCCAGATCGCATACACAACCAGATGGTAAAACACTTGTTCGAGGTGTCGAAGCACCATTTGCTACCCATGTTTAACCACATTTGGAGCGATGGTGTCCTTCCCTCTCAATGGAGAGAGAGCACCATCGTCCCGGTGCTCAAACCTGTCAAACACCTGCTCAAATTGGACAACTACAGACCCATCAGTCTCACCAACCCTCTTTGTAAATTGCTAGAGCGTATGGTGGACCGCCGGATATGCTGGCTCCTGAAGTCTCGCGGTCTACTGTCTCCATGTTAGGGTGGTTTCCGCAAAGAACGCTCCGCCTTGGACAACCTTGTCCACCTTGAGTGCGCCATCTGGATGGCTTATTCAAGACGCCAGCAATTGGTAGCAGACTTTTTTGTTTTGCCCAAGGCTTATGACACGACCTGGCGACACCACATTCTTAGAACATTACATTGTTGGGGTATTCAGGGCTCGCTCCCCATTTTTATACAAAACTTTTTACCACTGCATACATTCCGTGTACAGATCGGCGCATCTCGTAGTTCATTGCATATCCAGGAGAATGGGGTTCCCCAGGGCTCCATGTTGAGTGTTCCCATGTTTTTAGTCATTATTAATGGTCTAGCAGCTGCAGTAGGTTCATCAGTATCTCCCTCCATATTTGCTGATGACTTCTGCATCTATTTCAGTTCCTCAGGGATGTGTGTTGCTGAATGACAGCTGTAGGGAGCCAAACAGAAGGCACAGACATGGGCACTCTCCCATGGTTTCTAGTTCTCTGTCGCCAAGATGTGCATTATGCACTTCTGTCGGTGTCGAACAGTTCACCCAATCCCGAACTTACCTTGATGACCAACTACTTAACATAGTGAAAACGCTTCATTTCTTGGGGTTAGTGTTCAACGACCGGCTAACAAGGCTTTCCATATTCGTCAGCTCAAACAGAAGTGCTGGCAGCACCTTAATGCCCTTCACTGTCGTGGCAACACCACTTGGGAAGCAGACCGCAGTACGCTGCTGCAGTGCTATAAGGCGCTTGTTCTGTCTAGACTGGACTATGGCAGCGTTGCCTATGGCTCGGCAGATGTTGGACCCAATACATCACTGTGGGGTTAGGCTTGCAACAGGAGCCTTTCGAATGAGTCCGTGAATAGTCTCCTTGTGGAGGCTGGTGTGCCTCTACTGCATATCAGGCATCAACAGCTGCTTGCAAATTATGTTGCTACCATCCATGGTTTACCTAACCACCCAAACCGCCATCTACTTTTTCCTTAAACTGAACTCCACATTCCACAGAGGCGGCCGAGATCAGGGTTGACAGTTGGTGTCCATGTTCAGTCTCTACTGAGACAATTGGAGTCTGTTCCTGTCCCCTCTTTCTTCACATACCAGTCGCGTACACCACCATGGTGTATACGACAGCCTCACCTTCGGCTGGACCTGTCACGGTACTCTAAAACCTCAGTCCACCCTGAGATCCTTTGTCACCAGTTTCTATAAATTATTGACGGCTTCCGGGGCTCTACAGTAGTGTACACCGACGGTTCAATGGTAGATGGTCATGTCGGTTTTGCTTATATGCTTGTACGACACAATGAGTTGTGCTCCCTGCCAAATGGCTGCAGTGTATTCACTGCAGAGCTGGTAGCCATCCGCCGCGTGTCCTGTTTCTCCTTCTTCTTCTTCTTCTTCCTCCTCCTCCTCCTCCTCCTCCTCCTCCTCCTCTTCTTCCTTGTTGCCCTTCTTCCAGCCTTGCAATGCCGAATTGTCAGTACAACTACTGTAACTCTTAGACAGTGTGTTCTTTCAAATCATTCCCAATCTGTTTTTAACTTACCTGTATTTTGAATGAGAGACAATGTTCTGAATTTTAAAGACACTGCATTTTATGGGTCTAACGTTTGACTGTAAGCTTGCATGATTGCTACATTTAAAGACTTGAGAAGGTGGTGCCTCAAAGCTCTAATTATTTTATGTGGTTTACTCACACATCACTGGGAGCTAACAGGACACATCTGCTCCAGTTTATAGAATCTTTTTACAATCTCAGCTTGATTATGGCTGTAAGTCTGTAAGTTATACAAGGTGCACCATGAAGGGATTTGGCCAGTGGGGCATTTTGGACCAGCCAAGGCTGCTGAGCACCGCTTCATTTATGGCAACAGCTTTTCATCTTGTGACAGGCATCTACCACATTGTCCATGCCATATACACCTGCATACCATACTGTTACTCAGCCTCCAATGGAAAGGCTTGTTCGTAATCGGTAACAAGCAATGAGGATTGTTTTTTTAGATATGGGTGTGACAGGTTTTAATGTTTTACATTGAGTTTGGAGCAGATTTCCACCTTGGCCACTACAGTCTTAGAATACCTTTAGACTTGACGAAATTTAAAAAAAAAAGATTGTACCCTTGACTTCATGTTTCAGCCTGAATTTTTTAACATTTTCAAGAGGCATCACGATTTTACAGTGGTGTACACTTACAGATCCAAACAAGGGAACTCATTTGGGTGTTCCATGTGTCTCCATTTTTCTTTTCTGGGCTGAGCTGCATTTGACCTTCATGACAGTAGAACAAATCTGGCATGTTCCATGTAAACAATTTATTCTCTACTCTGATTCTCTTAGTGCCCTGCAGTCACTGCAGAACAACTACCCATCTGAATCTATAACACCACTGCTCCATGAGCAACTGTACTTCATCCAAAGGTGGAGTAAGGAGGTGTCACTTCGGGTAATGAAGTGGCTGACCTGGCTGCCAAGGCACATCTTCTCTGTGTTGTGGCAGAGGCCCCTACAGCTGTGGGTGGAGACTTGGCTGGCAGTGACAGATAACAAAGTGCAATTGGTTAAATCAACTGTCCATGACTAACCTCCTTCCAATCATTCAGGCAACATGAAGTGACCCTTACGTGCCTCCAAATCGAGCACTGCCCTTTGACAGACAGCTTTTTACTCCAATCAGGAGGATCGCCTGCTTTGTGATGCCTGTGGGATGCAAATCACTGTATGCCACATTTTAACTGAATGTGTTTGATATCATGCTGAGAGAGCAGTGGCGAATCTTGGTAGTTCTCTGCCCTCTGTCTTAGATGCTTATAAGGTGAATTGACCAAAGTTTTAAAATTTTGCCAATTGTCTGGACTCTGACCTAAGCTTTTGGGATGGCGGTTGTAGTGTGACGGGGAGTGGCTGACTCATCCTTTTCAATCCGGTGATCACCCAGTGATGATATTCCGGTATTATGTGGTAGGTACTTCTACAACTGTCTACCTAGGACTACTTAAATTGCTGATATGCAATGATGTGTTTGCTTAGCTGTGCACACAGTTTTGATACTTTTCTTTCTGTTGTCTGACTTTATTTATTTGCTCTTTACTTGGATCACACTTGTCGTCTATTGAATTTGTAAGGGCACTAAATACATAGTTGTGTACCCCAAAACATCCTATCCATCCACCCATCCTTTCCAGTATCATGTTGGACCTCCTTTTGCCTGACAAAGAGTAGTTGCGTGATGTGTCATGGACTCAACAAGTCATTGGAAGTCAAGTCCCCTGCAAGAATATTGAGTCACACTGTTCTGTAGCAGTCCAGAATTGTGAAATTGTTGGCGGTCCAGAATTTTGTACACAAACTGACTTGATTATGTGAAATGTTGGATGGGAATCGTGTCAGTCAATTTAGGCAGTCAAATCATTTACTAGAATTGTCCAAAATGCTCTTCAAAATCATTGGCAAAGTCCCATTGTTGTGTGGTAACATGAAGTCCATAAATGGCTGCAAATGGTCTCCAAGTAACCAAACAACCATTTCCTGCCAATGGTCAGTACAGCTGAATCTGTGGGCTCAGTCCATTCCATGTAAAAACAACCTACACCATTATGGAGCCAGAGTACTTTTTTGACAGCTTGGGTCCATGACTTTGTAGATTTGTGCCATATTTCTCCCTGCCATCAACTCTTACCAATTGAAATTGGGACTTACCTGGCCAAACTATGTTTTCACTTTTCTAGGACTATGGAGGTGACTTCATGTTATTAGCAAATGTTCTTGGGTCATTCATCTGATATCATTGACCATTAATGCCAAACTGCCATGAACGGTTCCAACAGATTCAAACCACATGGTCATTTCATGCAGCGTTGCTTGACTGTTGGCACTGGCAACTCTACGCAAATGCCATTGCTCTTGGTTGTTAATACTCCCCTTACGACTTAGAAGATAGAGCAAGGAAAGGCAAACCTACATTTATCTCTTGTGTAGATTTGGGGAAAAGCTTTTGACAATGTTAATTAGAATACACTCTTTAAAATTCTGAAGTCAGCAGAGGTAAAATATAGAGAATGGAAGGTTGTTTACAACTTGTACAAAAACCAGAGAGCAGTTATAAGAATTGAATGGTATGAAAGGGACGCATTGGTTGGGATGGGAGTAAGACAGGGTTGTAGCTTTTCTTCAATATTATTCAATGTGTACATTGAGCAAGCTGTGAAGGAAAGCAAGGAGAAATTTTGAGAAGGAGTTAAAGTTCAGGGTGAAGAAATAGACTTTGTATTTTGCCGATAACATTGTAATTCTGCCAGAGACAACAGGTGCAATCCCAATTCATCCCTATCAAGCTATTTTCTCAAGTTCATAGTATGTACCAATATGTGGGGAAAAAGCTCTTAAAAGCAGCTGTATAAATGGAATTTAAGAATTGAGTAAAAAAATAAAATAAAAAATAAAAAAAAAATAAAGAAAGATCAGAAGAGTCAACGTATTGCTCCGGTGGTCTAACACAGGTGACTGTTAGGATAAGAGTGACTGGCTAACTAGCTGAAGCAACAGTCTCGGACTGTTTTCAAATTAAATAATCACAGGCAAGAACTTCATAGACCAATATGTAACAAATACGCAAGAATAAAGCTCTTAAAGGTGGAAGTACAAATGTTAAGAACTTACTACTAAGAAAATCTCAGAAAAGTTAAATTATGTAGGAACTTAGTGCTCTGGAGGTGTAATACTGATGGCTGGTTGAAGGGAAAGACAGTATACTAAGTGAGAAGAAAGAGACCCTGGCAGTGGAAGAGAAAAAGAAAGGCCAAATACAATGGCAGTGAAATTGCCAGGGAAGGAAACTATGGTATGGAAGTGAGAGAGAAAGGGCTAATGACAGTGAGACAGGAGAAAGTGCCAGTGTGAGAAATAAGATGTAGTGAGAGGTAGAGAGACATGTAGACAGTGGTAGTAAGAGGAAAATGTTGATTATGAAAGCTTCATGGAAAAGAGGGACTGCTTAAAAGGGTGTTCTATGTTAAAAGAGCACTAGTATTTTTGCATGCCAAAATTTTTGGTGAGAAAGGCAGGAGGAGGTTTGAGGCAGCTGATTCAATACTTTCTCATCAGTTCTTTATTTTTTAACAGGAGCATATTTGCCTTTTTGTGTTCTGCTAGGAAAAATAATATTACAGTTTCTGATGTGGAACAAGTCAATTTAAATGAAACATTCTAATAAGGTTAGTGGAATTTATTATTGTAGACAATTAATACAGCTCCTTTACTTTGTGGCTAATTTGAAATTTTTAATTGCAGATAATTCATGTGAGTTAGCAGAAATTCATACTGCTTTGCTGTCATGCTTATTGTGCCACTTCCTGGTTGGTATTCGTCTAGCTGAGCACACGGTAATAAGTTCTGTTCGTAAACGTTTTTGTGAATCTCTGGAGGAGATGGCTGATGTATTGGGAAAGTTTGGCTCTGCAGTTGTTCAAGTTCAACATGTGAGTAATTGTGTTTTTGTTGTTAGTATGTTTTCTTCAGTTTCATTAAAGCTAGATCACAAAACCTATTCCTATAGAAGATAAACACAAATCCTCATAATTTTTTCTACTTTTTATTGTCTTCATAAAAGCATACTACAGTAAATTGAACTTACAATGAAAATGGCATGACTCAAAACAAAAACACCTCTTTAAGAATTTTCTTACATTTATGCTGTTCTTACTGCTTCAGTTATAGCAATTTATGCACAGGTTTGCTATATGTTCGTTGCATTAAGCATGAAATTCTGTGCAGTATGTGACTGTTATTCTTACTTTTATAGAAGAGTTCTCTCGACAGTGGTAGGTTCTTCGTGCCTTTGTGAATCTTTATTTCGGATTCTTGTATGGCTACTTGAAGGTGTGTTTGTAGACTGGGTGTTTCTAGTCTCTTTCTCATCCAAGCTTAAACAAATTCTTGTCAACCTGTTGGCTCTCTGCTCTGAGTATTGTTAGAAATACAAATACTTCATTCACACTCAATTTGTATAAAAGAGGATGTTTCATGTAATTTAGGTGCATTAAAATCTAAACAAGCATACAAAATAAATGGAATTCTTGTCCCAGATTCAAACATTGCAATCTCTATACTTATAAGATGCATTTGTTGTCTGTCTGTCTGTCTGTCTGTCTGTTCTTTTATAACTCAAGATCCAGACAACCAAATAATGTGAAATTTGGTACACATAAACAGAATTAGATGGGGAAGGTTCTTAAACAGGTTTCGTTCCATTTTTTTTTTTTTTTTTTTGGAAAAACCAACCGGAAAATTTGAGAAAAAGTGAAAGTGCGTTTTCAATGTGTCTGTGTAAATCTATATCTTCGCACTGATGTTGATGAAATTTTGCACAATTGACCTTCAAAACAAGAGGAAGCGCAATGTGTACATAAAATTTCATTCAGTGCATGGTGGAGGGTACTTATGGATTTTACCAAAATCCACAGTTTTGATCTGATTTTGATGAAATTTTGCGATTGCTGGTATAGACTTGCAGACACCATGCTTCTCTCATGGACAGTTGTATGTGGTCTGCTCCAGAATGGGCAAAGACGAAAATATTTTTGTGCATACTCCAAATGGAACTACCAAAAATGTTGTTTTGCACATTGCTTTAACGTAAATGTACCCTTTTATTACACACAAATAAACAGTTTTCTATGCTTCTACAGAAAACCTTATTTTAAACACGGGCAAAGCTAGTTCATTAATAAGAGCTCTTTGCAGCACTTGATCAACCATTAGCAAGTATGCTACAGTACAGTACAGTGCAGTCTATAGCAGGAATTAGTTTTAATGTGGTTACAGTATCAACTTAGTATTTCAGTGTCATATTCATTGTAGAGCACATTCATGATTTCCACCGAGTGAGATGGTACAGTGACAACACATTGGACTTGTATTCTGGAGGATAGTGTTTCAAATACACCTGTGGCCATCCAGATTTAGATTTTTTGTGATTTTCCTAAATCACTCCAGGAAAATGCCAGGATGATTCCTTTGAAAGGGTACAGCCGATTCCTTTCCCCATACTAATCCAAAATTCCGAGCGTGAGCTCAGTCCCTAATGATACGCTGTCGATGGGACATTAAACACTAAGCTTCCTTTTTCCTTCTTCATGATATCCAATGGTTAATTGTATTATAACTTAATTATAACATTCTGGCTTCCTGTTATGGTTTGGTGCTAAATATCTGTTTCAGTTTGCTGAGGATATCAGATGGAAAGACATTTTTGGAATGGATTTAAAATTGCAGATGCATAAATGACATTGACAAGGGTAGTCAAATCACCCTGTATGTTGGAATGACAAGACATTTTTTGCTTCTGTTTTAATGTATAACCCTGTTGTTGGTCAACAGTCTTGAAATGTTCCCACAAAGAGCCTGATGAAATTCTCTATGGTGTGCTCTCCTGCTGGCCAGGTGATGGTGATTTAAATAAGAACACTCAAAGACTACCTTGTCTGTATTAAAGAGTGCAAAGGGTTAAATGTACACGTCCTTAGAGAGCAATCACCAGATCTGAACTACTTCAGCAAGAAACAATGGCACCTAAATCTGGAAAGCTGACAGTGGATATGAGATAAACTAATGGAACGCACCTTGTATTATAGTGCACCAGTATGTTGTGCTCACCAAACGGAATGAATGTGCAAAGAAAAGTTTCACAGCAGGCATTGTCACAATTGCAAGAAATTTATCACTTGTATAGAACTCATATGACTTTTTCATTCAAACCTAGACTTTCCATTGTTTTAATTTGTCATTCAAACCACAGAAAGCTGATAAAGGTCTTGAAAAGATGGCATTGGACCAAGTGGGAGATGTTGTCAATGAGTACCGATAAACTTTTCTCTTGCAATACAAACATTGAGGAACACAATGTGAATAATATCAGTGGAGCAGGATTTACACTGCTCTTAAAAGCTCCACATGCAAGCAGAGGTATCAGAGCACTTTGAATGCACAATTTAGTTCCATTGATCCATTAGATTTCAATAAATATGTTGGAACTCGTGCTCATCACTAAGAGCAGTTGCTCTTTAAGGTTTAAACTGTTTGTGGCAATGGAATACTAAATACCCATTTCTGAACTTTCATTCTTTATTGTAAAATTACTCATATTAAGACCATTTACCATCTTTATAATTTTGGGATACTATGGACCCTTTTTTGACACCTTTTGTCATTATTCTTTTCTCATTAATAGTAAATAGTGTTGAGATGCAACAAAACTACTACTATCCAGATGATAAGTTAAATATGAGAAACTCCTGTGAACCGTTCATTCACTTCAAAGAGGAAGTCATTTTTAGGAGTACTTATCTTTTCTCAAGTCTTTGTGTTGTCCTGGAATTCTTGCTGTTTAGTGTTCATTGTGAAATTTACTTTCAGGTTCAAAAAATTGCAAGACTATAGTACTTTCAGTTTTATTATCTTCAAGTCTAGCATCCAAAAATAATAATCTTACTACACCAAACTCAGTTCTGCTACTTTACAACTTACAATTCGAAATTACATCTGTAACTTACAACTCACAATTGTCAACAACTCATAACTGACTTCTGGTGATAACAACTGTCAACTTATAACTGACTACTAATTCATAACACATCACCACCATTGCACTGCCTGTGCATCCGCTTCTATACACCGTGACAAAGGACAGTCTATATCATGTGATCATATGATGATTTCTATTATTGATTAAATAAAAGTTTTCGCAGTGGAGTGGCCAAGCATTCCAAGGCGCCTAGCTGTGGAGCGCATCACTGTCAGAGGTTTGAGTCCTCCCTGGGGCTTGGGTGTATATGTTGTCCTTAGCATAATTTTGTTTAAGTAGTTCGGAAGCCTAGGGACTGATGACCAGTGTAGTTAAGTCCCATAGATTTAAAAACATAACATTTGAAATAAAATTTAATTGTTTAATACAATTAAAAAAAATCGCACTGATGTGTTTTACGGCCCACTTTAGATTTGTAGTTTTATAAGTTTTTGCAAACATTTTGGACCAAAATAATAATCTAAATAATAAAAAATTAATTAATAAGAATGTCTGAAACCCTTTTAGGAAAAAACAAATTAGGTAGTGGTGGGTTCCGAACCACTGACCTTCAGCGTCATAGTCCAACGCCTTCCCCACTACGCTATGGCTATTAATCAAAACTTATGTCCTTTAATTTCATACTATTGATGGCTATTGTTAACTGATGCTAATATGGCATTTGTAGACACTAGATTATCATATGAAGAATGATGTGTTTTTGTTAATTCTTCAGTGCGCCATTGCTTTGAAATGACAGCATGTAAGTTACAATAAGAAAATCATCAAATACGCAAGAGGGTGTATGCCAGAGAGAGTTCTGGGTAAGGAATGTCTCATGACATCTCCGAACGGCTGGTTTCCGTTAATTCAATGGAGGGTTTCGAATATCCATTATTTTTGCAAATATCTCTCAGACGATACAAGATATGAAAAAAATAAATAAATAAGGGAACAAAGTTGTAGAGAATTTTCTCCTCTACAAATTCAGTTATTTAATTTTCACATCAGATGAACGGTTTATTTGCAATTAAAATTACATTACAAACGGCTTTTTTTGGTATTATTAATGTATTTCTTGTCCGAAATATTTGAAAAACTGAGGTTCTGGTCTCTGGTAGCCAACAATTATGTCTGTAAAATTTGGTGCCTATTGGTTGAACAGTTCGACCTAAAAAGTGGGAACACATGACAGACAGACAGATATCATGAAATCGCCGTTATTTTTGCAAATATCTCTGCAACGATCCAAGATATGAAAAAAACACGCTAGAGCGAAGTTGTAGAGAATTTTCTCCTGTACCAATTAGGTTATTCAATTTTTGTGTCGGATGAACGGTTTGTTTGCAATTACAGTTATATTACAAACGGCTTTTTTTGGTATCACTACCTTATTTTTTGTCCGAAAAATGTGAAAAAGGGAGGTTCTGGTCTCTGGCAGCCTACAGTTATGTCTGTAAAATTTGGTGCTGATCGGTTGAACGGTTCCTCTTAAAAACAGGGAACACATTAGGTTACACAGACAGACATCCCAAAATTGCCATTATTTTTGCAAATATCTCTGAAACGCTATGAGATATGGGGAAAAAAATAGATAATAAAAAAATAAATAAATAATAAAAAAATAAGACAGCAAAGTTGTAGAGAATTTTCTTCTCTACAAATTCGATTATTCAATTTTCGTGTCAGATGAATAATTAAGCCATTATTTTCATTTAAATTTCGAGTTGTCATAATACGATCGCAAAGGCCCACTTTTAGTGTTACTATCGAAACCTAAGGTGGGCCAATTACAATAATATTCTGATCCCTTATATTGTTAAATTTTTAGGTTTTAACACAGTATATCATGGTAGCAACAAATAGTATTATGATACAATATAAGGAGATTATTTACATTGAATACGAATTTACATCATTTATATTTTAATTTTCATTTCTATATCTTTTCTGAAATTCTCACCTTAGAACTGTCAAAGTATGTGAATTGATTTGAACAGACTTGTTTTTGTGTTATAAACAACAAATTGTGATGTATGGCTTTATATACAAATTTTGATGTTACGTTTAAAGAAAAATTACATAAATAATACTCTTACCAAAAAGGAACATTGAAATTCGTTATGTAAATATCATTGAGACATTAGATATTTAGCAGTTTTGTTTTTCGTGAAGAATACATATCATATATATAGATTTGAAGGTGAAACAAATTTCATGACAGCTTCCTTGCATCACAGTGTAATCAAAAAACTAGGTAGTCGATTTCCATGGAATTAAAGGACTTCTTAATTAAATGAAGGCTGTCTTCATAGGTATTGGCCAAAGTAGAGATCAGTTTAGTTAACTTTAGTACACTGTTTTTAGATGTGACTGAATTAATATCAATGTTTTACAATATTGAAGAACTTTTAAATGCCACAGCACAGTGGCCGAGTGCATTGAGGCACTTTACTCCAGTGTGTGAGGCCGTTTCCCACCGGGGGTTCGAATCCCCCCTCAGGCATGTATGTTTGTGCCATCTTTAGTATAAGGTAGTTCATAAGCAGTTTGTAAGTTTAGGGACTGATGACCCCGCAGTTTAGTACCTTAAGCTTCACAAACATTTGAACATTTTGAACTTTTAAATTATCTATTTAGTACCCTTTGATTAAAGCTACTTCTGTGACTCTTTCTTCATGTAGAAGATTACTCTCTGCAAATTCTTTGGGGATATATTTCACACATTATAAGACAATGATTACTAGTACACTGCTTTTCTGCTCTCTTTCAGAGGCCCAGGTTAGTGGTGTCATATTTGAAAGCATGTCATTGCTGGGGTCAGCTGCGGATTTTACTTTTATATTATTGTGAGGATAACTGCAGCCCAGACATTTCTGTTCCACATGTCGAAGATTCGACTGCTACAAACTTGACACCACTGCATCACTATTTGTCACCAGACATATGGGCACTCCTCACACAAAGAGTAATCAACTTTGGAGAGCTACCTTGCAAGGACATATTGGTGAGATATTTTTTACTTCCTTTTTAGATTCATAGTGCAACTAGTGAACAACACTTCACAAAATTTTTAATTAAATTATCAAACTGTTTGAAGGATTCTCTTAAAATTGTGCCAATTACTTTGAAATGGAATGTTAAGTGTTCTGCTGATAAAGTTGAGGCCAGATGCTGTTATCTAAAAAGCAAAAATATACAGGGTGTTTTGAAAGTACTTTTACAAACTTTGTATATCTTTACACCATATGTAAACAAAGCTGGAGAGGCAAGCAGTGAGTTGGCAGTTTGTGCAGAAGTTTTCCTGTGGTGGTTAATAAGGCTTTGTCTGGCATAAGGCAGCATGAAGTTCAGATGATAGGAATACATGGGTTGTTTGTAAAATTTCCTCTCTGCTGAACTGCATGACGTACCACATGCTAGGGTTACTTGGCTTACTCTGGTACCTGGCTATACTTCAGCAGCCTTTAGAACGCACTCTTTCTCGTGAAGTGTTTGAGCAACATATGGCTTCCATGATCAATAGTCTGTGGTGCTACAGATACAATCTCAGCGACACTGTAATATATGCAGTAACAAAGATTGAATGACTCTATTTGTCTTTTTTCTGAAAACACTGCATGCTTCAGCCATGTAATATTTCATTCATTACCATCATTGCATATATGAGTGACGCTGTTGGATTTGGTGTGTCTGTGTTTTTGTTTTGGTGTAAGGAACCTGTTCCCAAAATTTGTAAAAGTATTTTAGAAAGATCCTGTATAACTAATTGTGTTTTAGAAGAGAATAATAAAAATAAAACTAGTGAAATGAAGGTAGAAACAAAGTCCTCCAACAAGATTATGGCAGATAAGGAAATGAACATAATGTGACATAAATGTAGTCCCTTAAATCATTACATAAATTCCTAAATTATGATAAAACAATGGGAATTACAGGAAGGATTCTACAATATTATTTTTTGCCACTCACCACAGAGACATCTTGATGATTTGCAGATAGGTGTACACCAAAGATTAAATTTATTTAGCTTTTGATCATTATGGCCTTTTTTAAGAAATGGATGGAAAAACATTCTCTCTCTCTCTCTCTCTCTCTCTCTCTCACACACACACACACACGAACACACGACTATTGTCTCCAGCCACTGTGGCCAGACTATGGGACTGTCTGCTCTGAGAACAACCAGTGGTGGGAGTGAGGAGACAGCATGGAAAGGAAAGCAGAAGAGGAGGAACGTAAGGTGGGGGTTGGAGGAATACATCAGTGCTGTTTGACAGGCAGGGACAAAGGGAAGAGGAGGTACTGGAGTGCATAGTGGAATGGAAGATGTACATGAGGCTAGTGTGTGAACAGGGAAGGGAAAGGGAGGTATTGGTGGGGGCAGAAATTAGAGAATGTTTAGACCTAGGGGATAGTGTGAGCGTAGGGTATATTGTAGGGAGAGTTCCCACCGGTGCAGTTCAGAAAATCTGATGTTTGTGGGAAGGATCCATATGGCACAGTCTATGTAACAGTCATTCAAGTTAGTCACAACATTCAGGGCTGCATGCTCCACAAATGGATGGTCTAGCTGACTCCTGGCTACAGTTTAACAATGGCCATTCATGTGCACAGATAGCTTGTTACTAGTCAAGGTATGTAGAAGTCTGCACAGTGGCTGCAGCTCAGTTTGTAGATCACATGACTACTTTCACAGGCTGCCCTGCCTTTTATGGGGTAGGAAATGTCTTTGGCAGGACTGGATTAGATGGTAGTGGGATGGTGAATAGGACAGGTTTTGCATCTAGATCTATTGCAGAGATATGGGCTGTAGGGTAAGGGTTTTGGAGCATGGATGGAGTAAGGATGGACAAGGATATTCCGTAGGTTTGGTATGTGGTGGAATATCAGTGTAGGAGGGGTGGTTAGTCGAAACCTTGGCTGTGAATGTGGTTTAATTGCTTCAGTCCTGGATGGTACTGGGTTACAAGACGGGTGCTCTTTTGTGGCTGAACAGTGGGTGTGAGGGTAGTGGTGGGTGACTGGACAGACAGGCCTTTTCAGATCAAGGCAATGAGTATAATTATGGTCAGTGAAGGTCTCAGTGAGGCCTTAGGCATATTTGCAGAGGAACTGATCGTCACTGCAGATACAATCACCTAGGGTGACTGGGCTGCTTGGAAGGGACCTTTTGGTGTGGAATGGATGGCAACTGTCGAAAAGGAAGTATTGTTGATGGTTGGTAGGTGTGATCTGGACGGAGGTACTGATGAGGCCATCTTTAAGGTGGTTGACATAGAGATAGAAAAACAATTGAAATTGCTCATAAGAGGAAAGGCCACAGGACCAGATGGGATACCAGTTCTTTTTTACACAGAGTATGCGAAGGAACTTGCCTCCCCTTCTTGCAGTGATGTACCATAGGTCTCTAGAAGAGCTTAGCATTCTACAAGATTGGAAAATGGTGCAGATAATCCCCATTTGCAAGACGGGACATCAAACAGATGTGCAGAGCTATACACCTACATCTCTAATGTCGGACAGTTTAGAATTTTCGAACACGTGTTATGTCCGAGTATAATGACATTTCTGGAGACTAGATATCTGCAATGTAGGAATCAGCATGGGTTTCAAAAAAGGCAACTGTGTGAAATCCAGCTTGCGCTTTTTGTCCACGAGACTCAGAGGGTCATAGACATGGGTTCTCAGGCAGATGCTGTGTTTCTTGACATCCGCAAGGCGTTTGATACAGTTCCCCACAGACGTTTAATGAACAAAGTAAGAGCATATGGTCTATCAGACCAATTGTGTGATTGGATTGAGGAGTTCCTAGATAACAGAATGCAGCATGTCATTCACAATGGAGAGAAGTCTTCCGAAGTAAGAGTGATGTCAGGTGTGCCACATGGGAGTGTCACGGGTCCGTTGCTGTTCACGATATATATATAAATGACCTTGCGGATAACATCGGAAGTTAACTGAGGCTTTTTGCGGATGATGCTGTATTATATAGAGGGGTTGTAACAATGGAACATTGCATTGAAATGCAGCAAGATCTGCATCGAATTGACGCATGTTGCAGGGAATGGCAATTGAATCTCAATGTAGACAAGTTTAATGTGCTGCAAATACATAGAAAAAAAGATCCTGTATCATTTAGCTACACTATAGCTGGTTAGCAACTGGAAGCAGTTACTTCCATAAATTATCTGGGAGTAGGCATTAGGAGCAATTTAAAATGGAACAACCATATAAAATCAGTCGTCGGTAAAGCAGAGGCCAGACTTAGATTCATTGGAAGAATCCTAAGGAAATGCAGCCCGAAAGCGAAGGAAGTAGGTTACAGTACACTTGTTCGCCCAGTGCTTGAATACTGCTCACCGTTGTGGGATCCGTACCAGGTGGGGTTGATAGAGGAAGTAGATAAGTTCCAACAGAGAGCAGCGCGCTTCGTTACAGGATCATTTGGTAATCAAGAAAGTGTTACAGAGATGATCGATAAATTCCAATGGAAGACTCAGCAGGAGAGATGCTCTGTCACTCGGTATGGGCTTTTGTCGAAGTTTTGAGAACTTACTTTTATTGAGGAGTCTAGCAGTTTATTGCTCCCTCCTACATATATCTCGCAAAGAGATCATGAAGATAAAATCAGAGAGATTAGAGCCCACACAGAGGCATAACGACAATCTTTTTTTCCGTGAACAATACGTGACTGGAATAGGAGGGAGAACTGATAGTGGTACTTAAGGTACCCTCCGCCACACACCATCGGGTGGCTTGTGGAGTATGAATGTAGTTGTAGATGTAGAAACAATCTTTTGTAGCTAACTATATGAAATATGGAAAGACTTTTTGAAATAATTTATGCTACAGACCAAAATGACCCACACATACAACACTTAAGCCTGAAAAGGTTAAAATGTCCAACCATAACCTCACTGGCACCCACAACACAAAACATAACAAAACAGTAATGAAACTGTAACTGTGAAATGCACCCAATGTTGGCAGCTTGCTGTCGAAATGCATTGTGCTAATAAAAATATTAGAAAAATGTGACCGCTGCAGTATAAATTATTTCAAAAAGTTTACAATACAGTCGCAGACCTCATACCAATCCACATAACATGGATAAATTTAAATGGAAAGATTTATTTTTTAAAATTGATGTTGCATTAAGCTTCTTGACAAGAATAGAGTACATGCATCATATATAGGTCTGTAATTCATCTTGTTACTACTTCCAGTCTTACAGTACTTACATCAAAGTAGTATGGTCTGAATTAATCTTGGTAACTTTAAGTTTTATTTAAACTGAGAATTTTGAAATCTGTTTGCAGAGGCAGCTGGTAATTCAGAAATTGCATTGTCTGTTACTCCAACGTCAGCCTGTGAAAGGCACAGAAGAATCATGTCGAAATGTTCAGTCATACTTACTTTCTTCTGCTCTAGAATGTCCACATTTATTGTTAGAAAGAGAGTTTCGTGAAGGGCTGCTAAGTTCTGTCAATGCAGAAGACCTCATGACATTGGCAGAGAGGACAGTAGAAATGTTCAAAGAGGATTCGTCTCTTGCCTCCAAATTGTTTGAGCCGGAAATACAAGAAAGCAGGTAATTTAATAAACTATACAGAAAATTCTTGAATATTATTTCTCAGTACATCTAGAAGGTACTCGAACAGTATGTTCAAATTAAAATGTACAACTGGGTGTGTCTTGAACCCAGGACCATTTGCTTCAGAGTCCAATACTTTAACCACTACACCACATGTTTGCTGTCTTACAGTGCTTCATTTGTGATATATATGATACTTATCATTTTTGCTGGTGCAATATGTAATTAGTACAAATAAGCTCCATGAACCACTGCAGTGTGGACTAATATCTTCAACACTATACAGTTTAGTATATGGAGTGACCAGCTCTGTTTCTGAATGTAAACTGAACCTCAGTAATTCATAAAACATAGGAAAGGCAGCCACTCACCTGTAGCTGACAGACGTGTGTTCTATAGAAGCTTCCAACAAAAACCATTATTTTCACTAAGTTTGTGTGCTCTTTCAGAGGTGAAAGTTTCCACAGGCACTCAAATGCACACCCACTGGACTGTAATGAGACTAACTGTTCATCATCAGTAGAGTTGATTAGACAGGCGTAAAGGGGAGAAGAGGACACATGCGGCAAGGAGGAGCTAGTGTGAGGCAGTTCCTGCCCCTGCCCCATTCTGCCAATCCCCCAGTCCCTTTCTGTTCCCCTTTGTACTTCTCCCTACTTCTCTCTTTCCTTCTCCTCCTCCCTTTTCCATACCTCACTCCTTCTTTCCTTTTCTCCCCTCCCTTCACAGCCTCACTCCTTCTCTTTTTTTGTTTGCTGCTCTACCTTCTGTAGTTCTTTCATCTTGTGCCGCTGGCAAGTCGGTTATCAAAAGACCTGCCTCACCTTGGTCAACTATCCTCTCCTCACATTTCCATCTACAACAACAACAACAACAACTACTACTACTACTACTAAGTACTATCAATAATGAACAACTATTTTTGCCAAGTGTGTGTGTGTGTGTGTGTGTGTGTGTGTGTGTGTGTGTGTGTTACTTCTAGAAGAAAGAAAGCAAGAGCTCAAAAGGTAGTGGAAATTTTGTTTTCTGCTTGTTTCTGTGGGCCACAAATCAGTCAGGTGTAAGTGAATGGTTGCCTTTCCCATGTTCTGTGTGTTGTCCAGTCTAATAACTTCCAGTTTTGTTCTATAAACCTCATAGAGAATGCTCTCAAGAATCTGTTTTTTGTCATTTGCTCCACTCCCATATGTTTATCGTACTGTGGGTAGCTTTGTTAGAATAATGTCAGCTATTTCCTACATAGGTCAGAGGGGCTATCACACATCAAAGTTTTTATGCGCAGAGAAATGGCACCCTGTTCCATTGAAATTAAAATACAAAGTATTTTATTAGGAAGCATTAGCACATGAAACACTTTGTGTTATTAATGTAATCAGGATAGGTAGTATCTCATGTAAATATGATTGTTGTAACACAGACAGGCATTTAGAAAAGACAGTCACATTCACCCAACTTAAATCTTCAACAACAGTGTTCATCAAAGATCACACATACATTCACACAACTTAGGCACAACTTAAGCTCACTCATCTGCCATCTCCGACTGCTGTGGCCAGACTAACAACTCAGAGATGGTGGTCAAATGTGCATTACTTGTGTATGAGTGATTTTGTGAATGTACATACAATTTTTTTCTGATGAAGGCTTCGGCTGAAAATTTAAGTTGGGTGAATATTATTGTGTTTTCTATATGCCTGTCTGTGGTTCAGTGATCGTTTTTACACTGTGCTGCAACCTGTTGTCATTATAATGTTGACATACCAATCTGGATTTTCTGTTGTTGCATTTTGTGTTAGTGTTTGATCATGATAGTAATAGTTATAGAGGACATGTCTGTGATTGTCATAATGTTGACGTACAGTTTGAATCTTAGATTACACAGGAATAATACATCAGTCACTAATGTGTGTACTTGCTAACATGAAATATGAATTTAAATACTTTCACAGATTGTACTGTAGTGTATTTACTAAGCTTCATAGTGTCAGTTATTTGATTATAAATTTTGGTTGTAGAGTTTTCTATAGAAGGCATTGTCTCTCTGTCATTTTTTAAATTTATTTATTATTTTCTTGTTCAAAATATTTCTAATGCATGCTGACATTCAATTGTTATAAAATAATATGCAATGTGAATTCCTTTCCCCCTTTAACATTGCTATATATTCACCACTGATTCTGCCTTTGTGAAATAAATAGTTAGAATTAAATTGAATAGTGTGTTTTGTGATATCAAGCCATAAATTGAGATTTATCAAGATTATCTGTTGAGCTACGTAAAATTAGTAAATAAAGTTTGAAAATGTAACACTGTGACATTCAAATTAAGTATTTATATTTATATTTTTAAATGTTCTTAGGAATTTAAATGAGCCATGGTAATTTTATTTCTTTAACACCCAGTCACCAGCACTTCAAATATGTGTTTCTAAATTGTCGTTCTCCCACTTAAGTTTCTCATTAAAAAGTGACACAGAGGAAGTTTTGTCATGAACATAAAAGTTATCTTCTTTCAGATAAGCATTTCACTGCTCCTGCAAACTCAGTTCATGTGGACCCATTTTTTTTAAACACACTTCAGTCAATGTACGTGTAGGCTTTTGTGGCCACTGTCATTGTCAATAAAGTTTTTCCGGCAATAGAGGTTGAAATGCTTTGCAATTTTATAAACTGACAATAGGGAAAAAAGCAGCCTTTCCAAAAGTTTAAGCAACCAGTATATATTTGCCATTCTACTAACAAATATATCTGTGTTGAGTGCAAAGATGCTGTATTTATATCTGTGTAGTCTGTACATTTGTCTTACTTTCATTTTTATTTGAAAGAGTTTGCAATTTTTCCTGTGTTATTTTAAAGTATTTCATGTTTCTTAACAATTATTTTATAACTCTACTTGTCTGCAGGTCTATATCTGTGTGTTAAATAGTCCAGAATTAAAAAACTTTGTTATTGATCATAAATGCGAATTAGATTATTACTGAATTTTGTTACATTTCCCTGGTATCTTGCATAATTCTAGTGATATGTTGTTTGTTATTTATGCCTATTTGTTTTAGGATTAACCATGCAATTACATGCACATTTGCATGCGAAGTAAGGTGTTAAACAGTGTTCCATGATTCATGACATTAGTCATTGATCATTAAGTGCCATTTGCTCATTACCTTCCTTAAACCAGAGCCCCCAGTTGGCAGTGTCTTGAAAGTTTTATTTAATTGTAGAGAAGTTTCAGTTTTCTTCTTCCTTCCCTCTCTCCAGTTAACATTAATTTTGTGGGTTTTTTCCAGGGCTCATTTCCTATGTTCGAGTTAATTTTATGCTATTGTATGCTCTGCTTTTGATCTGTTGCTAACTGTTTTCATCTTAATCCTACTGCGAATGACTGCTGTACTTTTCTTATGTCAGTTTTCAGTACAGATGATATATTTGAAATGAACTTTATTGCTATCAGACTCTTTATTTGTGCCCTCTCTATTTAGATGTTCATAATTTCTGTATTGTTAACATAGGGGCGTGCCATGAATTGTCTGGGAAACTCACCAAGAATTAAGTATTCACCAAATGTTATACTTTTATGTGTATTTAATTCTGTTCTTCCACTTTTATTGAAAATTTTCTGTGCAGTGGTTCTTCTTTATTTACTGCCATTGCAATGCCAAACAAAAGAACATTTGTACACAACATGAAAATGCTAGTAGCTTAGTAATAAATGTATCAAATGTTTTGAGTTTTCTTACCCCTTCTCTTTTTACCACTTCTATTTAGAGTAAGATATTTAGAACATCTGTATATAAGTGAGTTCAGGAAGCTACTAAATATTGTATGATAAGTCTAATGGAATACTTTCCATCAACATATTAACAGTTAATTTAGGCTATTCTTACATGAACTGATCATATTCACTGAGAGTATTTTAAATAACTTTTTAATTTGATCTGTTCCAGGCCATTTATATTGACCTTGTTGTGGGCTGTGCTTATAAAAATTCGCAAGTGTTTCATGAAAGTTAAGAGAAAAGCTGAATCCGGTAGTGATGTTCCAGTTCTTTCTCTGAAATTGGCAAGAGATGTACTCTCCAAGATTGAATGTATTTGTTATGTCCCAGATAATGATTCAAGTAGTTATGCAGAGACAGTGTCAAACATGGCGGCATTAATAAATGTTTACTGTGAAACTGAACAAGAAACAGGACCTGGAATTCCAAATGGTTTAATTTACAATGCAGATTTGTGCCATCTGTACTTGAAAGTTCTGCAAAAATTTCCTTTGCTAAGCATGTGTAAAGAAATCCAGACCATTGTTGTACTAAGTACAATTGCAGTATTGTTTGCTGCAGAGATGGTTTATCACCCTACTGCTGCAGAAGACAAACTTCTGAAGGAGACATGTTGTGAGATACTTATTGGTGAGTGTAAATGAGATTATATTATGTATTTATGTAGGAAGTTGTGATAGTAATTTTATTGTAAGTGATTTCTGATAGCATCCTTTTAATTTTCAACCTTTTTCTAAATGTTGATTAAGGAATTTTAAGAAATGAATTTTTTTCCTCTATTGGTATGGAAATTTGTTGAAGTATCTATTAATAACAATGTGCATTAGAAATTTTAACTTCAAATTAGGAACAATTTCTTTTCTGCATTGCGTAAGTTACATTTTCTGTGTTGTTACCTATCCTTCGTTATTAAAATAAAAGATATTAAAACCAAACTTCCATCTGGCCTTAAATACAGTTGGGAAAAAACTAACTTTTCTTTTGTGTCTTCTTAAGCTCTCCCTGTTTCTTGTTTAAAATGCAAAATACAATTAAAACAACTGAGACAGTAGTTTAAATTACAGAGAAATAAAAAGGCTGTGTAATACATACCTGCATAAAACTAGGTCCTAACTATAGATTCAATTAAAATTATAAAAACATTCAGTACACCACACACAACAGTTGGGTTACTGGACTTGTATTTAGGAGTATGGTGGTTCAAATTCCCATTCATCCATACAGATTACAGTTTTCCTTGATTTCCATAAAATACTAGTGACACTACTGGAATAGTTCCATTGAAGGGGCTTGGCTAATTTCCTTCCCCATCTTTTCTAAATCTGTAATTACCTAATGGTAACCTGAATATTAAACCTCAATATCTCCCAAAGAAATCCCTCCCTGCCTCCTGTAAAAGGAGAATATAGTTTTGAAAGGTAAGAACAGTTTTTTTTTTTATATTTTTGTTTACACTGTTTGTTCAGATTTAATTTAGATCAACACCACCACCATCTAAACATGTTTTCTATAAACCACTCAGAAGAGCAAGGTAGATGTTAATTTCATTTCTGTCACATGCTTTTTTTTAATTCACAAAGTTAATGTTGAAAGAATGACTGATTAAATGCCATGCGCACTCTGTAGATAGTCTAAGCCTGTCTAATGGTCCCTACTAATGTAGTACACCAAGAGTCACAGCATATCCCTAGATTCATCATTAAAAATGATCTTGAATCTTTGTTACCGGTCTTTTGTGGGATAGATTTTCAAGTATTTTCCAGTGTAATATATCCTTATGTTGCACCAAGTGAAGTGTTGACTTGGTTAGCATTCTGGTCTTGAGTACAGGAGAATAGTACTTCAATCTCACCTTCAGTCATCCAGATTTTCTTTTTCTGTGATTTCCCTAAATTGCTCCAAGTCAATGCTGGGATGGTTCCTTTAAAAGAGCAGTGTCAATTATCTTCCTCAAACTTGCCAAAAAATTACCTGAACTTGTGCTCCATCTCTAACACTGCTGTTGATGTTATTCCTTCTTTCCTGATGTTGCATTTTGCCTCGAACAACCTGTAACCATTTATTTATCCATTATTTGTATTTTATCACTCTATTTAGCTTTCTTTAATACCAATCTTGCACACTTGAACAATATTCTGCCAAGGGTTTAACAACATTTTTTAAGCATTATTCTTTATAGCCTGATTGGATTTCCCTACTATCTTACCAGTTCGGAACAAGGCCCCAGGAGTAGATGACATACCCTCAGAGCTACTAAAGTCTCTGGGAGAGCCAGCCATGACAAGACTATTTGAACTGGTGTGTAGGATGTATGAGACAGGTGAAATGCCCTCAGACTTTAAGATAAATGTAATAATCCCCATTCCAAAGAAATCTGGCGCCGACAGGTGTGAAAATTACAGAACCATCAGTTTGATAAGTCATTGTTGCAAAATTTTAACATGAATTATCAACAGGAGAATGGAAAAGCTGGTAGAAGCTGACCACGGGGAAGATCAGTTTCGATTCAGGAGGAACATAGGAACCAGGGAAAGGAGAGTTATTTACAACTTGTACAAAAGCCAGACCGCAGTTATTAGACTCGAAGGGCATGAAAGGGAAGCATCAGTTGGGAAGGGAGTAAGACAGGGTTGTAGCCTTTCTCCAATGTTATTCAATTTGTACATCGAGCAGGCGGTGAAGGAAAGCAAGGAAAAATTTGGAATAGGGATTAAAGTTCAGGGGGAAGAAATAAAAACATTGCGTTTTGCTGATGACATTGTAATTCTGTCAGAGACGGCAAAGGACCTGGAAGAGCAGTTGAATGGAATTGACAGTGTGTTGAAGAGAGCATATAAAATGAACATTAACAAGAGCAAAACAAAAATAATGGAATGCGGTCTTAGAAAATCAGGCGATGCTGAACGAATTAGATTAGGTAACGAAACAATGAAGGTGGTAGATGAGTTTTGTTACTTAGGTAGTAAAATAATATGCAATGGTCGCAGTACAGAGGATATAAAATGCAGAATGGCAATGGGAAGAAAAGCATTTTTGAGAAAGAGAAATTTGCTAACATCGAATATTAATTTAAGGGTAAGGAAGTCCTTTCTGAAGGCACTTGTGTGGAGTGTTGCCTTGTACGGGAGTGAAACATGGACGATAAGCAGAGCGGACAGGAAGAGAATAGAGGCTTTTGAATTGTGGTGCTACAGAAGAATGCTGAAGATTAGGTGGGTAGATCGCATAACTAATGAAGAGGTACTGAACAGAATTGTTGAGAAAAGGAATTTTTGGCTTACCTTGACTAAAAGAAGGGATCGCTTGGTAGGACACATTCTTAGACATCGGGGAATCGTAAATTTAGCATTGGAGGGAAGTGTGTGGGGTAAAAATCGCAGAGGAAGACCAAGAGACGCGTATAGTAAGCAGATTCAAGAGGATGTGTGTTGCCGTTCTTATGAGGAGATGAAGAGGCTTGCTCAGAATAGAGTAGGGTGGAGAGCTGCATCAAACCAGTCTCCGGACTGAAGACCATAACAACAACAACTTACCAGTGCTTACCAGAGATTGCAAGCAAACTGAGGTCTGCTATGTGTTTTATCTACAGTTTAATCTCTCTGAATCATCTGTTGCAGATCTTCTCAAATTGTTACTTCTGTGTAGTTGTATAAGTTAACTGATTCAAATTGTAACTACAAGGGCCATATTTGACCGTGAACATTTGGAATTGTGTGAAACCATGATTAGAATGATATTCAATCTGAAAGAAACTCTTTCCTGTGACATTTCCTAGCAAAATTTTGCATTCTACCACAAGTGATGTTTTAATAGAGAGAAACAAAGTGATAAGATATCATTATCGTAGGAGTAAAATTGTATGTAATTAAGTGATGTCAGTGTATCATTAAATGTTCAACTAACAACTCTAGAAACCTTTTGAGAAGGAATTAAAGTTCAGGGAGAAGAAATAAAAACCCGGTAGTTTGCTGATAACTTGAAAATTGTGTCAGAGACAGCAAAGGTCCTAGAAGATCAGGTGAATAAAATTGATTGTATAAGATGAATATTAACAAGAGCAAAACACGTCTGATAAAATGTAGTCTAAGAAAAATCAGGGGATGCTGAAGAAATTAGATTAAGTAATGAGACAGTTTAAAGATAGTAGATGAGTTTTGTTATTTGGGTAGCAAAATTACTTCTGATGGCTGAAGGAAAGAAGGTATAAAACAAATAATGGCTATGGGAAGAAAAGCATTTCTGAAGAAATTTGGTGACATTGGATATTAATTTAAATGTTACAAAGTCCTTTCTGAAAGCATCAATTGTCTGGAGTGCAGCATTGTATAGGAGTGAAATGTTTGTTTGATTTATTTATTTATTCATTCATCCGTAGACGATATACACTGTGTGGATGTTGTCAATGTTTGTAGATTATTACTTATAAATTAACATAGGTAACTATATACAGTAGTTTACAACTACAATGTGGATGATGGGAAATTCAGATCAAAAGGTGATAGAAGCTTTTGTAGAATGTTGTGCTACAGACAAATGTTGAAGATAAAATGGGTTTATTGCATTACTAATGAGGAGGTACTGAGAACAATTGGGGAGAAAAGAAATTTCTGGCATTTCTTGACTAAAGAATGGTCGGTTAATGGGACACATTCTGAGACATAAGAGAATTGTCATTTACCAATGGAGGGAAGTGTGGGTTAAAAATCTCAGAGGGAGACTGGGTTCAAAGGGATGTAGTTTGCTGTTCTTACTCATAGATGATGAGGTTTGCAGAGGGCAGGGTAGTGTGGAGAGCTGCATCAAACCAGTCTTTGGACTGAAGATCACCATATGCACACAAGTTTTAATACAACCAATAGATGTTAAGTGATCCCTTGCTCTCATGTTTACAAGTAGCTGGTATTGTGACAGCTTCTTTTTCTACCACGCCAAAGAGAAACACTGTAAACACAATTTATTTGACAAAAGAACAGAGATAATTATGGGGACAAAACAAGATTATATTTAGTTTAAGGTGGCCTGTTCTTTTTTTCAATTATTAAAGTTTCCTGGTCCTCTGTGTCCAATGTTTTTGTTCTTGATCTGATTCTGTCCAGAAAATTTGCAGCAGGCATGATAAGTTTTATTTAAAAATATTTCTTTCATAATGAATAATTATTATATTCTTTCAATATTCTCAATTTAATGTTTAGACAGTGAAAGAAAGATAACACTATGAATATGATTAGATGAAATATTTAATATACATGCATTATAAGACTGTAGATTACTATAAAAATAACTAAATAGTAATAGTGCATCGATTTGTGAGTAATGTTATTGTAAATGTATTTTCCCAGTGTTTTAACCTTTTCTAAATCCCTTTGTACTATTGGATCCAGCATACTTCGGTTTTATAGATCACAAGAAATTAGTGTATCTTAGTCCATTCTATAGATGTGTCAAAAGATAGTGCCTTATTTCTACATGATGTAAGATAACTTATCTGTGTGGGTCTACAATTCTTGGTTCATTCTTCAACATGATCTGTGTACTGTTCTTTGAGATCAGAGCATACTTCTGAAAATCTTTTATTAAACAAGTTTTAGCCTTCTAAGTCATTCTTGGCGTATCAACAGTATTATGGGAGTAGGTTGCAAATCACTGTAAAGACACAAGGTGAACCACAAACAGGCATGAAGAAAAGACAATCACAATCACTCAACTAAAGCTTTCCATTTCACTCTGACTGTTTGTCAGAAGAAGAAAATGCGCGCATGCACACCACACACACACACACACACACACACACACACACACACACACACACACACACACCTGACTGTGGTTTGGCAATTGTCTTTATATTTATACAACAATACCATGTGACGGTTGGCAATACAGTGGTTGCATTGAGATGTTGCGTGGCCTGTGTGAATAGGGCTTGGGTCGTCACTATGGTTGCTTGTTACTAAAGCACTCCAAACCACACAACGAATCAAACTTAAAAAAAAAAAAAAGAAGTTCTTGGACAAGTTAATTGCAGCACATTCTCCAAGGTTCTACTGTCAAAATAAAGTTGTTGTTAGATGAAAACGTATGTTTATTGAGTCTTCCATCACTACAGCACTGTATACATTTTGTTTAAAGCTTACAACTGCCATCAACTACCATCAACTGCCCTCAATGGCCCTCAACGGCCCTCAAATGGCCCCAACTGTTCCTTGCCATCAGAAGCGGCATGTTTAAATACATAGATTTTGGCACCAAAGTCATGAATACGTCATGTCACGTGACGTGATGTTACGTTTACAAATTCTGTTTCAAACAAATTGACTACAAATTTTAAAGAAATTTATACAGTTCGATTTAGTTGTTAACAAATAATATAAATGGATACAAAAGTTGGTAAAACAGGTTACAATTCATGCAATAAATTAATTATTTAAAGTTAAGTGGTGCGTATTTCGCTACACGGCCACTAGGTGATACAATAACCTTTGAGCTGTCAGTTCATGTAAACAAACGAGCCTGCACCTGACATCTTATGATCGATCTTCAAATTCAAAATTTTACCAAAATTTTAAGGTAACGACAATTTAAAAGTAAAAAATGTTCATAAAGGTGTATGGTTTATCAAAACTTAATAGATGACAATTCTAGTTATTCGTAAATAGTTCAAAACTGATATAATCAGACAAATTGTTAGTTTCATAAAACTTACAATATTCTCATAAAAAAAAGAAAAAAAAAAATCTTTCTAGTGACTGTTTCATCGCGAGGTGTATTTTTTTTTTTTTTTTTTAAATTATATTTTTTTTTTTTTTTTTTTGTAACTAAGGATCTTTAATCTTTCCTATGAAACACAATTACAAATGTACAGAGCTTGTTGCGAAGGAGAGTAACATTGAATTTCATGTGTAAGCAGATATACCAAGTATTATGATTTTCTGTAATTATCATGATTTCTAGGCTAAAAGTACGGTCTTACGGAAGCCCCCTGAAATTATGGATTCCCCTATTTTATTCATTTTGTATGGCCGCATACTATTTTTCATTGCAATATTTTCTGAACTAGTGTTGTTTCAGAAATATTGGAATACATTGTTGACATTTGCCTAGCACAGGCTATAATATACACAAAATTTGTCTAGTACGGTGGGTACACTTGTAATTACGTTACGATTTGATGTACTGACGCTCATGCTGTTATGATACTGACAAGTGTAAATGAATTACTGAGCACCATTTGATTAACTATCACACTTGTTTTTACTTTCTGGTGAAGCCAAAACGATTGTAAAGTTTGATGTAATTGTTTGTCACAAATACTCTACCTGTATTTTTATTACTATTATTCGCTGTATTTGTCTGCAGTGTTTTTTTCCCCCCTTCTTCAAGAGTCATTGTACTGGTACCCTCTCCTCCTCCTACTGCTCAATTCTCTTATCCCCCATTACGATTAGATTCTTTCTTAACTTGGTATCTCTGTGTAAGTATTATTAGTAACAGTCCCGTGATTTTATGTTGCTACCATACCATTTTTGTAGCTGCTGTATTGTTTACCTGGTCTATTAGTATATATGGTCAAAGGTTGCAATCAATACTATCCTCCTGACATTGTTAGTATTCCAACGTGGGCTTCCCGTTGTTTAATCCTCTGGTGTGTTAAGATCTTGTCTCTAGATATGTTCTAAAACAAATTTGATGTGTGGTAACAACTCTGTCACTGACAAAATATGTGTGCCTCTGAAGAAGACAAAGTATGTTTCTGCGCGCGCGCGCGCGCGCGCGCGCGCGCGTGTGTGTGTGTGTGTGTGTGTGTGTGTGTGTGTGTGTGTGTGTGTGTGTGTGTGTGTTCGCACCTGTGCAGAGGAGAGAGAGACAGAGAGAGACAGAGAGAGCGCTTCATTAATATTTTTTATCAATTGAAAGTAAGTAACTGAACCATTTTTAGGTTTGCTGTGTTTCAGGTTTGCTGGAAAATGTGAACAACATAGGTTGTCACTTGCGACTGAGTCACATTATACTCCGTGTAAATGCGCTGAATTTGGCCCATCATTGTACTCACCTTCGGCAACGACTACTATCAAGTTTAGCATTGCAATTGCTGTGTGGCTCTATAGAGGAACAGCAGCTCACTGAGAACTTGGATGCCCTGTTGGAGACCAGTGAATGTGGCTCTGCATGGGAAATTGGCACAGCAGTGTTGCAAGCACTTTATAAGGTAATACAGTTTATTTTCTTGGTCTTTCATTGCTTGTATTTTAAGCTAAACGTTTTTAAGGAATTTACTCTTTATTTATATTTAATTGTAATTAACAAAACTCAGTTATTACATCTCATTTTAATAAAAGTAATAATTACTAAATTTTCATATTTTTAAAAATGTAATTTTTACCAAACATTGCTCTCCATAGTTTAAAAACTACTTTTTCTTCCGCAATTATTACACTGCTCAAAACAGTTAGGGGCTCAGGTGAGATGATACACAATATATATATGGTAACACATAGGTTACAGTTGTAATTTGTGTGTGATACAGTTCCATATTTTGCCCTTTGAACTCTTTTACTTCAGGTTTACATGGTGTATACTTAAAGCGAGGCAACATAGGGCTACCATAATAGTGAAAAAGTCATTCTTGCTGCCTTCTTATATGATCTGTGATCACCTTGGCTGGCCAGTACAGTTGCACACCTACATGGCATGGGCAGTATGAGGTTATCAATCAGCTCTTGTGGCATATTTGGCCATTCTTCTGTGAATGCAATATCCAGTTCTGCAATCATTGGGGGAGGTGCTGGTCTGGTGGCAATGTGTTTGGCAACTGCATTCCAGGTATGCTCAGTCGGGTTCAAGTACAGTGAACAAGTTGGCCTTTCCTTTCGTTCAATTCCGTCAACTTCAAACATGTCCACCAGTGCAGTTCTGTGGGGACGAACATACCCATCTCCTATGGCATCAGCATAGGGCACAAAAAAAGGTTGAAGGATCTCATCACAATACCTCTTAGAAGTTAAATCACCATTCTGGATGACATAGAGGTCCATATGTATGCCAATACTGACTTCTCCCCACACCATTTGTCCACCACCATGATATGGTGATGTTACCTGCACATAAGCAGAATGGTTCCGAGTCCCACATTCTCTACAGAAGAAGGAACACAAAATCTTGACTCATCTGTGAACAGAACTTGGTGCCATTTATTACAGCTACAATTCTGACATTCCCAGTTTCTGTGAGCTAAACAGTGTTGTTCTTTTAATGGGATACACACCATAGGCCTCTGTGTGCAGAGGTCACATTCCCGAAGATGATTTTGGACTGTTTGCGTTGGTATTGCACACCCTATTGCTGCCTGGAGTGTGTGTTGCAGCTGAGTTGCATTCAGCCTGCTGTCTGGTTGGTCTGTTAACTGGAGGTAGCGGTCATCTCTTGCTGATATTACCTGTGTTGCCTTCTTTTAACTGTTGCTGTTGTCTGAAATTGCATCAAGATCCGGAAAATTACACTTTGGGACACTCCAATAGTTGCCGCCTCCTCCCTCTGTGTCTGCCCTGCTTCCAAACTTCATATAGATCTCAATACCATAGCTTTGTATAAGTCATGTTGTTGTTGCATTACACTACCTGATCACTGCACTCTCTGAATCCAGCTGCTTGTGTAATTCGTTTGGTAGAGAAAACACAACACCAAACTCCTCTGCAGAAACTTTCTGTTATTACCAATAACTAGGTTGTCGTAATGTTGTTGTCTCCACTCCATAGAACCGACAGAAATACATTAAACAATTTTAATTTATTCTGCCAATGGCCATACTTCAGAACCTAGATATCTCAACTGATTCCAGGAATGTTTTGAACAGTGTGTTGTTATTTTTGTTGTTGGAGGTGGTGTTATTATTATTTATTTTGTTGCTGTTGCTGTTGTATATGTTAGTTTGGATGCACAACAGTGATATCTGTACCACAAATAATTTTTTGGATAAATATCACTTTAAACATACAGGAGTATTCCAGAGGAACTTCGTCATTTTCTTGAATCTGAAGCTACTAAGAGTCAAAACCAAATGTTTATAAAAGTAGGGTTGTGTCCAAGTGGTTCGGCCGAATCCATTATTCGCCGAATCTATCACACTGGCTTCAGATTCGAGAGTCTGTGCATAATGGCCGAATACTACCAAATCCTGAATCCAAAGTGTTATATGGAAACCTTCAGTTATGAATGTTGTAGTTTACATAACAGTGTGCTTTCATTTGCATTATTTACTTTATTTTCCATAGATCTGCTGAAAGACATGACATCATAAAACAAAACGATCTCACTTTGAATTTATTCAAGTGAAACCTCTACGAAACTTACGCAGTTGAGTGGTTTAGTAGCAACAAAACTAAATTTCTTTACATAAATACCAACAATACATAAGGCTTTAGGATTCTTGCATGAATTGTCTCATTCAGATTACACATATTGTTTCGTCAAATTTTGTAAAGTGAATGGGGTATGTGAGCCGTAATGAAGGGCTAGGATTTCAAGAAGAAATTTATTATGTGGAAAAAACTTCTAATCGTGTGCCATCCAGACGGGATGACATCAATTCAGCAATCACTTGACATCTGTTTCAATAAATCGTTTAAGGTCAAGCATAAACACATGTAGGCCTAAACCGACTGCCTTTCAAAAAGTGACAGACAACTGACACCAACGGGTTGTGTAAATTGCACAAGTGTGCCAATGGAATGATGATACATGGAAGTGGGACTCAAATCAGATTGCGTAACAGGCATTTAAAAATGCTCGATATCAAATGCACTAGATTGTATGAGGGATGATGTAGTGGAAAGGAACTGAATAACAAGGAATCAAGTGCTAGTGATTCAGAATTACCGTACTGGTATCTAATTGCTGTTTTTGTAAAATTTGTATTTGTAAGTCTAATAAAATTATTTTATGTTTCTGCATTTAGTTTCAAAGTTATTTCCATTCTTATTTAGTACTGATAAGTGTTTAGTGCTGCTACAATAGCCGTACATGTGAAGTCTTATCTAAAAGCTACTACATAAAGCCGACTGGCAAGCTTGTGTTTCATCAATATGCCTTATGCTACAACCACTGCCTTTGTTCTTCAACTTAAATGTTTTTCTACTAGGGACGAGGGGATTGTTCCTAGGAATCATGATTCGTAAATTCCACACTCTCTTTGCCATAAGAATAATACAAATTTATACATTACGCAATGTAATCTTCTGTGTTAGCTGTTACCACATTTAAATTCCGTCCGCCTAACAAATCCAAAAGACAATGGCAAATGCGGTAGAATATACATATCATGTTAATGTTTATATTTGTATTATTCTTATGCTGAACGGGAATAGTTAGAAATGAAGCAGGAGAGTGACTTCTAGTACTGATTTTTCAATCTTCTACAAATATAAATTCTGTGCAGACAAGTCACATGAGCTTAAATGTTTGAAAGAATAAATAAATCTTCAAAATATCCTTGTTTATCCCTTCGTAATGCGCATACTGTGTGTTAAATACTTTTCATAGTTCTGAAATATCTTCATTATTTAACATTTATGCATTCTATTTTTTAAGAACCTAGTTTTCCAACTTCCAAAATATGTACTCATCTTTTCAGGTTTTATTTTTCACTATTCCCCTTTGGAGGAGGAAAAAAAAGTACACAATCCTTCCCTTCCTAGCACTTTATTATGCAATTATTTGTTATTTCATCAAAATGATGAATAGAGTGAAGAATGTTTTTTATTATCCTCTAGAGAATCTAAATAACTTATATCTCAAAATGTTTCATACAAATTTCTTTTAAGGGGAGGCGGTATTACATGAAATTTTAATTTCTTAAATGTTACTGTAATATTGTCATTTGGGATCCATCCCCAAAGGCTTTATCTTTATCACTGGCTGTGATAGAGTAGTAATTCTTTTTAAATACATGTACTTGAGTTGACAGATTATTTGGATTCGAGATTCAGAAGATTCAATTTGGGTTCGGAATTTGGAACATTTTAATTCAGATTCAGTATTTGGATTCAATTAGGTAAGATTGGGGTTCAAGCCATCCCTATTTAAAAGTGTGTACGAGGGGGTGTTCAAATGACAAGGTGTGAAACAGCTAAACTGGTTGAAATATGCATATGCCACTTTGGCGTAATGTAGTGAGACATCTAGGGATGTGAATGTAGTGTCCAGCTTGGTTGTGTACATGTTTGGGCACCTGCACATGACGAAGGTGAGAAGCAGGTAGTTATGTGTTCTGTCCGATTGATGGGGTGGTGCGTGTGAGGATATCATGGCATTCACATTGCAAAATTCGACGATTTAGGAAACAGCGAGTTGTTACCAGACATCTGACTGTGGAAGGTGTTAAACTGGCTGTTATTCATCACTGTATGGGGGTCTTATTCGGGAGAAACTGTGTGTTTGACAAGTCAGTGAGAAAGTGGAGTACCTGTTTTCGTGAAGACCGGGAGTGGTTCAGTGATGACCTGATATCAGGCCAGGCAAACACAGTAATCATGACCTAACTCATCAACCCGGTGAGAAGCAATCAGTGTGTCACAATGGCTTAAGTGACTTGGCCACACAAATTCTGTCCAAGAGTATAAATTTCTTAGTCACATTATGACAAGTTCAAAAAGAAGACATCTTAGAATATGTTGAGTCATTGCTATATTACCTCCCATGAGCAGAACCAGAGAAGATTCATAAAGAAATAGTAAAAGTCTTGGCACATGTGAAGCCACCAAAGAAAAACATCAGCATTCAGGAACGTTGTGCTTTTATATAGTTAAAGAACAAAACACTCTTCATAGTCATCCAGTAGGACAAGGGCAACTCTACAGTGGTGATGAATACTGCAGATTACGATGAATGGATGGAAGATCTTCAAGAAACCTAAAGGAAATCTGATGGCTAAGATAATAAAACAATGCAAATATTGCATAAGCAAACCTAAATGAGCTTTGACATGACCAGAAAACTCAACCTGCAAGTTCTACTGGCTCCAGCCATACGTGGGGTTCCAAAGATCCGCTGTGACAGACTTTCCCTTTAATGCCTGTTGTCAGACAGACTCATCAACTTACAAATTTGCAAAAGAACTAGCACTGTAACTCCATTATCTGATGGGCCACAGTACCCATGTACCCACAATGTACCCATTGTGTGGCAATTTTAGAAGAAAAGTGAATCTCAGCCACTGGTTTGATGGTCAGTTTCAATATGAAGACCTTATTTACAAATGTACCAGTGTCTGATACCTTGAAACTCCTAGAGGAACACATGCCACTCAAAGTATGCTATCTTTTGCATCATTGTTTAATGACCACTTATGTCCAGCGGAAAGGAGAATTATATGAACAAACAGATGGAGTTGCACTGGTTTCACCTTTCTTGCACATTGCAGCCAATATTTTCATGGAGGGATTCAAGGAAATAGCATCACTAAGTCCAGATGGCTGGCTCCAACATGTAGATGATAACGTTCATCATCTGGCCACACTTAGAATAGCAGCTGCAAATTTCCATCAATAACTCCATCAACAGCACAAGGTTAAATTTACTACAGAGACAGAAAAGAATATGTTAGTACCTTTTCTTGACACAGAAGTTTACTGGAAGCCAGAAGGCAAACTAAACTATAGGGTATACAGAAAAGCTACTAACCTTCAGGCAACCTCCCACCATCATCCTATGAAAAAGAAGTCTGCACTTCACATGTTAATACATCAGATTAGCAATGAACAACACCTGAAGGTAGAGTTATAAAACCTCAGTTTCATCTTTAAAGCAAAAGATTACGGGAAGAATATGATGGAAAAAAACTATGCCAACAAATTGCAGAAACAAAAGGGAAGAGCAGAAGGAAGAACAAAACATCACCCTACTGCCATTTGTACAAGGAGTCACTAAAGGAGTTGGCGAAAATCTTCGTTGAATACCTATCAATTCAACCAATAGCAAACAGGAATACAAATACCAATCAAGGACTCCCTTTCCCACGAATAGCAGGAAATAAAGTAAACACAAATAAAGAAAGCCTTTCTCCCTCCTCCCCTAACCAAAACATTCATTCACATTGTGGCAACAGTTATTACCACCAGTATTTAAGTTCCCCAGCTCCCCCTCATTCAGCAGTAAACACAACACAGAAGAGAAGGCTGCTTGCAACAATGGCTGTAGTCCAGAACCAAGAAGAATTTTATCAATACTTTTCTTTTAGTTTGGGTGGTGTTTATTGTGAAACTTTCCTACAATTACTCAATTGGCTCTCTGCTTTTTTTTTTTTTTTTTTTTTTTTTTTTTTTTCTTTACATTCTGCTCCACCATACACGAAATGAACATTTATTTATTCCTTTAACGAGCAATATTGCACCGTCAACAACCAGTTCCACCTATAAACTGGGCTGTCCTAATGCTACCCTTCTGGTCTAACACACTGGCTCACTCACTGCAAAATTATGTCTAAAACAGTTCACTTTTTGGCTCACTAGCTGATGATAGCACCTCACAGTTCTTTCATAGAATTAACCTTAATACAATTTATTGTTGGCTACTTGCAAGTGATTAGGCCAAGAAAAAAAAATCACAGATTGGAAGACATACCTAATTTTTGCTTCACTTCAGTGGTGCCCAATGGAAAAAACCATGAGCAGTGTGCATTTGGGTCCCACACTACTTGTGCTATTTTCTCATTTACTATATAGTTACCACCAAAAATAACACTTTGCATATTTTTCCACCTATTCTGGCATTTTAAAATTTTCTTAAATGCTAAATTTAGTAATATTGAGTGAAAGCCAATTCTTGTTTTCTGTTTCTTCGAACATTTCTACACAACTTGTGGCTCATTAAGGCAATTATATTATTTCTGTGTGGTGGCTTGATACAATGTCCATATGGCATGAGAATATAATTCTGTTTGTATTTCTATAAAAACACCAATATCTTCGGGTATTAATGGTCTTTGAGATGATGTCTGTTGCAATTAAGATGTTGCTCTTGATGTGCGTCTTATATTTGCTGTAGGCAGGCTCAGGTACTGTAGGCTGCTTTCCTATTGCACGAGTTCTGTGCATGCACAACCTACTTGGCCACCCCTGCACCAAACACTCTGTCCGGGTACAGTTGCATAGGCTATTGTTTGGGTGCTTGACTGCCTGCATGACTGCTGTTTGGTCCACAACAGGTGCTGCTTGTCATTGGACAGGCACTTGAACTGATACAGCATGCTATAAACAGTGGGCATACTTTGGTTAAAATTACTTACTGAGTGACGGATTACAGTTGTGAGGTGAAATGCTGACGTGTTGTGCTTGCTGCCCCTCAGGTGTAAAGTACAATTTTCTGATGGGTAATTGTTTCAGTCAGGAAAATAGAGTATTCGTAAACCTAATTACTGTTAATTACTATGGTAGTTCGTGAAACTCTATCATTTTTTTCCTTTCAATATACCTATGATGCAAATTTCTAATCATGGTTGTTTGGCTTGCAGCTTAGCAACAAACAGCCTTGTAGCTTTGAGAAAGTATGGAGTCACAGAGGCCAATGTTTGAAGGCAGTGAAAGGATAAAGGACATCTGAAAATATGGGAGTTGATTAGAAATGCTTTCAGTGGCCCACAGAATGGGCTTTTTCAGAACACTGAAAATCAGGTAATGGCATTTGAGAGTGAGCAATATAAAGAAGGAATGTTAATTTCCTGAGATTTCATACGGAATAGAATATATGAATTGGCATAGAAAATTGATGCACAATTGAAAGTCAACTGAGTGTGATGTATAAGGATGATGTGATGCAATGGCCTTGTGCTAAAATGTTGAACATCCCTTGTTCCAGCATCATATTTGGTCAAGTATTAGTGACACATTATAATGTAAAATATGATGATGGCATCCTCTCGGGTAAAATATTCCGGAGGTAAAATAGTCCCCCATTCGGATCTCCGGGCGGGGACTACCCAGGAGGATGTGATCATCAGGAAAGACAATACTGGCATTCTACGGGTCGGAGCGTGGAATGTTAGATCCCTTAATCGAGTAGGAAAATTAGAAAATTTAAAAAGGGAAATGGATAGGTTGAAGTTAGATATAGTGGGGATTAGTGAAGTTCGGTGGCAGGATGAACAGGATTTCTGGTCAGGTGAGTACAGGATTATAAATACAAAATCAGTTGGGGGTATCACAGGAGTAGGACTGATAATGAATAAGAAAATAGGAATGCGGGTAAACTACTATGAGCAGCACAGTGATCGCATTATCATCGTCAAGATAGATACGAAGCCAACACCGACAACAGTAGTACAGGTTTATATGCCAACTAGCTCTGCCGATGATGAGGAGATCGAAGAAATATATGAGGAGCTAAAGGAAATTATTCAGACAGTTAAGGGAGAGGAAAACTTAATTGTGATGGGAGACTGGAATTCGGTAGTAGGAAAAGGAAGAGAAGGAAAAATAGTAGGTGAATATGGACTGGGCAGGAGGAATGAAAGAGGAAGTCGCCTGGTAGAATTTTGCACGGAACATGATTTAATCGTAACAAACACGTGGTTTAAGAATCACAAAAGAAGGTTGTATACGTGGAAGAGACCAGGAGACACTGGAAGGTATCAGATAGATTTTATAATGGTACGACATAGGTACCGGAACCAGGTTAAAAACTGCAGGATATACCCAGGGGCAGATATAGACTCCGACCATAACTTGTTAGTCATGAGCTGTAGGCTGAAGCTGAAAAAACTGCAGAAAGGTAGGAAAATAAGGAGATGGGACTTAGATAGATTGAAGGAAAGTGAAGTTCTGGAGAATATCAGAGGGAGATTTAGGCAACAATTGACAGAAACAGGGGGAAATAAAACAGTAGAAGAGGAATGGGTAGCATTGAGAGATGAAATAATGAAGGCAGCGGAGGACAAAACAGGTAGAAAGGCAAGACCTACAAAAAATCCATGGATATCACAGGAAATACTACAGTTAATTGATGAAAGGATAAAATATAAAAATGCAGTAAATGAAACAGGCAAAATGGAGTACAGACGACTAAAAAATGAGATTGACAGGAAGTGCAAAACGGCTAAGCAGGAGTGGCTAGAAGCCAAATGTAAATCTGTAGAAGAATGTATAGCAAGGGGAAAAGTAGATACTGCCTACAGGAAAATAAAAGAAACATTTGGAGATAAGAAAAACAGCTCTACGAATATCAAGAACTCAGATGGGAAACCAGTTCTCAGCAAAGAAGGGAAAGCTGAAAGGTGGAAAGAGTACATAGAGCAGCTCTACAAAGGAAATGAACTTAGAGACGATGTTGTAGGAACGGAAGAGGAAGTCGATCAAGATGAAATAGGAGATACTATACTGAGAGATGAATTTGACAGAGCCTTGAAAGACCTAGGTCGGAACAAGGCCCCAGGAGTAGATGACATACCCTCAGAGCTACTAAAGTATCTGGGAGAGCCAGCCATGACAAGACTATTTGAACTGGTGTGTAGGATGTATGAGACCGGCGAAATGCACTCAGACTTTAAGAAAAATGTAATAATCCCCATTCCAAAGAAATCAGGCGCAGACAGGTGTGAAAACTACAGAACCATCAGTTTAATAAGTCATGGTTGCAAAATATTAACACGAATTATATACAGAAGGATGGAAAAACTGGTAGAAGCCGACCTCGGGGAAGATCAGTTTGGGTTCAGGAGAAATGTAGGAACTCGGGAGGCAATACTCACTTTACGTCTCATCTTAGAAGATAGATTAAGAAAAGGCAAACCTACATTTTTAGCTTTTGTAGATTTGGAGAAAGCATTTGACAATGTTGACTGGAATACACTCTTTCAAATTCTGAAGTCAGCAGGGATAAAATACAGGGAAAGGAGAGTTATTTACAACTTGTACAAAAGCCAGACCGCAGTTATTAGACTCGAAGGACATGAAAGGGAAGCATCAGTTGGGAAGGGAGTAAGACAGGGTTGTAGCCTTTCTCCAATGTTATTCAATTTGTACATCGAGCAGGCGGTGAAGGAAAGCAAGGAAAAATTTGGAATAGGGATTAAAGTTCAGGGGGAAGAAATAAAAACATTGCGTTTTGCTGATGACATTGTAATTCTGTCAGAGACAGCAGAAGACCTGGAAGAGCAGTTGAACGGAATGGACAGCGTGTTGAAGAGAGCGTATAAAATGAACATTAACAAGAGCAAAACAAAAATAATGGAATGCGGTCTTAGAAAATCAGGCGATGCTGAAGGAATTAGATTAGGTAACAAAACAATGAAGGTGGTAGATGAGTTTTGTTACTTGGGTAGTAAAATAACATGCGATGGTCGCAGTGCAGAGGATATAAAATGCAGAATGGCAATGGGAAGAAAAGCATTTTTGAAAAAGAGAAATTTGCTAACATCGAATATTAATTTAAGGGTAAGGAAGTCTTTTCTGAAGGCATTTGTGTGGAGTGTTGCCTTGTACGGGAGTGAAACATGGACGATAAGCAGTGCGGACAGGAAGAGAATAGAGGCTTTTGAAATGTGGTGCTACAGAAGAATGCTGAAGATTAGGTGGGTAGATCGCATAACTAATGAAGAGGTACTGAACAGAATTGGTGAGAAAAGGAATTTTTGGCATACCCTGACTAAAAGAAGGGATCACTTGGTAGGACACATTCTTAGACATCGGGGAATCGTAAATTTAGCATTGGAGGGAAGTGTGTGGGGTAAAAATCGCAGAGGGAGACCAAGAGACGCGTATTGTAAGCAGATTCAAGTGGATGTGGGTTGCCGTTCTTATGAGGAAATGAAAAGGCTTGCTCAGGATAGAGTAGGGTGGAGAGCTGCATCAAACCAGTCTCCGGACTGAAGACCATAACAACAACATAATGTAAAAAAGGTAGATTGGTTTAAACACAACAGTGCTTTACTGGGCATGGTCCTGTTTTGGGGTGGCACTCTGTTGTTTTCCTCCAACATTTGAACTGAATTATCCAGCCAGTTATAGGGGGACTTACAGTTAACTTGGATTCCGAACCACAGTAGAGCTTGACATTTTTCACATCAGCAGCATTGACAGAGGAGAAAGAAATGAAAAGTGATAGATAAAAATCCTAGGACTTTGCACGGATGGAACTTGCGACCTCTGGATTTATATTGTGTGACTCTACCACTATGCTACTAATACTGAGAAAAGAATGCTAATATTTACTGAAGACACAGAACAAAACATAACAACTGCATTTTACAACTGAGAGCTGAGACACTGTTATTTATACGCCTCATAGGTGGTGCCAGAAGCGTGACAACTAATTTATCGATATAAATGTATTGCTACCAACAAGCCTTCTTATGTTTTTATCAAACAGTACATATAGTCAAACTAAATCTAACATTTTTCTAAATTTTACAAATTTACTCTTGCTCAAGGATTTGGTAAAAATGTCAGCTACATTATTTTCTGAATCTATTTTACAAATATCTATAATCTCATTCACATAACATTCATTCACAAAATGAAAGTGTACTTCAATATATTTTGAATTCTTACTAAAGTTGCCATATCTTGCAATATTGACAGCCCCAGAGTTATCTTTATATATTTTTACAGACTTGTCTGACTTGACATCAAAATTTTTCAAAATATCTAAAATTAACTTTACTTCAGAAACAGCGTCTGACAGTGCTACACATTCAGCAGAAGGAGAAGATTTTGTAACACTTTCTTGTTTTTTAGATTTCCAAAAAATTGGATTCCCAAATAATCTAATTACATAGCCTGATGTGGACTTACAGTCAACACAATCACTGCCAAATCATCATCTACAAAGCAATCTAAGACATCATCTGCACTCTCTTTAAATGTTAACTTCAAATCTTTTGTGAGATACAAATATTTCAGTGTTAAAGTGTGTTTCATCATAACAATTCTGAAATCTGCTCAAATAATTTACACTGTAACTTATATCTGGCCTTGTGCCTGAACTGATGTACAGGAGACCACCTATCAAGTTTCTATATCTAATATCATGACTCACATTTGTTGATGGTTCTACTTTCAAATTTACTTCCATTGGTGTGCTATACAACTTTGAATGTTCAATCTGATACCTTTTAGCTAGAGAGTCAATGTATCTTTCCTGACTAAGAGTCATTACATCTTTTTCCATAATTATAATTAATTGCTATACCCAGATACTGTTTTACTTACCCAAGTCTCCCATTTGGAATTTTTTGGATAACAAAGTTTTGACTTGTAGTTTCTTACTACTTTTACAGCAAATTAGCAAATCAACATATACAATTAGAAAGATCTTATCATTTACAGTTATTAATATATACAAACAATAATCAAATTCACTTCTTTTAAACCCTAGGCTCCTTAAAAGTGTATCCAAACAGTCATATCATTCTCGAGGACTTTCCCTCAGACCATACAATGTCTTAAATAACTTACAAAATCTATCTGTTCCATCATCATATCCTGTAGGTTCTTTTACATAAATGTCTGAGAATACTTTACCATTAAGAAATGCTGTTTGTACATTCATTTGTTCAGCAATTAAGCCTTCTTGACAACAATATGATGATAAAAGTTTTAATGTTTGCATCATGGCAACTGGTGAATAAATATAATCCACAATTTCCTTCTGTTGAAAGCACCTTAGGACCAATCTTGCTTTAAAAGTGTTATTCAATGTTCTTGTAAAACCCATTTTATATCAAGATAATTTACATTTTCTGGTTTAGTTACAAGTTTCCAAGTTTCATTTTTATTTAATCATTCAATTTCTTTATCAATTGCTCGTTTCCAATATACTGATTCATTACAATTTATCTCCTCCTCAAAATTTTCTGGACTTTCAGCTCTACAGAAGTTCACATAAATTAAATTACTCATAACATAATCACTAAATCTATCAGGCATTTTACGTTCTCCGGCTGATCTTCTCAACCCCTGCTCTTGACTACTTTAATAATTACTTGACCCCATTTCTATACTATTTTGTTCCATTTTTTTCACTCACGAATTCTTTTCCTATCTCTTCAGGATCATAAAACAGTTGATTTGTTGAAACAGAATCTTTTAAACCTATACACTTTACAAACTTTTCCACAATATCTACATGTCTGGCAACTACAATTTTATTGTTAATCAGTAACCTGTATCCAATATCATTGTAGCCCATTAACATTCCCAAGTCTGCTTTACGATCCCACATTGACTTTCTCAGTTGTTCTGGAATACGTACAGAAACCCTACTTCCATAGAATTTCAAATGTTTCACGTTAGGTTTCTTTCCAAATAAAATCTCATAAGGAGTTTTTCTTTCAATAGTATTAGCTAAAGTTCTGTTTTCAAGGTATGCAGCTGTACAAACTGTTTCAGGCGAAAACCTGTTATGTACTCTTGATTCAGCTAAAAAACACCTAGACATATCCATAATTGACACATTTCCACAAAGCAGTCATAAACTTGATTTTTAGATTTAATGGTGTACACCTTAGCTGCTTTACTGTTGTTGTTGTTATGGTCTTCAGTCTGGAGACTGGTTTGATGCAGCTCTCCACCCTACTGTATCCTGAGCAAGCCTTTTCATCTCCTCATAAGAATGGCAACCCACATCTACTTGAATCTGCTTACTATATGCGTCTCTTGTGCTCCCTCTGCGATTTTTACCCCACACACTTCCCTCCAATGCTAAATTTACGATTCCCCGATGTCTAAGAATGTGTCCTACCAAGTGATCCCTTCTTTTAGTCAGGGTATGCCAAAAATTCCTTTTCTCACCAATTCTGTTCAGTACCTCTTCATTAGTTATGCGATCTACCCACCTAATCTTCAGCATTCTTCTGTAGCACCACATTTCAAAAGCCTCTATTTCTTCCTGTCTGCACTGCTTATCGTCCATGTTTCACTCCTGTACAAGGCAACACTCCACACAAATGCCTTCAGAAAATACTTCCTTACACTTAAATTAATATTCGATGTTAGCAAATTTCTCTTTTTCAAAAATGCTTTCCTTCCCATTGCCATTCTGTATTTTATAACCTCTGTACTGCGACCATCGCATGTTATTTTACTACACAAGTAACAAAACTCATCTACCACCTTCATTGTTTCGTCACCTAATCTAATTCCTTCAGCATCACCTGATTTTCTAAGACCGCATTCCATTATTTTTGTTTTGCTCTTGTTAATGTTCGTTTTATACTCTCTCTTCAACACACTGTCCATTCCATTCAACTGCTCTTCCAGGTCCTTTGCTGTCTCTGACAGAATTACAATGTCATCAGCAAAACGCAATGTTTTTATTTCTTCCCCCTGAACTCTAATTCCTATTCCAAATTTTTCCTTGCTTTCCTTCACTGCCTGCTCGATGTACAAATTGAATAACATCGGAGAAAGGCTACAACCCTGTCTTACTCCCTTCCCAACTGATGCTTCCCTTTCATGCCCTTCGAGTCTAATAACTGCAGTCTGGCTTTTGTACAAGTTGTAAATAACTCTCCTTTCCCTGTAGTTTACCCCTGCCGACTTCAGAATGTGAAAGAGTGTATTCCAGTCAACATTGTCAAATGCTTTCTCCAAATCTACAAAAGCTAGAAATGTAGGTTTGCCTTTCCTTAATCTATCTTCTAAGATAAGACATAAATTGAGTATTGCCTCCCTGGTTCCTATGTTCCTCCTGAATCCAAACTGATCTTCCCTGAGGTCAGCTTCTACCAGCTTTTCCATTCTCCTGTAGATAATTCGTGTTAAAATTTTGAAACCATGACTTATCAAACTGATGGTTCTGTAATTTTCACACCTGTCTGCACCTGATTTCTTTGGAATGGGGATTATTAAATTTTTCTTAAAGTCTGAGGGTATTTCCCCTGTCTTATACATCATACACACCAGTTCAAACAGTTTTGTCATGGCTGGCTCTCCCAGAGACTTTAGTAGCTCTGAGGGTATGTCATCTACTCCTGGGGCCTTGTTCTGGCCTAGGTCTTTCAGGGCTCTGTCAAATTCATCTCTCAGTATAGTATCTCCTATTTCATCTTTATCTACTTCCTCTTCCCTTCCTACAACATTGTCTCTAAGTTCATTTCCTTTGTATAGCTGCTCTATGTACTCTTCCCACCTTTCAGCTTTCTTTTCTTTGCTGAGAACTGGTTTTCCATCTGAGTTCTTGATATTCGTAGAGTTGCTTTTCTTGTCCCCAAATGTCTCTTTTATTTTCCTGTAGGCGGTATCTACTTTTTCCCTTCTTATACATTCTTCTACAGTTTTGCATTTGGCTTTAGCCATTCCTGCTTAGCCATTTTGCACTTCCTGTCAATCTCATTTCTTAGTCGTCTGTATTCCATTCTGCCTGTTTCATTGACTGCATTTTTATATCTTCTCCTTTCATCAATTAAATTTAGTATTTCCTGTGATATCCAAGGAATTTTTGGAGGTCTTGTCTTTCTACCTATATTGTTCTCTGCTGCCTTCACTATTTCATCTCTCAATGCTACCCATTCCTCCTCTACTGTTTATTTCCCCCTGTTTCTGTCAATTGTTGCCTAAATCTCACTCTGAAATTCTCCAGAACTTCACGTTCCTTCAATTTATCTAAGTCCCATCTCCTTATTTTCCTACCTTTCTGCAGTTTTTTCAGTTTCAGCCTACAGTTCATGACTAACAAGTTATGGTCAGAGTCTATATCTGCCCCTGGGTATGTTTTACAGTTTAAAACCTGGTTCTGGAATCTATGTCTTTTTATAAAATCTATCTGATACCTTCCGGTGTCTCCTAGTCTCTTCCATGTATACAACCTTCTTTTGTGATTCTTAAACCACGTGTTTGTTATAGCTAAATTATGTTCCGTGCAAAATTCTACCAGGCGGCTTCCTTTTTCATTCCTTTTGCCCAGACCATATTCACCTACTATCTTCCCTTCTCTTCCTTGTCCTACTACTGAATTCCAGTCTCCCATAATAATTAAGTTTTCCTCTCCCTTAACTGTCTGAATAATTTCCTTTGGCTCCTCATGTATTTCTTTGATCTCCTCATCGGCAGAGCTAGTTGGCATATAAACCTGTACTACTGTTGTCTGTGTTGGCTTCGTAACTATCTTGACAATGATAATGCGATCACTGTGCTGCTCATAGTAGTTTACCCGCATTCCTATTTTCTTATTCATTACCAGTCCTACTCCTGTAATACCCCCAACTGATTTTGTATTTATAATCCCGTACTCACCTGACCAGAAATCCTGTTCATCCTGCCACCGAACTTCACTAATCCCCACTATATCTAACTTCAACCTATCCATTTCCCTTTTTAAATTTTCAAATTTTCCTACCCGATTAAGGGATCTAACATTCCACGCTCCGATCCGTAGAATGCCAGTATTGTCTTTCCTGATTTCAACATCCTCCTGTGTAGTCCCCGCCCGGAGATCCAAATGGGGGACTATTTTACCTCCAGAATATTTTACCCGAGAGGATGCCATCATCATATTTTCATACAGTAGAGCTGCATGTCCTCGGGAAAAGTAACGGCTGTAGTTTCCCCTTGCTTTCAGCCGTTCGCAGTAACTGTGTGGCAAAGCCACATTAGCTGATGTTACAAGGCCAGCTCAGTCAATCATCCAGACTGTTGCCCCTGTAACTACTGAAAAGGCTGCTGCCCCTCTTCAGGAACCACTCGTTTGTCTGGCCTCTCCACAGATACCCCTCCGCTGTGGTTGCACCTACGGTACAGCTATCTGCATCGTTGAGGCACGCAAGCCACCCCACCTCGGCAATGTCTGTGGTTCATGGGAGTGGAGCTGCTTTACTATAGTCATCAATAAAAGTGAGAAAATACCTTTCCCCATGCAAACCAAGTGTTGAATGAGGCCCATTTAAATCTGTATGTACAGTCACTAGTATCTCTTTTGCACTGCATCTATTATTTTCAAAAGGTAAATTGTGCATTTTATTTTCTATGCAAACTTGCCTCTTCATAAACTCTGACTCTAAATTTTTTGGTAATGCATCTGCTAGTTGATACTCACACATTGCCAACATCTTCTCCACTTCCTTCCAAATTATCCATCTTTCAGCTGGTGACACTCTATACGAACGCACTTAGAAAATGAATAGGCATCATTTAGTTCCGAGACTACGGATGTAGAGGAATTGTGGACCAAATTTTTGCACATGAAGTGTTAAAGAAATATGTGCCTGTAAAGTTGATTAAGGATGGAGAAGATCCACCATTGTAATAATAATAATAATAATAATAATAATAATAATAATAATAATAATAATAATGTTAGAAAGCTACTGAGAAAGCAAAAACTGTTGCACTCTCAGTTCAAAAAATAACACGCAAATGATGACAGGCAAAAGTTAGTAGAGATTCATGCATCTATAGAAAGATCGATGCACGAAGCATACAATAATTACCACAGCCATACCTTAGCAAAAGCTCTTTCTGAGAAATTCTGGTCCTATGTAAAATCGATAAGTGGGTCAAAGCCCATGATCATTGATCATTCGGGGCAGTAATAGATGAAAGCAAATGGAAAGCTGAAGTTCTAAATTTTAACCTTTAAGAAATCTTTCATGCAGGAGGACCGCACAAATGTACCATCATTTGATCAGCGTACTAATTCCGAAATGAAGGACATAGTAATAGGTATTCCGCTGCAGAGAAGCAGCTGAGATAGCTAAATATGAAATAGTGTGCTAGTCTAGATGGAATACCAGTTCAGTTTTCTGCAGCATTGACCCCTTACTTAGCTTGCATTTATCGTGAATCCTTAATTTAGCGCAAAGTTTCTACTGATTGGAAAAAAAACTGCAAGCGATTCCCATTTATAAGAAAGGAAAGAGAACTGACCCACATAATTAAAGGCCAATATTGTTGACATCGGTTTCCTGTAGAATTTTGGAGCATATTCTCAGTTTGAATATAGTAAATTTCTTTGAGACAGAAAAGCTTCTTTCTGTGAATCAGCACGGGTTTAGGAAACATCGTTCATATGAAACCCAGCTTTCCCTTTTCTCACATGACATCTTGCATGGATGAAGGGCAACAGGCGGATATTGTTTTTCTCAACTTCAAAAAGGCGTTTGACGTGGTGCCACACTGCAGACTACTAACGAAGATACGAGCTTATGGAAAAGGTTCACAGATTTGTGAGTGGTTGGAAGACGTCTAAGTAAGCTGTTTGTTGGGAAAAGGAATATATTATTTATGACAAATTTCATTAAGGAATAAATATACTGAGAGGCAGTAGGTAATATACCCAGTTCTTTGAAGAGGCTTCTACAGGACGTCCGTGAATTTACTCCACAAGTAATATGTATTACACGCTTTTGGACTCTGAAGGCTTTTGACTGACTTGAAGTGTTGCACCAAAATATTATACCATATGACATTATGGTATGAAAGTAGGAAAAGTATGCAAGCTTTGTTATTTTTATGTCTCATATGCCTGATAACATTTGTATTGAAAATACAGATCTGTTGAGTCGTTTCTGCAGTTCTGTGGTGTGCTGCTCTTCCAGGTCTATTGCTGTCTCTTACAGAATTACAATGTCGGCAAAACACAATGTTTTTATTTCTTCGCCCTGAACTTCAATTCCTTCTCCAAATTTCTCCTTGTTTTCCTTCATAGCTTGCTCAGTGTACAGATTGAATAGCATTGGAGAAAGGCTATGACCCTGTTTTACTCCCTTGCCAACCTCTGCATCCCTTTCATGACCTTCAAATTTGATAACTACAGTTTGGTTTTTGTACAAGTTGTAAATAACCTTTTGTTCCCTATATTTTACTCCTGCTGATTTCAAAATTTGAAAGAGTTTATTCCAATCAACATTGTCAATAGATTTCTCCAAATCTACAAAAGCTACATTTCTCCTGAATCCAAACTGATCTTCCCCCAAGGTCAGCTTCTACCATCCTTCTGGAAATAATTTGTGTTAAAATTTTGCAACTATTGAACTGATGGTTCTGTAATTTTCACACCTGTCTGCACCTGCTTTTTTTGCAATGGGGATTATTACATTTTTGTTAAAGTCTGAGGGTACGTCGCCTGTCTCATACATCTTATGCACCAGGTGAAATAGTTCTGTCATGGCTGGTTCTCCCAGAGACTGAAGTAGTTCTGAGGGAATGTTATCTACTCCAGGGGTCTTGTTTAGTCTTTGATCTTTAAGTTTTCTGTCTAATTCTTCTCTCCGTATAGTATCTCCTATTTCATTTCCATCTATTTCCTCTTCCCTTACTACAATATTGTCTGTAAGTTCATTTCCTTTGTAGAGCAGCTTTATATACTCTTTCCACCTTTCAGCTTTCCCTTCTTTGCTGAAACTGGTTTTCCATCTAAGTTCTTTATAGTCGTAGAAAGTTCCATCTCCTTATTTCCCTACCTTTCTGCAGGTTCTTCAATTTCAATCTATAGTTCATGACCAATATGTTATGGTCAGAGTTTTTATCTGCCCCTGAGTATGTTTTACAGTTTAAAACCTGGTTCTGGAATCTATGTCTTACCACTATAAAATCTATCTGGTACCATCTGGTGTCTCCTGGTCTCTTCCAAGTATACAAGCTTCGTTCTTGATCCTTAAACCAGGTGTTTGTTATGATTAAATTATGTTCTGTGCAAAATTCTACCAGGTGGCTTCCTCTTTCATTCCTTGTGCCTATGTATACATGCAGTATATACTTGATAAATTGTTGAAGTACCAGCTCATGAGAGATTCAAAAGTAAGAACTTATATATAGTAATGATTAGTTTCTTCAGCTGCAGTATCTGTTAGAGATTGAAAAGGATACACTTCAGACTTACTATCAAAATTTTGTGCTAACATTTCATTGCTGAACTTTGTGTTACATTATATTATCTTATATTAAAAAATAAAAAAAATAAACAAAATTCTGTTATTTAATAAGAACTGTAAATGTTTCCAGGGAAAACAGCGCCATCTTAAACCTACCAGTCGCTTGATTTGTAAAACATACCGCAACAAGCTGTGTCGCAGATTGCTTGATTTCTTGAAGAAGAGTAATGCAAAAAAGAATCCAGAATTGATACACTTGCTGATGCGAAGTTTTAATTTATCTTTGGCCAACAGCCTCAGCCGAAACAAAGAGAAGCAACTTAGTCATTCTGTAAAGTACTTGGATTTGTTTATTCAAAATGCCGTAAGTATCAGCATACTTTTTAAATTGAATTTAGTTTTATCACTTCCACTTTTGTGTTCCTGCTGGGCTTTCAAAATACATTAATTAAATTTGATAAACACTGTTGTTCTTTGGCTTGCTACTGTGGTTCAGAATGCTTGTCTTTCGTGAAGTTTGTCAGCTGGTTCAGTTCATTGTTTTTTCTTTAAGGTTAGCATTGTTTGGAGACAGAATATTTAACTAGTGAGTTGGTGAGGCTTTTTGCTGCTGCAAGTACAGAAATACTCATTTTATAAGTGCACATTCTTTTTGTTTGATGCAGTACAATATTTATTAACACTCCAGGCATACTTCACATTGCATGTGAAATGAATCTTTAGTAGTGTTTAAAAAATCTCTTTTTCTTCTTATCTTACCATATGTTAGTGGGTGAACTTCCCCTACATTTATGAAAAATCAGCATACATACTGAAAAAAAAAAAAAAAAAAAAAAAAAAAAAAAAAATTTATGAAATAAAATATTTGTGTCACTGCAGAGATGATCGCTGTGCCACTGACAGTCATATAAAAAGGACACCCACAATCTCAAAATTTACCTATGTTTTGGCACAACCTTCAGCGCTATTTGTGTCCCTTTGTGTGTGTGTGTGTGTGTGTGTGTGTGTGTGTGTGTGTGTTGCGCATGTGTTACTATTGGTGTTACCAAACTAAAGATACTACTAATGAAATAAATCACAATTTGTGATCACTTATGGCTTCACTGTACTGGGTTTAGATGTAATACCAATTTGCGGCGAATGTAAATTTGTGCCCGGCCGGGATTCGAACCCGGGATCTCATGCTTACTAGGCAGACGCGTTGACCACTCTGCCACCGAGGACACAGTGACCAACCCAACTGCAGAGGACTCTTCCCTGCACGTCTCCCGCCACACCCAAATCTCCATTCGCCACGCTGTCTCATTCCTGTTACCACAGCCTCTTAGTTCTGTGAAGCCATAAGTGATTTATTTCATTAAAAATGAACGCTGTAACGTCGTCAAAAATATATAATTGTATACAAGCCGAGGCTGGGCTCCTGACGACAATTAATTGTGTCTCGATACCTCATGGTCTGTTCTCCCTGATGCGGGAATACAGTATTGTGGCTGCGAGCATTACAGAATTAAGAGGCTGTGGTAATAGGAAAGAGGCAATCTGGCAAATGGAGATTTGAGTGTGGTGGGAGATGTTCAGGGAAGAATCCTCTGCAGTCGGGTTGGTCACTGTGTCCTCGTTGGTGGACTGGTCAATGCGTCTGCCTAGTAAGCAGAAGATACCAGGTTCGAATCCCGGGCGGGCACAAATTTACATTCGCCGCAAATTGGTATTACATCTAAATCTAGTACAGTGAAGCCATAAGTGATTGCAAATTGTGATTTATTTCATTAAAAATGAACGCTATAACGTCGTCAAAAATATATAAAAGTTACTACTGGCTAGCTACTCTTATCTCTTTTGAACAACATTTTCACATTCATAAAATCACACACACACTCATGCACAAATGTCCATCATCTCTGGCTATTGCTTTTGGAGTCTGATGAAGCCCGTGGATAGGGAGTGTGAATGTGAGTAGGACTGTCTTTTCTATGTGCCTGTCTCTGGCCCGTTCAATGTTTTTGTGGTCAGTTGTAACCTATTCTCATGTTATTAGTGATGTTTCAATGTGGACTTTCTGTTAAGTAAATCCTCAAACATCATCCTCATGACCTAGATCGTGAATTACCTTCCCCTTTCATTCCCATTCCTTTTTTCTTCCCTTCTCTCCTACCTGATAAAGGAACCCTGCAGCACAAAGGGAAGTATTGGCCAGCCAATCTATCTCCTTTGAAGAATAATTTATCATCTCTGTGGAGAATTTCCATCAGTAATCGAAAATATTTTTTACTTCACACTTGTCAGATTTTTTTTCTTTCCTTGAATCCTGTAAATAAAACAGTCTCTCATCTTTTTGTCTTGTGTATGTGAAAGACTATTTCACTTTGTCTTTTTTAGTTTTAGAAGATAATATTTGATTAATGATGGAAATTCTCCTCAGAGATGATAAATTATTTTTCAAAAGAGATAGATTGGCTGGCCAGTACTTACCTTTGTGCTGTACCGCCAATAGTGACACAAATGAAGAAAAAAGAAAAAGGCCAAAAAAGGACAAGTTTTTGGAACACAGTTCCTTCTTCAGGTGGGAGAGAGTGAAAGAAAAAGGGATGGGAACGGAAGGGGAAGGTGATTCACAACCTTGGTTTTGAGTATGGTGTTTAAGGAATGTGAAAGACTTGGAGAAGGAATTAAAGTTCAGGGTGAAGAAATAAAAACATTGCATTTTGCCGATGATATTTTAATTCTGTCAGAGACATTAAAGGACCTGGAAGATCAGTAGAACAGAATGGACAGTGTGTTGAAAGGTGCATATAAGATGAACATTAACAAGAGCAAAACAAGAGTAATGGAGTGCAGTCTAAGAAAATCAGGTGATGCTGAAAGAATTAGATTAGGTAAGGAAACAATAAAGGTGATAGATGAGTTTTGTTACTTGGGCAATAAAATAACATATGGTGGTACTGTGGATATAAAATGCAGAATGGCAATGGGTAGAAAACCGTTTTTGAAAAAGAGGAATTTGTTAACATCAAATATTGATTTAAGTGTAAGGAAGTCTTTTCTGAAGGCATTAGTGTGGAGCGTTGCCTTGTATGCTTGTGAGATATACTTTGTATGAATAAGAAATTTCTGGCATACCTTGACTAAAAGAAGGGCTCGATTGGTAGGACACATTCTTAGACATCAAAGAATCGTGAATTTAGCATCGGGGGGAAGTGTTTGGGGTAAAACCAGCAGAGGAAAACCGTGAGATGTATACAGTAAGCAGATTCCAATAGATGTAGGTTGCCGTTCTTATGTGGAGATAGATTAGGATAGAGTAGGGTGGAGAGCTGCATCAAACCAGTCTCTGGACTGAAGACCACAACTACAATATTGTATGTTTCTTCATTTCTGCCACAAATGTTATTTTGGAGTTACATTATTTTCATGCCTTTACTTTTAATTTTTTCTTAATGATAATTGTATGGATTATTTTGGAGTTGTGATGCTTTGTTTTCTGCTTAACTACCATTTCTGGTGCCTTGCTGTTGCTTTACTGGATGAATTACTTTCTTTCAGTTTTCCAGTGCTAAAAGCACCAGCCCTCAGGCAGAAGATGCCATTGGGTTGCTCTCCACAGTCCTCCGTCATCGCAATAGGTTGGGAAATTGTCTCCCAGCAGATTTTGTGACTACAGCTTGGGCAAAAGTTACTACTGATACTTCTGTATCTGTAGACAATGCACAGCTTTTGCTGGAGACTGCCACATTGGAGGAATATACACATGTTATTCAGAGTCTTGCATCACAGACTGTGAGTATTGTGTCTTCTTGGAACATAAGTCTGCAGTTCCTAAAATAATATCCTATTTTACAGAACTTTGTTAAAAATAGACTTATACAATATTTAATGTGTAGTTGTGAAAACCACTGTTCATTTGAAAGATTATGAAATTAATCTAAAGAGTAAGAACTTCAGTGAAGTATGAATAATTTATAATTGCATGGTTTTAACAATGGAGAATCCGATAGGAATGATTGGTAACAACTCACCGTAAAGAGCCCCACTGAACTGCTGACAGACACGAAAATAGATAATCAAATTCTCACAATTTAAATTTTCGGCCATGGCCTTTGTCAAAAAAAAAAAAAAAAACCACATGCATTCATAAAATAACTGAGTCAACTACACACATACAACCATCATGCTGGACACTACGACACAAGCATCTAGACTGTGAGCAAGATGGGAAGTGGAGGGGGAAGGATGCCGGGTAAAGGTGGGGATGGAAAGTTCCACGTTGCTCTATCACTGGTGTGGCTGGACATGATGGTTGTATGCGTATAGTTGTCTGAGTGATTGAGAGATTGAGAGAATGCATGTGTTTTTTCTTCTGATGAAGGCCATGGCTGAAAATTTAAGTTTTGTGAATGTGATTATCTGTTTTCGTGTCTGTCAACAGCTCAGCGAGCCTCTTTACAGTGAGTTGTTATCTATCCTTCATTATTATAATTACATGAGGTACTCAGTATGAAGGCAGCACTCTACAAATCTTAATGTTGTAGATTTTATATAACCTTTATTTAGCCAAGTTCATAATTTAGAAAATAGTGATTAATAATCACCTCCCCATCCCCCGAAGGCCCCTGTTGAAAGCTGCACACTGAAACATGTGTCCACAGTTTTGTGTTACTATCCTTTTCATTGTCAATGGAGGAAAGCTCCATTTTCTTTGGGGAGGAGATACAAGACACTCCTTTTCTGTTGCTTCTCATTGTGTTTGGGTATTAAATTAGAAAATAGTAGATAGCTGTTCTTGTGAAAATATCTCCTAGAAACTATGAAATGAGGTGGTTTCAGCATGACAGAATGGACCATTGGCTTGTGAATCTGACAGGCTAGTGACATGATATTTCAGCATTTGACTAGCGTTAGCTGCCCATTATCATGCTGCCTACAGCCCACACACAGTCCATGGCCCAAGCATTAGGAATTTCTAGACAAGTTCATTTTAGGAGTTAAATGTTTCTGCAACTTCCAGTCTGATGTAATGTTAGAACATACTGACATGTCTGTAGTTGCAAGGGCAAGAGATGAGATATATTTTTTAAATCTTAACATTTGTTGACATCCACAAGCTCAGCACTTATACAGTTCCAGTAGCTTCATCCATTACTAGGACAATACCTGGCATTTTAAGACTATTGACAGTGCTTGCTGGACAATATATGTGGCTTCATCCAGATGTGTATAATAATTGTCCATTCAACCAGACTTCATATCAGTGTCTTCTGTGTGTTAGCTTCTGTCAGCAACCATCTTTCATCTTGTTACAACTTGCTGTGGGTTCCAGCTGCAGTCTGGATAATCAGCTTCAAAATATGCCTGCTCCAGCCACTGAGGGCTGCAAAACCATTGAAATATCTTGAAATGCCTGTTATTGCTCAACAATATACAGAGTTGACATAAGTGCTAAGCTGATGAGTGTTGGCTAGTATTTGTTTTTTGCAACAGGTTCCATTTTGTGCCCATGCCACTATATTTCAGTATTTTCTAAGGTATTGGTTATTGGTTATTTTAGTTAGTGTTCATGGAACCAACTATTCAACACCTCGTCATAATTTTTTATCTAATTAGTTATCTACCAACATCTGTAGTGACTATATCAAAATTATACATCTTTTATTTCTATAATAAATATAATGACTTTATGATATGATATGATATCAGAGTAAATATAATGATCTGGCAATTGCATATCAACATAATGCTATAACAATAATTTATATTCCATTATGCAACCAAATGTAACCACATAATAATGAAGTACACTCATATATGCATAAAGTTTTTTTAAATATTTGTTTATGTTGCCATGGAAAACCAAGTAGGTTATTTTAGTTATTGTTCTTAGAACCACTTATTTGTTATCTAATTAGGAATCTACCAACATTTATAGCAGCTATATTAGTATTACACATCTTCAATTCTGTAATACATGTAATGTCTTCGCAAACGCACCATAATAGAATGACATCAGAATATTTATAATGATCAGGCAATTACATATCTATATATAATTTATATTCACTATGTAACCAAACGTAAACACGTAGGAATGAAATACCCCACATTTGCATAAAGTATTTTAAATATTAGTTTACATTGCCAAGCGATTGCGAAGTTGTTATATTTATTATAGAAATAAAGATATGTATTTTGGTATACCGTATATTTCCGAAGATAAGATGATGGCTAAATCATTAAAAAGGCCCCAAAATCCGAGGTCGTCTTATACGACGGGATAAAAAAAAATTAGATTGGAATTTTGTCTGAAATTGGTAATTTTGCAGATGTGCTGAATAGCGCGGCTTCGGCTCCAAATGATATATATCGAAGCGGTGAAGTATTGAAACAATTCATATCAATCAGGCCAATGTTATGATTTTTATGAGTATGTCGTGATTTTTAAAGGATGTGGTTTGACAGGAACCTAAGAGTACAGCTTTCTGGGTAATTTACAAGAAAGCTTACATTTGAAGTTGCTCGGCCTGAAATGATATATATCGAACGTACAACTGTAAATCGATTCAGTGTTTTTGAACCGTAAATTTGGATGCTACGCACCAAAAATTTTTTTTGTTTAGTACGTGAGGGCGCGTAGCGCACAAATCTTTGGTTCAGAAACATTTGCTTATTCCATACATATCGTTTCAAAATGTATCGATTCGATATATATCATTTCGAGGTGAAATCCTTGCTATAGCCATGCTATGCAGCACATCTGCAATATTACCCTGATGAAATTTACATCATGGAGAAAAGATTTATGAAAACATAGTTTTGCGCAATGTTTTTTACAAAAATATTCATTTTTCGAGCTTTATTAATTTACCGAGTGGGCAAGGGTACATATGATAACCTATATGCCATAAAGCAGGAATATAATTTATTATTTACAATGCAGCTTGATTTTATAATGTCGCCTGTCAAAAATAATTTCTCAATATATCCAGAGTCGCACTGAAACGATTAGAGTATATTTACATACAGAGTAGTGACAGGGTTAAAAAATGTGGGAGCTATACCCAACAATTGCGACTTCCTTCGAAATCTTTTATCTTCTATTTTTGGGTAATTTCGTGTGTTTTCACCCACATATTAAGTGCATTGGCGTGATTAAATGTCGTCTCGGCAAAAGAAATTACTTCTTTTTTTTAACTTTGTGGTGTAAAATATGCTTCTTCCCAAACGGATACAATGTGGCACTACGCGCACAGAAGTTCAAAAGCAGACCGCAAACACTGCAACAAAGGGTGAAATCCAGGTGTACCAATCACAGAAACTACTTATGGTGGCTTCTAACGGCATTTTTCGGAACATCCAGAAGCTTTGCCTCCGAATCTGAGTCGCAGGCTTATCTGAAGGTCATCTTATCTGCAGAAATATATGGTAGTCACTACAGATGTTGGTAGTTAACTAATTAGATAAAAAATTATGATGAGGTGTTGAATAGTTGGTTCCATGAACACTAAAGTAACCGACTTGGTTTCCCATGAGATCTCATGACTTTTTATGGTGGAAGGAATTCATCACGAGACTTGCATTTTTGTACATTTTATGTTTTGATGGGATATCACTTCTTTTTGTAGGCAGTCCTTGCCGGCCGCGGTGGCCAAGGAGACTGAGGCGCTCCAGTCACGGTCTGCACGGCCACTACGGTCGGGGGTTTGAATCCCCCCTGGGCATGGATATTTGTGACGTCCTTAGTCTTAGTTCATAAGTAGTTTGTAAGTTTAGGGACTGATAACCCCATAGTTAAGTCCCATAGACTATACAAACATTTGAATTTGAATTTTTGTAGGCAGTCCTTTCCAGTACAATTTTTTATACAACAGTCACGGATTTTGTTAAAACCCATTCTCTGTCTCTTTGGTTTTGTTTGGTTTGATGTAACAGTACTTGGGAAGTCTGGGAAGTTGATTATATTGTTATTGTTCAATCCCTTCATCATGTACAGCATTGCAACCTATGGTGGACAACTATAGAAATTTCAACAAGGTAGTGTTGTATTTCGCTTCAGTCTGTGAACTTCATAATATATGAAAATTGCCAATAAGGTACATTTTTCTGTATAATTGAAATTAGTAGTTATTATTTTGCCTTGTATATATTGAATGATCAGTGTATTTAATACACCAGTATTTCAAAATTAGTTATTTTAGTGCATAAAAAGAAGTCTTGCTTTATAGTGCACACAAATTTGTATGGTATGAAAATGATTACATATAATTGCATAAATCTTTCTCCTAAAACCAGTACAATTAAATCTTATGAGAGTTGCAGAATAAAAGTAATTTCTTTTTTGAGGGGGAAAAATCAAGCCTGAGAGTGTTAATAATAACTATGAAATAAAAAAGGAATTTCTATGGTTTTCATCATTGTGGGCTCCAGCTGGAAGTGCTTTTGGACATGATGATAATTTCGTGTGACATTTTTGGATGTTAGACCCCATCTGGGGTTGTGTTTGGCCTGCCTGGTGGAAAACATTTGGTGACGCCACTTAGGCAACTTGCGCATCGATGATGAAATGATGATGATGACGACACAACACCCAGTCCCCGAGTGGAGAAAATCTGCAACCAGATCGGGAGTCGTACCTGGGCACCTTACATGGCAATGTGTTATGCTGTCCATTGGACTGTGGAGGCGGACACTTTTGGAAAAAGTGCTTTTTGGCATAATTATTTAGTTAACTTGCAGTATAATGCACGCTGCATTAGTTCCGTATTTCATTTCCCACATTTTTCTGAGATACCATTGATGTTTTTCTAATATTGATCTTCCCTAGGGCAGTAGTTGGTAGCACTTCAGTTTTTGACATTCACTTTTTTATTAGAGATAGAGAATTTAAATCATCAAAACTTCTATTTCGTTTTACCACTCTTATTGGCTATGTCATTCATGATTATTGTTCACATCCACAGCATACCATATTTCAAATTATGTAAGTTTCGTTGGCCTCCTGATAAAATTATCATAGAAAATCGGTACTTCAATTTTCAAGTCAGCATACAATGGCGACCCCACAACTCTGCTGTGTTGTGATTTGAAATCTGTGTCTAACGCTTCTACTCTCAGTGTAATGTTTTTGCCCTGTGTCATGTGACGGAACTTTTGCCATTATGAACAACATTTTTCTTATTTATAGCTGAAATCAAGCTAGAATCTAGGTGTCATTGGTACTGTATCCATTTGCAGCAATTTAAGCTATATCGTACCAGTTATTCTTCATTCTCTAATCAGGTGCCACATGTCATTTCTGATGACTCTTCACTTACAGTTAGTAGAAAGGTGATAGTTATGTTAAAATAAGAGGGGGGGGGGGGGGAGATGATGATACTCCACTATGACTCGAACCTGCGACCTCCCAGACGTGAACCCAACGTCTTACCACAAGACCAGTACCAATCCAATCCAATCCAATCCTCACAACCCCAAGGTAGCAGAACTCTTTCATCAAGTGAAAATGTGTTTGTGAATGGCATTAATATTTATAGATGTTCCAATTTTTCCTTCCATTACAGGCTAAACACTACCTAAATACAAAATTCGAAGTTTTTGTGTCTGCTAGAAGTACCTTAGAATTTTGATGATCAGTGAGTCAGAGAGTAACAGAATTAGTGATTTTTGACTGCTAATATTTTGTAAACTATAAGGTGTAGAATAGTATAATTTGAAAATATAGCTAGTTATAGTATATACTCTTTCTTGGCAACCGAAAATTCACTCTTCTAGCTTTATCCCCAATTGAGATACGGGAGGGGGGGGGGGTTCAAAAATGCCTTCTACTGCTTCAAGAAAAGGATGGTACGCCCGTGAGCTTGACTTGGCATGGTCACTGCCGTGTCCCCAGAGAACAGGTTCCAACTCTTCTTACAGATAATTTGTATAATAACTCTTCCCATTTCTGTACTAATATTTTTAATGACTATTCAAACATTGTATTTGCAGCTTCTTGTTCTGTTTGCTTGATTACATTAATTTATTTAAATTTATTTTAGGAAGGTAGGATCACGGGTACAATCGAGGTGTCATCCAGTTTAGACTATATGAAATACTGAAATATATTATTGTTAATTGTACTTAGTGAAATACATTATCATTTGGTTCTGTTTCAGAAAACAGCTGTTGCGTTATGTTCATCGGGTGACATAGAAAGATGCCTCCTCCTTTGGTCATCTGTGATAAAAAGTAATTTGAGTAGTGAAAAGAACAAAATAAGATGCACAATAATGACTGATGTAGTGCAGCTTTTATTTTCATTTGTTTCTTTAAAAGCACCTAAGACCATCAAAATAGACATCCTGAAATTTCTTGAAGTTGCTGTAAATTATAACAAAGAGGTAATCAGTCTTTTACTTTATATTTCAGCCACTGTTGTAATCTATCATAGTGATTGAAAATTTTTCATTGACTGAAATAAGAAGCAGAGTAAAATCGTTTTGTATAGATAAGAAAATAACTTGTCTTGTAACATTTAATTTGATGAATTCTGGGTGTAGTTATTTTATAAGTTTATGATAATATTCATTTAGTCATTTTTTAGTTTGTAGTTCTCATGAAAAATTATATTAACATGTTTGGTGAAAATACTACTGTTTTGAGTATTTAATATTTTGAATAGAGATGATTTGCCATTCAGAACATGTCAGGCAGGGGTGGTAAATAAGGGTGTAAATATAGGGCTGATGTTTAAAAAGAAATTTGAATTAAAATGGAATGACAACTCTCTCTCTCTCTCTCTCTCTCTCTCTCTCTCTCTCTCTCTCTCTCTCTCTCTCTCTCTCTCTCACACACACACACACACACACACACACACATAGAAAAAGGATGGGGAAAAAAAATCTCACTGATGTGTTTTACGGCCCACTTTAGATTTGTAGTTTTATAAGTTTTTGCAAACATTTTGGACTAAAATAATAATGCAAACAATAAAAAATTAATTAATAAGAGTGTCTGAAACCCATTTAGGAAAAAAAAAAAAATTAGGTTTTGGCAAGTTTTGAACCACTTACCTTCAGCGTCACAGTTTAACACATTACCCACTGCGCTATAGTCAACCTTAGCAGTTACGCTCTTTAATCTCATACTATTGATGGCCATTGTTAACTGATGCTAATATGGCATTTGTAGACACTAGATTATCATTTATTGTATGAAGAACGACGTGTTTTTGTTAATTCTTCAGTGCGTCATTGTTTTGAAATAACAGCATGTAAGTTACAATAAGAAAATCATCAAATATGCAACGCAAGATGGCTTATGCCAGAGAGAGTTTTGGGCGAGGAATGTCACGTGACATCTGCGAACGGCTGGTTTTCGTTAATTCAGTGGAGGGTGTCAAACTCCGTTATTTTTTCAAATATCTCTCAAACAATACGAGATATGAAAAAAACATAAGGGAACAAAGCTGTAGAAATCTTCTCCTCTACAAATTCGGGTATTCAATTTTAGCCTCAGATGAACGGTATATATGCAATTAAAATTACATTACAAACGGCTTTTTTGATATTACTAATGTATTTCTTGTCCGAAATATTTGAAAAAGAGAGGTTCTGGTCACTGGTAGCCAATAATTATGTCTGTAAAATTTGGTGCCGATCAGTTGAACGGTTCGACCTAAAAAGTGGGAACACGTTACAGCGAGACAGACATTGTGAAATCGCTATTATTTTTGCAAATATCTCTGCAATGATGCAAGATATGAAAAAAAAACATAATAGAGCAAAGTTGTAGAGATTTTTTCCCTCTACCAATTAGGTTATTCAATTTTCGTGTCAGATGAACGGTTCGTTTGCAATTACAATTAAATTACAAACTTCTTTTTTGGTATTGCTAATGTATTTTTTGCCCAAAAAATTTGAAAAAGGGAGGTTCTGGTCTCTGTCGGTCTACAATTATATCTGTAAAATTTGGTGTTGATCGGTTGAACAGTTCGTCTTTAAAACGGGGAACACCTTACGGACAGACAGACAGACATACTTTCCAAAATTGCCGTTATTTTTGCAAATATCTCTGAAACGATACGAGATATGAAAAAAACATAATAGAGCAAAGTTGTAGAGAATTTTCTACTCTAAAAATTCGATTATTCAATTTTTGTTTCAGATGAATGGATAAGCCGTTATTTTTATTTAAATTTCGAGCTGTCAAAAGACGATCGCAAAGGCCCAGTTTTAGTGTTACTACCTGCAGCAGGTAGGAGAGGAGTGAAGAAAAAGGGAACAGATGTGGAAGATTATTCAAAAACTAGGCCATTGGTGACATCGGCCATCATCACCTTATGGCCTAGGTCTTGAATAACCCTCCCCTTCTGTTCCCTTTCTCTTTCCTCCTGCCCTACCTTATGAAGGAACCCAGTTCTTGAAGCGAGACCAGTTTTTCTTATCCTTTTCCTTTTTTTGTATAGCTATTGGCAGTACAGAACTAAGGTAAGTACTGGTCAGCCAGTCTATCACTTTTGAAGAATGCGTTATCATCTCTGTGGAGAATTTCCATCAGTAATCGAACATGCCATATAACTTAACCTAATGATTTCCACTGATAAAAACACATGTAGGTAATCTTTTTTAATTAAATGATGCTCCATCTTACTTGAATGCATCTCATTTGTTGGGGCATCTTGTTCCTTCTTTAGGTTTCTTTTACAGCTCTATTTCCTTAGTCTGATTTTAATTTGATGGTTGTCAGTTTGCAAATACTTCAGCCATGGAAATTTGCAAATACTTCAGCCATGGAAATAAATTTTAAAATGTTAACATAACACAACTAATCTCTCACCATCTTCCGAGGATCTGAAAACAGCTTCAACCCAGACCAGACATAAGCTCCATATCTGTGTTAATTATCACCCACAATACTTTGGAATCCACATTAAACTGTAGAGCCCCTTATTACTTATACCTATAAAGCACTTGGTGTTTCAACCAATCTTCTGATTGCTCACTGCTTTACCCATAATAGATAAACAACTTTTATTTTTATCATATTTTCTAGTGTTGGTGCAGAGGTAAAAAAGAGAAGGAATTTGCAGAATATATTTTCCTTGCCAGCTCTTGCAGTGCAAGAAATTTCAGCTGCACACTGTCACCTGTTCCTAGCAGTCAGCCACTTTACTTTTAATTTCTTTAACTGCTAGTATTTACCTAGCATGAATTTTTGAGATTTCAACAAGGATTGGAGATCTTTGTTATCCCCCCCCAGAAGTTCTCTCCTATATCCATCTCCCCCCTCCCCCAACAGCACCCAGCACACCCACCTTCTACATGTTCCCCAAAATCCACAAACCAAATAATCCTGGATGCCTGATTGTTGCTGGTTACTGTGCTCCTACTGACAGAATTCAGCCCTCTATGAACAACAACTTTGCCAGCCGCAGTGGCCGAGTGGTCTGCGGCATGCCAGTCACGGTCTGCATGGCCGTTGCGGTCAGGGGTTCGAATCCCCTGTCGGGCATGGATGTTTGTGCCGTCTTTAGTATAAGCTAGTTCATAAGTAGTTTGTAAGATTAGGGACTGATGACCCCATAGTTAAGTCCCATAAGCTCTACAAACATTTGAATATTTGAAGAACAACCAATTGTCCAAAATCTATCCTTCCATATCAAGGATACCAACTGACTCTCTACCATCTCCACCACTTTACTTCCTGGATCCTTATGGATGCCACCTCCATATACACCAACAACTCACATGCCCATAGCCTTTCCATTCTCAGTCACTACCTCCCCAACATCTTTCTGAGTTCAAGCCTGACATCTCATTCCTCATACCTGCCACCAACTTTATCTTAACAAACTACTATTTTTCCTTTGAGAGGGAAGTTAACTATTAAATCTGTGGTACAGCCATGGGCACTCACATGGCAATCTCCTATGCTAGCCTGTTTATGGTCTGTCTAGAGGAATCCTTCTTAGTACCCAAAACCCCAAACCTTTGGTCTGGTTTGGGTTTATTTATGATATTTCCATGATCTGGACTCAGGGCCAGGACACCTTACTCTCCTTTTTCCAAAACCTCGACTCCTTCTACCCCATCCGCCTCAGCTCATAGATGACTCCATCCACACTTCCGTCCACATTAGATTTAACAACTGCCAACAGCCCCTAAACTTTGACAGTCACCATCCTTGCCATATAAAAAATCCCTCCCTCACAGCCTAGCCACCTGTGGACAGTATTTCTGCAGTGGCCAGAACTCCTTTTCTCCACATGTTGAAGGTCTCACAAAGGCCTCCACTGACAGAAACTATCCACAGACCTAGTCCACAAATAGAACTCCAGTGCTATATCCCTACACACCCCAAATCCTCCCTCTACCACCAGTAACCATTCACAAAAGAGCACTCTCCTTGTCACTCAGCACTACCTTGTACTGGAACAAATAAACTACATCTTTTGTCAAAGTTTTGATTTTCTATCCTCATGCCCAAAGACATCCTGCCCAAGATCTTTCCCACCCCTCCTAATGTGGTGTTCCATCACCTTCCCAACCTTCATAACATCCTAGTCCATCCCTATGCACCCCAAACCTCAGCCCACTGCCACAGGGATCAATCACTGTAGTAGATCCCAATGCAAGACCTGTACAATCCACCCACCCAGCACTTCCTATTCCAGTCCCATCACAGGCTTATCTCACCCAATCAGAAGCCAGGCCACCTATGAAAGCAGCCATGTAATTTACCTACTGTGCTGCAGTCACTGCCCAGCTTTCTATATTGGCATGACCATTAACCAGGTCTCCATTAGGACGAATGCACACCGCCAAATTGTGGCCAAAAACAAAGTAGACGACATTATGGCACAACATGCCTGCTTTCAGTGACTGCTTTACAACCTGGGCCATCTGCATTCCCCCACCCACTACCAGCTTTTCTGAACTACAAAGATGTTCTAGTGCATGTTTGTTTTGTTTTGCTTTTCTTTTCTCCCCTTCCCTGCCTTCCCACTCCTTTCCTAAGCTGCAGCTCATTACACCAATGTAATACGTACACGTTACGTAAGGCCATGCCCTGTCCATCCCCACCACCATTATGCAACCTTCCTGTCTCTCCCCTTTCCCCTCTTCTATTCACTTGCTGCAGAGTGTGATTCAGAGTGCAGCAGCTGGAAATTATTGTTGTATGACTGTGAAGTGTGCCTATGTGAATGCTGTTTATTCAGAAGAAGACCATTCTCTATAGTTTAAGCATTGTACGTGTGTGTCTTTTTTATGTGCCTGTTGCGGCTCATCATTTTGTCTTTGCAGTGAGATGTAAACTGTCCTTATCATCTTGTTGAATTCCAGCCTTTAGTTTCCACTATTTGATTGTATTTACTCAGTAATACATACATAAAACAAATTAAGTTAATTAGGTCACTGTGAGAAGTCAAATCCACAGCTACATCTACATAAATACTTTGCAAGTCACATTGAAGTGCATGGCAGAGGGTTCATCGAACCACTTTTATTATATTTCTCTACGGTCCCATTCTGTAATAGCTTATGGAAAGAAGGAACACCTAATCTTTCCATTTTCAATCTGATTTATTTTATTATGATGCTCATATCTCCATATGTAGCTGGGTGCTAACAAGATATGTTCGCATTCGGAATAGAAGTTGCTGAAAGAAATTTCGCAAATAGATCCCGTTGCAATGACTAATGCCTTTCTTTTAATGATTTCCACCCCAACTCATGCATCATTTCCGTAACACTCTCTTCACTATGTCGTGATAATACAAAACGAACTGTCCTCCTCAGAACTTTCTCTAAATCATTTGTCATTCCCACCTGGTTTGGACCCCACAATATGCAGCAATATTCCAAATCAGGATGCACAAGTGTTGTGTAGGCAGTTTCTTTAGCAGAATACTGTGGCAGTTGTAGTACAGGGGTAGTAAGAGCAACTAGATGTCAACTCCCATGATGTGATTATTGAAATATCTGTGAGTTGCAAGTGACTGCCCCTACTGTTTGATGTTGAGCTGTTTGTTAACACATTCAAGACTGGCGTAAGTCACCTGTGATGGGGCAGCCGGACTACTGTTTTTAAAATATTTCCCGAAAATTACAGCTTTCCAACTATGAATTCAACAATTGAGTAAGCTGTCTCATTTAAAACAATGACTCATCTTTTATCTATTAGAAAAAAATCATTATTAAATATTAAATTTATCAAATACATATTTTTTAGGAAAATCAAGTTTTTATTTCCACAAAAAAACTTGTACATGTGATTCTTACAGATAATTAGCTTCTGAACAAGAATCATCTATTTCCTCTTCCAGGGCATTGAAAACATCATTCTCATTTAAATTTGTCATGTCAAGAATATACAGAGCACGTGCTCTTGACAGGCAGTAACAAAGATAGAAGACAAAAAAGTGTTGGGCTCAACAGAGATCGGGACATACAAAATCCTTTTGTTACATTCAAATAGTTACAACTCAACTCACTTTGTGACAGCAAAATGCAGAGAACCTTCCTTCTTCATTTTATTGGGTTACCAACAGAGGGCAGGTTGTGAAATGGCAGCTACAAATTTTTTAGCATTGCACAAGTCATACTCGGGTGCCATCCAAAATGTGTTAAACGAGGCCACCTGGAAAGCAAAATTCACTGGCTGACAGGTAGGAGGCTCACATGGAGCAAAAGGTGCTGGTGCATGGGCATAAGGTTCTTGCAACCTAGCAAGAAGAACTAGCAGGTGTTAATGTGACACTAGAGATTGTGCAGGCAACACCTGCTGGTAGCAGAGTAGGATGTGAGGAGGTGCCCATGTTGAGTAGGATATACCTGTGGCTAAGATGGCTGCATGGGGGGGGGGGGGGGGGGACAGGTGCTTTGGCATTATCAGCAAGGGGCTGCCTCACTGGAGTAGCATGGATTAGATTAATATTTGTTCCATAGATCATGAATACGACACTTCGTAATGATGTGGAACGTGTCAGGTTAATGAAAGGTGTCTTTACAAATAATTACTTTGTGCTAAATATTACATGACACAATTTTTTTAGCATTATTATTTTTTTTATTTTTTATTTATTTATTTTTTTCAAATTTACTAGTTTATATTTAAAAATTCATCTATAGTGTAGAAGGAGTTGTCATGCACAATTTTTTTTTTAATTTATTTTTAAATGCTTGTTGACTATCTGTCAGGCTTTTGATGCTGTTTGGTAAGTTACCAAAGACTTTTGTGGCAGCATAATTCACCCCTTTCTGTGCGAAACCTAGATTTAATCTTGAATAGTGAAGATCATTCTTTCTACTAGTATTGTAGTTATGTACAGTGCTATTGCTTTTGAATTCGGTGGGATTGGTAATAACAAATTTCATAAGTGAATATATATATTGAGAAGCTACTGTGAAGATCTTAGCTCTTTAAATAGGTGTCTGCAGGATGATCTTTGGATGGGCTCCGGCAATTATTCTGATCACACGCTTTCGTGCAATGAATATTTTTTTACTCAATGATAAGTTACCCCAGAAAATGATGCCATACGAAAGCAGAGAATGAAAATAGGCACAGTAAGCTAATTTACTGAGATGTATATCACCAAAATTTGCAATTACCCTAACAGCATAAATTGCTGAACTCCAACGTTTCAACAGATCTTCAATGTGTTTTTTCTTCCAGTTCAACTCCTCATCAATGCATACACCTAAAAATTTTGAATATTCTACCTTTGCTACAGATTTCTGATCAAAGTCTATATTTATTAATATTGTCATTCAATTTACTGCGCGGAACTGTATGTACTGTGTTTTATCAAAATTTAATGATTGTCCATTTGCTGAGAACCACTTACTGATTTTCTGAAAGTTTTCATTTACAATTTCAAGAGTTAGTTCTTGTCTGTCAGGTGTGATAACTATACTTGTATTATCAGCAAAACCAGGGGAGGAAAGGTTGTGTCAGACCAGGAGTGCGTGTCATTCAATGGAGGTGCTGAGGAAGATTGAGTTTGTTCTAAGATCGGTTGCTTGTGGTGGCATGCCATGAAATGATCATCTTTGAAAAGAATTGACTTCCTGTGAGTTTTCGAGTACCGTCAAATGGGTGACTTTTAACATATTTTAAGTACACCCATCATTAAAATAAGGGATAAGGACTGAGATAAGGAATTTTATTTATCAAAGGCTTTTCTATTTGTTAATTTGCCACACTGAGTATCTCGAATTGCTTTCCTTAAAATTTCCGGGTCATAATTACACCGATCTTGAACACCTTTCTTACTTTTATATGTTCTTGGCATTGTCCGAAATCATCACACAAAGTACACAATTTCGAAAAAAAAAAACCTGTTACTTTGAAACTTTACACAAAACTTGTGACAAATTGGTACAAAACTTCTCACAGTGTCGCTGCCTACTGATCTTGTTAGCAAATTAAGCTACAATACCTTTCTGCCAGTCACAACAACAGCAAGTTTCCGCTCCATAACACAGCGAGAATTTTTGACATTGAGACTAGCCAACTGATTATTGCGTTGTTAAACAATCAATCCAAATGTGGGAGCACAGGATGTGGGAATTACAGTTTCGTGCATAAAATAAGCAGCTTGCGGAGATGGAAATTATTGCTATACAGCAGAAAAGAGAAGATAAACCATATCGTCTGAAATCATCCCGGTGTCAGAAATCAACCTGTTTGACAGTATCTCTTCAGATCAGGCAGAGTTTTATATCTAAGACACACTGTGCATTGATGGTAACTTTAAACCCTCCACGGAGTAGATGTTGAACCAATGATTTCTTTACCATCACTAGGAACATACCCCATTTACTTGATACAGCTTTTCTAGTCATTCCCAATTACATCAGCAATCCACCTGAGACTTCCAATGTTCACAGAAAGACAATGGTACCAATTGTGCAGAGAACTAACGTGTTCATGCATAACTATAAGCATGCTGTATGCTGTGAAATTATTGGCACACCCTAACCTGCCAAAAAAACAGATGCTAAAATTCAAAACTAATGGGTGTAATTTTAGATAAGAAACCTGATAAGACATGAGATGCACAGCATCCACAATCAAGAAACCAAAATCAACGAAGTCTAGTATGTTGTAGAATGATCTATATATTTGTATCCTGTGTTAGCAGAAAATGGGTCAAGAAGAGGAATATACTGTTTTTTGCAACTTACCAAGTGGTGCTCAACACAAGCCAATTTTGGGGACTCCACCTAAGTACATACTTTTGAGTTGAGGAATGAGAGAGCTGCATCTATAGTGATAATGGTCTTTCCATTATGCACGCTTCAATAAGGAGCACATTATGATCTGCAGAAAATTGTGTTAGAATGAATGTCCAATCTCATTTTTGCCTGGAGAGGCTGTGAATGACAGGCAGAAAAGGGTAGCATTTTTTTTTTTTTGTGACTTGACACTTGCAACTTGGGGTAGGCAGCCCTCTATCTCATACAAAATAAGACAGGTTCAATTGAAGTGTATGTTCGTGTTGATAACGTGTGTCCATTTTGACCTGGCCAATGCACTGGCTCTGAATCCACTTCCTCCTCATCTGGTGAGCTTGTTTCCATAACTCAGAGTGGTTCACTGTGATCACCCATGTTGTGGGAAACCTAAAGCAATTGTGTAATGTTGAGAACCTGTTATAAAGATGCATCCTCACACTAAAGGGGTCTCTGACATATTTCCTGGATGAATGATGGCATTTCTAAGCATGGAGTGTGCACAAAAGTCATGGGATTTGTTTGTGATGAATTGATATTTACAGCTATGACTAAGCTCAATAAGACTGTTGTTGCTTGTGACACTGATAAAACTTGACACAGGCCACAATGTCATGGATACATTTGTGATTGTATGAAGACCAAACTACTCATGCCACCAAAGGAAATTGATGCTAGTTCTTGCAGAGAAACACAATATTACTTCTACGTGTTGTTAACACTTTCTCATTTTATTCAACATTCTAATCAAAACTTACCAAATGAAATCGTAGTATGCCATTATTGGCTGGGAGACCCCTTCTGGGCTTGTTCGGCATCCTAATGCAAGTCTTTCTTTGACATCACATGGGTGTCTTGCATGCTGCATGCTGAAATGATGATGACGACAACACACAATACCCAGTCTAGTATCGGGAATTGAACCCAGGCATCCTGTATGGAAGTCAGTGATGTCAGCCACTGAGCTGTAGAGGTGGACATCAAAACCTATATAGCTTTTCAACAGGAATAAACCAAACTCTCTGTTCATCAGAAACTCTTGCCATAGCTGTTGCTAATTTACTGTTAAGTCATGATTTTGTGTGTGTGTGTGTGTGTGTGTGTGTGTGTGTGTGTGAGAGAGAGAGAGAGAGAGAGAGAGAGAGAGAGAGAGAGAGAGAGAGAGAGAGTGGGGGGAGGGAGAGAGATTTGTTACTTGATTGGAGACGTTGAGTACTGCAATCATTTCACTGTTTTTACAGTCAGTAGGCTATACGGCTTGGTTTCATCTTCTCCGTACATTGTTTAACCTCAACACAAAATGCTGTATTGTGTAAAAGCAACATTTATCACAAATATGACTTTGCTTCAAACACACTAATGGGTATGGCACGTAGGTAATTTGTGGGTGATCACAAAATGCATATTTTTGTTGTGCTATAACAATGTTAAGATGAATTTTTAGGCATAAATGTATTTTAATGTGATGTTTTACTTCTGTTTTAGGTGCAGCTGGTACCAGTAGTTCTGGATCTCTGCCTGACAACTGTTTTAGAATCTGAATTATTGTTGATTGGTAGTGTGAGTGAAATGGTAGGCATTGCAGATATGTGCCTGCAGCTCCTTATAGCAATGGTTATAAAATGGGAGGTTCATGTCATGGATCGTGTGCCACTTCTCCTTCTGTGTGTGAGGTACTTGATTTCTGCTATTGCTGTGAGGGCAGATGTCTCATGCAGTCAGGAGTTATCAGTGACAGAATTGACAATGTTGGCTACAAGCTGTCACAAACTTGAAAGGTAACATTTTAACGATCTCTACATCAGTCAAGTTGTTATGCTTCAAAATATATACAGTGCTGGAGCAGCCAGAGTTTGTGGTCTTTGTGTGCTTGAGTTACATCTGGGTGATTGTGTGATTGTATGTGTTTCTTTTTCATGCCTGAAAATTTAAGTGGTGTGAATGTGGTTGTCTATTTTACATCCCTGTTTGTGGGTCAGCGATTGTCTTTATGGTGAGTTGCTATCTGTCCTCTATTAACACCATATATGAGACTTATTATTAAAAACATGTAGCTAGGGGATGTTGGTACAACTATGATGTTATGATGGTACAAGTTATCAGAGTCTTATCAGTATATTACATTATGCCAAAGCTGTATATTACATTATGCCAAAGCTGTATATTACAATTCTCCTTTACGGGTTACAAAACATTCAATAATACTCATTTCATTTTGAATAATAAAAGATTAATAATCGCTTCACCGCCACCTACTGGTGCAACGACAAGCTATGGAAATAAACATGACTTGTGAGATGAGCTGACTCAAACCACAGTGCTCTGATGTTTTTTAGTCACATTCTTGATTGAAAATATATGCATAAGTGTTTTTGTGACATTTGCACAGGGTCGGCATCTCACACCATAATTGTGTTTTTGATGTTATAATATACCAATGCCCCCTCCAATGTGCAGAAAAACATACACAAGCAAACCGTCAGTCTCGCCGATTATAAAATGTCACAAAAAATACTTAGATAAATATTTGCATTCCACAATAAGAATAAATTGTCAAAATACATCATGCAAATTATGAAAAACTACGAGTTGCATAAACAAAGCTAAGGTGACAATCATCACAGTGATGATGGGAGTCGTGAGTCAACTAGATGTGTACTGCAAACAATGAAACATGAATGAACACAGAATATCAAGAAACTTTCCTGCATAACTTTTATAAACACTATACATTAAGGCGAAAGCCATGTCAGCATCAATTTGTGTCATTTTTTCTTCACAAACATAGTTTCATAAAGCGTGAAATGTGGGAAAAGTGTAAATATGTTAATGCAAAAATGGGAGCAAATTGAGAACATAGGAAATTTGATCGGACCAACAAAAAACTGATGTAAATGGCAGGAAACGTGAAATCTAGGAACTAAAAGTGGGTTTTTACTGTGACTGGATGAAGTTGTATTGTGAACAATAATGATAAATCTGTAACAAGACTTCTATGCTGTTAAACCACAAGATACACACCATTTAATAATGTTGCCCTGCAGTAAAACCTCACTCAGATCCAACCATATAATTAAATTGCCTGTAATTGTGAAGCGAAAGTATTACATACCCTCCCAAGCACAACAAAGCAGACACTCACTACCAATGCGGCAACATTAATTCATTCCATCGTTTCTCACCTTTCATCGGCTACGTCAAAGTGTCATGTCATTGGCTATGTGGAATGTAGTGTTTTGCCAACCTACGAGTACTTCAATAAGCTCCACCAACACTCATCCTGACTGGAAAGGATACATCAATATTTTGAGAAGGATTGGTTTTATTACTTACCTCAGAGATGTCTGATGAGCCGCAGAAAGGCACAAATAACTGTATATAACATTAGAGCTTTCAGCCGATTAGGCCTTTGTTGGTTAGAGACACAAACGTACACACACTCACATAGACACGACCGCCGTCTCCGACCACTGTGGCTGATCTGTGGTATCCAGCACAGCCTAGGCAAGAGCAACCAGTGGTGGGAGTGAGGGGGTGCCAAGGAGAGGGAAGCAGGAGGGAAGGGGAGGATGCATGGCTTAGGTGGGGGAGTACACCAGTGCTGTCTGACAGACAGTGTGGAAGGAAGGGAAGGGACTGAAATGGGAGACGAATGTAAGGCTAGAGTGTGGGCAGGGAGAGGTAGGAAAGGGTTGTAGATTCAGGAACTAGTGAAGATTTAGGCCTGGGGGATTGCGGTAGCCTAGGATATATTGTAGGGTGAGTTACCATCTGCGCAATTCAGAAAAGCTAGTGTAGCAGGCTGTGTAGCAGTCATTGAAGTGAGTTACTCTATACAGCGCTGCATGCTTTGCAACAGGGTGGTCTAGCTGTCTCGTGACCACAGTTTGATGATGGCCATTCATTTGGATAGGCAACTGGGTGCTGGTCATGCCCACATAGAAAGCTGCAGTGATTGCAGCTCAGTTTGTAGATAACATGAGTGCTTTCACAGGTTGCCCTGCCTTTAATTGGACAGGAAATGTCTGTGACAGGACTGGAGTAGGTGGTGGTGGATAGAACAGGTTTTGCATCTACGTCTATTGCAGGGAGATGAGACATGGGGTAAGGGATTGAGAGCAGGGATGGACAAGGATATTATGTAGATTTGGTGGGCGGCGGAGTACCACCGTAAGTGAGGTGGGGAGTATATTGGGTAGGGTATTTACCCTGGTGGAGAATATGGTTTAACTGTTCCAGTCCTGGTTGATACTGGGTCACAAGAGGGGTGCTCCTTTGTGGCTGGATGGTGGGTGTGGGGGAGCTGGTGGGTGACTGGACAGACAGGGCCCATAAGATCTGTTTCTGGACAAGGTTTGGAGGTAATTGAGGTCAGTGTAGGCCTCATTGAGGTATTGGACATATTTGGAGAGGGACTACTTGTCACTGCAGATGCTACGACCATGGGTGGCTAGGCTGTACAGGAGGAACTCTTTGGTGTGAAATGGGTGGTAGCTGTGAAAATGGAGGTATTGTTGATGGTTGGTAGGTTTGATGTTGATGGAGATACTGATTAGGCCATGTTTGAGGAATAGGTCAACGTTGAGGGAGGTGGCTTGTGAGGTTGAGTAGGACCAGGTGAACTGATTAGGAGTGAAGGTGTTGAAGTTTTGAAGGAATGTGGATAGTGTACCCTCACCTTCAGTCCACATTATGAATATATCATCAGTATCTGAACCAAATGAGGGGTTTTGGATTCTGGGTAGTCAGGAAGGATTCCCCTAGATGGCCCATTCCTCAAACGTGGCCTTATCAATACCTCCATCCACATCAAACCTACAAACCATCAACAATACCTCCATTTTGACAGCTGCCACCCATTTTTCACCAAAAAGTCCCTTCCGTACACTCTAGCCACCTGTGGTCGTAGCATCTGCAGTGACAAGCAGTCCCTCTCCAAATATGCCCAATGGCTCACTGAGGCCTTCACTGACTGCAATTGTCTTCCAAACCTTGTCCAGAAACAGATTTTACAGGCCCTGTCTGTCCAGTCGCCCACCAGCTCTCCCACAACCACCATCCGGGCACAAAGGAGCACCCCTCTTGTGACCCAGTATCATTCAGGATTGGAACAGTTATCCACATTACCAGCCAGGGTTTCAGCTACGTTTCATCCTGTCTTGAAATGAGAAATACCCTACCCAATATCCTCTCTATTCTACCTACAGTGGTATGCCGCCACCCACCACACCTATGTAACATCCTTGTCCATTCCTACTCCAGCCCTGCACCCAACCTCTTACCCCATAGCCCATATCCCTACAATAGACCTAGATGCAAAACCTATCCTATCCACCATTCCACCACCACCTACTCCAGTCCTGTCATAGGCATTTCCTGTAGGTGTGTTTGTGTATGTGTGTGTATTTGTTTACCCTCCTTTTTTTCCCACAAGGTAAGTCTTTCCTCTCCCAGGATTGGAATAACTCCTTACCCACTGCCTTAAAAACCTCATCATTTCCTTTTCCCTCTCCATCCCTTCTGACTGAAGAAGCAGCTGGGCTGCAAAAGCTAATATGTGTGTGTGTGTGTGTGTGTGTGTGTGTGTGTGTGTGTGTGTGTGTGATTATTTTTTTTAATGTTTTGTTTTAAAAGTTTACAGCTAGCTCATTTGTGCAAAAATGATTTCCAATCAATTTCTGTAGTACTTTTCATACTACTGGCTCTAAAATATATTTTGGAATTGTTGTGTTGGCTACTGGGGGATGTAACAGCAGCCAGCACACAAATAATGATTCAGATGAGGCGTGTTACAACAGTCATATTGATTAATACAATAGTTTATTTACAGAATGTAAACAAATACTAAACTTCTCGTGGCATGTAGAGGGGCAGTTACAATGATAATATAAGGAAACAGTGCTACTTCTTCTGGCTGCTGCTTGTAGGTACTGAGATAAACTGTCTGGGCTCGACCAGCAAGTGGGGGGCTGGTTAAATCTGTATCACAGGGGTCGCTGCTCTGTTTGGTGACTGTGGGCATGGCCATGCGTCTTGCCATAATTGGTGCATGTTACTGCTCTTTCTAAACTTTCATTCTGGTGTTGCTGCATTGGTCAGTGTTCAGTCAATTTGATAGGACTGCATAGAAATACCAATAGTTTGTCTACTTTATGCATCCAGTAAACAATACTGTACTTCTTTGCTTAGTTTGTGGATTCTGCAGGTGATAAACAGACATGGAACAGTGCTATCAATATATCCTTTACTCATAATAAGTGATATCATCATTATTTTGATTACTGTGTTCGAGTCCTCCCTGGGGCATGGGTGTGTGTGTGTTGTCCTTAGGTTAGTTTGCCTTAGTTTAAGTAGTTTGTAAGCCACGGACTGATGACCACACAGTTTGGTCCAATAGATTTACAAACATTTGAACATTTATTACTGTGTTCATGTATGTTTTATTTACTTTTTCAGGTTGGTAAATTCTATGATCCGCCACAAGAAACATTTCGCTCGTGTTTGTCCCTACATTGTTGCAGATATATTAAATATTTTCCAGAAGTTTACTATTCATCAAGCAGTAAAGGTGAGTTTGTACCCATACTTCTTTATGTCTATTTCATTCTTAATTTTTAATTTGTTAGCTGAGATTAGTTAGTTCTGTTTACATAGAGCACTGTCTGTTAGAAATTTTGGGATAAAATGTTACTTGAATTAGGTCTCCAGTGTAAATTTGTCTTACATTAAAAATCTACATGCATCATCTACCAATACATCATATTGTTTCTGCACTGGCCCCAAGGCAGACCAGAGACCAATTCTTTTTTTTTAGTGGATTGTGTGTGTGTAATATTATGGACACTATTTTGACTACTACTACAACTACTACTACTAGTTCTAAGATTACTAATCATCTACTAATGCTGCCATTGAGCTGTGCCACTAGTATAAAGGTAAAAAGGTAAGCAGTCAACAATCCAAAGATTGGTTTGAACACCACAGTGCTTTACTAGGCATGGTCCTATTTGGAGGTGGTATGCCGTTGCCTTCCTCCAACTTTCGAACTGACTTACCCAGCCAGTTATAAGGGGACCTACAGTTTAACGTGGGTGAAAGAAGTGGAAAGTGACAGATAAAAATCCTAGGACCTGGCAGGGATCGAACCCGCGATTTAGATTTGTAGTCTAGCACTCTACCACTGTGCAACCGAGGCGTACACCACTACTTTAGCAAACTAAATACCCCTCAGGGGCTCAGCATTAATTTGCTGAGTACGGGCTTGGCGAACCCGGGGTCCCGAGCTGTGGACTGTGTCACGCCAACAGTCAGCCACACCGTAAGCTCTGTGCATGTTTCAACGCCCATCGTTTGGCGCGACAGTAGAACGTTGTAAGTTTCAGAGCCCAGGGATCTGGGCTTAATCACCCAGGTCCTGAGGGTGGTATATACGGGGTGTTTCACTAAGTGTGATGGGAAATTTTAATGCAGTAGGGCAACACAAGAAATGTTACACTTTCTGTGGAGCTATGAACATAGTTTATTGTATCATTTTCCAAAGATATAATTTTTTAAATGGAACAATAGTTTTTTCTATCATGCATTGGATTCGTTGAAACCAGCTGTGTCCAAATCAATTTAAACTACAGTCCTATCACTGTTAGTTTGGGAGCTACCACCCTTCAAAGTTTCAGGGGCAGATACCACACGCTTCACATAATACATGGCTGTGTGGTGGGTGATGGATGTTATGGCGGTGGGAAGCTGATTTACATGAGATGTTCAAATGTGTGTCCATTTTCCTTAATGCATAATGCAATGCACCGTCGAAAGGATCAACTTCCCACCGCCATAACTGGGGCCCTGCGTTTATGTGGCGACTTTAAGAAAACTGTAAATTCTCACTCCATCATTGATTCTTTTCCCATGCCTCGCCCAGCAGAACTGATAGATCGGTTTTGCAGGGGGCCAGTATTTTTTGAAGATAGATCTGGCAGGGGCTTATCTCCAGTTGCCTTTAGATGATGCCTCCAAGCAGGCGCTGGTAATTTCTACGCCTTTTGGCCTATATCAATATCAGAGATTGCCATTCGGGGTGGCCAGTGCCCCCGCAATCTTTCAGCGTTTTTTGGAGCAGTTGCTAGCACCGGTTTCCTGTTGCGTGAACTACATGGATGATATTGTGGTGATGGGGTCCACAGTGACCATATAGCCAACCTCCGTTTTTTGTTTTCCGTTCTGGAGGAGGCTGGCCTCCGCTGTAATTTCCAGAAATCTTCTTTCTTCCAACCGTGTATTGAGTACTTGGGCTATGAGGTATCCAGGTCAGGGGTGCGTCCCGTTGCTGATCACATGCATGCGGTCGCAGATCTTCCCCGTTGTCCTTCCGTTCAAGAACTTCAAGTATTCCTGGGCAAGATCGCCTATTATCACTGCTTCCTCCCGCAGGCAGCCACAGTGGGTCACCCCCTGCACCAATTGCTGCGTAAGGGTGTCCGTTCCACTGGTCCCTCCTTGAGGCTCCATGCCTCGCTGCATACACCCCAGGGGTCCCACTTGTGATGGCAGCAGACGCCTCCCAGCACGGTGTGGGGGCGGTGCTGGCACATCGGTTCCCTGATGGGTCGGAGCGCTTTGCATCTAAAACTCTTGCGGAGGTGCAGCGCCAATATTCCCAGGTGGACAAGGAGGTCCTAGCCATTGTTTTTGCTGTAAAAAAACTTTACGTTTATCTCTGTGGGTCAAAGTTCACTCTATACAAGTACCACCGCCCGTTAGTGTCTTTGTTCCACCCGTCGGCAGCTCTTCTGGACAAGGCAGCCCATCGTCTTCAACACTGGGCCTTGTACCTCTCTCGTTTTCACTATGAGATACAGTACCGCTCGACGACTCATCATGCCAATGCCGACGCCCTATCATACCTCCCGGTAGGCCCCATCGCAGTCTTCGATGCCGAAGAGCTTTTGTATTTTGCAGTAGACGAGTCGGCAGTAGATGTAGTCTCCGGTTTTCCTATCAGTAGCTCATGGATCGCGGAGGCTACCGCTGCTGACCCTGTCCGCCGGGTCGTCCTTAAGCGGGTTAGGCAAGGCTGGTCGGATCGTCCTCCGGGTTGGGCATCAGACCCTCTCCGCAATTATGCCATTCGTCACCGCCTTAGCACCTACGAGGGCATTTTACTTCTGTCCACGGAAGACGGCTCCCATCGAGTGGTGGTTCCAGCGTCATTGCGCCGCCGCATTCTCGATCTTCTGCATCGGGACCACTGGGGCGTCTCTCGCACAAAGATGCTTGCCCACTGACATGTATTTTGTCCAGGCATAGATGGGGACATAACTCATAGCAGGATACTCTTTTTGTGCGTCCAAACAAGCGGCTTCTCGCTCATCTCTCTCTCCATGCCCCACTCCGTCTGCACCTTGGGAACGACTCCATGATGATTTTGCAGGACCCTTCTTAGATAGCTACTGGCTTTGCGTCATGGACGCGTACTCCAACTTTCCGTTTGTTGTTCGCCTGGCCTCCACGTCCGTGGAAGTTACCACACGTTTCCTGTTAAAGATCTTTTCTATTGAAGGTCTCCCGGCCGCATTGGTGACAGATAACGGGCCACAGTTTACCTCACAACACTTTCACGATTTTTGTGATCCACCATGTCCTGGCCCCACCTTTCTACCCGCAGTCAAATGGGGTAGCGGAGAGGTTTGTCCACACTTTCAAGATGCAAATGCGCAAGTATGTGTGCATCTTTCAGTGGAGGAAGCCCTCCTGCGATTCCTGTACTCTTATCGGTCGGCAGGTCAATAGAGCCCCTCTGAGCTCCTTCACGGCCGCCCTCATAGAACGCTGTTGTCCCTCTTGCATCCAGGCCCTCCCGCACCCCTTCCTCGTCCTGTCATGTTTTGCCCCAGGCTCGGCTGTCTGGGCTCGTTCGGGGGTGTGGCCGTCGTCTCTGTGAGGTCCGTTCTCCTACTGGTATCCTCACCCGCCACCACAATCAGCTCCGGGTCCGCCATCCTCCTCCCACACCTACGGTCCCTTCTTCCTTTTCCGGGTACAACCCCCCTCTGTTGAGAGCACCATCAGGGGACAGTTCTCTACCAACTTCATTTCCCTGGTTGTTGGCTGGTGGGCAAGGGGATTTCCCGCCACCGTCGGGGTCCGGGGCCCACTTCCCTGCCGCAGCCCCAGTGGCCAGATCCAAGGAGTGGACAGCTCTGGTCACCGGCAGTGGGGGCACCTTGAAGCCAGCCGACGGGGGCCCCGAGTTGCCAGTGGATGAACCACAGGAGGGGGGAATGGAGGACCCACCACCATCGCCAGTGCTGGGAGCGGCAAGACATCGCTCGTGAGGGCGAACCCCTGGTCGCTCAAAGGGGTTCCGTCCGTACGAGGTGGTTCCGGCTAGGGAGTGGATGGAGCCACCAGACGATCGGATGGAGGTGGAAGAGTCTCAGCAGCCAGACTTCTGCACCGCTGTTCAGGAGTCCTGCTCCTCACCCCATCGCGGGTGCCTGTATTGTGTTCCGTGGCTGGCGCAGGCCCAGCCGAGATAGTTCTCGGCCTAGCCACAGTAGGGCACGATTGTCTAGACAGCTGTTGTGAGTTTCGAGCCATCTGCTGGCAGCTCGCTGTCAAACGGCTGGAGTGACGGCCGGGTCATTCGACGAGTAAATGCGGAACGAGCAACCTTGTGTTTACGACAGTGTTTTCTTCATTCAGAATGATCAGTTTACAATGGCACACTAAGGATAGATCTCTTACTGTCAGTTACAACTGAAGAGAACACAGGAGATATTTGGTGTTCTTTTCCCAGTAGTTTTTTGTGTGTATAGTACCCAGTTTCTTGTAAACCTTGACATCAGTTTGGCATTAAGTTCTAACCATCTTTCTTACTTAATCCCGTCCTTCCTTCCTCACTAAGTTAGTCACTTGCAGTTACTACTCTGTATGTGCCTACAGTATTCTTGTCTGATACTTTGTCTTCTCATTGTAGCCTCAATTATTTTTTTACTGCAGCTGTAAATACATCTATAGCAATAAATCAGTGCCATATGAAAATTAATGTATATTCTGGACAATGGAGAGTCCAGCTTGAAATTCAATAATGTAATGAGGATAGTTTACAACTCGCTGCAAAGATGCAAGCCAGTCTGCATAAGGTACAAAAAGTAAATACTCATACACAAAGAACTCAAGCTTTTGGAAATTAGTCTTTGTCAGAAAAGACATCTCTCACACAATCAAACGGGCAAACAAGCATCATCTCCATCCGCCCCACTGCGAATCATGGTCTGTGGTGAGACGATAATAGGGATGGGGTGGGGAGGTCAGGAAGGTTGCAAGATGGTGATGGGGATGGATACAGCATGGCCTTACAAAGCATGTAAGTACTACATGGGTGGAAAGATATGCAGCTTAGGATGGAGTGGGGAGATGGAGAGGAGGGCCTCAGTCTACAATAACCTCTTTTTTTCTCCCCACACAACAGTTCTTATCCTACTCTTCTACTTAACTACTCTGTGTAATTGTGTGTGTGTGTGTGTGTGTGTGTGTGTGTGTGTGTGTGTGTGTGTGTGTTTGTTTGTTTGTTTCCCCTCCCTCCGTCCCCCTCCATTCCTAAGCTGCATCTTTTCCACTAATGCAGTACTGACATGCTCTGTATGACCATCCTGTATTCATCCCCACGACTACCTTGCAACCTTCCTGGTCTCCCCTTCCCTCTCCTACTATCCCCTCTCTACAAAGTGTAATTCTCAGTGCTGTGGCCGGAGATGACAGGTGTGTGTCCGTGAAGTGTGCCTGTGTGATTGTGAGAGAGATGTCTTTTCCAGTAAACATTAATGGCCGAAAGCTTGAGTCTGTGTGTAGGAGTGTAGGAGTGTCGTTTCTTGTGTACCTGACAGATCTACATGTGTCTTGCGGTGAGTTGTAAACTGTCCTCATTATATTATTAACGTGCATTTGCTGTGATTTCAACATTTATTTAATAGCTCCAATTCATGTCGATTTTTAATTCCATCTCTTTCAGAACTTTAAATTAGATGTTGCATGCTTCTGAAATATTTATTCTGTTCTTTCTGTGTTACAGATGCATATGATGAACTGTGTGTATGGCTTTCTTTCCTTATGTGACACACATGCAGTTTCATTCCTCATGCAAATTTTGCCTCCTGCACCAAAAGAAATATTCAAAACAGTGCATGATAACTACAAGAAACACTACAGGTTTACAGGAAAAGTGTAAAATAAATATTGTATGTACAGATAAACTTAAATATTTATGTAAATAAACATTTTAATACATACTTCATATATCTCTTTTATGTCAGTAAAATAAGGATAGGTAACAACTCGTCCTACGGACCATCGCTGAGCTATAGAGAGGTATGTAGAAGAGATAATCACATTCACAAAACTATTAATTTTCATCCACAGCCTTCATCAGAAAAAGATACATTCCAACAGTCATTCAGACAACTTGTGCACATGACTGCCGTCTACAGCTGCTATGGCACAGATCATTGGTAGTAGCTGGTATTGGGAACGATCCGTTTGGGTTCCAGAAAAAGGTAAGAACATGAAGGCAGTATTGATCCTATGGTTTATCTCGGCATACTGAAGAAAAGTTACACATATGGCATTTCTAGATTTAAATTCTGACAGTATGGACTGGAACACTGTCTTAGACATTCAGAAGGTAGTAGTAATAAAATAAAGGGAGCAAAGTGCTGTCTGCAACTTTTAAATCACAGTAACAAGTCTAGCAACACGCAAAACACGTCCCTGAAAAGACTATGTACGCGCACTAGCAGTGTAAGCCATGCCCACCACAAAGTTTGCTGAAATTAACATCTATTTGTGACACTATGACAAATAGAGCTCACTGTACAACCTCCTTTTAAGGACACACACATTGCTTGTCCTCATTCATATGTGCTCTTTCAATGTTTGCTAAACTATAAAGCTATTCCTATTGACTCATTTACATTTTCACTGTTAATGTTGGTTGTGCTATCTGTTGGAAGTTACTTCATTGGCAACAAGTGTGTTATCATTCCCTGCGTGTCGTCTTCCTTGGTTAGTTCTCTGATATTTTGTTTGATGACAGATGGTACAACAAACGAGATATTTTGTCGACTGATTTAGCAGCAACAGCAGTGATTTTGGAGCCGGCACCTCATTAGCCCACACCTTCTGTGTCCACCTTTCCTTGCATATGATGAATCTATTAACGAATACAATAAGTATGCAACAAATGCAACTTCATTTTCAGGCTTTTAGGGTGACTGACATGACATTGTGTCATGTGCCATTCCTTTCATAGATGCCACAGGCATAGCTAGGATTCGTTTTTGGGAGTAGTTTTCCAGAAATGTGATTTTTGTAACATGAATTTCTAATATAAACAAGACTTATGTAATGTAGGCATTCTTTAGAATTGTAGGCTTTGAGTGGTATACAGGCAATATTAGGAAACTTCTTGAAAAGTTGCAAGGCAAATCATATCCCGAAACTAGGCAAATGATAATTGAAACATGGTGGCATTTAGAAAGGTATTACCAGTTTGTGATGTGATCAGTCTGATTTTTTTATTTTGTTGCAGCTGTTAGTGGAAAAATACATGGTACCGAAGTAAACAAAAAGAAAATTGAAGATGAAATGCAAACATTCATGTGCAACTATTACTTTACAAAAGGAAGATCAAGAATATTGCAATTATTCAGTAGCCAAAAGACACAAACCTGACAAAATTGTAATCAGTATTACTCATGTTGAAAACATATCTCAAATATCTAAATCACATTGAAGCTCCAGTTTTTACACAGAATTTCCATGCAGATTAGCTCCTCTCTTTACAATAGTTCAACACAAGTCCCGTGAACAAGGAATTGAACCTAGTGATTGGAAAAGAGCACAATCACACTTATCTAAAGAGGCAATACAATGAAAATGAGTCAGATGTGAAAGAAATAAGTAAACTGCATATTATTTCGAAAACACTCACCCACTGCGAGAGAAGACAATCAATGTATTCAGCGAAAAATGCTTGCAATAGGATTCTACCCAGGTGTGCACCTCCTCACTCAAAGCAAACCAATGCCATGAATATTGTTCTTCAGTTTTCTAAAAATATCGAAATTGCATGGGGAGAGATGGGGACTATGTAAAGGATGTGGAAGGGATTCCCAGTGAAATTTCTCCAGTTCAGTCTAAGCAATCATGGCAACATATGCGCGGTCTGTGTCCTGGTACAGAATTATGCCGTTTTTTCAGCCAGCTTTGTTAACTTTTCAGGACGACTTTGAACTTTCAAACCCTCCCCTTCCCTCCCCAAATCAGGGTATGTCCATGCCTGGACCCCTCGAAGGCAATACCAATTATTTTGTTAACTATCCCAATCCCCCCTACCCCTGCACCCTCCCTCCTGCAGGCCCTGTCGACTACATCTATTGACCAAATGTGCACACTTTTTTCTAAGCATTACTGTAAACTTACTCATGCTATTAATGCCAAAGTTGAATTCTATTGCTGTCGTGAGCAGGCTCATCTGTCCTATCGTGCCTGGGCAACTGAACTCAACATGTTGAGTTGCCATTATCAGTTTATCCCCGACATTCGCAAACAATTGTCTCCGACCAAATGGTGAGGCTTGATATTCGTGTAGCTCCGGATTAAGAAGTAGGAGAACATGCACTTCAATGTGAAAATTCATCTCTCTCTAACCTCATGCAAATTGCACAATAATATGAAGGACAGAAAATCTGAATGAAGTGTGGTGGTGGTGGTGGTGGTGGTGGTGGTGTGTGTGTGTGTGTGTGTGTGTGTGTGTGTGTGTGTGTGTGTGTGTGTCCTATTAACCCCCATCCCCTTCACCTGTACTCTTAAATAGTATGCCAGAGAAGAGACTGTTGCCACAGTTTATTTGGTCAGTATGGTTGGCCTTCCTCTCAGGAGCAGCTACAACAGGAAAACAAGCAGGTCACTCAGTAGCAACATTTGAATTCCACACTTCCCTCTTGCCCAATGTGTATTGTCCATCACGATTAGTGCAACTGTCTCAAATGTTGGGCTACATGCCCTACTCTATAAGAAAGACTGTATTGCTTCTGTTTGTAATACAAAAAGGCAGCAACAAGCCCAAGATGTAAAAATGGTCAGAAACCATATTTGTGTTACTTCATTGTCTTCACTCAACTTTTCATTTATGTCATGCTTTTTTGTAAGGTGCTGCTAATACAATTGATCCTGGGGTGCCTGTCTCTTTGCTCAATTTCCAAACATATGAGGTATATTCAAAAGTAAGATAACTTTATATTTTATTTTAAAAAAAATATTTATTTGTCAGAATCAATGTTGTCCGATCGGCTACAATACACTTGAGCCAAAGCTTCTTTCAATCCTTGAATAACTTTTTGGTACAGCCCTCAGCACTTTCAGTGATGCAGTTTTTATTTCCTCAATTGCTGCAAAGCTTCATCCTTTCATAGGTCTTTTCAGTTTTGGAACAGGAAATGGTTGGAAGAGCTTGTACCACTTGTAAACCTTTTTTTTTACTTAGAGCTCACTCACTGTATGTCACAGTCAACATTTCAAGTATTTTAGAACAATTGATTCCATTTTTCACACAAAATTGATGCAAATTCTTTGCTCCATTTTTATAATAATGTAAAACTGCCAGGCACGCTAAAAGACATCTAACTTCTCCATCTGTCAAAAACAAATTAAGTTTGCTGTACACTTCAGACTGTGAACATGTGTTCAGGATATTTTTACAACATAAAAAAAGATTGATAATCAAATATATGTTGCCCACACAATTGAAAAGTCACCTTTCTTTTTGAAAGGACCTAGACTACAATTGCTGCTACAGTTGCTGCTGTGCTTAAGATATTCTCTATCAAAGGTTTCCCCACAATGTTGACAACTAACAACTCTCCACAATTTTTTTATCACAAATTTAGTTCATTTCACACCCTTTGTAATATTCAGCACATTTTAGCACCCCCATCCCACCCAAATTCCAATGGGAAAGTGGAAAACTTCAGTTAAAAAGTTATTTTGCTAGTCATACTGTGACATTGCCTTGGATTTGAACCTAGCTTCATTTTATTCACACTGTTGAGTGAGAAGAGCCCACTCTTGCCTCTCCTGCTTCCTCCTCTGAGATCTTGAGCTGAGACATTTCTGTTTGAGGGCAGCCACCCACATGGAGGATTGTGCCGAGCCGCCTCCTCATCTGGTGCAGTCACCAGTTCTGCAGCCACCTTCTTTGTCAGAGTGGTTGTGGCTTGGGCTACTGCTAGCACTAGCGGGGCCACCTAGCACCTGCACCTGAGATGGAGGCAGTGCCAGCCTCAGAGATGGAGGCAGCACTGCTTCTCCTGTGCTACCATATGTCTTACCCTGCCTGAGCTAAAACCCACCAACTCAGAAGTACAAGAAGAAGAAGAAGAAGAAATGTACAAGTCCTGAGTTCATTCTCCTCCCCAAGAGGAATGGTATGTAGTAAATATTGTTGAAACGAGATAGAATGGCTGGCCAGTACTTACCTTTGTGCTGTACCGCCGATAGTAACACAAATGAAGAAACAGAAAAGAGGGGTCCTTTTTGTCCCCTCTTTTCTGTTTCTGTTTCTTCATTTCTGTTTCTTCATTTGTGTTACTATTGGCGGTACAGCACAAAGGTAAGTACTGGCCAGCCATTCTATCTCATTTCAACAGTATTTATCATCTCTAAGGAGAATTTTCATAATTAATCGAATGGTATGTAGTAACACACGCAAGTTATTGCAATGGCTGCACATGCTAGCAGTGGAGCTACACTCTTCTAGGAGGACACTGCAAGTGACAGCTGTTAGTGAGTCTGTGACTGATAAATATTGTCACGTTGAAAACTGCAGGTGGTCCGGAATTCGAAGGCTGCTCATTAATAGACCACAACACTTTTCACTTAGAGCACATTTATTGCTAACACAAGTGTACACTCAATACAGACTGACTCCTGCTTGGAGTGCTCCACTATTTATACACAGAAAGAATTTTCTGGAACTTACAAGTACATTAAACATAAGAAACACATAGAACATTCTAGAAATAGTAAATACAAAGAAATAAACTTTTCTGCCCATGGTGGGATTTGAACCGGGGACTGCAAACACATCAATCTGTGATGCTAACCACTGCACCACGCGTTCTGTTGGAAGACTCGCAGCATTGCTCCCCTTGCTGAAAGAACAACGACCCGCTGTCAGGTTCTCTTTGGAGCCAGCTGCAGTGTCCTGGATCTTGTCATGGGTCCTCTGTATGGCAGTTCAGGAGAATCCTTCCGTTCTGCCTGCACGCCTTCCTTACAGTGGCGACGAGCGGTGCCAGACCCACCTGTCGTGGCTTCATCAGTATCATAATGGTCTTTCTGCAACATCTTCTCCACTTCTTCCCGAATTACCCATCTTTCAGCTGGTGACACTCTGTACAAATGCTGGCTAATTGTTGGATGATCTCCGGTATTGGTTTGGTGTTTTATCGTGGGCCATTTCATCTGGCTCTTCTCCAGCCTGGCTTGGAATAACCTGAATATTGGTGTAGAATGGTTAACACCTGCTGAAGTTGTTCCTGAGTCAGACGAGGCCCTATGTGCAATGCCATAGTAGTTTCCTTTAGTGCATTGTAGGGAGTAACAGAAGAGCATGAGACTTCGTCGATGACATTGTGTTCACCGATCTGGGCTGGTTCAGCTCTTCCAATACACATTCCTTTAGGAATGAGTAATGATTGCTCATGAAAATTAGTGATCCAAAGTTCTCCTCGACCACCTGTAATGTTTATGATAGCCGTTGGAATGTAGATATCCTTTGTTATACTGATTAGATTTTTGAGATTGACAAGCACTTCACTGTCCAACTAGTCATCTCGGCTGCTGACTGGAACTCTTCTCATTGTCAACAACGGGATTATCATATTGTCAACGGCAAATAACTTCCAAGAAAATTCTGTATTACATGTACCTGTTGTAACGACTTCCTCAATTTGCAGCTCAGATCTTCCACAGTCAATGATAGCTTGGGATGCCTGAAGGAAGTCCCATCCGAGGATGACATTGTGACTACATTCTGTTAACACAACAAATTCAAACGGCTGGGTCCTGTTGTTGATAGTTATCCTTGCAACACATGTACCTGCTGGTCAGACGTATTTGCCATTTGCAACCTTCAGCACAGTTGTTCTTGTATCACAGAATATTATCTTCTTTAGTTTGTGGCGGTAGTAATTTGACAATACAGAGAAAAAAGCTCCTGAATCGACTAGTGCCTGGATAGGTTGGCCGTTGATGACGACGTCAATGAGATTTCCCGACATCTTAGCGACTGTCGTCCATGGAGAATTTTCACCTACAGCAGCTTCACCTGTGTAGATGGTTGCCACACCTAGTTTTCCTGAACATGGCGGCTAGGTGAGTGGCTGGTATCTCTGTAAGTTGACAGTGAACGGCGGTGACGTGTTGGAGATTGAGCACGTCCAGGATACACAGATGGGCTTCGTCCCATAGATCGACAGTAATCATCTGCAGTTGACTGCTGTTGAAAGGACTGCTCTGATGGTTGGCATCTTGTAGCGTAATAATTGTCATATACTTGTCTTCTCTCCCTACAGTATCATGCGACAAGGCCAGGAAGCCCACAGTGAAAACACAATGGTGTGTTTCTGTCCTCCAGATATCTGTCCTCCTGTGAGGCTTCACATTTGCTGGTGAAGTTGGTTGTGGTCATATTGGTCAGTTCCTAAGCTGCCCTTTGATGGCTGCGGCATACTTCATAGTAGGGCAAGGCAATTCTTCACGTTGGGTGCAACTGGCGGGGCTGACAGGTGCTAATGTTTGAAATGCCTCTTCCTCAGCAGTGTTGGCTCCCTCATGACATACAGAACTAAAATCCATGGTCATAATCTGGTGCTTGCTTGGTCCAACAGTCCTGGCTGCCATAAACTGTTGTAATTCTTCTCTCGCAATATATTGTATGAGGGAAACAAAGTCATGCTGGTCTTCCACGATGGCCATAGTGACTCCATTCGGGATTCTGTCATACTTCTTTTACCCAACCTTCCTCTATGGCACCATTGAATAAACTCTTGCGTCCTCGAAACATCTTTTAACAGAAGAGCTTGATACATGTTTTCTGCAATGACCTTCATCTGGTGTGAAACTTTATTGGCCTAAAACACTCTGTATATATGACTGTGTTGTCTCACCATGTCTCTGGGTCCTGTTCTTCAGTTGCTCTTCTGATAAACAAGACTTGCTGCTGGTGGTCTCCAAATGGCTTCTTAATTTCTGTTTGGAATTTTTACCAGCTATCGAGCTTGTCCTCATTATTTTCAAACCACTGCTGGGGCGTTCCATCCAGGTAGAAATATACATTTGCCAAGCGCATAATGTGATCCCACCTATTATACTTGGTGACTGTCGAATCCTTTTAGCCATTTATTTCGGTCTTGTCCAGTGTCTCTTGAGAACACCGATGGGTGTCTGATGTGCAGCTGGCTTACTGGTGTTTTGCCTTAGATGGGTTTTTGATGACACAGACCTTTGGACAGAGGTAGTCGGTATACCCTTTGTATTTCGGTTCTTGTCCATGTTAGTGACGGCTCTTATGCTGCCTAATCGGAGCCACGATGATGCAGATGTATTGCAGGATATCCGGTGCCTCCACCAGAAAGTGTCACATTGAAAACTACAGGTGGTCTGGAATTCGAAGGCTGGTTGGTAATAGAAAACAACACTTTTCACTTAGAACATGTTTATTGCTAACACAAGCGTACACACAGTACAGACTGCCTCCTGCTTGGAGTGCTCCACTATTTATACATAGAAATAATTTTCTGGAACTTACAAGTACATCAAACATAAGAAATGTGTTGAACATTCTAGAAATAGTAAATACAAAGAAATAAACTTTTCTGCAGGATTTGAACCGGGGACCGCAAGTACAGTGATCTGCTAAGCTAACCACTGCACTGCCATGCTCATCAAATAAGTAGTAGATTAGTTTTACAATATGAAAAGGTTGATTGCAACTCACCACAAAAAAGAGCTGCTGAATTGAAGATGAACACAATGAAAAGACTGCTAAACTAGGAGGGCGGAGTGCACACTTGCTGGTGAATGTGGTTGCTCAAGACAGACTGTTGATTGACAGTCAAACCGGAGCAGACCTAGACTGTAGTTACACGCGTAAGAGTTGCACGTGTGTGTGTGTGTGTGTGTGTGTGTGTGTGTGTGTGTGTGTGTTTGTTTGTGTTTGTGTGTGTGTTTGTTTGTTTTAGTGATTTACCATGTGTCAGTGCATGCTGAAATACCCATATTGGTATGTTCTGTAGCCTCCAAGAGTGACAATGCAGACATTGCTTCTAGCATCCACAAAGTCGTACAGATGGTGAATATTGTCCTGGGATACATTATTCCATACCTGCTCAATCTGTTCACATAGTTGTGCAAGAGTTGTGTGTTGACAAGTCAGTTGTCTTGCCATTGGATCTCAAACATGCTCAACTGGAAACAAGTCAAGTGATTGTGCTGTCCAGGGAAGTTGCTGCATGTCTTGCAGAGCATGTTGAGTTTCACGTGCAGTGTGTGGGTGAGCATTATCCTGTTGAAACAACACGTCACCTTCCTGTACCAAGAATGGCAAAAGTGCGGGTCTTACAACATTCTGCACATACTGAGTGCTGGTCAGTGTTCCCTCCACAAACACCAAAGGTGAATGAGAGTTGTACCTTATCACACCCCATACCAAAAGGTCTGGGGTTGGACTAGTGTGCAAACAACCATCACTTGTCAGGCACTTGCTGCTTTCATCACTGAAAACCATGGCCCACTGTTACATGTTCCATGTGTTCTGGCAGCACCAGCCAATCATGCATGTCAGTGCTGTGGTGTGAGTGAAAGAAGGGCTAGAGGTGTTTTTATTGGTCATCCCACTACTAGTAACGAGTTGGCAACAGGTTGTGTTGGTACATCTAGCCTGGGTTGTGAAGCAGCGATTCTAATCAAGTATATACTCAACCGCTTGATGTCGCACAGTGTGACCTACCTTATTTTTGGCCACACTTTGATGGTGACCGTTCGTAGACATAGCAGTATAAAAAGCTGTGCAGCAATTGGGAGAGGCCGAGCGTATTGAGGGGCTATGTTACGATGCGCGCGGCTGTTCCCCGTCGGAGTTTCAAATCCTTCCTCGGGCATGGATGTTTGTGTTGTCTTTGGTGTAAGTTAGTTTGTAAGTTTAGGGACTGATGACCCTGCAGTTAAGTTCCATAAACTTAACAAACATTTGAACATTTAAGCCATTGCAGCAAAGTTGGTAAATGACATGGCTTTCACAGGTGCCACGAACCCACCAACACCCTCAATATCAGTCATGCGAAGTCACAGTTTACATCTTGACTGGATTCACTATGTTACCCACTGATTTCTGTCAGTTGGCTGAATCAAAGGAGAAGCTTGTTGAGCATGTAATTGGCTACTTGAGGAAGTAATATTGGTGACAAAGAATGTGTCCATTCAAAATTTTATTCTGTTACTCTCGGATTAGTCAACTCTGTAATCAACCACTATGACATAGTCAATTATTATTGCACATCATTTTCAAATTCACTGGAAGTGACAACCATCAAGTGAAAATACAAGAGGGAGGATGTTTTGATTCTGTGCATCCTGATGATTTCAGCACACTTGCCATTCAAATTTGAATGGCTACAATTCCACTGTGTCTGGTTTTAGTGATGCCCATTAATAAATAACAAAGCAACTCATTTGATTTTTTCAGAATTAAAATGGAATTGCCATGTTCCGTGCGTGGTCAACTATACATCGCAGCCGCGGTGGAGTAGCCGAGCGGTCTAAAGCACCTTGCTGAGGAGCGCGCGGTTGCTCACCGTGGAGGTTCGAGTCCTCCCTGGGGCATGGGTGTGTGTGTTTGTCCGTAGGTTAGTTTACCTAGGTTTAAGTAGTTTGTAAGCTACAGACTAATGACCACACAGTTTGGTCCGATAGATTGACAGACATTTTATACATCGCAAGTCAGATAGATATCTTCTTTCTTTTTTTTTTTACACTTATGCACAAAAAATATAGTTTATCCAAACTTTATATTTAATGTTAACTGTATTTATCTTTTATGTAAAGATCGGGAGTACATTTGAATTACAAATGAGTTTCATTTAACAATCCAACAAAATTTAAACTGTGTGTGATGCAGCCAGTATGGTTAAACTCAGTGAATTTTAGTTGGATGGATGATTAGGATTGTTAATCACTGATCAAGAGTGATAGCTGAATCTTCATATTATATGAAGTTCATCAGGTTATCTAGTTCAGTTACAAAAGCAAGTGATGTTGTGCATCTTATTCGACACTCCATTGCTATTATGGCAGGCAAGATTTGGACGATGCAACAAAGTTGGTCTTAGGTAAATGATTGAACTTTGTACCCACGACAAAGGTTTTACCAATACCTTCATTTATCAGTGCCGTTGAAGAAGGTGTTCGACCACTCTCCATGGATTCAGCAGATGAAATAAGACGTGAAACTTGCCGTGCTGTAATGAAGGCTCACTCTCAAAGAAGTAATATTTCTGTGGCAGAGAGGAATACACTATGCAAACTTCGCCAGGACACCAAGACAGTAGTTCTTCCAGCTGATAAATTAAATGCCACTGTTTTAATGACTTGTGAAGACTACCATGATAAAATGTATAGTTTACTGACTGATAGCACATACCAAAAGCTTACTAAAGACCCCACAAATTAGGTGGTGAGGAAGGCTATATCACTTCTGAATGCCTCCACCTTGCCCCCAGAAGCTCTGTGAAGATTAAAACCAAGTGGTGCGGTTCCTCCAAGACTTTATGGACTTCCATAGATTCACAAAAAGGATGTCCCGTTGCGTCCGATAGCGAGCAACATTGGCTCTCCAAACTATGATTGTGCCAAACATTTAGCATCATTATTAAGGCCATTGGTGGGATAATGTGCTCATCACATATGCAACTCCGCTGACTTGATTGCCAAACTAAAGTCTCGAAACTGGACAGCTTTGACTTGTTAGTCAGTTTTGATGTAGTGTCCTTATTTACCAAGGCTCCCCTTTAAGACTCATTATGTCTTATTGGCAAAAAGTTTGACAAAGAGATTTCAGCTTTGTTCAAACATATCAGGACCTTGACATTTTTTATTCAATAATGAATTCTTTGAACAAACTGACAGTGTCTCCATGAGTTGTCCCTTGTCGCCTTTGATGGCCAATATTGCCATAAGACCCCAAGTTAACTGACTGCCGGCATGGCGCAATGGATAGCGTCACTGATTGCACTACTGAAGGTCACCGGTTCAATCCCGTCTACTGGCAAAAATATATTTCTTTGTAATTATCATTTCCTGAATGTTCTACAGGTTTCGTATGTTCACTTGTAATTTCTACATGTTTCTGATGTTAACTATTCTTCTAATTTCTGGTACATTCTGTCTCTGTATAAATAGCAGAGCAATCTGCCTGATAGGCAGTCAGTGCTGCATGTATGTTTAATTTCGCAGTAAACCTGCTTTCAGTATTAGTGTTGTGTTCAGTTGACAACTCTTCCTTCGAAGTCAAGCCTGCTTCCATTTCAACGCGATGTTGTTTGGTGGAGGCGTTGGGTCTCCTGTGCAATAGCTATATCACTGTGGCTATGATTAGGCAACGTAAAAGCCATCGCTTACATGGACTAGAGTTGGAATTCAAGGGATATACCAAGTACATCCTTCGGAAACACCGTATCGTCAGAAGACCCATGGACATGAATCCAATGATAAGCCATCTGCACATCAGACACCCATTAGTGTTCACTGGAGATGCTGGTTAGGTCCCCAACAAGTGGCTAAAAGGGTTTTACTGAGCTGTCAAGTATAACAGGTTGGATCATACAATGTGCTTGGCCAATGTTTATTTCTACCTAGATGGAACAGCCCAGCAATGGTTTGAAAACAATGAAGAGAAGCTGGGAAATGTTCCAGACAGAACCTAAGAAGGCGTATGGAGACTGCCAATGACAAATCTGCTCGGCGGAAGAACAACTGAAGAACTGGGCCCAATGACGTGGTGAGCCAACACAGTCGTACATACAGAATGTTTTGGTGTATGTAACATAGTTAACCTGGATATGACTGAGGCCGATAAAATCACGCACCTGATGAAGGGTATTGCAGAAGACATGTACCAAGTTCTTCTGATAAAAGACATCACTACGACAGAATAGTTCATCAAGTGGTGTAATTGGATTGAAGAGATGCAACAAAGGAGGGTTGTATGAAAGAAGTATGACAGACTTCCCAATGTAGTCCCTATGGCCATTGTGGAAGACCAGCATGACTTTGCTTCTCTCATACAACAAATTGTGAGAGAAGAATTACAATAATTTTTGGCAGTCGGGACTACCAGACCGAGCGAACATCAGATTATGGCCATGGATGTAAGCCCTGTAACTCACGAGGGAGCTGACGCTGCTGAGGAAGAGGTATTTCAGACATTAGCTCCTATCTGACCCACCAATCACACCCAACGTGTAGAATGGCATCACCCTGCTATGACTTACACTGCAGCCACCAAACAGCAGCCTAGGAACAGCCGACGAGGCCACAACCAACTCCCCCGGCAACTATGACCCCCGCAGAAGAAAAGACGTCTGGAGGACAGAAGGCAACACACCAGTGTGTTTCCACTGTGAGTGCCCTGGACATGTCGTAAGCTACTGCAGAGAGAGAAGGCAAGTATTCAACGATTATTTTGCCACAAGATTTCAGCCATCAGGGCAGTTCTATCCCAGGCAGTCTCCTGTTGATGAATTCATGGAAAGAAGCCCATCCTGGACGAGGTTGCTCCCCAATGTGTCGCTGCCGTTTACCGTTGCCGTACAGAGGTACCAGCCGATCGCCTAGCTGCTGTGCCCAGGGAAATCAGCGACGCGACCATCTACGGAGTTGAGGCTGGTGCAGATCAAAATCCTCCATGGACGACAGTCGCTAAGATGTCGGGAAATCTCATTGACGGATGTTGATTCAGGAGCTTCTTTCTCTGTATTGTTGGATAATTACCACTGCACACTAAATAGGACAATGTTCTTTGATACGGGAGCAACTGTGCAGAACGTCGCAAATGGAGAGTATGTCCAGCCAGCAGGAAAATGTGTCTAAAGAATAACCATCAACAACAGCACCCACCTGTTTGAATTTGTCATTTTAACAGAATGTAGTCATAATGTCATCCTCGGATGGGAGTTCCTTCAGGCATCCCAAGCTATCATTGACTGTGGAAGATCTGAGCTGCAAATTGAGGAAGTCATTCCTATGGGTATACGTAATACAGATTTTTCTGGGAAGTTAATTGCCTTTGACAATGTGATAAACCCGCCATTGACAATAAGAGGAATTCCAGTCAGAAACACAGATGACTGGTTAAACTGTGAAGTACTTGTCAATAGTAGAAAGTTTATCAGGCTCACAAAAGGAATTTACATACCAGCAGCTGTCATAAGCATTACTGGTGGTCGAGGAGAGATTTGGATCACTAATTGTCACAAGCAGACTGACCAAGGAACAATGCCAGCGGCTGTTAGCTATACTATGCTAATTTTCGGGTGCATTCACATCCCAGCAGGAGAAAAGTCAGACAAGACAGCCCACGATAAGACACCGTATCAATAATGAGGATCATCCACCAATTAGCCAGTGCTCGTGTAGCATGTCACCATCTGAAAGAAGGATAATTCGGGAGAAGGTGGAGATGATGTTGCACGATGACATTATTCAACCTTCGGGAGTCCTTGGTTGTCTCCGGTGGTCCTCGTAAAGAAGAAGGATGGCACCTGGTGATTCTGTGTCGACTATCTGTGGCTGAACAAAATCACAAAACAAGATGTCTACCCATTGCCGCGCATTGATGACACCTTAGACTGCTTGAAAGGAGCTACATACTTCTCAACTATGGAGTTGCAGACAGGTTACTGGCAAATCAAGGTTGATGAAGCTGACAGGGAAAAGATGGTTTTTATTACACCTGATTGCCTCTATGAATTCAAGGTAATGCCATTTGGATTATCCGGCCACATTCGAACACACGATGGACAACTTGCTTCAACACCTTAAGTTGATGACATGTCTTTGGTATTTAGATGACATTGTCGTTTTCTCGAAAACATTTGAAGAACGTCTGTGTCACCTGTCAACTGTGTTGAAGTGTTTTCAGACTGCAGGACTCGGTTTCAGTCCAAAGAAGTGCCTCTTCGTCACCAAAGAGATAAAAATCGTGGGGCACCTAGACAACGGAGATGGTGTCCGTCCTGATCCAGATATAGTAAGGGCAGTCACAGAATTTCCAACACCTTTGCACATTCGTGATGTGAGGAGCTTTCTCAGGCTGTGCTCATACTACCAACGTTTCATAAAAGGATTTTGAAACAAGGCATATCCATTGCAAGAAATTCTGAGGAAAACGGCAAATTTTACTGGGGCGAGAAAAAAGAAACTGCTTTCCTGGCACTTAAAGAGGCTCTAACTTCCACACCAGTTCTAGCCTAGTATGACGAGAATGCGGAAACTGAACTTCGCACAGACGCCAGTGGTTATGGGATTGGTGCAGTGCTTGTAGAAGTTCAGGAAGGTGCTAGAAGGTGACACCCTATGCATCAAGAGTACTCTCAAAGTCTGAGATAAACTACTCTACAACTGAGAAAGAATGTCTTGCAGTTATCTCGGCTATCAACAAGTTCTGGCCATATTTATTTGGCAAACAATTCACCGTCATGACAGATCACCATTCTTTGTGTCGGCTGACTAGCTTGAAGGATCCATCAGGTCGACTAGCAAGATGGGCACTAAGACTCCAAGAGTATGACGTCACAGTGGTATTCAAGAACGGGTGCAAACACAAGGATGCGGACTGCCTTTCGAGGAATCCATTAGTGGAACACAACAGCATGAATGAAATTTCAACCCTCATTGAATTAGGTGATGTTACAGCTGAACAGAGGGAAGATCCAGCACTATTAAAAGCCATAGAGGCCTTGGAGAAAGGAGAACCAACCAATGGAGAATTTCAACTTGTTGTTGTTGTTGTTGTTGTGGTCTTTAGTCCGGAGACTGGTTTGATGCAGCTCTCCACAATACCCTATCCTGAGCAAGCCTCTTCATCTCCATGTAAGAGCGACAACCTACATCTGTCTTAATCTGCTTACTGTATCCATCTCTTGGTCTTCCCCTGCGATTTTTTCCCATACACTTCCCTCCAACGCTAAATTCACAATTCCTTGATGTCTAAGAATGTGTCCTACCAATCTATCCATTCTTTTAGTCAAGGTATGCCAGAAATTTCTTTTCTCCCCAGTTCTGTTCAGTACTTCCTCATTAGTTACACAATCCACCCACCTAATCTTCAGCATTCTTCTGTAGCACCATATTTTAAAAGTCTCAATCCTCTTCCTGTCCGCACTGTTTATCGTCCATGTCTCACTCCCATACAAGGCAACACTCCATACAAATGCCTTCAGAAAGGACTTCCTTAGGTTTAAATCAATATTCGATGTTAACAAATTTCTCTTTTTCAAGAGCGCTTTTCTACCCATTGTCATTCTGCATTTTATATCCTCTGTAATGCAACCATCATTTGTTATTTTACTGCCCAAGTAACAAAACTCATCTACCTCCTTTATTGCTTCGTTTCCCAATGTAATTCCTTCAGAATCACCTGATTTTCTTACACTGCACTCCATTATCCTAGTTTTTCTCTTGTTAATGTCCATCTTATATGCACCTTTCAGCACACTGTCCATTCCATTCAATTGCTCTTCCAGGTTCTTTGCTGTATCTGACAGAATTACTATGTCATCAGCAAAACGCAATGTTTTTAATTCTTCACCCTGAACTTTAATTCCTTCACCAAATTTCTCCTTGCTTTCCTTTATAGCTTGCTCAATGTACAAATTGAACAACATTGGAGAAAGACTACAACCCTGTCTTACTCCCTTTCCAACCACTGCATCCCTTTCATGCCCATCAAATCTGACAACCGCTATCTGGTTTTTGTACAAGTTGTAAATAACCTTACGCTCCCTATATTTTACTCCTGATTGCTTCAGAACGTGAAAGAGTTTATTCCAATCAACATTGTCAAAAGCCTTCTCCAAATCTACAAAAGCTAGAAATGTAGGTTTGCCTTTTCTTAATCTATCTTCTAAGATAAGCCGTAAAGTGAGTATTGCCTCCCGTGTTCCTACATTTCTCCTGAACCCAAACTGATCTTCCCCGAGGTCGGCTTCTACCACCTTTTCCATCCTTCTGTATATAATTCGCTTTAATATTTTGCAACCATGACTTATTAAACTGATGGTTCTGTAGTTTTCACACCTGTCTGCACCTGCTTTCTTAGGGATGGGGTTATGACATTTTTCTTAAAGTCTGAGGGTATTTCACCTGTCTCATACATCTTACACACCAGGTGAAACAATTTTGTCATGGCTGGTTCTCCCAGAGACTTCAGTAGCTCTGAGGGAATATCATCTACTCCAGGGGCCTTGTTTCGACTTAGGTCTTTCAGGGCTCTGTCAAATTCTTCTCTCAGTACAGTATCTCCTATTTCATCTTCATCTACATCCTCTTCCCTTCCTACAATATTGTCTCGAAGTTCATTTCCTTTGTAGAGCCCCTCTATATACTCTTTCCACCTTTCAGCTTTCCCTTCTTTGCTGAGAACTGGTTTTCCATCAGTGTCCTTGATATTCATACAGCTGTTTTTCTTATCTCCAAATGTTTCTTTTATTTTCCTGTAGGCTGTATCTGTTTTTCCCTTATTTGTACATTGTTCTACATCCTTGCATTTGCCTTCTAGCCACTCCTGCTTAGCCATTTTGCACTTCCTGTCAATCTCATTTCTTAGTCGTCTGTACTCCATTTTGCCTGTTTCATTTACTGCATTTTTATATTTTCTCCTCTCATCGATTAAATTTAGTATCTCCTGTGATATCCAAGGTTTTTTTTGTAGGTCTTTCCTTCCTACCTATATTGTCCTCTGCTACCTTCACCATTTCATCTCTCAATTTTACCCATTCCTCCTCTATGGTTTAATTTTCCCCTGTTTCTGTCAATTGTTGCCTAAAGCTCCCTCTGAAATTCTTAAGAACCTCAGGTTCCTTCAATTTATCCAGGTCCCATCTCCTTATTTTTCTACCTTTTTGTAATTTCTTTAGTTTCAGCCTACAGTTAATAACCAACAAGTTATGGTCAGAGTCTATATCTGCCCCTGGGTTTGTCTTACAGTGTAGAACCTGGTTCCGAAATCTATGTCTTACCATTATAAAATCTATCTGGTATCTTCCGGTGTCTCCTGGTCTCTTCCACGTATACAACCTTCTTTTGTGATTCTTGAACCAGGTGTTTGTTATAACTAAATTATGTTCTGTGCAAAATTCTACCAGGCGGCTTCCTCTTTCATTCCTTTTGCCCAGACCATATTCACCTACTATCCTCCCTTCCCTTCCTTGTCCTACTACCGAATTCCAGTCTCCCATAACAATTAAGTTTTCTCTCCCTTAATTGTCTGAATAATTTCCTTTAGCTCCTCATATATTTTTTCGATTTCCTCATCATCGGCAGAGCTAGTTGGCATATTTATAAATGACATATTCTATAAGAGCAACTGCGATTCACTGGGTCCCAAGTGGCTACTGGACATTCCAGCTCAGCTGTGGCCAGCTATTCTCAGGTATTTCCCTGATGCTCCAATATTCGGTCATCTGGGATTCGTAAAGACCCTAGAAAGATCAGACCTAGGTATTACTGGAAATGTCTACCGATCTGTCAACCACTATGTGAGTCACTGTAGAGAGTGCCAGTGAGGGAAGCATGTGCCACAATTACCCCCAGGGCATCTTGTACCATTTACACGTGCAGCAGCTCCATTCCACTGAGTTGAATTAACCTTTTAGGGAGGTTCCCGAAGTTGACAACCAGTAACTGATGGATAATAGTCTGCACTGACAACCTCACATGCTATGCTGTCACTAAACCTGTGCCAACTGTAGAAGCTCCAGAGATCGCAACATTCCTTGTAGAAGACATTATTTTTAAACATGGATCACCACATGTGATGATTTCTGATCGTGGAAAAGTATTCCAGTCAAAACTAGTATCAGAGGTTAATGTCACGTTGCGACATTGTCCACAGAATGACAACTGCGTACCATACTCAGACAAATGGTCTTACAGAATGTTTTAACAAGATATTAGCAGATATGCTGTCGATATACATCGATGTTGAGGGGAATGATTGGGATACTATACTGTCAGTCTTGACATTTGCTGATAATACCGCAAGACAAGACACCGCAGGCTTCATGCCGATTTTCCTGCTCCATTGCCATGAAGCTGACACAGAAATGGATATGCTGTTCCCATTCCAGCTGAATACACTCAGGATGACTATATGAAACAGCTCATCATCAGGGTCGATGTGAAACAGCTCATCATCAGGGTCGAAGAAGCAAGGCAGCTGGCTCGCATACAGACATTGGACACCCGGGTGAAGGACCATCAGCAGTATAACAACAAGCACTGACTTGTTGTGTACAGCCCAGGAGATCTGGTATGGATTTTTACCCCTGTACGGAAAGTTGGATTGTTAGAAAAGTTATTGAAGCAATACTTTGGTCCATATTGTGTCATACGCCACCTGTGACATAGGAAGTTAAGGATTATGAGCCGTTCTCAAAATGACAAAAACGAACAGATATTGTTCACGTCCTCCGCATGAAGCGTTATTACGATCCTGAAGAGCAGACAGGCGAAAATGGCTTCTTGTTCAAGAACTCTCAAGTCAGTAATGATACTGATGAAGCCACAACAGGAGCATCATCGTCGGTTATCGTGCAGAAGGGAAGGATTCTCCAGAAGTGCCATACAGAGGACCCATAACAAGATCAAGATCCAGGACATTGCAGCTGGTTCCAAAGGGAACCTAACAGCAGGTTGCTGTTTTTCAGGAGAGGGAGCAATGCCGCAAGACCCCAAGTTAACTGGCTGCCGGCGTGAGGCAATGTGTAGCGTCACCAATTGCGGTGCTGAAGGTAGCCGGCAAAAATGTATTTCTTTATAATTATCATTTACAGAATTTTCTACATGTTTCTTATGTTCACTTGTAACTTCTACATTTTTCTTATGTTAACTATTCTTCTAATTTCTGGTACATGCTGTATGTGTATAAATAGCAGAGCACTCTGCCTAAGAGGCAGTCAGTGTTGCATGTATGTTTTAGTTCTCAATGAAGCCGCTTTCAGCATAAGTTCTGTGTTCAGTTGACAACCTGTCTTCAAAGTCAAGCCTGCTTCCATTTCAATGCAACAATATCATCAAAATTTACAATGAAGGACTTCGAGGAAAAGGTGCTGGAATGAGCCACATTGAAGCCCACAGTATTCTGGAGGTATGTTGATGACACTTTTGTTGTGTGGCCTCACGGTGAAGATAAGTTACAAGAATTTTTAAACCATATGAATTCCATTCATAAGCAAATCCAGTTTACAGTGTAAGTAAAAAAAGATGGATGCCTTACCTTTCTGGATGTAATTGTACAATGCAAAGACGATGGCATCTTAGGACATTCAGTATATAGGAAACCAAGGCATACTGATTTATACTTACATGCAAATAGCTGCCATCATACATCCCAGACAATCAGTGTTCTCAGAACACTGGTTCATACAGCACACGTCATTGCTGATGAGAGCAGTCTGCAGAATGAGCTTCTACACCTGAAGAGAGTTTTTGAAGCAAATGGGTACTCTCCACAGCAGATATATAAGGCACTACATATGAAACCAACGCTGCATCTAAAAAATACAGAAAATGATTCAGAAAGTTTTAAATTCATAGCTTTTCTGTCACATGTTGGGAGCCTGTCATCGAAAATCAGTCGGATTCTGAACAAACACAAAGTTAAGGTAATTTTTTGACTCCACCAAAGACAACAGCACTTTTGGGTTCTGTCAAAGATGATTTGGAGCTCCGGAAGGCCAGGATTTACAAGATCCCCTTTGAATGTGTCCTTTCGTACATAGGACAGACGACACGTACAGTCCAGGAAAGGTGTGCATGGAACACCAAAGGTATACCCATCTCTTACAGCCTAATAAATCGGCAGTGGCAGAGCACTGTATTGATACTGAACACTCCATGATGTAAGAAAACGTCAAAACCTTAGCCTCCACTTCCTTTTTTTGGGACACTGTGGTGAAAGAAGCAATTGAATTTCGCTTGGGGATGAATTTTATTAACAGAGACAGTGGCTTCAGCGTAGATAAATCTTGGAAGCCGGCACTTTCGCTTGGGGATGAATTTTATTAACAGAGACAGTGGCTTCAGCTTAGATAAATCTTGGAAGCTAGCACTTTCTTTAATAAATTTACAAGACGCCACCACTGATTGATTTCTTCGTGACAATCGACCATGCAGCCACAGACGTAATTTACACACATGTGTACTTCCTTGCCGCCGAGTCATGTGTTTGGCACCTTGTTGTATCTGTGGTCGCATGCGCAGTAGTGCGGACCACTCGTTTATAAGCACGAAGCGCATGCTGGAGCGTCAGTCTTCAACTCTCTCTGAATATGGCTGGACGGGTACACAGCTGAAATATTAGAAGAAGTTAACTTTATGCGGCTGCTTGCCCGAAACTTTTTTAAACAAGTGATATTGTGCCATATACATTAAAATGTCAGTGCAGTGTTTAAATTTATTTGTTATGTCTTTCAAAAACATTTTTCATTGTCCTTATAACTAATTCAGAAAGTCAGTGTAAAAACTGTGTCTTTCTGCATAAGTTGTCTTAAGCTCCTATTTATGCCGTGGAAAACCTATGTAGTCCATTTTATGCCTCTGAGAGCAGTTCTTTCTTTTTTAGATTCTGTAAGGTTAAAACTCTGGACCCCAATGAAGATATTCAGTTATACAACATGGCTAGAGTGACGAAAGATAGTGTCATGTGCGCATCAAATATATGAATCTGTGTTTTTCTCTTCTTCAGAAGAGTTTTTGGTCAAAAATGTATGAGTAATTTTAAAGGCCCACATTTTGCTATATATTAGTTAATAAAGGTTTTCCATCTTGTGTTACCCTTCAGTGTTGATATACATCAGTAATAACAGTGCAGCACTATACTCATTTGGGAGTACTCTGTTGTATGGGCACATAAAATTCCACTATAAAAATGATTTTGTTTATAACAGGAAAAAAACCAGTATTTTCCATCATCACTTGGCATCATATGAAAGAAATTATGAACATTATTTGTTTGGACTGACCCTAGCTAAACACAAAAAACTATATGAAACAAAATGTAAATTAGTTACAAACTATGCTGTGCATACACTCAATTGAACATATAAACAACACAATAGATATTTTGATTTAAGTATGACATGTTCAGTATGCCTGCTTTTCACAGCAATGATGTGATGCAGACGAATAGTGACATTCTGCACAGACCACAAAATAGCCGGAACAGCGATGCTGTCAATGACCTCCTAATTGGCTGTTTACAGCTCAGCAATGGTTTTGGTGTTGTTGCTGTATGCCTTGTCTTTTAATTAAGCCCCATAAAAAGGATTCACCTCTGTTCAGATGTGGAGAATATGCTGACCAATCAAAGCCCATACAAGGGACCTCTTGTAACCCCTGAGCTAGAATGCAGTCTGCAAAGTGCTCCCTCAGAACATCAACTACTCTCCTGCTTCAATAGTGTCAAGCTCCATCTTGCATTAACCACATCTTGTTGAAATCAGGGTCACTTTGGGTGATGGGGATAAAATCATCTTCTGAAACTTGCATGTACTGTTCGGTAGTCACTGTGTCATCAAGGAATATCACACCTATTATTTTGTGACTAAACATTGGACACCACACAGTCACCTGCTGAGAGTGAAGAGACTTCCTGATCATGAAATGCAGATTCTCCGTCCCCTAAATGCGCCAATAGTGCCTACTGATGAAACCATCCGATTGAAAGTGGGCTTCATAACTAAATAAAGCCATATTCACATTTGTATGCAAGTACTAATTCCCACCATGCCCTATGGTCACCTGTGCTGTTTGAATGCACTAACACAAATTGTTCAGAAGTTATGACAATTTTATTTCATATAGTTCAATCATTCTCTCTCTCTCTCTCTTCCCTGTGTGTGTGTGTGTGTGTGTGTGTGTGTGTGTGTGTGTGTAATTGCAGTCACACAACTTAGTTTTCAGTTAAAGTCAGATAATTCTCACAAGTGTGGCCACTGTCTCTGGCCTCTGCAACCTGAGTGTCATGTAAATAGAACTGCAATGATTTTAATCCCTTTGTGTTTTAATTACTAACAGCTACAAGATTACGACTTAAAATTCTAGTTTAAACCAATTGTAACTTTGGCAGTTTCTCTTGGTGTGCTTATTGTAACAGGAGCTGAACACATTTGTGTTGTCAGAACTTCTTAAAGTCTGTCTGTAATTATAATGCCATCACCTAATATTCTATTGCTAAACATCTTGGACATTATAAAATTTGATCAATGATGGAAATTCTCCTCAGAGATGATAAATTATTTTTCAAAAGCAGTAGATTGGCTGTCCAGTACTTACCTTTGCCAGCGATACAGACAAAGGTAAGTACTGACCAGCCAATCTATCGCTTTTGAAAAATAATACATTATAACATTTTTTGAGAATGTTGTGGCACCTTTGTTACCACTCACACGCATTTTGATCTTCACTTTAAATGCTGGGCAAATGATCAATATCATTCTTATTAGTAGTTGTCAGTGAAGACTAGGGCAGTGCTGTCTTTGCTACAGTACTGCATGTAGTTATTCATAATACAAGGGGATCATCAAGGATGCCTCACTGAAGTGTATAGGACCACTGTTATTTCCTGTCTAAACTGACCAGCCAGAATATTATGACCATATGATCAATATAAACCTGACATCAATAGCAGTCAATTATTCAATTATACTCATGGTGTATGAAGTATCAGTGAATTTGCTGTCTGTGTGTAGAATGGTGAAGGCACACAATAAGTCTAGCTCTGACTGATGGCAGATTGTAATGCCCCAGAGTCTCAGCAGGGGAATTTTGGAAACTGTAAGACATGTGTTCAAGAGGTGCTGTGGTGAGTGTTTTCAACACGTGTCAAAACCAAAGTAAAACTATGTCTAAACATGTAGAATTTAAGTGTCCACATCTCATTAAAGATGAGGTAGCGTGGGCAGACTGGTAAAATAGGACAGGCTGTGAACTGTGGCAGAACTAACATTAGACTTTACCGCTGTGCAGAGTACAAGTATGTATGAATACGCAGGGCACTAAACACTCCCAACAATGGGTCTCTGCAGCCAACAACCAATGCAAGTGCCAATGATAACAAACAAATCAGCAACTATGACTGTAATGGGCATGTGACCTTTGTCACTGAATGTTGGCATAATGGCAGAGGATTAACATTGTACGCTTTGCAGAATCCCAACATGCCTTCTTCATCATGCCAGTGGAGGGTGTGACTTCATCTTCCAGGGGAAAGACTCCTTGACACTTGCACTGTCTAACGGAGACACACTGGAAATGGTTCAATTATATTCTGGGGAATATTCACACGGGCATCCATGGGTTCAGTGAATCTCATACAAAACACTGCAATGGCCAAGAAGCATTGTAAACTGGTTGCAGGCCATGTAAACCTCTTCATAATGATCATTTTTCCCAATGGCAGTGACCTTTTACAACAAGTTAATGTACCATGTCACAAGGCAAGGGGTCTGACATAGTGGTTAGAGGAGTACAATGGCAATTTGCAATTGATGTCGTGCGCTCCCCCCTCCCCTCAACTTACTATATCCGAACCCTACTGAATAAGTGTCATCAGCACTCATTGTCCCCCTTCCTGGAATTTATGGGAGTTAAGTGACTTGTATTTGCAGATGTGCTGCCACCCAAACGATCTACCAAGGTTTCATTGCTTCCATGCCAAGATGCGTAGCTGCTGTTACCTGTGCCAAAGGTGTACATATTGGCTATTATTAGGTAGGAGGTCATAATGCTCTGGCTGATTAGTGTATATAAATGATTTAATGTATGGGGTAAGGAGAAATCTGCTGCTAGTACAGTATTACTAATTTTATACTTTATACAGTCACTTTGTTAATATCTAAACGTAATGTTGCAGAATCATTTGAAATGGAATGAGTAGGTAAAGATAGTTGCAGGTACTGCAGAGAATTTTGGGAGTAAGTGGTTCATCTGTAAAGGGGGCCATATGTAGAACACTCATGTAACCTATTCCCGAGTACTGCTGAGGTGATTGGGATCACTACCAGAAAGGTTTAAAGTAAAACATAGAAGCAATTCGGAGGTGGACTGCTGGATTTGCTCCAGTTTATGTTTTGCATAAGGATCTGAAAGATTAAAGCATGTATTCCAGGAAGGAATTGGGATCACTACCAGAAAGGTTTAAAGTAAAACATAGAAGCAATTCGGAGGTGGGCTGCTGGATTTGCTCCAGTTTATGTTTTGCATAGGGATCTGAAAGATTAAAGCATGTATTCCAGGAAGGATTCAACAATATTTTTGAGAAGGATAGGTTACTACTTACCACAGAGATGTCTCGATGAGCTGCAGAAAGGCACAAACAATGGATTACAAAACACTTTTGGCCATTATAGCCTTTGTCAGATGTTGTTGTTGTGGTCTTCAGTCGGCAGACTGGTTTGCTGCAGCTCCCCACACTACCCTATCCTGTGTAAGTCTCTTCATCTGAGAATACGTTCGGCAATGTACATCCTTTTGAATCTGCATACTGTATTCGTCTCTCGGTCTCCCTCTATGATTTTTACCTCCTTGATGTCTCAGAATGTGTCCTACCAATCTATCCCTTCTCTTAGTCAGGATATGCCAGAAACTCCTTTTCTCTCCAATTCGGTTAAGCACCTCCTCATTAGTTACATGATCTACCCATCTAATCTTCATCATTCGTCTATAGCACCACATTTCAAAAGCACCTATCATCTTTTTGTCTGAACTCCTTACCATCCACGTTCCACTTCCATACAATGCTGCACTCCAGACAAATGCTTTCAGAAAGGACTTCCTAACATTTAAATTAATATTGGATGTTAACAAGTTTCGCTTCTTTAGAAACGCTTTTCTTCCAATAGCCATTCTGCATTTTCTATCTTCTTTATTTCGGCCACAAGAAGTTATCTTGCTACCCAAATAACAAAATTCATCTACTACTTTTATTGTCTCATTACCTAATCTAATTCCTTCAGCATCGCCTGATTTTCTAACATTGCATTCCATTATCTTCATTTTACTATTGTTAATGTTCATCTTATAGCTTCCTTTCAAGAAACTGTCCATTCCATTTAACTGCTCTTCCAGATCCTTTGCAGTCTCTGACAAAATTACTATGTCATCGGCAAACCGCAAAGTTTTTATTTCTTCTCCCTGAACTTTAATTCCCTCTCCAAATTTATCCTTCCATTCCTTCACTGCTTGCTCATTGTACATCATTTGGGAAAGGTTACAACCCTGTCTTACTCCCTTCCCGACCTCAGCGTGCCTTTAATTCCCTCTCCAAATTTATCCTTCCATTCCTTCACTGCTTGCTCAATGTACATCATTTGGGAACGGTTAAACCCTGTCTTACTCCCTTCCCAACCTCAGCGTCCCTTTCTCGCCTTCGACTCTAATAACTGCTGTCTGGTTTTTGTATAGGTTGAATATAGCTCTTCACTCCCTATATTTTACCCCTGCTACCTTCAGAATGTGAAAGAGTGTATTCCAGTCAACATTGTCAAAAGCCTTCTCCAATTCTAAGAATGTCAAAAACATAATTTTGCCCTTCCTTAGCCTATCTTCTAAGATAAGTCATAATGTGAGTATTGTGTCACGTGTTCCTACATTTCTCCTAAATGCAAACTGGTCTTCCCTGAGGTCAGATTCCACAAGTTTTGCCATTCGTCTGTAAATAATTCATGTTAGTATTTTGTAACCATGACTTATTAAACTGATAGTTCTGCAATTTTCACACTTGTTTGCACTTGCTTTCTTTGGTTTTGGAATTACAATATTCTTTTTGAAGTTGGAGGGTACTTCTCCTGACTCATACATCTTGCATACAAGGTGGAACAATGTTTTTGTGACTGGCTCTTCTAACGATATCAGCAGTTCAGACAGAATATCCACTCCAGGGTCCTTGTTTCAACTCAAGTCCTTCAGCATCTGTCAAATTCTTCTCCCAGTATCATATATCCTACCTCATCTTCTTCCACTTTGTCTTCCATTTCTAGAATACTGCCTTCAAGTTTATTTCCTTTGTATAGGCCCTCTATATATTCCTTCCACAGTTCAACTTTCCCCTCTTTGCTTAGTACTGGTTTTCTGTCTGAGTTCTTGATATTCATGCAGCTGCTTTTCTTGTCTCCAAAAATCGCTTTTATTTTCCTGTAGGCTGTATCTATCTTTCCTCTAATTATGCATTCTTTTACAGTTCTGCATTTGTCCTCTAGCCAGTCTGCACTTCCTGTCAATCGTACTTTTCAGATGTTTGTACTCCCTTTTTCCTGTTTCACTTGCTGAATTCTTATATTTTCTCCTCTCATTAATTAAGTTCAGTATATCCTGAGTTATCCTGAAGGCTTTGTCCTTCTGCCTATAAGATTCTCTGCTGCCTTCACTACCCTATCTCTCAGAGCTACCCATTCATCTTCTACTGTATTGCTTTCCCCCGTTTCAGCCAATTCTCGACTAATGCTCCCTGTGAAACTCTCAACCACCTCTGGTTCCTTCAGTTTGTCCAGGTTCCATCTCCTAACCTATCTACTGTTCTGCAGTCTCTTAAGTTTTAATCTGCAGTTCATATCCAATAAGTTATGGTCAGAGTCTATATCTGCCCCCAGATATGTCTTACAGTTTAGAACCTGATTTCTAAATCTATTCCTTACCATTATAAAGTCAATCTGGTACCTTCCAGTGTCTCCTGGTCTCTTCCATGTATACAGCCTTCTTTCATGATGATTGAGCCAAGTGTTGGTGATCATTAAATTGTGCTCTGTGCAAAATTCTACCAAGCGATCTCCTCTTTCATTCCTTTTCCCCAGTCCATATTCACCTACTACATTTCCTTCTCTTCCCTTTCCTACTACCGAGTTCCAGTCCCCCATCACAATCAAGTTTTCATCTCCCTTAACTTTCTGAACGATTTCTTTTATCTGCTCATACATTTTCTCGATATCCTCATTATCGGCCGTGATAGTTGGCATATAAACTTGCACTACTGTGGTTGGTGCTGGCTTCGTGTTTAAAAAAAAACCTAGACACACACACACACACACACACACACACACACACACACACACACAAACGTGTGCGCATGTGTGATACATAGATCCTGTGTGTGTTTGTGTGTGTGTGTTTGACGAAGGCCATAATAGCCAATTTTCTGTCTGTTCGTCTACAATTATATCTGTTTTTTATAGTTGTGATGGGAAACTCTTCCTTTAAATAAAATACTGCCAAAACGATATTTGAAGCTTTTTTCAGTTATATATTTGGTGGGTGTAACAAGTAACACACAAATACAGTAATACTTCTTCTTTTATTTGCTGAACTGACTGATACATATTTTAAGACTAATAATCCAACACTAATTGAGACTGACTAGACTGACTCAAGACTAAACAAAACTGACTCAGTTGGCGAGATGCGCCTCCATTTACATCTTTTCGACAATATATCTCATTATTGACACATAGTTATTAATTTGATACAATTAGACCTTTATGAACAGTTTAATAAGTCTCCACATTACAGATGTTAATATCTCATCAGAAATTTAATTACATGTCTCTGAAGTTATTTAAATATTGTCTCATTGATTGTTAATGATGGGCTTCGTAATTATTGTAATTTTTCATTTACTGATAATTACACAAATTACAAAAATGCCTAAGAAATAGATTTCTAGAACTTTTCAGCAGGACAAATTCTATTTGTTACAAATTGGTGTGGTTTTTCTGCATAATAGGTTCCAACAGATATGTTAAAGTATTTATTATCGTCTGATGTATGGAAAATAATTAACACAGTCATAGTAACTGGATGCTTGATACATGCTAAGTCATGCTATAAATATATTGCTGTAAGAAAATGGACTGTAAAAAAGATAAATGGTATGGAGCAAATTAATAAAGATGTGGTATTGGGTTATAGAATAGAGGATGGGATAAAATACTACAGTAGTTGCCTCTTCTAACCATTACATAGAAATGTCTCAAATAGCATGATTAGTTTTATAAAAGCATTTTAATGACACAACAACAATTTCAATTTCTTCAGAAACATTTCAGTTGGGGTAGTCCCACATTTTAGGACTGCTTGGAAATCCAGGTATAGTGATGTGCATTTTAAACTGTAACTGCTTTCTTTCACTTTATTTGAAGTCAATTATGACTGATCCTCTTGCTTCAGAAGAACTGATTATTTAAAGTCATATTACTTCATTTCTGTAATTTTAAAGTGTCATCATTGTTTTAAAAGGAAGTGGAAGGAATGTTAAACACCCATTTAATACATTAAAAATAGGCTGCAAAGACTTTTAGGTTTTAATAGGCTGTGTTGAGTTATATTAACAGACAATACATATTTTTTTTTGGAAAAATACTGTATTCTGCAAGAGTTCATTTCTTCACATAATTTTACATTTTTCATTTTCAGTATTTTACTGTTTTATTTTTTAAACATGGTTTAGGATGCAAAACTTGTTAAAGATTAAATATTTTACTTCAGACAAAATACAAATTGTAATTTCTTCAGTTTTTTTTCTTTTGCTGTCCTGCTCTTTAATAATAGAGAGTGAATATTGAAATCGTAGCAGAAAGGAACATTATTATATAAAGATAAAGGTGAAGCAATGAATTAAAATTTGTGATGCAGCTGCGAATTGAACCCAGACCTCCATGCTTACTAGGCAGACATCTTACCTCTAAATCACTGCACAACTAGTGATTAAGGCGTCTCAGAATAGTCTAAGTACGATTTCCCTCCATGTCACAAACTTTAATTCAGGGTTTGTGAATTTCTGTTTACAACATTATATAAACTAATAAATCTATCATGCTAGATAGGAATGCCTATTAAAATCTGTTTTAGCACTGTTGGTACTTGGTGAAGATTTAATGAAATGAATCAATGTCACTTTAATTAGATAGCAAGGCAAATAACTAAGGGACAGACAGAAGTCTCAACCTGTTGCATAATCACAGTCTCTTCTCTGACATAACTGAAGTTCATTTTACTTTTTGAACAATAATTGATAGTATCATTTGTACGAAGTTGTTATTAATCACCTAACTTCTTCACATGTTTGTGTTTCTGTTTTTCACCTTCATTAAATATTCCAGTTACAGTAATGGAAAGCTGTCTCTGGACTTCACGAAGTATGTTTTGAAATCTGATGTGATCAGATATTATTTCATTCACATACTTCACTTCTTTCTTGAGAAAGAACACATTAGGTAACAGATGTGGTTGTTCAGCATGTACTCAACAGCTATTTAACAAATCTAAGATACTGTTACATCATGTAATGCTCACACGTGAAATTGTCTTTGAAAGATAGTCTTGGTGATGACGCTGGCAGAATTCAGATATTCTTTTGCAAGCTTCCTCCATTTGTTCTTTTGGAACTGTGAGCACGAGACGCATGTAATTTGGGAAATTGAAACACTGCAACAAAAGAGTTAACAAATAGTTACCAAAGTAAGTAATATGATCAATAATGTAAGACATCTTTTGTAGTAATCATATGCATCCTTACATCCTTTAACCAAAAGTATACAGATGCTCCTATGGTATGTAGTATTTAACACCTAACAAGAGGCAGACCTATCAGCATAAAATGAATGGGGGTGAGTACTTTATTGTCAGTAGATGATGGGTAACTGCAGGAGAACTCTGTGACTTTAGATATGAACTAATCATTTGATGTCAGTTGAGTAAAAAATCCACCAGTAGAAATTAAATCTTTGAAAGTTATCAGGCTTGAATCTTGATTCCATTATAGCTCTTGTGCTTAAAGACTGTTTTTCGATTTGTAGAAAATTGTCAGAAATCAGTTGTAAATATTTTATTTGCCAGAACTAGAGTTTGCTCACTGTGTGACCATTATCAATGCTTAAAACAAACAGTTAAATGATGATGTGATGAATCAGACTATACACTGTAGCTGGAAAATTGAAAGGTTTGGGTTTTGCAACTGCCTGCCATCTTGTGTGGTATGGTATGCAGTGTTTTCCATGTTTAGTATGGTATACCCTTATTGCACTTCAGAAAATGCTAAATACAAAAGGATGTGAACACATGTTAGATGCTACATACACTTAATGTAGATGTTTAAAACAAAAATGCACCCTGTTTCAAAGCAGCATCTGTGAGGTTATGTTTTGTGGACAATAAAGTTCCTAAATTGTACTGCCGTACTCAGAGTCCCAATTTAAACCTAAGGGAAGAACTTTGGTTTGAATTAGATTATAAACTGTACTTCAGACCCAAGTGCCAAAAGTAATTAACACCTCTCGTTTTAGGTGTTGAGCAAGAGCTGACTACCATTCCTCCACAGACATACATACACCTCATTGATAATTTTTTTTCCTGCAGAGTTTGTGATGTTATAAAATGCCCATAAATATTCATCTGAATACATTTCATCACATTGTGTACATGTTGAATTTGATGCCTTTCTTTACACAAAATGTGAATTTAGTTAACTGATCCTCTTACATTTAAGGGATTATCTCAAGAAATTAAACTTCCATTACATGGGCCATCCTACATAAAACCATTTATGTTAATCTTTTATACTTTAAACTAATCCTTGGAATGCATGTGAAAACTCACCTTACTTGGTAGGCAAAACACTGATTCTTCACTGACAAGTCTTTCAACAAACTCAAGGTCTGATGAAAATTCTGGAAATAATGATATTGTTATTCCTACCTGGAAAAGAAAAATTTTGTTATCAGTAGAGTTAGAGAAATTTCGTTATCAATAGGGTTGATGAATATGATAGGCCAACTAAATTGGAACTTACCTCACATTTTAGTGTAACATTCACTTTTTAAAGTTTAAATAGAACTTGCAGTAAATTATATGCACAAATTATGTCAATAATGGAAGTTAGATAACAAACCAATGTAAAGAGGCTCACTGAGCTGCTGACAGGCATGAAAAATAGACAATTACATTCACACAAATATTCGCCCATGGCCTTCATCAGAAAAAGAAACACATACATTCAAACAATCACTCACACAACTACACACACACACACACACACACACACACAACCACCATGTCCGGCCACTCCATTGCCACAAGCATCTAGACTGTAAATGAGGTGGGGAGTGGAGAGAGAAGGATGCTAGGGTGGGGATGGAAAGTTCTGTGTTGCATGGTAGATTGTAAAGGCTCTGATAGGTGAGAATTTGAATTGTGGCAATGAGTACAGTGAAGGGAAGGGATGGGAAAGAATAAGAGGGAGGTGTAGAGGAGTGTGGGGAGGTAGTGGGGGGGGGGGGGGTTGAAATGATAAAAATAATAAGGAAGAAATATATTAAAAAAAGAAGGAAGACACAAATTTGAAAGATACAGGATAATGAGTGAGGAAGGAAGGTTGGGGGGGGGGAGGATGTGTTAGAGATAGAGCATAGGAATGGGAAGTTATCTTAGGTTGAGGTCAGGGTGGTTGCAGGAATGTAGAATGTTTTGAAGGGACAACTCCCATCTGCACAGTTCGGAAGAGTTGGTGCTGGAGGAGAGGATCCAAACGGCTTGGGTAGTGAAGTAGCCATTGAAATCCAGAGTGCTGTATTCAGCTGCATGCTTGGCCCCAGGGCGGTCCATCTTGCATTTGCCACATTTTGGCAGTGGCCATTCATCCTAGCCCACAGCTGGTTTTTCATCATACCAATATAGAAGGCTGTGAAATGATTGCAGCAGAGTTAGTAAATCACATGGCTGCTTTGCTTTCACAAGTGGCTCGACTTCTGATGGGGTAGGATAAGCCTGTGACAGGTATGGAAGTGAAGGGTGGGTGGATTGGGCAGGTTTTGCATCAGGGTCTTCCACAGGGATTGGTTAGGATTGGGAGTGGCAGAGGGATGGACGAGGATGTTGTGGAGGTTGGGTGGGCAATGGAACACCACTTTAGGAGGGGTTGGAAGGATCTTGGGTAGGATGTCTCTCATTTCAGGACATGGTGACAGATAATCAATGCCCTGACGAAGTATATGATTTAGTTTTTCCAGTCCGGGTGGTATTGGCTGACAAGGACACTCCTTTGTGACTGGTTAATGAGGTCGGAGGGAGGATTGCTGGTGTTTGAAGACATGGCACCGGAAATCTGTTTGTGGACTAGGTCAGAAGAGTAATGGTCTGCCTGTGAGGGCCTTTGTGAGGCCTTCAGCATATTGGGTAAGAAACTTCTCATCACTGCAAATTCACCATCTGTGGGTGGAAAAACTATATGGGAGGGATTTTTTGATGTGGAATGGATGGCAGCTATCAAAGTGCAGGTATTGTTGGTAATTAGTAGGTTTAATGTTGACAGAGGTGTGGATGGAGCTGTCAGTGAGGTGCAGGTTATAGTCTAAAGCATGAAAATATCATCAATGAACGTGAACCAGACCAGGGGTTTTGGGAGGCTAGGAAGGTTTTCTCATGATGGCCCATAGATAAGTTGTCATAGGAGGGTGCCCAGGCCTGTGCCGTGGATTTGATTGTTGTATACTTCTCCTTCAAAGGAAAAGTAATTGTTAGTTAGAGTGTAATTGGTAAGGATTAAACGGAATTAGGTATCAGACTTGGAGTCTGTAGCACATTGAGAAAGGTAGTGTCCGAGAGCAGCAAGACCATGGGCATGTGGGCTATTGGTGTACAGAAAGTGGCATCAACAGTGACAAGTAAGGATCCAGGAGGTAGAGGGGTGAGGAAGGTGGAGAGTCTGTGAAGGAAGGGGTTGGTATCTTGGATGTAGAAGGCTAGGTTTCGAACAGTTGGTTGGAGGTGTTGGTCAACAAGGACTGAAATTCTTTCTGTGGGAGCCCAGTAACCAACCACAATTATGCATCCAGGATTGTTAGATTTATGGATTTTTAGGGGCGTGACAAATGTAGGTGTGTGGGGTATAATTGGAGTGAGGAGGGAGATGGATTCTGGGGAGAGATTCTGGAAAGGGCCATAAGATTTTAGCAGGGATTGTAGGTCATTTTGGACTTTTGTTATGGGGTCATCCTGGCACAATTTGTAGGTGGATGAATCAGACAATTGGCGAAGGCTTTCTGACACATAATCACTGTGATTTATCACAACAGTGGTGGAACCCATGTCTGCAGGAATGATGATTAGGTTGGGATCTATTTTGAGGTTGTGTAAGGCTTTCCTTTCTTCCACTGAAAGGTTGGTATTCTTAGGAAGGGACTTGGGGGGGAGGATTGTGATGCCAAGTTGGATGTGAGGAATTCCTGGAAGGTGGCAAGAGGGTGGATAGGTGAGAGTGAGGGCAGATCATGGTTGGAAGGTAGTATGAATTGGGAGCGGCAGGGTTCAATGTTGGAATTATAGTCAGATCGAAATACGATGATCCATGGCTCCATTGGGAGACCGCCCTGGTCACAGAAATGGAGTGAAGCCATCTTGCCAAGAAGTTAGTTCGCCACCGGCGAGTATAGCTAATGGTCGCTGTTGTGTTGACAGAACTGGCAGAAGTGCACAATGCAGCCGGACACACGCATGCACAGTGCAAAGTTTGTGTTTGACTTACTCCAATGGTCTGCGGGCGCAGCCAGCGCTCAAAGCAATTGACACAAGCACCAGGCATCATCGTATTTCAGCTCACATATAGATTGGCTTTACTAGAGGGATTGGTGGCAAAGTAGTTTTCCCATTGTAAGGATCAGCAGAAGGAGAGGTCTTCAACAAGTTCAACATGTTTAAGTTTGGGTATGGGGCTGAAGGTGAGACCTTTGGATGTGACTGAAACTTCTGTAGGGTTGAGGTTTTTGGCAGAAAGATCAACAAGAGTATTCTGGGATTGTTTAGGCTTTGGGTATTGTGGATTGTTGGTGGGGAGTTTTGGGGGATGTGGCAAGTGGAAAAGGTCTGCGAGGAAAGGTCTAGGAGGTATGAGGGGTTCACAGGGGACAGTAATAGAAGAAAGCAAATGGAAAGCTGAAGTTCTAAATTTAACCATTAAGAAATCTTTCTCGCAAAAGGACCGCACAAATGTACCATCATTTGATCAATGTACTAATTCTGAAATGGAGGACATAATAATATTTCCGGTGTAGAGAAGCAGCTGAGAGAGCTAAATACGAAAAAGTCTGCTGGTCCAGATAGGTAACCAGTTCGGTTTTACAAAGAGTATTCTGTGACATTAGCCCCTTACTTAACTTGCATTTATCGTGAATCTTTAATTCAGGACAAAGTTCCTCGTGATTGGAAAAAAGTGCAGGTGACTCCCCTTTACAAGAAAGGAAAGAGAACTGACCCACATAATTACAGGCCAATATCGTTGACATTCCTGTAGAATTTTGGAGCATATTCTCAGTTAGAATATAGTAAATTTCCTTGAGACAGAAAAGTTTATTCTATGAATCAGCACAGGTTTAGGAAACATCGTTCGCCCTTTTCTCACATGACATCTTGCGAGCCATGGATGAAGGGCAACAGTGTTTTTCTCTACTTCAAAAAGGCATTTGACATGGTGCCACACTGCAGACTGCTAACAAAGATACGAGCTTATGGAATAGGTTCACAGAATTGTGACTGGCTGGAAGACTTCCTAAGTAACAGAATGCAGTATGTTGTTCTCGACAGCGAGTGTTCATAAGAGACGAGTGTATCGTCAGACATGCCCCAGGGGAGTGTATGGGAGGGTCTCATCCTTAACTGACTGTAATAGCATACAGGATGACTTAGACAAAATTTCTAGTTGGTGTGAAGAATGGCAGCTAGCTCTCAATGTAGAAAAATGTAAGGTGATATGCATGAGTAAGAAAAACAATCCCATAATGTTCGAATACAGCATAAGTATGAGCCTCTTGGTGAAGTTGTGTCATTCAAATATCTAGGCTTAACATTGCAGAGTGATATAAAATGGAACAAACATGTAAGGACAGTTGTGAGTAAGGCGGACAGCCGACTTCGATTTATTGGGAGAATTTTGGGACGAAGTACTTCATCTGTAAAGGAGACCACGTATAAAACGCTTGTACGACCATGTCTTGAGTATTGCTCAAGTGTTTGGGACCTGCAGCAGATCAGTTTAAAGTAAGACATAGAAGCAGTTCAGAGGCGAGCACCTAGGTTTGTTACTGGTAGGTTCGACCAATGCGCGAGTGTCACAGAAATGCTTCGGGAACTCAATTGGGGATCGCTGGAGGAAAGACGAAATTCTTTTCATGAATTTCTGTTGAGGAAATTTAGAGGGCCAGAATTTGAATCTGAGTGTAGTACTATCTTGTTGCCAACTACTTACATTTCACATATTGATCACAAAGACAAGATAAGAGAAATTAGGGCTCATACAGAGGCATATCAGCATTCTTTTTTTCTTCATTCTATTTGGGAGTGGAATAGGAAAGAAAATGCCTAGTAGTGGTACAGTGTACCCTCTGCCATGCATCTTATGGTGTGTGGAGTATGTATATTAGTTTGTCCATTCTTCCCATTTTTCCCGGGACAGTCCCATTTTTTTCCGTAATGTCCCGCTGTCCCGAAAGTTTTTATGGGGATGCTCAAATGTCCCGTTTTTTTGTGGTTACGCTTGGCTAAAGTATTTTATGATATCAGCTGTTTGTAATGTTCAATTAATTGCACTAATAAATACACTAGGAAGTGCTGCCTGTATCACTTTTTATCAAACATGGTTTACTTGCTGTTCTGAATATCCACAATTGATTGCTAACTAATTGTAAGCACAATCGACCAGCATTTCCACATATATACAGTAAGAGTGGAATCTCTCAAATCATTCTGTGAATTTACTAAAGTGAACACAAAACTGTAGGCTACTCGGCCACAGCAAGTCAAGATGGCCTTAGTTACTGTCAGAAGACACTTAAATGGTGTATCATGTGCTGAATTTCAAGATACAATGTCAATTAAAAAAAAAAATTAAAAAAAATGCACTTCTCAATAAAATACATAAAGCTGAAAAGTTTGGTAACACTGCAGCAGAAATGTAAACATTGATTTGGGAACATTTGAGTGTATGATGTAAAGGTAAACTTCAGTGTCTATTACATTTTGTCAATATAAATGTTGTCCCATTTGTTTCCTTAATTGTCCCAGGTTTTTGCCTGATATTTTAAAAATGTCCTCCTTTTTAGTAAAAATGAAATGGAAACCCTAATATATGTAGATGTAGAACACTTTGGGTGGGATAGGGATTGGCTAGTGGTGCACCAAGGCAGCAGCAGAATATCAGCCAGCTGAATCATTTATGGAGGCGGTATCTGGAAGGCTCCTCCAACGGCTTGAATGCAAGGGATTTAATTTGTGATATGAGACTGATGTTTTGGGGATTGCACTTTAGCAATATCTTTCGGATGGAGCAGAGGTGGTTCATGGATAATTGTACCATGGAGTTTTGTTTTTCGAGTACTAGGTGTGTGAGGGACAAGGATTGATGGAATCTGAAAAGGTGAAGGTCATTGTGAAAAGAGGGATGGGATCCAAAGAAAAGGAATTTTAATTGTTAGGCGATTGGGAGGGATTCCATGGTTTAGGCATTAGATATAGAATGTGGGACTGGTATTTGGCCAAGGTCAGGGAAACTCTCCTGAACTGGTGCAGAAAGATGGAGCAGGGATGCTGTTGGAAACAGAAAATGATGGCGAACTAGAAGGATGAAAGCATTTGGAAGTTGGGAGGGATGGTGTATACCAAGAAAGGGATGCTGTATACCTAGAAAGGATTTGTGAAAATAAGAAAAAAAAAGAAGGAAAAAAAATAGGGGGGGGGGGGGTGACAAAGATAGATAGAGAGAGAGAGAGAGAGAGAGAGAGAGAGAGAGGAAGAAGAAGAAGAAGAAGGACATTGCAACAAATTGCCCACCAATATGTGAAAATACATCCAAACATGAGCATACATGTAATTTCACATAAAGACAAGCAAGGTTACACTTTCCTTATTATTTTGTTATTTTTTCCTTATTATTTTTATCATTTCAAATCTCCCCACTCCCTCCCCACACACCTCTACACCTCCCTCTTATCATTATCCTTTCCCGCCCCTTCCCTTCACTGTTCTCATTGCCGCAATTGAAATTTCTGTCTGTCAGAACCTTTACAATCCATCATGCAATGCGGAACTTTCCATCACTACCCCCACCTCACTCACAGTCTAGAAGCTTGTGCTGCTAGTGTGTCCGTGCATAGTCGTCTGTGTATAGATGTGCGAGTGATGTGTGAATTTGTGTGTTTCTTATTCTGATGAAGGCCATGGCTGAAAATTTAAGTTGTGTGAATGTGATTGTCTGTTTTTTGTGCCTGTGAGCAGCTCAGTTAGCCTCTTTATGGTGAATTGTTATCCATCCTTCGTTATTGACATTCCAATAGGAATTTCCATTGTTAAAATATACACAAAGTATATTGGTTATGAGGTGTGGTGTTTCAGTGTACTATCAAATGGGGTGATTTCACAGTGAGGTGAATTCGGATGTTATGGTTTATCCTCTCTTTCCCGCTGCATAGCAACGAATTAGTGCTAATTTCCACCTCCGCATGCTGCTTATTTTATGTGCGAGACTGTAATTCCACATCCCGCGCTTCTGCCTTTGGATCGATTGTTTACCAATGCAATAATCAGTCGGACAATCTCATTGTCCAAAGTTGTTGCTTTGTTATGGAGCAGAAAATTTCTGTTGTTGCAAATGGTAGAAAAGTATGCTAGCGACAGTTGCCTACAAGATCAGTAGGCTATGGCATTGTGAGAAGTTTTGTACCAGTTTGTCATGAGTTTTGTGCAAAATTTCAAAGTAATGGAGGTTATTTTCAAAATTGTGTACTTTATGGTGTGATTTCGGACAATGCCGCAAGCATACAAAAGTAAGAAAGGAGTTCAAGATCGGTGAAATTATTACCCTGAAATTTTAAAGAAAGCAGTTCGAGATATTCAGTGTGTCAAATTAATGTATAGAAAAGCCTTTAATAAATAAAATTCCTTATCTCAGACCTATTCCCTTATTTTAATGATGGACATCCTTAAAATATGTTAAAAGTCACTAAAATCAAACAGAAACAAAACAATTAAAAAAATTGTCAGTATGTGTCTAAAATCACCCCATACACTTCAGTACACCAGACAGAAATTGAAAATACACATGTGTATCACCCTATTCCATGTGGCTATTTCGGCCCCTTTATTTGCCTGTCTCAGACAAAAGTTTATGCGCATGGACATTCTCTTTCTAGGATATTTTATTATTTATACATATACCGTAACACTTCCATAAAAAATAATGAAATCTGACAAAACCTACGAAAGTTTCAGTGAAAATAATCTCAAAACTGTTGGAAATTACCCCGTTTGACGGTATCTGGTATCTGTATGGGGCTCTACCGCAAATTTCTTCCTCAATGGAATTATGTACTCTTAGCCCATTCATGAACTAGTATTTACCTATTTTATTCACTGCACTTACATGGTACAAGAGAGTCTTGATATTTCAAGAGGTAACAGAGACAACTTCAGACAAATCAAAACTCAGACTATCAGAATTTGTGTGGGGAAATAAATAAATCAATGTTCAAAAGAATAAAGGTAAATGTATGAACTTTATTATAACAACATCAATAGAATTAAGGTTTTAACTTTTGTCTGGAAACAATTTACTTCATGATGTAATTTGTAAAGCTGCACTGTATCTGTAGGGCACTTTTTTCTTTAAGCTGAGATTTATGAAAAAAATTTAATTCTGAGATATAAAATATTGAAAGTCCACTGTATAATGTTCTAAATAGAACCTTCATCAAGGAAGAAAATATGCATGGCGCAGAATAGGGTATTCATCATTAAATTTCTTTACAGAGCTAAGACTACAGAGTTTAGTCTCTTAGTACATTTATTCCCTTATGAAGTTGGTTGATAGCAGTTAAGGTTTAAAAAGTAACATAAATAAAATGCTGGAAGGAAAAAATATAAACTGCATTATCCGTTACTTAGACTTTGCACAGTGTTAAAATAAATTGCATATAAATCCAACAGCTTCTGATGATTTACATGGTAAACCAAAGGGTGTAATGCTTAAAACCAAATTTAAAAAATTGTTTATTTTTAACAGAACATCATTTAGTAGTGCCATGACTTGATGTTGATTGTGTTACCAAAAGACATAGCACATGTTGACATGGCACATGACAGATGATATGAGACATTAAAAAGTAGATGATGTTTTATAAGTAAAACAGGGTATGATGTGAATAGATTTTACATTAAACTTGCTCTGTGGCAAAATATGTCATTTAAAGATGCATATGTCCTGCAGTGATATGTTGCATGACAGGATATGGTGTGACAAGACTGTCATGGGGCATTATACGTGGCATCGTGTGACATATGATGCTATGTGGTAGGTAGAACACAACTTACCATGTGATATAAGGCACAAATCAACAAGCAAAAAGAAGAAGAGGAAAAATGAATATGTCAAGATTTTTTGTTTAAATGCTTTTGAAGCTGCCATATAAGCCAAGAAATCATTTCTCTTCATTTACATCTTTGTTCAGGATGTATTAACTTTTTGTTGTGTTCTAACAGGAGCATTTTTCATTCTGGTTCCTAACTTTTATTCTACCATATCGGAGTAGCTACAATAGTTGAAAGGGGTTTTAAATTGGAATATCTTCCAAATTCCTTCACAAAAAATTAAATAAATTGTGTCATTTATGATTACTGTACTTAATTAAAAGGTTATTGCAATTAACATGTAAAAAATAAAATTATTTACGACTGACTAAGTGCTACCAACATTTGTCCTTGTTCAGATGTTCAGTGGGTCTCAGACTGTGCAAAATTTAGCTCAGCTTTAACCTATCATATTCCAACAAAGGAAAATGATTATTGGGCAAAAATTGTTTTGAGTTTATATATTTATCTACCCTTAAGCAAAATTTGAACCATTTTGCAGAGAAAGAAGTACACTTCCAAACCCACCCATAAAACAGATTTTCTTTGCACATAAAATCTGAATGAGGTACATAAAAATTGTCTCATTAGTTGAGCAATAGTTTTCAGCCAAACTGATATCTTTTCTAAAAGAATTAATTGATTTACACAATTTGAATGATGAACCAGATCTGGTACCTTGGCAAACTTTGTTTATTAATTTTTGCATAGTTACTGTAAAACACATGTTCTAATGGCTATACAAATGGGTGGTGGTCCAGAATAAACAGAAAACTGTTTTGCTCCATATTCCTAGTGCAAAGAAGTACTATGATGCCGTGTGTGACCTTTTCAACACATATTTGTTACAGCACAACTGCACTTAGTTTTATGAGAAACTAAAAGGTTATGAAAAGATTGACTTTTTGCATCAAGAGCAGAGTGTCACACTCAGATACTCCACTACAAACATATAACAAAATGACAGCATATGGGAACACAAAATAGACAGACCCAGATTTGGTGCCTAACTCACTTTCTTTAAGGTTCCTCTTTGATGAGGTTTATGGAGAGTGATGAATAAATGTCATAACTGATGGTGCTCAGATAATTATGGCATACCTAATGTTAGAACAATGAAAAATTAGCAAGCAAGGAACCCTAAACAAGCAGGGAAAGATAACAAAGAATACCAAAGAAAACATTGATGTTTGGAAGGCATACTTAGAAGATCTATATGATTCTGCAGCTGATCATGAAGGATTGATCTTAGAGGAGGAACAAGAGTGTGACAAAAATCAATGGGGATCAATAATAGAAAAATGGGAGGTGGAGAAGGCTATCCAGGATCTCAAGGAAAGAAAAGAAATGGGTTATGACCAAATACCGGCAGAAGCACTGAAGGCCTTAGGGAATGGGGCTATAACCAGAATTACAAATCTGATCAACAGAATATATGATACAGGTATCTGGCCGCAGACTTTCTAAACATGATAATGATTCTCTTACCAAAGAAATGCAATGCCAAACGATGCAAAGATTATAGGACAATTAGTTTTATATGCAATGTTACCAAAGCTGTGACCAGACTAGCACTGAGAGGAATAGATAAGAAAATAGATGAAAATATAGGAGAAGATCAGTTTGGATTTAGAAAAGGAAAAGGGACCAGAGATGCAATTGGGTGTCTGAAGATGTTTTCAGAAGTAAAAAGAGAAATATACATTTGTATGTTGACTGGAAAAAAAGCATTTGAAAGATATTGGTATTGATTGGAAGGATAGAAGGCTGATAAAACAACTCTATGTGCGGCAGAAAGTAGTGGTGTGAATAGAAACTGAAGAGGTGGCTATTGGAATAGGTGAGAGAGAGGGTTACATGTCACCAGCACTATTTAATATACAGGGTGTCTCACTCAACTTTTTCACCCTAGATATCTCTGAAACTACAAGAGATGAAAAACGACTTTCATGGTCATGAACATATGACAGGGGCTTATTAAGGTAGATACTATGAGACAGTCTAAAACGTATATATATATATATATATATATATATATATATATATATATATATATATAAAATAGACGAAGATTACTCACCAGGCGAAGGAGCACAGGTGTGACAGCATCACAAATAAATAAATGAATACACACACACACAATCGCAAGCTTTCGCAACCCAGTTGCGTCTTCAGGCAGTAGGGAAGGAGAGGGAAAAGGAAATGATGAGGGTTTTAAGGAAGGGGGTAAGGAGCCATTCCAATCCCGGGAGAGGAAAGACTTACCTTGAGGGAAAAAATGGAGGGTAAACAAATGCACACATTCACACAGACACAAGTACACCTAGGCAGACATACTGTAGAAAGCAAAGAAGTTAAGTTATAGAAGTTAAGAAGTTAGACAGAGATACCACTTGAGGCAGAGGCTCTGTCCAGAGAACTGATGCAAAGATGTAAAGAAGGTGGGTGGGAATTCAAATTTAGCGGAGGTTGAGACCAGGTGGGCAACGGGAAGAGAGAATATGCTGAAGGGCTAGTTCCCATCTCCGGAGTTCTGAAGGATTGGTGTCAGTGGGAAGTATCCAGATAACCCGGACGGTGTAGCACTGTGCCAAGATGTGCTGGCCATGCACCAATGCGTGTTTAGCCACAGGGTGATCCTCGTTACCAACAAACACTGTCTGCCTGTGTCCATTCATGCGAATGGACAGTTTGTTGCTGGTCATTCCCACATAGAACGCTTCACAGTGCAGGCATGTCAGTTGGTAGATCACGTGGGTACTATCGCAAGTGGCTCTGCCTTTGATCGTGTACACCTTCCGGGTTACGGGACTGGAGTAAGTGGTGGTGGAAGGGTGCATAGGGCAGGTTTTACAACGGGGGCTGTTACAAGGGTAGGAGCCAGAAGGTAGGGAAGGTGGTTTGGGGATTTCATATGGGTGGACTAGGAGGTTACGGAGGTTAGGTGGGCGGCGAAAAGACACTCTCGGTGGAGTAGGAAGGATGTCATGAAGGACGGATCTCATTTCGGGGCAGGATTTAAGGAAGTCATATCCTTGCTGGAGAGCCACATTTAGAGTCCGCTCCAGTCCCGGAAAGTATCCGGTGACAAGAGGGGCACTTCTGGGATTCTTCTGTTGAAGGTTCTGAATTTGGGGGGATGAGGTAGTAGCTCTGGCAATTTGTTTCTCTACCAGATTAGGAGGATAGCCGCGGGATGTGAAAGCTGTTAATAGGTTGTTGGAGTACTGGTTCAGAGCTTCAGGACTGGAGCAGACTCGTTTGCCACGAAGACCTAAGCTGTAAGGAAGGGAACGTTTGATATGGAATGGATGACAGCTGTCATAATGCAGGTACTGTTGTTTATTGGTAGGTTTGATGTGGACGGATGTGTGGAGTTGGCCGTTGGACAGATGGAGGTCGACATCGAGGAATGTGGCATGGGATTTGGAATAGGACCAGGTGAATTTGATGGGACCAAAGGAGTTGAGGTTGAAGAGGAAATTCTGGAGTTCTTCTTCACTGTGTGTCCAGATCATGAAGATATCATCAATGAATCTGTACCACACTTTGGGTTGACAGGCTTGGGTATCCAGGAAGGCTTCCTCTAAGCGTCCCATGAATAAGTTTGCGTACGAGGGGGCCATCCTGGTTCCCATGGCTGTTCCCTTTAGTTGTTGGTATGTCTGGCCCTCAAAAGTGAAGAAGTTGTGGGTTAGGATGAAGCTGGCTAGGGTATTAAGGAAAGAGGTTTTAGGTAGGGAAGTGGGTGGTCGGCGTGAAAGGAAATACTCCATCGCAGCAAGGCCCTGGGTATGTGGGATATTTGTGTATAGGGAAGTGGCATCAATGGTTACAAGGATGGTTTCTGGAGGTAACAGGCTGGGTAAGGATTTCAGGCGATCGAGGAAGTGGTTGGTGTCTTTGATGAAGGATGGGAGACTGCACATGATGGGTTGAAGGTGTTGGTCTATGTAGGCAGAGATTCGTTCTGTAGGGGCTTGGTAACCGGCCACAATGGGGCGGCCGGGATGATTGGGTTTGTGAATCTTGGGAAGTAGGTAGAAGGTGGGAGTGCGGGGTGTCGGCGGGGTCATGAGGTTAATGGAGTTAGGTGAAAGGTTTTGTAGGGGGCCTAAGGTTTTGAGGATTCCTTGAAGCTCTGCCTGGACATCGGGAATGGGATTGCCATGAAAGACTTTATATGTGGTACTGTCTGAGAGCTGACGCAGTCCCTCAGCTACATACTCCCGCCGATCAAGTACCACGGTCGTGGATCCCTTGTCGGCTGGGAGAATGATGATGGAATGGTCAGCCTTCAGATCACGGATAGCTCGGGATTCAGCTGCGGTAATGTTGGGAGTAGGATTAAGGTTTCTCAGGAACGACTGGGAGGCAAGATCAAAGATCTACTTTCCTATACTCGTAGTCTTTGCTGGAGATACCACTTTGCCACGAAGAAGAATAATCCTACTCCCTATGACCCAGCTCCCCAAGACATCAACCCAATTGAACCCTGCCTAGAACAGTTCCGTCCTCCATCACAGCGAGACCCACCTGCTCTTCCTCAAAACCACCCTCTTCAAACAGAATTCCTTACTTCCCACCTTGCCTCCCAGTCGTTCCTGAGAAACCTTAATCCTACTCCCAACATTACCGCAGCTGAATCCCGAGCTATCCGTGATCTGAAGGCTGACCATTCCATCATCATTCTCCCAGCCGACAAGGGATCCACGACCGTGGTACTTGATCGGCGGGAGTATGTAGCTGAGGGACTGCGTCAGCTCTCAGACAGTACCACATATAAAGTCTTTCATGGCAATCCCATTCCCGATGTCCAGGCAGAGCTTCAAGGAATCCTCAAAACCTTAGGCCCCCTACAAAACCTTTCACCTAACTCCATTAACCTCATGACCCCGCCGACACCCCGCACTCCCACCTTCTACCTACTTCCCAAGATTCACAAACCCAATCATCCCGGCCGCCCCATTGTGGCCGGTTACCAAGCCCCTACAGAACGAATCTCTGCCTACATAGACCAACACCTTCAACCCATCATGTGCAGTCTCCCATCCTTCATCAAAGACACCAACCACTTCCTCGATCGCCTGAAATCCTTACCCAGCCTGTTACCTCCAGAAACCATCCTTGTAACCATTGATGCCACTTCCCTATACACAAATATCCCACATACCCAGGGCCTTGCTGCGATGGAGTATTTCCTTTCACGCCGACCACCCACTTCCCTACCTAAAACCTCTTTCCTTAATACCCTAGCCAGCTTCATCCTAACCCACAACTTCTTCACTTTTGAGGGCCAGACATACCAACAACTAAAGGGAACAGCCATGGGAACCAGGATGGCCCCCTCGTACGCAAACTTATTCATGGGACGCTTAGAGGAAGCCTTCCTGGATACCCAAGCCTGTCAACCCAAAGTGTGGTACAGATTCATTGATGATATCTTCATGATCTGGACACACAGTGAAGAAGAACTCCAGAATTTCCTCTTCAACCTCAACTCCTTTGGTCCCATCAAATTCACCTGGTCCTATTCCAAATCCCATGCCACATTCCTCGATGTCGACCTCCATCTGTCCAACGGCCAACTCCACACATCCGTCCACATCAAACCTACCAATAAACAACAGTACCTGCATTATGACAGCTGTCATCCATTCCATATCAAACGTTCCCTTCCTTACAGCTTAGGTCTTCGTGGCAAACGAGTCTGCTCCAGTCCTGAAGCTCTGAACCAGTACTCCAACAACCTATTAACAGCTTTCACATCCCGCGGCTATCCTCCTAATCTGGTAGAGAAACAAATTGCCAGAGCTACTACCTCATCCCCCCAAATTCAGAACCTTCAACAGAAGAATCCCAGAAGTGCCCCTCTTGTCACCGGATACTTTCCGGGACTGGAGCGGACTCTAAATGTGGCTCTCCAGCAAGGATACGACTTCCTTAAATCCTGCCCCGAAATGAGATCCGTCCTTCATGACATCCTTCCTACTCCACCGAGAGTGTCTTTTCGCCGCCCACCTAACCTCCGTAACCTCCTAGTCCACCCATATGAAATCCCCAAACCACCTTCCCTACCTTCTGGCTCCTACCCTTGTAACCGCCCCCGTTGTAAAACCTGCCCTATGCACCCTTCCACCACCACTTACTCCAGTCCCGTAACCCGGAAGGTGTACACGATCAAAGGCAGAGCCACTTGCGATAGTACCCACGTGATCTACCAACTGACATGCCTGCACTGTGAAGCGTTCTATGTGGGAATGACCAGCAACAAACTGTCCATTCGCATGAATGGACACAGGCAGACAGTGTTTGTTGGTAACGAGGATCACCCTGTGGCTAAACACGCATTGGTGCATGGCCAGCACATCTTGGCACAGTGCTACACCGTCCGGGTTATCTGGATACTTCCCACTGACACCAATCCTTCAGAACTCCGGAGATGGGAACTAGCCCTTCAGCATATTCTCTCTTCCCGTTGCCCACCTGGTCTCAACCTCCGCTAAATTTGAATTCCCACCCACCTTCTTTACATCTTTGCATCAGTTCTCTGGACAGAGCCTCTGCCTCAAGTGGTATCTCTGTCTAACTTCTTAACTTCTATAACTTAACTTCTTTGCTTTCTACAGTATGTCTGCCTAGGTGTACTTGTGTCTGTGTGAATGTGTGGGCATGTGTGCATTTGTTTACCCTCCATTTTTCCCCCCAAGGTAAGTCTTTCCTCTCCCGGGATTGGAATGGCTCCTTACCCCCTTCCTTAAAACCCTCATCATTTCCTTTTCCCTCTCCTTCCCTACTGCCTGAAGACGCAACTGGGTTGCGAAAGCTTGCGATTGTGTGTGTGTGTATTCATTTATTTATTTGTGATGCTGTCACACCTGTGCTCCTTCGCCTGGTGAGTAATCTTCGTCTATTTTTTATATTTTATTTTTCCTGCTAGGAATTTTTCGTCTTAATATTCGTATCATTCATATATATATATATATATATATATATATATATATATATATATATATATATATATATTTTTTTTTTTTTTTTTTTTTTTTTTTTTTTTTTTTTTTTTTTTTTTAGTGGACACCCCATTTTATTTCTTAAGCAATCAGTAGAATGAAGAATGACATTGGTTACATCAGGATGTGTCAAGGAAACTGCGAAATGAAGTTGACGTTTGAAACACATGAAGCGCACAGCTAATGCATCCTGAGACTCAAGCAAGACTCACAGTTTAGCCTTGGACATGCACTAGCAGCGTGCTTTCTGCATTTCAAATGTCAACTTTGCTTCGCGGTTTCTCCAGATGTAATTGATGCATTGCAATGCAACCAATGCCATTCTATTGATTGCTTAAGAAATAATATGGGGTATCCATTAAAAAAGAGTTTGTGTTGAAAATAATATTTCTTTACGTTTTAGACTGTCTCATTGTACCTTCTCTCAAAATCCTCTGCTGTAAGTTCATGACCATGAAAGTCGTTTCTCAATATCTCTTGTAGTTTCAGAGATATCTCGAGTGAAAAAGTTGAGAGTTGAGTGGGACACCCTGTATATGCTGAAAAACTAATTAACATGGCCTTAGAAAAGACAAAAGGACTTGTAGCAGGAGGAGAAAGAATGAAAACTATAAAGTATGCAGATGATATGACTGTACTAGCATAATCAGAAGCAGAGCTCCAGATAATGAAGGAGAATATTGTAAAGGTGGCGAAAAATTCAGAATGAAAGTGAACACCGATAAGACCAAAGTGATGAAAATTGGAAAAGAAGGTGAAACAAGCAATGTATTACTCGAGGGAAGAAAACTACAACAGGTTCAATCATTTCAATATCTAGGAAGCTTGATAACTTTCAATGAAGTTGTACAGAAGAAGTTAAATGCAGAATATACATGGGAAAGAAAGCACTTGGGAGAGTGAAAGATTTATTGAGAGCCAGGATCATACCCATTAATCTCCAGAAGAGGTTCACCAAATGTTAAGTGTGGAGTGTGAAGTCTTATGGATTGGAAACATAGACAGTTAGAAAAAAAGAACAAAAATATTGAGAGAGTTTTGAAACGTGGCTATGGAGAAGAATGGAGAAAGTGAAATGGACTGACAGAGTGAGAAATGAGGAGGTACTGAATAGTGTAAAAGAGGAAAGGAACTTCATGGGGATGATATGGAAGAGGGAGACATCTTGAATAAGGCACATATTATGCAGGAACTGTCTACTGCAAAGGATAATGGAGGGAAAAGTAGAAGGAGAAGAAGGTTTGAAGTGCTAACATATTTGAAAAAAGGAAGAAGCTACCTGTAAATGAAGGAAGATGCCCAGGACAGAAAGACATGAAGGATTTTCAGTTGATACCTGTCTGAGAACAGATTTACTGAAAGAAGACCCAAGGTTATAAAATAGAATTGCTTGAGTTTCCTGTAATGGAGTGTGTGGCTTCTTTCTTTTTTTCTTTTTTTAATTTCAGACTACAAATATTAGTCACCAAATATTTCAAGTAAGGAATGTCCAATTTAAAATATCAACAATATTATGAAAAGGATAGTGTATTACTCACCATAAGGACAAGTTCATGAGCAGTAGACAGGTAAAATGAAATCAATGTTCACATAAGCTTTCAGCCAAAACCAAAGACATAACCTGCCCAGAAATATAATGCTAATCACTAATACTTACCATCATGTACATAGCACCCTGAGGCATTACTGGACGAAGGCCCTTCACATCAGATAAAATTTCATAAGCAAGATCAGCATTTTCCTGTTAAAAACAGAGAAATAGTATATGAAATAGAATATTCTGGGCAGAAATTTTCAAAATGACAAGGGAAGACAAAGGGATTAATACATATTGTATTAAAGTTGTTTTGGATTGTTGTTGTTGTTGTTGTTGTGGTCTTTAGTCTGTAGAGTGGTTTGATGCAGCTCTACACACTGCCCTGCGCAAACTGCTTCATCTCTAAATAAGAACAGCAACCTACATCCTACTGAACCTCTTTACTGTATTCATCTCTGTCTCTCTCTGCATTGTGTACCACCAATTGATCTCTCAGCATGTTATATCTTTCATATTCACAGAATATATGACATCAAATGTGAATGGGAAAAGCTGAAAATGTGTACCCAGCCAGGATTCAAACCCAGTTCTGCCACTTTCTAGGCAGTTGTGCTGACCACTACACCACTGGGAACATAGTAATCACCGCACCTGCAAATTCTACCTAAGCATGCCTCCCGTCAGATACAAATTCCCAACTTTACCCTGCCAACAGTACTCAAACTCTTAGTTTTGAAAATAATTCACATAAGAGTAAGGACCCCACACTTTCTCACCCCTCCCCACCAATAAAAGGATCATTGCACTTTACCTGTATCTTTTATATGTAAATATAGTGTTTGTTCCAAAGTAACAGACGTCACTTCTGATCCTGCAGTTGTTATTCTTTCATAAACACAGAATACATGACATCAACTGTGAATGGGCAAAGCTGAAAATGTGTACCCAGCCAGGATTCAAACCCAGTCTCTTGTTTTCTGTGTACACATTTTCAGCTTTGCCCATTTGCAGTTAATGTCATATATTCTGTGAATATGAAAGAATATAACTGAGGGATCAGAAATGACGTCTGGTCTTTCGGAACAGACGCCACATGTATATCCTCTTTTTATGTTAAGGTTTTGTTAAAGTGCTGAAACCTTGACCTCCATACTGGAGTGCAATGTGGGCTGAGTAAGGAGTGCTCTCTCATCAGTGTATGTGAATTTGTGCTGTTCTGTTAAGCCTGTCTTTATTTGCCATTCTTTTTAGTTGTGAAATTGTGACTTCTTCTTGCAATTGCCCTGTAGAGCTGACAGTTAAGCAAAGGTGGGCACATTGTATCCACCCTGAGAAACACACAGTACTTTTTTCCAGGTCTTTGTGCACAGCACCCTCCAATCTCCATTTCTTACAGGACTGGTAGGCTAGACATTTCTCATTGATATGCTGAGTTGTTGTGTGAACTGTGTGCACAGCTAAGGGACTGCTATAACTCTGCCCATATAACAAAAATGCATTAAAATTATTTTAAAATATTGTGCATGAACTTTTGCTATGTTTAAGTGGCATTAACAAGGCAATATTGCATAATTTTGTACTCTAACAAAGTGAAGAGGTGATCACTGCGGTTTTTTAAATGTCAGCTGAAGTCAAGGGAATATGAAAAAATGTTTTGGTGTAGTCCATCATAGTGAACATTAAGGCATTGCTGGTTATACTGTTAAAATCAAGTTGATAGACAGATAAAAACATGCTTTCCAGTTATGGTACCAAGCACATACACAATCATAAAAGTCCATGCTTTGTGTAAGTTTGACTCTGTTGTAATGACTGCTTTCCACTATATGTAGAGCTTCTAGAATTGGCAACATTAAGCACGTGTTGTGTTGTTTTCATAAGTCCGTCACTGAACCTTCTTGGATAAACACTGACTTCTGAAACGATATGAATAAGTCACTCTTGAACCGAGAATTGTGTCTGCATGTACAGGTGAGATTTAGTGACTTCAGGAATCAAGCATTTGCACATCTTTGTACCACTCTCTGTTCTGGGTATCTGTGCTTTTGCTGATGAACGTTAGTGCCCTTAATGCCCAGTTTTGAAGTTTGTGTAGCTGCAGGGTTGAGTGCACTGTTGTGCAGTTACCATATATTGAGATTTGTGAGGCTGCCATTTTTCTATTTTTCTAGTTGCAACTTGTAGCTGCTGTAGGTTCGTAGCTTCTTGCACACTGAATATCATCACTTGAGTTTCTAGCTGCTACACAGTAGGTTCAGTCAACACAAAAATATTTATTTGTGTTTTGGGATCAGTTATGTTATTTTCCAGAGTCGCTGCCTGGCTGTTGCTAATTCTTGCACATGTGAAAACTTTAAGTGTCTGCTGTGATGTCTGCAGTGATTGTTGCTAAGACTTGAAACAGTAAGTCTAATTGTGCCACAATAGGAGTTTAGGAGCCATAATACATGTAAAGATTTTTCAAGCAGAAATTCAGGTTTTGCTGATGCATGTAGAGCTTTGATTGCTTATGACAGTCTTGTCACCCAAATTTTCTTCTGTGAAACTTCTTAGAGATTGCATTTCTGGTCACAATGTGTAATGGTGTACATGAGCTTTATTTTGCACAATGCATATTTTTCCTCAATCATTTATTATCATCTTCTGTCCTTCACTTTTTACTGTGATGATTGAAATAACATTGATATGTCTCGACCAGGATAAAGTTCTCTGGAAAAAGGTAAGCATCTAATTACTAGTAGGAACTGAAACAAGACTGCTACTGGTATGTCTTTTTAATACAGTTTCTGCCACTGAGTTAGTCAAGCTGGAGTGATCTAATAATCATATCCAGTAACATCACACCATTTTCAGAAGTCTTTGGTTGTTACTCTTTGAGCACAGTTTGCTTTCCTGATTTTATTCTTTCCTTTATTGTTTTAAATTTAAATTTGAGAAGCAAATTTCATTTATGTTCAGTTATTGATTGTTGAAGTCAATATTCACTACACCATTCATTCAGAGAATTGCAAATTTATGTAAAGTCGAAACTGATGTAAGAATATAACATCTGGAAAGTTCAGGCATGAATATAGTTATTGAGAAAGCTGTTGTCTGTTAGAGGAAAAATAAACAAATGATAAACTTAAAGTTGAGAAATTTTAGGTAAGTATTTCAGAATTGTCTTCTGAGATACACCATTGGACTGTAATCTGATTCAACATGTTCCATTAGATGTATTTTGCTTAATTTTTGAGAATTATTAAAAAATCAAATAAGTGTGCCATTGACATCTATTTGTAGTAATACTTCCTGTTTCAACTCACCTGTAACACTTTTATGGTGTCTTCAAAGAATTTTTGTGGTGTAGTGCTGAGTATGGCAGGAATGGCTCCTTGAACCAGTGTGTTACCACCAATAGTTCTCTGACTGAGGCTTAGAAGAGCCTTTCGGATCTGTTGAAAGTTGAATGTTTCATTAATAGAGAAATATTTGCAGGAAAATTATAAATTAAAGTTTGTTGTGCTAGTCAGACCATAAGTACTTCATGCTGTTGAAAGTTGCAAGACATTTGAAAGATTCAAGAAACACATCTAGGATCTTCTGTTACTACCGTTAAGAGTGTTTCATTGTAAGGAAATACTTTCCATTAATTTTCATTGCGATGGGTGCGGTAACAGCTGTAATATACTTTTAAAAATGCATATTGTCAACCAACCATCAGCTGTTTATTATGTTTGTAACTTTACCAGTTTCGGTTTTGAACCATATTCAGAAAAGTAAATTTAGCAGACTGATTATGTTGGTACATTGTCTGCCACCTTATCTAAGTCAATCAAAAAAAGATTTTAAAATGTCACTTGACATTAGATCTTGATGATAAATAAAACAATGTCACGTTGCATTATAATGAACAAGGATCTACGAATTCAAAAAGTATCTCTTTGAAGATAATCTTTGGAGATACTCTTTGAATTCACCGACCATAGTTCACTATAATGCAGCCTGGCATTGCTTTTATTTAACAAGACCTAATGTCAAGTGACATTTTACAAATCTTTTATTGATTGACATAGATAAGGTGGCAGACAATATACCAATGTAATCAATCTGTTTAATTTACTTTTCTGAAGATGGTTCAAAACTAAACTGGTAAAGTTATAAATATAATAAACAGCTGATGGTTGGCAGTATGCATTTTTAAAATTTCTATTAAGTTCTATTACAACAAAGATGTAGGCTACTTTGTCAGTGTTCTCTTGGCAACTGGGATTTTGAGGGAATTTGTCTGACACACAACTGACACTAATTCATACTAAAGATGTACCCTGTGATTCAGCTTTGAGTGCACATGTGCCCCAACCCACCCAAATACATGATTTTCAGAATGACATTCCCACTCTGATGTGTTTAGCTTATTGACACTTCTCAGTAGACTAAAACCATGTGCTGAACTGGGACCTTAACCCAAAATTATGTCTTTTGTGGCAGTTGACATATCCACTGACCCATTCAACCATTATTCACAACCATTTCTGTTATTTTCATTTTTGCCCCATACTTCTTTCCTACTTTCCATCTATAGGGTTGTACTGTTTGATTTGATTCGTAGCACATGCTAAGCTATGAAGGTGAGCTACAAATCATTAGTGGCTGTCTAATAGGCCCAGTCTAGTGCATAGTTTTAATCTTCTGGTATGTTCAACATGATTTTCTGCAAATCACTATGCAATGTTATTTGCTTTGCAGACAAGAGTATAGGTAAATTCTCTTTCTAAAGTACTCCCACAGTGTGACACACAAACATTTATCTGAATCCTTTGACCCATGGCTTTCAGGATGTGATGTAAGAAAAGTAAAATCTGGGCTTCTTATGACCAATGATTACTTAATCTTTCTGTTTCATGTGGTGGATCAATTGCCTTTCCTAGTTCTCAAAACAAATAAGTCCATGTCATCCTAAGGTCTGATTTACATCTCATAATTTTATGATATTATCAATTTATTATTTAGTGCAGAATACAGTATTTCCAACAAACTTAAAACAGTCAATAGTAAATACAATTTACAAGTGCATAACACTCAAGAAATTATAGATTGGGAAGTTTTAGTGTGGACAAACATATTTAAAACATTTCTAGCAATTTGGTTGGATGATTATTCAACATGAGAAAAATATGACCTACTGAATAGAAGATTGAGTAAATAGTGTAAAACATGAAATACTAAAGAAAACCTTGAGTGAATGCTACAAAATAACGAGGACAGTTTGCAACTCACTACAAAAACATTAGTCAAGTCACAACAGACACATAAAAGAAGATACTCATACATACAAATCTCTTTCATACAATCACAAAGGCATACGTCACAGACACTCAACTGTCATCTCTGGCTGCTGTGTTACAGTAAAACTCTATGTTCTGTCATCATGTCCTGAAATTAGAGATATTGTGCCCATTGTCCTTCCCACCCCTCCTAAAGTGATGTTCCATCACCCACACAAGCTCCACAACTTCTTAGTACAACCCTAGGCCACCCCAACCACAGCCAGATCTTGTCCCCGTGGAAGATCCTGTTGCAAGACCTGTCTAATACATCTACCCAGCACTTCCTATTCCAGTCCTGTTAGAGGCTTATCCTACTCCATTAAAGGTTGGGCCAGCTGTGCAAGCAAGTATGCCATTTACTAACTGTGCTGCAATCACTGCATAGCTTTTTATGAATGAAACAGATAGACTTTGAACAGATGACCTTTTAGACACTCATTTGCTTTCATGCTGCCATGTTTTCTTAAAATGTTTGAAACCTCCTTTTTGATTTGAAGGAAGCCTTTTTACATGAAATATCACATCAGTGCATGTTATTATATGAAAATTTGCTAGGCCTTGAAGAGATTAATTTACTGATACTTCATTTACACACCAACAGCAGGTGCTGGTGAAATATTTCATTTTCCCCTCAAATCTTAAGATTGTCTTCATGAATCGGTTTAGTTTCAAAAAATTTAATATGATTTTACAATACTAGGTCTCACTTCACAATGCTTGTCAATTTGAGACCACTTTGGGTTGTGAGAATTTAGAAAGAGGGATTATGTAGTTTATTTACACAGTACTGTACTCATAAAAGAATTTTTAAATTTTATTTTATATTTTGTTTTATGTATTTTATATTAACTGACTTACCATGGAAGCCTATGCCTTGACTTTTTTCATTATTTATATTTCAATTTCGTTTATGTATTTTTCTGTATACTAAGGCACCTCTAAGTTCCCCACAGTTTCTAGATTCCTAATAATGGAGTTTGCGTCTAAGTGAATGTCTCTGCTTTCAGAGTTTTTCCTCTGAAAACTGGTTTCATACATTTTTCAGTTCCAAGCAGTATTTAAAGATCAATAAGAAATGTCCCATAACAATCCTTAACATTTCTTTTAGGCTCTTATTATTTCATTCAAAATCACTGATGTAAAAAAGATGACTACTTAGTTTTGGGTTATTGAAAGATCTTATAGCTGAAACACTGTGTGTTTATATGTCTAGAGAGAAATGAGATAAATATGCATATAGACAAAGCTTCACTCTGTTTTGTATTTACAATTTGTGTCGGTAAGTGTGGTCTATTATTTGTTGGTATACTGGTGTTCCAACTATTCCTTACTAAATGAACAGAACTGTAGGAATTATAGGTGAACTGTAAACAATTCAGGACTTTGTAGTATTTAGTTATATGTCCTTCTAGTGCATTACTGGCTGACAAGTGATATGTAATGCTTAGCTGATCTGTCACCACTTTTGTACAATAAATGGAACTCTTTGTTCAAAATCACATTTGTCGTTGCAGTCAAGTGACTGTATTGGATTCTGTAATTTCTTTAAAACAAAACTCTGAATTTCATTAGTTACACAGTTTTCCTAGTTTACCAGCTTTTTAATTGCCTCCTGTGATCTACATTAAAAGAATTCATTCTTCGTGTTGTGTGCAGAAACATTTTTGTGAAGCTTTTGGAGTTCTTCCAAATATTAAACGCAGGGTGTCAAATAAGTTTTAAAAGTATTGAACAGGGCACTGAAGGCATGGATAAAAATTTCAAATTTATGAGCAACATTAATTCCATAATACTGCAACTGAGTTGAAGAAAAGAATTAAATGACATTCATACATATATTAGTAAACAAATTTCTTAATATTAATATTTTTATTTCTTTATTTTGGAATGTACTTGCCCTTACCTCTTTATCGAATAAACCATTTCTGTCATGAATAATAATCCATCCCATTCTCCAGCCAGGCACCAGAAACCTGAAAAAAAGCCAAGCTATTTCAGAAATTGGTAAGATTATGTAAATACACTTATAGATTTTACAATATACAGTAAGACCTATATCAAACCTTTATGACAAAAGTTATACAGATGGTAGAGAACCTCAAACCAAATATTTTAAAATAAAGAACCAATATGCAGATGTGTATTATTAATTTATTGAACACTGTATTGCTGGAACATACCTCACTATCGAATAACATAAGCAAAAGGAAATTTGAAACTTTAGAATATGGTTTGGTAATGCTTTGACCAGGTGGAATGTTAGCATAAATTAATTGGTTCATATTTTGAGGATTGTCATTTATGATAGAAATTTAATTACTGCTCCACATACAACCAACACAGTATGATTTCAAGGATAAAGTACAAAAGAATCATCAGTAGCAAATTGGATGGATCCAGAAAGAAGCCGGCCACGGTGGCCGAGGAGACTGAGGCGCTCCAGTCACGGTCTGCACGACCACTACGGTCGGGGGTTTGAATCCCCCCTCGGGCATGGATATTTGTGCTGTCCTTAATCTTAGTTAGTTCATAAGTAGTTTGTAAGCTTAGGGACTGATGACCCCGTAGTTAAGTCCCATAGACTTTACAAACATTTGAATTTGAACCAGAATGAAACTTTCACTCTGCAGCGGAGTGTGCGCTGATATGAAACTTCCTGGCAGATAAAAATTGTGTGCTGGAACCGGGACTCGAACCTGGGACCTTTGCCTTTTGCAGGAAAGCGTTCTACCTCTAAGCTACCCTGACACAACTCACGACACTGCCACAGAAATTCAATTCTGCCAGTACCTCGCCTCCACTTTCCAAACTTCACAGAAGATCCCGTGCATAACTTGCAAGACTAGCACTCCTGGAAGAAAGAATATGGTGACGAAATGGCTTAGCCACAGCGTAGGGGATGTTTCCAAAATGAAACTTTCACTCTGCAGCGGAGTGTGCGCTGATATGAAACTTCCTGGCAGATTAAAATTGTGTGCCAGAACTCGGATTTGAACCTGGGACCTTTGCCTTTTGTGGGCAAGTTCTCTACCTCTGAACTACCCCAACACAACACACAACAATGCCACTCAGAGGTAGAGCGCTTGCCTGTGAAAGGCAAAGGTGCCAGGTTCGAGTCCCGGTTCCGGCACACAATTTTAATCTGCCAGGAAGTTTTAAATTGGATGGTGTTATGATCATCTGATCATGCTCCAAAACTGAGTTTTGAGATATTAATGATAACTGAAAGTATTAATATAAATTCAGCACTACACTAAATCTAGGTTTTGATGCAGTAAGATAATAAACCTGAATGAAATTTACATGATCTAATCTGAAGATCATAAAAAATTTAGCATAACTCAAAAGTCATGCAGAAATGGCACTTGGTCAGGTGATGCCTTTATATATGATTTTTATTTCTGTATGTTGCATTAACTGACTCCAAGCTGAAAGATGTCTCTTATTCACATGATGAATATTAGAGGCGGATGTAATATCATTAATGTTTCACAAAGTATGGTATTATTGTAGCAGTTCAGGCCATAATTCATGATATTTAACTGATACACAGGGAAAAAAACATTACTATTTGAAGTTGATGCCTTTTATGGGCTATTTATTGATGTAATACATCTTTATGTAACTTGAAGTAAAATGCTCTGTATATATTCAGAAAATGATTTGTTCTTTCTAAAGTAATAAATAAAACATTTTTCAAAATGAACAATGATGGCAATAAATAATAAATTGTATGGAGTATAAAGATATAAATGTATTTTACTGACATACAAACATAGCTAATAACATTGCCTCTAAACAGATACACATATCATTTTATGTACAAATACTTGATACATATAACAACATTATAAAATTATTGCATACATTCAATGTAAAGAAAAACAAATAGAATTTTTTTTTTATTGAGATAGTTACTATCAACACTAAAATCAAGTTGCGAGCAGTCGAAGCTATCAATGTCATTTTCGAAAACAGAGTAAAAATCTTGTGCATACTTTGGAATGAGGTCCATTAGAGAAGATTGAATATCTTTTAGCTTGGCTTCAGAAATTAGCTTCCCATTTGGCCATAGATATGTTAAGAGAGATGAAAGTTACTTCAGTTCCACATTTGAGGGTCTGCCTGTTCATTTCTTCCTAACGTCAACTTCAAATGGTTCACCATTAAAATCAGTTTTGAACACTATATTCAATGGTTTGTCTTTAAACAGACCTATCTTTCTCATCTTCGAGCAATTTATTTTCTTGTTTCAGGAGTTGGTTTTGCGATTTCTTATGTTTTTATTTTTTCTCTACTTGACACAGTCTTAAAGTCTTCAACTTTCATTCTATGAACTGTAAGAGGGTTTCATTTGCAACACATTTTCCTGACATTGATGTAATCATCTGATGTATAAAGTCTCTCTTGCCATCTCCGAAATCGCTCTCATTGGGAAAGAAGCTATGACCAAGTATGAGAAGCCTCTTCCTTATTGTTTGCAATGTATGATTCTGTTCTAAACCTGCTTTTAGCATTAGAGCCATCTCATTGTTTCTATCCTCTGCAGTGCATGAATCAGACCATAAAATTACTTCTTTGACTGCCAATACCAGTTCCATTAAATGTTTTAACAAAATGGATGCTACTTTTTGTGCTCCATGCCATGCCTCACCCTCCAACCATTGCCTTTACCAAGTATTTCCACAAACATTGTGTTCTAGAAGCAGTGCCGAATATAGCACATATCAGAAAATTTAAGACCTTGCACAGTATTCGCTGTATTAAGATGTGTGTCTTTCTTGATCTTATCATTATCTGCGATTGAACTGTCACAATTTGTTATCTGAACCTCAAGTATTTAACAAACATACATATATCTTTTTTCAGCTTATTTCACTGTAAATTACATGTTCTGCTTATGTTTATACCTTTCTATTATCCAAACACTTAAGAAGAGTATAAATTATAAATATTATTAGAGGATTGTCTCACATCAGAAACCACAACATCTGAGAGAGTGAGAGACAGCCTGTGAGCACATACTTAACACATCAGATGCTCAGGAGATTTCATATGCCACATAGCCAACTTATGCAAAATAAAACTACAAGATTGGATTGTTAGTCAACTGATGTTACATAAATTGATTGTGGTGGAGTGCATGGTGCTTGGTCAATTACACTTCCTCTCACCATATTTGTGTGTAACAAAAGAAAAATTTAAATTTTGAACCATGGAAAGTCCAGGTTGGAATATCAATAACAGAGGATATTTAGCAACTTACCATAAATGAGATTGCTGAGTCACAGGCAGGTACACATAACAGACAAACACATTCGCTCAACTTAAAATTTCATCCAGAGCCTTCATTAAAAAAATAGACGCTTGTATACATACATTCAATTACTTTGACATAACTCACTGTTAAGATGCTTGCTGTGCCAGAGATGATGGTCATGTGTGCTTCAGTTATGTCTGAGTGATTGTGTGAATGTATGTGTATCTTTATCTGATGAAGCTGTGTCCGAAAATTTAAGTTGTGTGAATGTGATTGTCTATTCTACCTGCCTGTCTGTGGCTCAATAATTGTGTTTAAGGTGAGCTGCTTCCTTTCCTATATTACTGAACTTTAAGTTTAAAGAATACACTAGCTCAAAAACATACATTTACTTACTTAATAAATAAGAACAGCAGGAAGAGCCTTGGTATGTATACAAATGAAACAAAATTTCTTGAATTGTGATTACATATTAAGAAGAACATTTCTTCTTGGTGGCTTTACATTATTTTTGCTCTGCTTCTCAACTTTTAGATCTTTCAATTTTTTTCCAGTGTGTAATTTACTGATTTTCTGGAGTGTACTACAATTTTAATACTGCTACTGTCTTTTTTTTTCTTTTCTTTAGCTTGTGTTATTTCTACTCTGGTTGTTCCTTCCATTAAAGCAATTGCTTAAAGAGTTCTGAAACTTTGAACAGTCCTATGTGGAGTAACTCAATGCACAATTGGAATGCATATTTACTAACACACTTCTAAGTAAAGTTTAGGTTAATGCCTGACTGAAGGTATATTGGGTAATGGAGTTACCATCAATGGAACTATGCCATCCATGGGTGGTAAGGTTTTATGGAAGGTTTTTTTTTGTGTGAGTGTGTAAAATGGGTGGTAGTTGTCAAAATGCAGGTACTCTTGGTGGTTGGTGGGTGTAATGTAGACAGAGATGTGGATGGAGCCATCAGTAAGGTGGTGGTTAACATCCTGGAAGATGGCATGCTTGGTTGAAGAGGACCAGCTGAAGCAGATGGTATAGGAGGAGTTGAAGCTATGAAGAAACAATGATAGGGTGTTAGGCCCTGAGCCCAAATTATGAAAATGACAGCAGTGAAACTGAACCAGGCCAGTGTTTTGGGAAACCTAGGAAGGTCTCTTCTAAAGAGCCCCTACACAGGTTGGCATAGGAAGGTGTCATGTGCATGCCCATGATAGTGCTGCAGATTTGCTTGTATACTTTTCCTTCAAAGAAAAAGTATTGTTTGTTGGGACATAGGTGTAAGGGTTATGAGGAATGAGGTGTTAGGCTTGCAGTCTGAAGTTCATTGAGGAAGGTAGTGTTTGAGAGTAGAAAGACCGTGAACATGAGGGATATTGATATAGAAGGAAGTGGCATCAACAGTGATGAGTAAGGATTAAGGAGGTAAAGGGGTGGCTATGGTGGAGGGTCAGTGAAGGAAGTGCCTGGTTTCTTTGATGTGGGAGGCTAGATTTCAGACAGGTGCTTGTAGGTGCTGGTCTACTAGTGCTAAAATTTTTTCAGCGGGAACAAAGTAACAGGCCACAACTGGATGTCCACAATTATTTGGTTTTCTGATTTTTGTAAGCTTGTAGAATGTGGTTGTGTAGCTGTTGTTGGTGTGAGGAGGGAGATGGAATCGGGGGAGAGGTTTTGAGGAGAATGTAGGATTTCAGTAAGATTGTATGTCATATTGGACTTTTGGGACAGGACAATCTTCAAACAAATTATAGGTGGAAAATGCAGACAATTGGCAGAAGTGTTCTGCCACACAGTTTCTGTGATTCATCACAATACTGGTGGAATCTTTGCCTGCAGGGAGGATGATAACACCTGAATCAATTCTGAGCTTATATGTGGTCGTTTTTTCTTCATCATCTGGAGAGGGCAGTTATGCATGCATGATTTGTTTGTGTGTGTTATTAATACTAGAAAAATTTGTAAGTACATTATACCAACATTATTTTCTAGATTTCCTTATCTGTATTAACTAAAGGAGAAAATATTTCTAAGACTTAATTTCACAGTGCTTACCTTTTCGTAAGCCCACTGCATGAAAGTATAGGCACTTCTTCTGAAAGGGAGGCCAAATGATGGAATTCATGTCCAGGAAATACCTACATGGTGAGAAGTTAATTAAGTAACAGATATAAATACAAATTTTTTTTTATTCTATGAATTTATAAAATCTATTTCATTACTGAGAAATATCACTTCACATACATACTTTCCACTATCGTCAGCAAAGTCAGTGTTGTATTTGTTAAAGAATGGAAAATCCAAGTTGGAATACAAACAATATTATAAATAGAATAGAATCTTCTCACTGCAAAGATGACACACTGAGCTTCAGGCAGTACTGGCTAAAAGATTTTTTACATGAAACCTTTTGGTCAAAAAAGCATGTTCAGCAAAAGAAAAAAATGTTCTCAATATTGAATACCACTTCTTAAAGTTAATTCCACCATCCAAATGTGATCCCCATACCTAACCACCCCCTGCATATGCTCTAGGAATTTCTTATCTCCAACTTAGTTTCACCTCCTTCCCAAGGTTGCTTCCTAAAAACATTAACATTTAAGCAGAAGAAAAGATGGCAACACAAAGCCTCAAAACACATTCTGACGTCATCATTCTACCTGCAAGTTAAGAGGTCTGCGTGGATAAGAAAAGTGTTATCCGCACCACATCTGCAAGGCCCATATCCACTACCGCATCCATGGCACTTTATCCGCATCCACATTTTCGTTATCCACGATATTAAAGTTTTGAATGGGTAACAGTAATAGATAGCAGTATTTAAAACCATGGAATGTGATGATATAATTTATGTTAGAGTGTCATTTCTGCAACAACTTAACTACTTTTGACTTCTCATATCATGGTAACAGTTCTATACCTACTGCAAAACAGGCTATTCCAAACAGGAAAACATTGGTGCTCCGGACACACACTGTAGCGCTTCTGCATCTGTCAATTATTCCCCGGTATCTTTCATAAACTCTACAAACTGCTCTTGTAGGACACCATCTTTATTCACATATTAGGGGTAGAAGCAACAATAATGGAGAAATATTTCCTTTGTGATCTCTTCAGTGATAGTCTTCCCCATAATATTTATAATTTCTTCATACGTGCTAAATGATAATTAAGGTGTTTCTTTTACATGGGTTTCCATATTTAGCTATGTGACCTGCTAAGAATGGATTAAATTCAACTATTAGCTCCAAACACATCATAAAATTACCATTCTGCAAGGAACCAAATAGTTCATCATCTCCACAAAATGGCAATCCCTTTAAAGAAAGTTTTTTTCTTTACTACAGCCACTAAACTCTATAAACATTTCTCCAGTACTTTGCTTCTTTTTGTAACTGAGTAACAAATTTTTATCAAATCTACAAACAGTATTTCACCTTTCTCTAAAACTAACAACACAGTCATGATGTCCACTGGAATTTTTGTGTTCAGTTACCCTTTTGATTAGTGTGTTTCCAATAATTAAAACCACTTGTACTGAGATAAACCCCCAAACAGTTTATAAGGTGCACAGTAGAGTGACCCTTGACTGGGAGGGTAAATCAAGTGATTGCATTGCACAATGTCCCCACTTAACAATTACCTTTCAAACAAATCCTTGGACAGAAATCTTTGTTTATCCGAATATGCTCACTCTGACTTTACAAAATCACAGTCTCTATCTCGGGTTTTTCACTGATTTTCCAAAAGAAGGGATCTTTATCAACCACAAAGTGTGATGAAATGTCCTCAAATCCTAACTATGGTTCATTTGTTGTGGAATTGTTCGTGTGTTGGTTGTACATTTCAGATACACTAACATCAAGCTTTCCAACACAATTGCCGCTGCACTGTGAATCATTTGCAGTTGAGGAAGAACTTGCAGCTACAGAAGCTAGTTATCTGTTCACAAAAGAAAGTGTATAATTTTGGCATTTGCTGTAATACTTCCTTTTCCCTTCTCGTCTCTTGTTCATCTAATTTTCTGTAGTATGCGTCCTCCTTAAGACACTTCCTAATGTCCATATTGATGTTTACCTTATATTAGAATATTATCAGACACAAACAATAATAAATCATCAAGCTAACAACACACCACATCAACGTTTCTGTTTCTACATTTGCTGCAAAGTCTGCGTCTGTGGTTGTGCATGTGACTGTGGTAAATGACTCGACCACCGAAACTGGAGAGTGTACAACTCCTGGGTGATTGAGTGTACTAGCACGGTAGTCGTGGCAACGCAAAATCGATGAGCACAAAAAATGAGTTATCGTTAGGGAGAGCTGGGTGTGAAATATTGAGAACCAATAGGATTGCAGAACCGTGTAATAGTATATCTTTGACTTGATGCAGCAGACGCTGTTGTTCATTCTGGCATAATATGTCACCTGTTTTGTGTTATAGGCTGCAGAGTGCCATTTCAAAGCGACAGTGTACTGACAGTGTGTCATAAGGAAATGTGACTTACTATTACATATCAGATTGTAATGCAACAATAAGATCCTTTAATAAATTCAATGACAAATCCTTCCAACAACCTCCGGTAGTGTGGTGTACTGGATAACCTTCTAGACACCTATTACAAGGGGTCCAAGTTCGTGTCTGCACACTTCCTTTGTTTTTTTTTTTTTTTTTTTAATTTGAAATCTTTTATTTAAACACATACTAGGAATTTCTTATTGATGTAATTCAAATATGATATGCAATGTTCTACATTATTTATATTTCCCTTTGATCAGAAAATGAAGGGTGCAAATACTTTGCCCACTTTGCACTTATTTCTCAATATATGCTAATTTCACAGTGTGCACTTATGCAGGAACCCAATAACACAGCTTCACAAGCAGCAACAGTATTAATAGTCTTCCTTATCACTTATATTTGGCTGTCTGTTTCCGAAATGTAGCTGTTTCTTAGAGTGCTGTCAGATTGGACCCTAGATAATATTGCAGAAATTTATTGAAACAGCTGGAAATCCTCACCATGTCATGCTAGTACATCTTTTTTAACTTACGTGCTCTCTGAACTATAATCATACTGTTCACAAAACTAAGAGTGTATGTGGTCTTAATGATGCAAGAAGGAAACATGATCTTCGGATATGTTAAAAGTTCTAACAGGAGGCAAAAAGGAGCACAGTATATTATTCAAGCCTAAAAGTATAGAATAAACTTATATATGGGGTATGGCTAAATTCAAAAAGTAACCAACACCTAATCTTCTAGATAGATATTCTTTATGCAATTTTTTGATAATCTGTAATACTTCATGTAGCGTGTTTAATTTTAAGATCCACTTTAAGAACTGACTATGTCACTCTTACTGATATACATTTGTCGGCTATATACCTTTTTTGTAAATTAGAAAGTAAGCTTTATGGTACAATTTTACGTATGGTAGTGGCGTAGCATGCTGATGTTGGCAATCACCATTGCTTGCTCTCTGAAAAAACCTAATCACATCGAATGAGTGGAATAATCTATTGTGTTGGATGTGAAATAAGTAATTAATGCTGTTCCTGCTCTATGACTGACAGGTTCTTGTATGTATCCATGTCCAGATAGTAAATTAATTATCATTGTAAAGTGAACATTTCATTGCCTACATTAGCACACTAAGCCCTTGCTGCCATAAGTAAAGTGTTTACAAACAGTTTAGACAATAAGCCTCATGACATTTACATATGATTATCTTTGCAATAATCTGACACATTCTACATACTAGTGATACACTCCTGTCAAGGGTTCATGGACCTCAAAAATAAATAAATAAATAAAATACATCTGGCCAGGCAAGAAACTATGAGGACATAATTTCATAGATTTTCCAGGTGTAATAATTGTTGGTGTTCTTCACAGGTTTACTAAAGCCTACACGATTTTTGAGATATGTGGATGATATTTTTATTGTCTGGCCACATGGAATGGAAGCCGTTCATCAGTTTCTTGACCATTTTAACTGTCTTCATCCACAAATAAAGTTTTCAATGGAAATTTAAAAGGATGGCAAATTTCCTTTTTTGGATGTTTTAGTTCATAAAAAAGAAAATTGGACTTTGGGACACAGTGTGTACAGTAAAGCCACACTTAAGGATCGCTACCTCCGCGCTACTAGTTATCACCCTCCACATCAATGTTTGGGAGTTCTACATACACTCGTTAAGAGAGCTTATGCCATTTCTGATGCTGATTATTTGATACAAGAATGGATCATCTTAAGGTTGTTTTCAGGCAGAAGGCTATACTGATCAAATCAGTCGAGCTTTTTAATTTGGACCACCACGTGAACCACCCATGGACACTTCAAAATCATTGTATTTTACCCTATATGGGGAGTATTTCTTCTAAAATATCAAGAATCTGCAAAAAATATGATATCAAAAGTGTCTATTGCCTTTGGCAAAAACTAGAGCTCTTCTAGAATCTGTAAAAGATGATCTGGGATTGGGCATGCCTGGAGTATATAAAATCCCATGCCATTGTGGAAAGGCATATATTGGACAGACAATTTGTACAGTTCATGACCGATGTGTAGAACATCAAAGGCACACACGTTTGCTCCAACCAGAAAAGTCTGCCGTGGCTGAACATAGTGTTAATGAACAGCATAACATGTCATTCAAAGACACGCAATTTATTGATCCGCCTCCCGTTATTGGGGTTGTGTACCTAAGGAACCAATCAAAATACGATTATCAAAACACCTTATTAATAGGGAAAAAGGATTTCCATTAAATAAAACATGGAATCCTATTTTATCAGATATTAAACAACAACGGTCTAGTTTTCATCAGCTCTTTCTTAATTTTCGATTGATCGTTTTGATCAACTTCTATTGCTGATGCGCTGCAATACTCATCACTTTCCAGAGGGCTTTCCTTCCGCTTCTTGCATAGGCGGCTCCAAGGGGGGGGGGGGGGGGTGAAGGGTCATCGTCCCCCCACCCCAGCAGCTCTTTTCAACAGTTTTTTTTTTTTTTTTTTTTTTTTTTTTTTTCAAGGATGCTTCGCTAGCGTGCAACCACTGAGACTTTTGTTTAATTGGGCGTGGGGTAAAAAGAGGTGGCCGGGTGCTGGTACTAGAGTCTTTCTACTGAGCCAGAGATTAGCTGACGATGAGAATTCTTTCACCGCCCCGCCCCCCCCCCCTGCCCCCAGCAGGCCATCCTGGATCCGCCCCTGGCTTCTTACACACGCGCACTGGCCTGTTCTACATCTACATGGGATACTCTGCAAATCACATTTAAGTGCCTGGCAAAGGGTTCATCGAACCACAATTATACTATTTATCTCCCATTCCATTCTCGAATAGCGCGCGGGAAGAAAGAACACCTGAATCTCTCTGTTAGAGCTCTGATTTCTCGTATTTTATTCTGATGATCATTTCTACCTATGTAAATGGGTGTACAGGAGCCGCCGTATCTGTTGTGTCCTCAGTTCCGGCGTAATTGTGCACCAGTCGCACCTAAAGATGGCGGCCAGTTTCACCGCTTAAATCTTGTGTCAAAATTGTTTCAAATGTTTGTACAGCTTATGGGACTTAACTGCGGGGTCATCAGTCCCTAAACTTACAAACTACTTACGAACTAGCTAACACTAAGGACGGCACAAATATCCATGCCCGAGGGGGGATTCGAACCCCCGATCGTAGCGGCCGTGCAGACCTTGACTGACGCGCCTCAGTCCCCTCGGCCACCACGGCCGGCAATACCGTGTCAGCATACGACGTAATCAGGATGCAAACCCGTGAAGAACATCAACTATGAGGGCAACTTAAATTCCTCTGAGAGCAGCGATGAAATTCATCTTTTCCTGCCTGACCACACACCCGGAAATCGTCACATATCTGGAAAGAGACAGACAAATATTTGTGATAAGGAAGCAGATGAATTTCTATACGTTTCACTTGCAGCTATTTAAGCTCACTTTCCTATCTGAGCGCACACTCTGGAATTTCAACATACTGCGAAGTAAACAGCTAAATATTTCGGACAAGTGAGAGTTTTTATTTCATTCTTTGTTCTGTAATCAGACGGAAATGTATAAAACATCGAATGCTGCAGAATATACTTGCATTACATTCATAAGAAAGCGGCAGAATTCGTTCAAACCGCCGCATCGAGGCAATGTTTAAACCCGTATGCAATTGTATTGGCTCTCGCTATCTAGCGATGGTGTGTACTGTCTCATTTCGCGAGGAGATCCGCGAAGTGATATATACGAGACACACGAACTGACCGGCACCTCGCAGTTGCAGAGAATATGCGCAGAATTCGAAAGGGGTGTCGGAACGGCGACGACGGGAAGCGCGCGTTGTGCTCCACCCTCGTGGTCCGCGACCCTCGATACGCGAATTACAAACTTGTTGGTTGACTGCTCGCACTGCTGATGTTCTTCTTGTGTGTCCGTGCGGCGCCACTCGGCCTCTTGGCTGTGTTCACAGTAGCACCGACAGACCGTCGTCAGACGCCCTTGACCGAGACACCGAGTTCGACTGAAAACATTGACCGACGGCGTGGTCACGCCGGCCGCGGTGACTGGGGCGCTCCAGTCACGGTATGCACGGCCACTGCCGTCGGGGGATCGAATCCCCCCTCGGGCATGGATATTTGTGCCGTCCTTAGTGTTAGCTAATTCATAAGGAGTTTGTAAGTTTAGGGATTGATGACCCCATAGTTAAGTCCCATAAGCTATACAACATTTGGCAAGGTCACACTGCATCCGATATAGTTTGTCACTTGGTCGGGTTAAGGAGAAGGTTAGGTTAGGTTTGAATCTATTCCCTGTGTCAGTGACGTAGCCAGAATATTGTCAAAGGGGGAGGGGGGTCCGACTTGTTGAAGAGAAATTTACGAAGGCTCATGTTTTTCATTTCTGGATTTCAGGAAGGCTTTTGACACTGTACCCCACAAGCGGCTTCTTATAAAATTGCGTGCTTATGGAATATCTCCCCAATTGTGCGGTTGGATTCACGATTTCCTATCAGAAAGAACACAGTTCGTTGTAATTGACGGTAAGTCATCGAGTAAAACAGAAGTGATATCTGGCGTTCCACAGGGAAGCGGTATAGGTCCACTACTCTTCCTCGTGTTTATAAACGATTTAGGAGACAATCTGAATAGCTCCCTTAGACTGTTCGCGGATGATGTTTATCGGTTAGTGAAGTCAACAGAGGATCAAAACCAACTGCAAAGCGATTTAGACAAAATTTCTGCATGGTGCGAAAATTGGCAATTGACACTAAATAAAGAAAAGTGTGAAGTAATACACATGACCACTAAAAGAAATCCGCTGAACTTCAATTACGCGATAAATCAGTCAAACCTTAAGGTCGTAAATTCTACCAAATACCTAGGAGTTACAATTACGAACAACTTTGACTGGAGAGAACACATAGAAAATATTGTGGGGAAGGCAAACCAAAGGTTACGTTTCATCGGCAGAACGCTTCGAAGATGCACCAGCTCCACCAAAGAGACTGCCTACATCACACTTGTGCGTCCTCTCCTGGAGTACTGTTGCCCCTTGTGGGACCCTCACAAGGTGGGACTGACGGAAGACATTGAGAAGGTTCAGAGAAGGGAAGCTCGTTTTGTTTTAACACGTTACGGGGGGGAAAGCGTCACGGAAATGTTGCACAAATTGGGGTGGAAATTATTAAAAGAAAGACGTTATTCATTGCAGCGTGATCTGTTTGCGAAGTTTCAATCTCCGACTTTTAGTTCTGAATGTGAAAATATTTTGCTAGCACCCATCTTCTACTTAGGGAGACATGACCATCCCAATAAAATAAGAGAAATAAGATCGAAAACGGAACGATTTAGGTGTTCTTTCTTCCCGCGCGCTATTAGAGAATGGAACGGTAGAGAAAAGTTATGAAAGTGGTTAATGAACCCTCTGCTAGGCACTTAAATGTGATTTGCAGAGTATCTATGTAGATGTAGAAAAACAAATTTAACAATTTTTTTATATTTTATGTACATAGTTTCTTACAAATACTGCAGTATTTTATATACAAAACTGAGTGAGGTGCCTTATGATATACTAAAATATTGCCACTCCAAATAACGACTCCACTGCAAACGTTAAACTGCTGTAAATAGATAAATAAGCTCCTATAATGCTACGTATATTAACTTACCATAACGCTAGTGGATGAATGAAAGTCGGTTTTTCTCTTTCTTCTTGTTATAAACTTATCAATAATTGGAAGCTATCTTAACAGCACAAAAGAAATAAACAGTAGCAGATACATTACATTACACTGCAAGTAAGAACTAAACTGTAGTGCTTAACATAGTAATAATGCAGTAAGGACAACAATGGACAACGGCTAAAGGAGGACTGCACAATAGCCGATGCTGTTAGCGATATATCGATAATTCAAATGTATAGATGGCTTTGTTGACTGTCGATAGTGCATATCCCTTTTTTGTCGTATGACTGATAATGACAATATCATTCAGTTTCACTACACGGTAGCTAGGTCGTGTCTTATTTCATTTAGTCCCTTCGGACGTTCGAGTCCACCATCGGGCATGTGTGTGTGTGTGTGTTTGTGTGTGTGTGTGTGTGTGTGGTGTGTGTGTGTGTGTGTGTGTGTGTGTGGTGTTCTTAGCATACGTTTGAGTACTATTGTATCGTTAAGGTGATAGGGGTGTCTGGACCCCTAAGACCCCCCCCCCCCTTTGTCAACGTCCTTGCCTGTGTGAAGTATATTAGCTTTCAATTCCCTGGGGTGCAATGGATTCCACCGGCATTTTTATGCTTCGAAATTAGTGCTACAATGTGGCTTTTGTTATTAATAAAGACATCGAATGTATAGGAATGATATACACAAAATGTTCAAATGTTTGTTAAGCTTATGGGACTTAACTACGGGGTCATCAGTCCCTAAACTTACAAACTACTTATGAACTACTTACGAACTAGGACGTCACAAATATCCATGCCCGAGGGGGGATTCGAACCCCCGACCGTAGTGGCCGTGCTGACCGTGACTGGAGCGCCTCAGTCACCTCGGCCACCGCGGCCGGCATGATATACACCTGGCTGGAAAGACGGAAGTGGCGAGGATTGTATACTGTCCTCAGTTATTGCTACACCCTGACAATCTTTACAAATATGTGAGGTACCGGTAAAAGGAGAAATTTCTATTACATACTTGTGATATTTCGTGGTGTCATTGACAAACAATATTACAGTTTTGCTAAATTTATTTGAAGTTGTGCGGACATACACCAGTTAACCTCCAAGTCCTCCATGCTTTAAATAATGAAAAACTACACCAGTTAGGGAAGTTTACTGCTTAACACAACGAATTTCGAGGATTTATTCGCATCTTCTAGTGCATTTATTTACATAAGTGCGTTACTTCCTCGACCTTTCAATGTGTGATCTGACAGTCAGTCTTGCACTGCAGTTGTCCCTTTTAGGTTAGCTACTGAAGTTCGAAAAATCGGACAGAATAAATACTGAGGTGTGTGTTTTATCCTAATGTTAGAAACCATAACTTTTTCTGTCTGCTTAAAGGTATTGTGCCTCTTCCATCACTCAGAATATCAAACATAATACTCGTGACTTAGGCCTACCTGTGTACAAAAAACCATTGTGACGATTTTTGTCTTGTGATATACAATGTAATGGAGTAGACTCAATACCTACAAGTACAGACAGATGTACTATTTAGTATGTAAAAAAAGTTGCCAAGATTTTATTATGTAGGCTACGATTTCACTCATTGCAGTAACCCCAAAAGGACTATATCTGTGCAAGAGCTGCATAAAATCACATATGGAAACTTCATGACGTATTTACGTAAAGAAATGCACTAAAAGCGAGAAAAATTCTCGAAATACGATATGCTAAGCATAAAAATACATAATGGATGCAGTTTTTCATTATTTAAATCCATGAAGAACATAGTTATGGGCCACCCAGAAACATCAGTTGATTCCTCTCACTTTCAATTCTAACAAGAAATTGTGCGACATAGTCCAGACATTACAACCCTGATTCATAGTGCTACATGTACGAGGGCGTGATGAAGAGTAATGACTCCGAATTTTTTATTCTGTTCTTCGTTGTTGATATAGATCGAGTTTCTGTGCCGTAGATCTAAAGTTATGCCCCGTACACGCTCTCATGGGTTATTTGGTAGAACCAAGGAGGTAAGAATAACGCTTGGGAATCGAATTCGGAACGCTAAATATCGATTGAGCTGCCAGTTCGATATATCGATGAATGGACGGACGCGCGATGTATAAAACATTTGAGGGGTGCTGACATGTCGTTTCAGTACGCTGTGTGAAGATAGAGCATGTTTTGTGATGAGCAGATTATCGTGGCTTGAACTGATTCCGCGTATTTCTAAATGATCTTTATACTCAAGTAAGTGGTGTATCACATTTCTTGTTGTAAGTGTTGTATATCGCGCGTCTGTCCATTCTTGTTTTTATGAATGTTTCCACAGACGATGAATTTACTGAACGGACAAGAGTACATCGAGAACCTGTCAACCCACAGAACGGGAACAGGGTTAATTACTTACTTCATGGTCGGCACGAAAAATTAATCCCGTCACTGTATACGATTTTGATTGCAACTTCTGAACACTCGACACTACGCCGCGACACGAATTGTAAAATTTTACGGCATTAATTTTTCATGCCGACTATGAACTAAATATTTAATGCTGTGTCTGCGGTATAGTTTACAGGTTCTGGATGTACCCTTGTCCGCTCAATAAATTAACTGTAATCGTCACCGGAATAATTCACAACGAAGCATGGCTGCCACTCGAGCTGAGAGATCGATATGGCAGCTCGATCGATATATAGCGTTCCGAATTCGATTCCCAAGCGTCCTACCAAATTACCCTCTCGTGATATTCCACACTTAACCTGTGAGCCGCGTCTGTATTACCAAACAATTTTCTCTGATGAGTGTATAAAACCGATTGCCGGCCGCGGTGGCCGAGGGGACTCAGGCGCTTCAGTCACGGTCTGCACGGCCACTACGGTCGGGGGTTCGAATCCCCCTTCGGGCATGGATATTTGTGCCGTCCTAGTTCGTAAGTAGTTCATAAGTAGTTTGTAAGTTTAGGGACTGATGACCCCATAGTTAAGTCCCATAAGCCTTACAAACATTTGAACATTTGAAACCGATTCCTATGAATCTCGTCGATTGCCACACACGAAATTGCTAAAGACGAAAGCTGGCACAGATGCTTTTGCAAGGGCACAGCCTATTTCCTTCTCTATTATTTCCCGAAGACGAGCTTGTGCTTACCTCATCAGGAAAATGCCCACTCTTTGATATTATTATTATTTTGATTACAATTGTAAATTTCATTTAGTAGCATTATTTTATTTTATAATTCTTCCGTCCCCTTAATGTTTATTCTGCCGCGGTGGAGTAGCCGAGCGGTCTAAGGCGTCTCGCTGCGGAGCGCGCGGTTGCACGCCGTGGAGGTTCGAGTCCTCCCTGGGGCATGGGTGTGTGTGTTTGTCCTTACCTAGGTTTATGTAGTTTGTAAGCTACGGACTGATGACCAGGCAGTTTGGTCCGATAGATTTACAAACATTTGAATATTTGAATGTTTATTCTGCTTTCCCGGCCGCGGTGGCCAAGCGTTCTGTGGAGCGTCAGTCACAGTCTGCACGGCCACTACGGTCGGGGGGTCGAATCCCCCCTCGGGCATGGATATTTGTGCCGTCCTTAGTATTAGCTAGTTCATAAAAGTTTAGGGACTGATGACCCGTAGTTAAGTCCCATAAGGTATACAAACATTTGAACATTTTTTATTCTGCTTTATTCCCCGATTTATTTGTAGGGGAAAATAGGGTAAGATGACAAAGGAGCCTAAGATGACGTATCATTAGTTTAATCCAAATGTTGAGACGGAGCAGCAAATGGAGGTCTTGCCTTGCTAGCGATTAGCACCATACGGGTGTTGCAATATATACTAAAGCCTACCGCCATCATTTAGCACTAACCAGCTATCATTTATGTTTGCGCCCATGTTGATTGTAATATTTCAGTGCACCGAAATAGCATCTGGGACACGTGGTAGTCAATTTTCCAAGCTGGTTTCAGTTTTTTCGTAAACTATAAACCATGTTGTTTCTTTAATGTATCTATTAAACTTCAAAGAGAATTTAGTGAAGTGTTGTTTTTAGGTTTAAATTATGAATGAACGCTTCTGGTAAGTTGACGAATTTACTAGGCGGACAAGAAGACGGTTTATCTTTCCCAAAGAATTCGTAAATCATTTTAATGAGCATTTCATACTAACTTCCAGTATTGAGCATGTGTAACACGTATAAATGAAGGACTAGTAGACAGCAATGGCCAGGAAGGCAGGGATCGATGACCATTGTGCAGGAGGTATAGAATGGTGCAGTAGTGTATGCAACTTCGAGGAGGAAGCAGAGGAAAAAGTTTCCTTCCGTTGTACATCACAAAACAGAAACCAAACTGAATAAAAAGAAATGTAAAAGAAAAAAGATTTAATGACAAATAAAGGACCATGGGGAGAGAAAAAAAACCGAATATGATGAGGCAATCTTTAATTTTCGTTGTCAGTTAACTTAACTGAAGGCGACGGCGTACATGATATCGTTAGAGAATAACTATGTGAAATCAGCATTGGTAAATTAGGGACTTCGTATGGTTGTTCATGCTGTCGTAAATGGATCCATATGCTTGTATCGAACTCACTACGGCAGATACGAAGCGCAAAGCAAATGTATACCACTTCTGTGCTTAAAATAAAATGTTTTTTATGTTTATCCAATTGTGGTTTTCTTCGACAAATTACCCGCCTACTTTCGTTATCTTACCCGCAAATGAGGGTAAGATGACGAGTTTGACATCATTTGAAAAAAAAAAAAAAAAAAAAGAAAAAAAAAATTCAAAGTAATCGCCATAAATGTTACATTAGGAAAACTACTAAATTTGTAGGTGGGAACAAAACTCTAATGGTTTCTCTGAAGTATTCATGTAGGCACCAAGTCTAAAAAAAGAGCCGCGGCGGAGTGGTCGAGCGCATTGAGGCGCTATGCTCTGATGCACGAGACCGTTCCCCGTCGGGGGTTCTAATCCTCCCTCGGGCATGGTTGTTTGTGTTGTCTTTAGTATAAGTTAGTTTATAAGTAGTTTGTAAGTTTAGGGACTGATGACTCCGCGGTTAAGTCCCATAAGCATAACAAACATTTGAACATTTTTTAAAAATAAGGCGATAAAAATTTCGGAATTATACTGTCATCTTAACCTCCTTTTCCCTATTACGGATTTATGACCACTCAGTCAACACACGATAATTTCATGGAACAGCTTTTTACAAAGTAGGTATCCTATGTCGATATTACAGAATATTACATTTTAAATTCACGATAAGTGCGTTGTGTAGAGCCTTCCAGTAAGCTTTAGCTGTAAAATTTGCTTACGTCTAGTCCCTTTCGTAATTGATTGATGTACGAATCGTATATATATATATATATATATATATATATATATATATATATATATATATATATCATGTTGCGAGTTGAGGAACACGTCTCCATGGTCATAGAACGAGTGAGTACATGAAATTGTAATAGTAATAGATAGACTTCAACTAAACGAACAGAAATCCTATGCTAACAAGAAACCTAAGTAAACACAATCAACAACGTGACACAAGAATTAGCTGATTTTTTAAATTTTTTTTAGGAGTTCTTCGACAAAATAGAAAGAATAAGCTATGAAGAAACTCTTCAGTTTAGACTTGAAAATACGTGGATTACTACCTACTATGATTATTTTTAATTCTCGTAGATGCATATTTAAATGGATACATCGGAATACTGTACGCTTTTCTGTACAAGAGTCGAGAAGTGATGCAGATTCGATTTCTGGCTAGTATTATCTTAAGTGAAAGCTGCCAACTCTTGAGAATAAGCTGAGCCGTGGTGGAGTCCTAAGGCGCCTTGCTGCGGAACGCAAGTTTTCTCGCCGACGGAGGTTCGAGTGCTCCCGCGGGCATGTGTGTGTGTGTGTGTGTGTGTGTGTGTGTGTGTGTGTGTGTGTGTGTGTGTGTATGTGTGTGTGTGTAGTCGTTGGGTTAATTTAAGTTCGTTAAAGTAGTTTGTAAGATTAAGGACTAATAACCACAGAACCTCAGTCCCACAGATTTCCAAACATTTGATTTGAATAAGCTGATATTTTAATGCCAAATGACGATGAAGAACTATGTATTAAGAGGCCTATCTCAGAATTCCTAAGTTCCTGAACAGTGGTCGACAAAGAGGTTTGTGAGCTTACAGCAACATATTGCTCGAACCGTTGCTTCTGAGCCATAAATACTCTTTTCGAATCAGAAGAATTACTCCCAAGAACGTGATTACCTCTAGGAACTAAGGTTCTGTTTAGTTCGTCTGTTATATTCGGAAAGTGATTATTAAATACTGTGTATATATCCGACTTAACAATAACAAAGATTTTACTATGCACCGATTTTTATTCTCAACTTTGTACTGCTGACCACACAAATCCTTCACGACTGATCACATAGTTTTTATTTTAACCCGAGAATTTGCTACTCTTTTAGCATGTCACACACGTTTTGTTTCCTAATTCCGTTTTTCATAACCTGTCGATACTGTTTGTAATGGGATGCTGCACCTTGTTGTGAGTGCTTCTAACATCGGAATGTAATTCCCGCTTTGTCCTACATGATATTCTTATCACCCTGCTCAGACACACAGACTGCCTCTTAGTGGTAGTACCCTGTTTTGAACGATCTATAATGAAACAGCTTTCAAAGAACAAGAGAAATGTGTTAAGGAAAGCAGTACAATAGGTTATCTTCTGGGTTATCAGCACTATACACTTCCTGCCTCACTTGTTCCTTAGTATTGATTCTAGTCCAATGTAAAGGAGTTAAGTAATTCGCATATCTTCTACCATGAAGAATTTGCAAGACCCAATTTCACTAGTTTAACACAGAGAAATGCTTCATTTGATCTGTTTTAATAATCTTCATGAACGTCCTCTCACAAGGGAGACCTCATATTCATATCATTAACGTCGGTTTGTAGTAGGATTTTAGAACACGTACTTTCCTCAATTATGAACTACCTCGAAGAGAACGACCTATTGACCCATAGTCAACACGGATTCAGAAAGTATCGTTTTGTGGAACACATGTTTTTGTGAAACTCACATGATGTAATGAGTGCTATCGACAAGGGATGTCAAATGGATTCCGTATTTCTAAATTTCAGGAAGGCTTTTGACATTGTACCTCACAAACGTCTTGTAATCAAATTGCGTGCTTATGGAATATCGCTCCAGTTGTGCGATTGAATTCGTGATTTCCTGTTAGAGAGGACACAGTACGTTGTAGTTGACGGTAAGTCATCTTGTAGAACAGAAGTGATATCTGGCGTTCCACAGGAAAGTGTTATAGGGTCCCAACTGTTCCTCATTTTTATAAACGATCTAGGAGACAATCTGAGTATAGGGTTGCCATAATCTCGGAATCCAAAACCAGGACAAAACTTACGGTTAGCGTAATCGATGGAAGGAATTGGATATATGAGGAATAAGAAGTCCTCATGGCCCTACGCCAAGGGAAATGTGCATTTATAAATGATCCAGAGTTTAGGAAGGACTGCTTCATTAAGAAAGCCTTTATTAGCAAAATAGGAATATGCAATAAATTATTCACTACACCAAGTTATATCATCATCATTTAAACTTTTCTTATATTAATCGTATTTTTCAGAACCTTGAACAGATGAAAGGAACTTGATCTGGTTCTGTCAGTTTATGTTCAAAATGTTTGTAAATTTATGGGACTTCTTGTTATTAGACCCTAGCTTACAAACTACTTAAACTAAGTTAAACTAACCTAAGGACAACACACACACATCCATGCCCGAGGGAGGATTCGAACCTCCGACGCGGGAGGCCGCGCGATCCGCAACGTGGAGCTCCAGACCGCCGGGTTACTCCCGCGCGGCTCTGTCAGTTTATGGCTTCTGTTTTAGTTTGAGGCTGGACAAGTTTACTGCAATTTTCGAGTCACTAAAAACCTGAGATTTAATTTTTGAAGTGCAAGAACTGGAGTTGTATGAATGATGGTGCTTGACACAGTGAAATGCAAATGTAGCTTCTGCTGCAGCTACTTTATTACCGTCTGTCTGTGTTTTGAAAAAGTTGATGAACTTTTTGGAAGAGGACGAACCCACTGACCTCTTATGCTTTTTCGATTGCACGTGGTCGTGAATATCACGTCTACTTCCATTGCTGTTTGAAATGTAGGAACTGTGAAAAGGAAAAAAGTATAATAGAATACTTTTTTGTAGGAAAATTAAGTTGTAGAAACTACAGAATTAACAATTTAAAAACGATTTCAATGGGTATTTGTATAAACGTAATGTTACTCACTCGCAAATTTTGCAGAAAGTTTAATATTCAGTTCTTCCTCACTTTATACTTAGAATCTGTTTAGTATATTTCCCCCTGAACTAAACCTTTCATCTATCCGACTTTTTTAAACCACAAAAAAAACTACATAATACAATATAACACTACTAAATCGCAAGCACAACAAACCATGCGAACATTCAACAAGCTACTCAAAGAGGATTACTTTTCATTGACAGAGATGACTGACCGCCCACTGTTTCGAAACCTCGAAAACTGTTTTGTTCTCTTTGGATTTTATATAATGTCAAGGCAAAGGAGATAACATATTACTGGTGCTTCTTTGACAGCAATTTTCTAAATTACCGGACGTTGACTTCAAATCCAGCAAATATCGCGGACATTTTTGCCTTTTCGGCCTGGACGTTTTGATTTATCCTAAAATCGCGGACTGTCTGTGAAATCTGTGGCGTATGGCAACCCTATCTGAGTAGCTCTCTTAGACTGTTCGCGGATGATGCAGTCATTTACCGGTTAGTAAAGTCAGCAGAAGATTAAAAGCAACTGCAAAGTGATTTAGATATAAGCATTGTGCAAAAATTTGCAATTGATCCTTAATATTGATAAGTGTGAGGTCATCCATATGACCACTAAAAGAAATCCGTTAAATTTCAGTTAAACGAAAAATCAGTCAAACCTACAGGCCGTCAGTTCTACTAAATGCGTAGGAGTAACAATTAGGAACAACTTAAACTGGAAAAAAACACACAGTACATATTGTAGGGAAGGCGAACCAAAGACTACGTTTAATTGGAAGAACACAAGGGGGAGACGCCCTTACGCTGGAAAAGTGAAGCCTACCTCCGCCATATTCCTGAGTCTTGGTGAAGTTTTCGTACTGTAGTGCTAATGTTCTATGCCACATAAAACAGGAATAATATGTCCGGCAATTTTGTCATGACGTACAACATGTTAAAAATTAATTTTTAAATATCCTACGATGAGTACTTATTAGTATTTATCCAAGAAAATATATTTCTCATGTCACATGGAACTAGAATTGGAATATTGGTAGAACTAGTGTAGGAATATCTCAATTAATGGCGGTATTCCCTGTGTTCAATCAATTTCATGCACAATATTTCGACGACAGGACTGCGGGTTTCTCTGTTATGTATACTTACCGCCTGAACTACATCCAGTTTTCAGATATTAAGTGTACATAACAGAGAAACTCGCAGTACTTGAACAAGAGAACTATTGTCCATGAAGTGAAAACTATTGCTTAGTTGAATACCTGGAAGGCCGCCATTAATCAATGTGAGATCACAAGTTTGTCTCCTTGCAGTCGGAACATTGCGAATGGCGACTGTATATAAATAAAATTCTCGACATCATAAATTTCCAAGAAAACTTTAATTTTCGTTCTACTTTATTATGCATACATATGCTACTCTACAGTCCAAGTTTAGTAAACCATCCCTGCTTGAGGGTAATTAGTATTCTTGGATTTAGTCTTAGTGCTTGGTACCTTTTACGTTTAATATACTTTCAGTGTGAAGTACATGCATGAGTGATAGATACAAAACTGATTGCTTACCATGTGTTCATATATCTCATCAGCTATGATGGGTAACTTGTTCCTTGCTGCAACGGCTAACATGTCCTTTAGATGTTGTTTTTTGAAGACCGAACCACACGGGTTGGAAGGGTTGCATACAATTATCGCCGCAGTATTTTCATCAATTTGACTCTCCAGATGGTTCAGATCGGCTTCCCAGTCATTCTCTGGCTGCGTAAAAAGAACGATAACCATTAGTTGTAAGTATTTTCAGTGCTGTACACAGATAACAACATAGAAATAACAACGTTTATAGGAATTTGAAGGTACGCACGAGGACGTTCAGTTTTATGGGGCTGTTCAGTCAAGAGTTCAACACCAGCGCTTCATCGGATCTCTGACTAGTTGTGGTAGGTCGTCGAGAGCATTAGTTAGCGTCCAAGTTACGTAGTCACCCAACTACTCTAAAATGTTTCCTGCTTGTGACACTGTTAGAACATCTGCGGGAGTGTGTGATAGGCCTCAAAATAAAATAGACATATCAGATAGTGAGAATTGTGGCAGACAAAACAGTACAGTACTTATTTTGTAAATATTATCAATATTATGTTAATACACAAACATAAAAAGTGTTGCATCAACACTATTCTAGGAGTTCATGACCCTTTACATAAGAGTGGAATAGAGATACACATAAACAACATTTCCGTTCTCTTTATTGCTAATGAAAACAGAAATTGAGAAGTTGAACGCCACTAATGTAAACATTCTTAATTTGTGTTTCAGTTTGTAGCATACACCATACCCCCTAACACCCGGCAACACGTGCTTTGGCACTGATGAATGTATTTGTCGTTGCATACTGTCTACTAGATCAGAAAGGGACTGTTGGTCCAACTGTCCCACTCCTCAATGGCGCTTCGGCGTTGATCTCTCACATTACTTGGTGGCTCATCTCGTCCAGAAACAGCCTTTTTCACTGCATTCCAGACATGTTCGAAAGTGATCATTTTCAGAACATTGCGGTGTCCTTTGAGTGGCCAGAGAGAGGCAAGTCATCGACATTTCCTGTATCTCTGTACCTTCTTCACATTTGAACAACATCGATTTGGTTCACTCTCAGACGACTGGAAACTTTCTCCTAACACAAAGTAACAAATCGAAAAAAAAAAACAAAAAAAAAAAAAAAAAAAAAACAACCAATCTTCGGAATTGGCCTTGTAAGCGTGCCAGAACACAAGCAATGTATTTCCTTCCTAGTGTTATGAATGGAACTGATACGCCCTCTTTGCCACTCCGACGCAATGGTTGTTTGTAAATCTATCGGAGCAAACTGCGTGGTCATCAGTGCGTAGCTTACAAACTACTTAAACTAAGGTAAACTAACCTAAGGACAGCACAAATACCCATGTCCGAGCAGGGATTCGAACCCTCAACGGCGAACGACAGCGCGCACCGCAGCACGGCGCCCCAGTACGCACGACTAATCCGCCACGGCTTGTGTACATCTTTCTCCGTGTTGAGTGACATCTACGTTCAATGTTTTCGATGCAGTATATACATTCAACGTCAGTGTTCAAGAAACCTTGGAACTAGTGAAATGGAACACTTTTTTTGATGTGTGTACTTTGATGCCGGATGCGATAAATGAAAATGTAGACTGTAGAGTCTTTCTCAGACATCTCTTCTTTGCGCTGCCAATCAAAACGGCATTCCGACAAAACTTCGTTTCCTGGGGTAACTATCACAGGACTGTTTCGTATTATTGTTGCTCATAAACTTTAAACCTTACAGCGTACCAGTATTTTGGTACTTTCCAAGCTCTGGTTGTAATGCCTGTATGTTACACTGGAGCAAAATAAATTAAACTGCCCAGCTTGCTATACTGTAGGTCTGACCATCAGAAGTATAACTGGCAACGATAAACATCCATGGGAACCAACAAAGTTATGTTACCACGCTAATTATACAACACTTTGTTAATATCACTTCTGTCATAGATAATCCCTTGATTTGAATCTTGAAGTCCACAAAACTTATCAGCTGCTCCTGCAATAGATCCATACAATCGATAAACTGATCTGACTGGACATGACTCTAAAATACACCCGAGTATCTGATCAACTCTGCGTGCATAATTTCTTAGACCTTGAAAAGATGTATAGGTCCAAAGAATACAACGGCAGCAGCAATTCTCCCATGGTTACTTTCTTTCTTTCTTTAAGTCAGTGGTACGCAGTTTTCTCTGTTACCGTCTCGTGGTTCTCTTTTTTCCACCTCTAAACATGTACTATCCGTACCATTTTAGATATATCTCACGTAGTGTAATTCTTGGGTTTTCTCATAATTTCTCTCCTGTATTGTTCTTTCCAGTACCAAGTTAACTATTCTGAAATGGCAAAGTACATGTCCAACTAACATTTTCTCTCTCAAGACAAGGATTTTTCATTTTCCATACAATTCTTTCTTCACGTGATCTTTCTAATTTCTCTTTGCCTATATTAGTTATCCTATCAACGAAAATTTTAACAACTTGTAGTTTCTTTCCACATTAGCATGTTTAGATGATTGTATCATTAAAAAGGCGAAAAATTAAACATACTTCATAATCAATTACTAACATTTATGTCCATCAGCATTACTCGTTTTGGTGTATTAATTTTATCTTCAGTTAAAAATCCCGTTTCTTAGCTCTCGGATTGTCAACGCCATTAGCAATTCTAAAATGATTGGGTTTTACATTGAAAACAGAGCATAAAGTTAAAGTAATAAAAAAAATGTAAAAGATGTAAGATAATTTTGAAGAAATAGGAAACAATTAGGGGAGAGATGAAACCTCTTGCAATAGTCTCAGTTTGATGGCCTAGTTAACATACTAAAAGTCCCCGAAACTCCAGGCTGTGAAATCGCGGTTATGACGTCACCAATATGGCGGCCTAAGAAACTGTAGAGTAATCTTAGAACAGCTATAAATTCTCACAGGATTGACATAAAAATGTCCTTTTTGCGCCAAACTACAGAGGAAGAGCTTAAAAATATTTATATAGCAATGTCATATGTATATATAGCATTTCTTCTGGGTTTTACTAACAAAACGGAAAAAATACAATTTTCCCAACCTTTTTTTTTTTTTTTTTTTTTGAAGTTTTTCTGTTAAATACTGCATAATAATTATGCAACGAAATGGTGATTTTAAAAAAAATTAATTATATAAAAATTCTTAGAGATGTAAAACAATACTAGTATGTATTTCCTATTATTAATAATAAGCTCTTTCAAGTTCTGAAGCAAGCAGGAGTAAAATATAGGGAGCGTAAGGTTATTTACAGCTTGTACAAAAACCAGACAGCGGTTGTCAGAGTTGAAGGGCATGAAAGGGATGCAGTGGTTGGAAAGGGAGTAAGACAGGGTTGTAGTCTTTCTCCATTGTTATTCAATTTGTACATTGAGCAAGCCATAAAGGAAAGCAAGGAGAAATTTGGAGAAGGAATTAAAGTTCAGGGTGAAGAATTAAAAACATTGCGTTTTGCCGACGACATAGTAATTCTGTCAGATACAGCAAAGGACCTGGAAGAGCAATTGAACGGAATGGACAGTGTGCTGAAAGGAGCATATAAGATGAACATTAACAAGAGCAAAACTAGGGTAATGGAGTGCAGTGTAAGAAAATCAGGTGATTATGAAGGAATTATATTGGGAAACGAAGCAATAAAGGAGGTAGATGAGTTTTGTTACTTGGACAGTAAAATAACAAATGACGGTCGCAGTACAGAGGATATAAAATGCAGAATGGCAATGGGTAGAAAAGCCTTCTTGAAAAAGAGAAATTTGTTAACATCGAATATTGATTTAAGCCTAAGGAAGTCCTTTCTGAAGGCATTTGTATGGAGTGTTGCCTTGTATGGGAGTGAAACATGGACGATAAGCAGTGCGGACAGGAAGAGGATTGAGGCTATTGAAATGTGGTGCTACAGAAGAATGCTGAAGATTAGGTGGGTGGATCGCGTAACTAATGAGGAGGTAATGAACAGAATTGGGGAGAAAAGAAATTTCTGGCATACCTTGACTAAGAGAAGGGATAGATTGGTAGGACACATTCTTAGACATCAAGGAATTGTGAATTTAGCATTGGAGGGAAGTGTGTGGGGTAAACATCGCAGAGGAAGGCCAAGAGATGGATACATTAAGCAGATTCAGAAAGATGTAGGTTGCCGTTCTTATGTGGTGATGATGAGGCTTTCTCAGGATAGGGTATTATGGAGAGCTGCATCAAACCAGTCTCCGGACTGAAGACCACAACAACAATAATAAGGGAGTTATTTGAAATTATTTACTGTTAGGTGTGATTATTCACTGGCCAGACCGCATGTTAGAGTTGTAAGGAGATATTTCTTAAAACCTTATTCAAGCCTTTCAAGTACATGTGAATATTCTCAAAATATAGTGAAACAATTGTTTCTACTAACTTTGCATGCATATTAGCATTTATTTTTACAAAAATAAATAATATATATGTTAATATACAAAGCACCGATTTGTATTAAAAATTTACAAGTATGATATGGATCCATTCATTTATATTTACATATATGTGTTTGATTTACCAGTTTACTGCCTTTTTAAAGGTGAGACGTAAATTATTTTGTCAAAAAGAAATCATTATTTTGTCACTGAATCAACTAATAAGGGTGCTCTCTGACCAGCAATAATTATTGCATATGTGCGAGAAATGAACAGATTGCACACTGAAGCCAATACGGAGTGCCCCACACGAATACAATTGTTACAATATATGTATCTGAATGTCTTCATAAACTTACTGTTAAAAATATGAATTACATCTTAATCATCTATCTCATCACACTCCTGCACAGAAGGTTATCATCATTCTCATCAAAATCGGGAATATTTGAGTTGCTAGACCCATTGCCATTCCAATATCCACACAAAACAGAACATTGTAAACCAACGCTGCGACAACTACAATTTCGTTCACATCTAGATTCACACTTGCAAGATATTAACTTTAAGATGAAGTCAGGGACGAAGGTTCCTGAGTTAAAAGTGGCTGAAGAGAACCAGTTTTAGAGACCCATCCCCATGAAGTGGGTAGCAACTCTTTGCTCCTCCACTGCTGCACCTGAAGATAAACAAGTTTTGAATGTTCTCTTGCTGCCGCATATGTTGAAGCAAGATCTATGTGAGAGATGACTGGACGTGTTGTCACAGCTTTTAGGAAACGCTGATATCTAAGACTATTTAATGACGTTATTCCTTTGGGTGCACCATACAATGCTAACAGAAACTGCTTTCCTGCTTCAGTTATTGCGTTGTCGTTATTCAATATAGAAGTAATTTTCCATAGATTAGACTGTGTTTGGAGGAGTCTGAATGCTTTTTCCTCCCTTGGTCAAACAACGACGACGTCATGTCACATCCGGATCCAGCATGCAAAAATAAGGTACATTGACGTAAATCTCCAAGTGCTTCTTGGAGGGATGTAATATGATGTCCGTGAAGAGCCTTTTCTCACAGACGACTTGTGAAAGTAAATGGGCACGTTACCAGGAGCAAGTGCAATTAGAAGAACTAGTAAATCGACATCTGTATCAACCATCATAGTTGCCTTCTCCAGTGCCATCTCCAGTGCTGTTCCAACAATCAGTTTATCAGCATCAGCCTGTGATTTCTGCGTCAAAATATTACCAAATTCCAGATGACTTCATAAACCAGCAATAAATCGTTCCTTATTTCCAGAATTGTTCAGAAATTTTTCTTGTCAGACTGTGCACATATTTTCTGCAAAGTGGATGTCAAGTGACTGACATTTTGCCTGACGTCTGTGCTCTTCGCTGTTGGTGCTGAGCATGGAATAATCATGAAAAACGACAACGCAGTTATTACCAAAATGTTTCCTCGCATAATTTACGTACAGTCAATATAATTCTTTGTAAGTCAAACATTGAAACCAAACAACTCTTCGCAATAAATATCCACCATCTACAACATAGGCACAATCCTGAGGAGGTGAGAGATGCTTGTCAGTTAATATACAGGTATCTCAATATCGGACAATACGGATTTTTGTGTTTTTCTCATGTAATAATCATCAAACATGGATAAGAAATGAGTTGATCACGGTTTAAGCATTTCTGGAGGTTGTCATCAGTTTTCGCAACACAACTTACTCTGCAGAATAGCTGCATGTTGTTAATAGGTGTAACAATGTCATCGTTGATCTTGATAGCGCTAGTCATGTGTGCTAATTGCCGAATCTTGTCACTTCAATGTAAATGAACATCCGTGAATGTTTTCCCTAAATTCGTCCCATTGCAGCTTTTCCGACATTAACTGCATCGTCACAGTTAATAGCCTCACTTGCTACAATGTCACTTGACAATGATATGAGCTCAGAACGATTTGTGAGCGGAGAATGTGAGGCTAACCACGCCACCACTTTTGAACAATCGATATTATTACGTGCTTGTCGTGATTTCCTTAGCTGAACGTGTTGGTCTGAGGAGGTTACTTCTATACCACAAAATTCCTCAGAGTGCTGAATGAACTCTGAACATCCATACATCCCCTGCACCCATCGATTCCGGGTACTACTCGTTATCCCACGTCCATGTGTCAGGCCCCACCAGATGATTTGAACGATCTCATCAGTACTTGTTCTATCGTCATGTCGCTCCAATTAACAGCCCACATTTTTTCGGTACGTCGAATCGCAACTGTCCAGTGGTGACAAATTTTTGGAACTGTCAGCCTGTCTTCAAGTGTTGACATCTGTTGTAAGTATAAATGCGCACACTTTGCGTATGCAAGGTGGCCAGCTGCATGGAAAAAAGGAATCATATTTTTCATCATTTCTCTACATGCAATCCCCACTCACCTGTGCGTTCAGCACGGACAAAAAGCCATATTATGGCAACTTGTTCATAGTATTGCATCCACAATTTGGCAGTCCGATTGCTAGATGCTACTTCGTTCATAAAATTCTGTAACTTCTCCATTGGCATGATTATCGTGGGTAAGTCGGGGAAATCTTCAATAGGTTAAACGTTGTCTAATATGGCAGTATGTAATAACTGCATGTTTGTAGAGGTAGTTTGATCAATGTGCAGATTCTGCATGAAATGAAGTCCAACGCCGAGCTGAGTGATGGAATGAGCTCTTAATGAGCGAGCAAATGAATGTCCATTTAGCATTTTATCAATGCTGTTTGGGGCGTTCATACTGGACCATAAGTCTCTAGGTCCACTTCTACCCTTGATGAATCCAACTGCGCCCATGAATGACACAAGTGTGTGGAATCCGCTAAGTCTGACTACAAAATTTGACAATTCTTCTGTGTTTTGTCTTTCGGCCACAGTTTGTGTAGCCTTTGAAGAAAAATGTTTATTAAAAGTGACAATGCAGGTGCTTTTCTGCATACGTTTACACTCATCTACTGCAAATAATAAAACACTGTAGATGGAACCAATACTAGTAATCTGTTCTTGAGAAGGTATGGGAAAATTGTATTACAGAACGTGAGTCTGACTAGTGAACAGTTGCACCTTTCGGTAAACAAATTGAGATTACCCCCTTATTATTAATGGTAGGAAAAACAATTTGGTATTATGTTAAAGCTCTAAGAATGTGCTACATGACTAATGAAAATAAATCGTCAATTTGTTGCATAATTACCCATTCATTCATAGAGAAACACCAAAAAAAAGTTTGAAAACATGATATTTTCTGCTTTTTGATTAATATAACTCAGAAGGAATATTGTATGTACGTGATATACTGCTACATAAAAAGTTTTCACCCCTTACTCTGTAATTTGGTGGCAAAAGGACCTTCTTATGTTAATTCTGTAGGAATTTATAACCGTTCAAAATTTACAGCACAAATTCTTAGATCGGCCATATTGATGACGTCATAACCTTGATTCCACAGCCCAGAGCTTCAGGGACTTTTAGTAGGTTAACTAGGCCATTAAACTGAGACTATTGCAAAAGGTTTCATCTCTTCTCTATTTTTTTTCCTGTTCAATTCATAAAGGTCCTGGACTATTAGTTGTCCTGCGTCCAATGCTTGAGCTACAATCATTTTGTCGCAGGTTTTTACCGTGACTTCCACACCTATTTACGAGCACCAATGTTAATTCACTGAATTTATAATCCTAAACGGACATGTACTATAATTACCATGTAATGTTCAAGTGGCAGGGAAATAAAGTGCAGAGATAATCAATTTTTATTTGCTAAGACAGTTATGTCTGTCCGTATTGTTAAAGTCTAGTCAAACTAACACACACACGCGTCCTGCGGGACCTACCAGCAAGTTGTAGGCTCTGGTTTCGACGCCAATGGACTCTGCGAGTGTCCTGTAGAGCGGGAAAGCAGGTCGTGGCATCAGGATATTCTGTCCCGGTGAGGCTAGGGCAGTTATGCTCAGGTCAAGGGCGCTCGAGCAGCCACTGCAGAGGACAACATCCTGCAACCAAGAAAAATATTGCGTCAAAAGAACGCGCAACGAGATGTGTAACTAAGATGACGAAGGAAGAAGATCCGAAGCCGTGGCCAGTAACACTCGTTAAGGTGTTAAAATGTAAATACTAAAACATAAACCCGAAAAAAGCTCTCAAGACTTTATTTTCATTATTCACTAGGAACTAAGCATTAGTGATGGAAAATCAGAAAATTTTCTGTCATTGTAAGTCCAACCTTTGGACTGAGTAAACATATAAACGTAAACATACTGACCTAGTTCAGAACAACAGATTTCGGCTTGAAATACACCAAGCCATACCTCATACAACATTGGTTAAAGAAGTAATGGAAATACGTCTATGGACAGATTAAATCTACGATACATGTAGATTCGCTATTCTAAAAGGAAGCGTGGATGTTCGACCATGGTCGAAATAGATCGCTGACTGACATAGCTCTTTAAGCACGTTCGTATCTTTGTTAGCCGTACTTGAAAGAAGCTTTGGGTTAGTAAGTTATTTGTTAACAACACACGAATGTAATTAGTAAACTTAGCTTAAGGACAAGAATTAGCAATTTACGATAAAAGGCAGATACGGAAATAAGTCTCATATAATTTCATTCATTGTGCATGCGATTCTTAAACCACCTAAAAAAAAAAAAGGAACGAATTGGCGCAGTACGTAGCAGAGTGCATTCGCATTTGGAGGATGGCGGTTCAAATCTGTCTCCAAGCAACCAGATTCAGGTTTTCCGTGATTTCCCTAAATCACTCCAGGCAAGTGCTGGGATTGTTCCTTTTCAAAGGGCACGACCGATTTCCATAAAATATCTAGGAGTAGATATAAGGAGGGATTTGAAATGGAACGACCAACCAATATATTGCTTCCTCCTACGTATATCCCGTGAAGCGATTATAAGGAGCCGACCGCGGTGGCCGAGGAGCCGGGCGCCGTGGCTCAGCGCGCCCGGTCAGAGGGCTCAACGGCCTCTGTAATAAAAAAAAAGCTGAGCCAACAACACACCGAACAAGAACGAACAAAAACGATCAGCGTCCGCAACGAAGAGAACTACCCATAGAAAAAAAAAAGAAAGAAAAAGAAAAAAAAGGGGACTGAGGCGCTCCAGTCACGGTCTGCACGGCAACTACGGTCGGGGGTTCGAATCCCCCCTCGGGCATGGATATTTGTGCTGTCCTAGTTCGTAAGTAGTTTGTAAGTTTAGGGACTGATGACCCTGTAGTTAAGTCCCATAAGCTTAACAAACTTTTTTTTAAATTTATTATAAGGATAAGATCAGAGAGATTAGGATCCACACGGAGACATACAGGCGATCACTTTTCCCGCGAACCATGAAAGACTGGAATAGGAGGAAGTGACAGTGATATGCAAAACATCCTCTACCACACACCGTGATGTGGATTTCGGAGTATGGATGTAAAAGTAATATACAATGGGCAGCGTTTCTTTGCAAGAAACACTCACGTTAAGGAACAGCATATGCGCTCTATACTGCAATTAATCACCTAAAAACACTCTCCTAGGCCGTTGATCGAAGAGATTAATAGCGGTAATGAGGGATTATGCAAATAGGGCACAGGATACATGTCGTGTAACATCTCTACCAGCCTCGAAATGGCCTCACCGTGTGAGAGATTGTGCAAGTTTCTTCAGGCATGCAGTACCCAGCTAAAACCATTCAAATTCAAATGTTCAAATGTTTGTTAAGCTTATGGGGTCATCAGTCCCTAAACTTACAAACTACTTATGAACAACTTACGAACTAGGACGGCACAAATATCCATGCCCCAAGGGGGATTCGAACCCCCGACCGTAGTGGCCGTGCACACCGTGACTGAAGCGCCTCAGTCACCTCGGCCACCGCGGCCGGCCTAAAACCATTCCTTGATGGCGGACCCCGAAGACTTTTCATCTGTCATTCCAAATAATTAGGCTATGTTTTAATGAGTTTAATATAGGTTGATTTAGCGGGCTAGTCGTTTTGAGATAATATGGCGTCATGTTCATTAATCCAGAAAAGTAGACCTATGGGCACAGTCTTGTCGTTCTGGAAGACGGGAGGATACAAAGAATATTCTTTGCAAATTAGAGTAATCCCTAAGCATCCAAGAATGGTGAAATAATGATCCTAGTTTTACTAGGTTTGATTCCATTGCGAGTCCAGATGTACCCAGCGACTTTGTTTTACTGTTGCAGAAAATTAGCACGCGCAATCGTTTATTTTGGATTCCACGTCTAGATTTCAACTATCGTGTCACAATATTCGGCGCAGTAAAATGTAATTTTAAACATTACACTCGCTTATATGTCCATACAGTCCCACTTGCACCGCTAATGAGTCAGCCTTCGCATGCAGGGCCCAAGTGGCGGTGCGTATAATTAGTGTGTTAAGCTGCTCCTACATTTAGGCAACCGCGGTATGCGCTTTACAACACTGCTGGGAAAATAAAAGAGGTCTGGAGAACGGAGTTGCAAGGTACAAAGAAACACAGCAGAGGACAGGAAATACTATTCTAACCTGACTATAGTAGATGCTGTAACTGACCACCATTCATCCCTTGGCACTTGTGAGGCTTGGTCAGCAAGTTGCTGAAGTCGAATCGGAGTTGGACAGTTGAAACTGCTACCATCTCATCCGAAATGTTTTGCTACAGTTCATGAAGACTACGAGGGTTGTTCCTATACACCTTAGACCTCGGAGCTCCCAACACAAAGTAATCGCACACTGACAGATCAGATGATCTGTGCGGTCAGCTAGGGCCGCAGCCAGACTGGGCTCTGCTGACAACTGTCAGACGTGAAAACTGTGTAAACTTACACCAAAGTTAGTTCTCTGTATGGGCAATTTCTCCAGCCTATTGGATGCAAGTGTAGGTGTTTCCCTCCTCCGTTAATGTTGTCACAAATGGTTTAAAAATGTCCCAGTCATTTTTCTTTGCCCCATCTGTATTACGAATAGATTAGGAATACATACTGAGTTTAGTATTAAATACATTGTTTACTGCACTGTAATATGCACAATTTGTGCTGTGTTAAACTGTAAAGTCGTTGGTAAGTGCAGTCCCAGCTTTGCGGAGAGGTCTTGCATGTGAGGTGCGACACTCAGATCCGGAACAACGATGCCCTATTTTTTTATGTTTGTTTGGTTTCTAATAGACTTAGTATTCGTGAAATACAAATTTTCAATGCAAATTGTATGTGAATGAGAGATTTTGTGGCACTAAGGAGGGCCGATTTGTTAGCTGCCGCCGGCCGCGGTGGCCGAGGAGACTAAGGCGCTCCAGTCACGGTCTGCACGGCAACTACGGTCGGGGGTTCGAATCCCCCCTCGGGCATGGATATTTGTGCCGTCCTTAGTTGTAAGTAGTTCATAAGTAGTTTGTAAGTTTAGGGACTGATGACCCCGTAGTTAAGTCCCATAGACTCTACAAACATTTGAACATTTGTCAGCTGCCCGGACAAATACGGAACAGAAGTAATGGGAAGAAAATTGTACTGACAATTTCCAGTCATTGTGCATGCGATTCTTAACACACCTAAGAAAACGGAACGAAGTGGCACAGTGGGTAGCAGACTGGACTCGTATTTGGGAGGATGGCGGTTCAAATCCGTCTCCAAGCAACCAGATTCTGGGTTTGCATGGTTTTCCTAAATCACTCCTGGCACGCCCGATTTCCTCCCTCATCTTTAACAAAACGTTCAGTTCTGGACAATTGAACAGATAGGACGCACTGCTACAGAGACTGATCCAACTAAGTTTCCATCGGGAAGAAAGAAGTCTATACTAGAGATGGTTAGGTCCAAGATTTTAAAGAATTCGGCTGCAGATCTGCATCCAGCTTTGCGGACTTGCATCCAGTTTCCGTGTCCACTGGGCGTGTGTGGGTCTAGCCCCACAGCCGGCTGGACAGACCATATCGGCGCAGTGAATCTGTACCCACTGGGCCTGTATGGGTCCAGCCGGTCGGACAGATCGTGTCTGTGTATAGAATAAGTGTCCACTAGACTTGTATTGGTTCGGCTTTACAATCGTGTTACTGGCCAGTGTCTTAAGTAATGATAAGCGAATATCTAAAATAATAGTTAAATACGCCCAAGTTTTGCTACAGTATGAAATGAATTGGAAATTAAGTAGAAGTAACTCGCCTCCTTCTTTCCAAACTTCACAGCTCTCCTGGGAACCTTGCAGGACAAGCATTCCTATTAGAAAGGATATGGTGGAGACATGGCTTATCTACAGCCTAGGGGATATTTCCAGAATGCTATCTTCACTTTACAGCTGAGTATGCGCTGATACGAAACTTGCTCCCAGAGGGCTCACGGTTCTTTCGTGAGTATGTGCGTGACGAACACGGCGCCCCCAGCTAATGCAGTCTTCCTTCCTTCTTTACTTCCCGGACTGCACTTCCTTTCGCCCTCCCCTCCTTTCCTATCTTCAATCCTTCCCCTCCCCACCGGGGGACTGATAACCTCAGTAGTTTAGTCCCCCTAACCCAAACAAAGAACCCAACCCAACCCAACCCTGATACGAAACTTCCTGACGAATTAAAACTGCGAGTTGAAACCGGGATTCGAACTTGGGACCTTTGCCTTCCGTGGGCAAGCGCTCTACCGACAGAGCTATCCCGGCACGCTTCGCAGTTCGTTCTCACAGCTTTACTTCCGCCAGTCAAATGTATTCACTTGGTGGGTAGGCTGTCTGCGAGGGATCGCTTGTGCTTGGTACTGTGCGTAAACGTTTTGCTTCACTGTATTACTAGCGGCAGTTGGAATGTCACAGGGTTCTGGTGGAGCTAGGGGAAAGCAATAGAGTAAACCTATTGTGGGTCCCTGGCCACTCGGGGATCAGTGGCAACGAACATGCCGACAGATTAGCCAGGATGGGGGCAGAGACTCCATTTATTGGACCGGAACCTGTCCTGACAATCACCAAGGCAATGATCAAATTGGAGCTACGTAAGTGGCTCAGAAGACAGCACGTAGAATATTGGACCAAAGTCCATCAACAAAAACATGGCAAGGTAATGATGCCAAAGCCTTGTTTTCAAAGAAGCTCTGCAATCCTGGGTCTGAACAGGAGAGAGAGATTAGACTCATGGTTGGATTGCTGACAGGCCATGGGAATTTCAAAAAACACCTACGTAGAATGGGAATAACAGAACAGGACCCTAAATGTAGGATCTGTGATGACGGTGATGAAACTGCATCACATCTGATCTTCGAATGCATTGCATTGGAGAGTAAAAGGCACTGAATATTTGGGACAACTAGACCCGAAGAAACTGTGTCTAATAAAGAACTGGTAAAGGGACTCCTTGCACTGTTCAAGCGCATTGGTTGGCTTTACTAGATATACAGGGAGCGACACTGCACAATGAACTTAGTTTCGGTGCGGGCAGTGGCGGGTTGGACCAAGTCTGTTTTGGCTTCCCTGGAAAAATCAAATCAAACCAAACACGGGAGTTGACTGTACCAGCTTCGCAAAACTTCAGGTATGCACTCTGGTGGGCGTTGTACACATTACAGAGCCGTTAAATGTAACGATCCACTCACTCACAATTGGTATGCATGTTAATGGAAATGAGATAATATTTATGGGTGCATCACTTTTTTGCCAGTGATTGTAATCTGTTAGGGTGACGAGGGATGGAGCTGCAGTGCTGAGAGATGGAAGAGGCAGAGGTGTGAGACCCAGGGTCAGGAAGCGGCAGCCAGGGACGAGACCACGTGGTGGACGCCAAGGCCGGCGCGCAGCGGCCGCTAACAGGTTCCGCGTGTTTGTCCGCGCCAGGGGCGTGCCGCCACGTGCGCTCGCGCTGCTCACTCCACTGCCCCCCCTCCCCCCCCCCCCTCGCCAGCAGTACGTGCCCTTTGTATCCCAAAGAAAGACGCTATTCCCTACTAAAATACGCTGCCAAACAATCAGGAGATCAGGTTACACATATACAATACTAGCTGAAAACCCGGCGTTGCCTAGGTATTTATGTATTTATTCCTGCCGTTTTTCAGGTATATATTCATTCGTATAAGGGCTGTACGTCTGTAAAATCTCTTGGGAATACAGTTGGTAGTAAAGAAGTAATAGATCAAACCTTGGTGCGTGATGGGGTGGCTTTCCATGAACGCCATTGTTCATGTGCTCATATCTCATGAACTATGTGTCGTACTGTGATACAATTTAGAAGGTACACTCAGATATATGCGTGTATACTATCTGTAAAATTTCCTGCAGCTACAATTCGTAAAAAATTATAAATTGTAACGTTATGCCGAAAGCAGTAGTTTTAGTCCATGAACAGCGGAACGTTACTGTTTACGTGCTCATATCTCATAAACTACGTGTCGGAATGTGATACAATTTAGAAACTACATACAACTATATATGTGTATACTGTCTGTAAAATTTCCTGTCGCTAAAATTTGTAGTCATACCGAGAGCCGTAGTTTTACTCCATAAACAGCAGAAAAGTAGTAAGCGGGAAACTTTTTTTCTTTCATCATTTTACTATGGTTTCCAGCGAGAAAAAGTTTAATAAAGGTTTAAATTATGTTTAAAGTTTGTTGCAAGTCGCTAAGTACTGTCATTCTCATACAGTGTGTTTCGAAAGTCTCGCCGCATTATATGGCATTTTTTGTTGTTGCGATTTCTGTTGGTTATGACGTAATATCTTTTGAACCATGTGCCGTATGTGATTCTTAACCATGTAGCAATGTTACCTCACGGTAAGGAATGTGTGTACCACATTAGGTTGAAATCGGTCCAGTGTTTTAGGACAAAATGAGTAGCATTGTCGCAAAATGCAACAGTTTTTCGCGCGTCTCATTGTTTATGATGTTATATCTCGTGAACTATATATCGTACGTGATTCTTACACTTACGGCGACCGTCCTCATGGATTGAAGCTTACGTATACAAAATTTCATAAAGATTGGATCAAAACTGTAGATTTGTATGCAACGCGTACAAACATACGGACACTCTGCTTTGTATATTAGATACACTCCTGACCATTAAAATTGCTACACCACGAAGAAGATGTGCTACAGACTCGAAATTTGACCGATAGCAAAAAGATGCTGTGATACGCAAATGATTAGCTTTTCAGAGCATTCACACAAGGTTGGTGCCGATGGCGACACCTACAAAGAGCTGACATGAGGAAAGTTACCAACCGATATCTCATACACAAACAGCAGTTGACCGGCGTTGGTGAAACGTTGTTGTAATGCCTCGTGTAAGGAGGAGAATTGCGTACCAACACGTTTCCGACTTTCATAAAGGTCGGATTGTAGCCTATCGCGATTGCGGTTTAGCCTATCGCGACAATGCTGCTCGCGTTGGTCGCGATCCAATGTCTGTTAACAGAATATGGAAATATGGAATCGGTGGGTTCAGGAGGGCAATACGGAACGCCGTGCTGGATCCCAACGGCCTCGTATCGCTAGCAGTCGAGATGAGAGGCATCTTATCCGCATGGTTGTAACGGATCGTGGAGCCACGTCTCAATCCCTGACTCAACATATGGGGACGTTTGCAAGACAACAACCATCTGCACGAATAGTTCGACAACGTTTGCAGCAGCATGGACTATCAGCTCGGAGACCATGGCTGCGGTTATCCTTGACGCTGCATCACAGACAGGAGCGCCTGCGATGGTGTACGCAAGCCTAACCTGGGTGCACGAATGGCAAAGCGTCGTTTTTTCGGATGGATCCAGGTTCTGTTTACAGCATCATGATGTCGCATCCGTGTTTGACGACATCGCGGAGAACGCACACTGAAAGCGTATATTCGTCATCGCTATACTAGCGTATCACCCGGCAAGATAGTACGGGGTGCCATTGGTTACACGTCTCGGTCACCTCTTGTTTACATCGACGGCACTTTGAACAGCGGCCGTTACATTTCAGATGTGTTACGACCCGTGACTCTACCCTTCATTCGATCCCTACGAAACCCTACATTTCAGCAGGATAATGCACGACCGCATGTTGCAGGTCCTGTACGGGCCTTTCTGGATACGAAAAATGTTCGACTGCTGCCCTGTCCAGCAAATTTTCCAGATCTCTCACCAATTGAAAACGTCCGGTCAATGGTTGCCGAGCTACTGGCTCGTCACAATAAGCCAGTTACTCCTCTTGATGAACTGTGGAATCGTGTTGAAGCTGCATGGGCATCTGTACCTGAACACGCCATCCAAGCTCTGTTTAAGTCAATACCCAGGCATTTCAAGGCTGTTATTACGGCCAGAGGTGGTTGTTCTGGGTTCTGATTTCTCAGGATCTATGCACCCAAATTGCGTGAAAATGTAATCACATGTCAGTACTAGTAATATATTTGTCCAATGAATACCCGTTTATCATCTGCATTTCTTCTTGGTGTACCAATTTTAATGGTCAGTAGTGTATATATGGTAACATATTTTTTTCAGATTGTGAGTGGTGAAGTACCATATTTTGCTGTCTCAAATCTTTACTTGAGGTTTAGATGGCGTTTACTTAGAGCGAGGCACCATGGGGCTACCATAATAGTGAAAAAGTTATTCTCGTTGCCGTCTAATATGGTATGTGATTTCCTCGGACGGGTAGTCAGTTGCACAACTGCGTGCCATAAACAGCATGACGTTATCAACCAGGTCTTGAGAGATGTTTGGTCATTCTTCCATGAATGCAATTTCCAGCTCTGCAACCGTTTTGGGAGGTTCTGGTCTGGCTGCAATGCTTCAGTCAAAGGCATCCAGACATGCTCAAACGGTTTTTTAGTCCGGTGAACAAGCTGGCCACTCCTTTCGTTCAATTTCCTCAGCTTCTAGCATTTTGTTCACCAGTGTAGTTCTGTGGATACGAACGTTATCGCCCACCAGAAGGAATTCATCTCCCTTGGTATCAGCGTAAGGTAAAACAGAAGATGGAAGGCCGTAACCAATAAAATCGCCATTCTGATTGACATAGAGCCCGCCAATACTGAGGCCTGCCCACACCATTCGTCCACCACGATGGTATGGTGATGTTTCCTGCACATATGCAGCGAACGACGATTGTTCTGCTGAACACAAAAGCTTGACTCATCTGTGAACAGAAACTAGCGCCATTCGTTACGAATCCAATGCTGATGTTCATTCGCCCAGTTTCTGCGGGCTAAACGGTGTCTTGATTTTAAAGTGATTAATGTGACACACACCACGGGTCTCCGTGGGCAGAGGCCACATTCCCGAATGCGATTTTAGACAGTTGACATTGCGCGTCCTGCTGCTGCCTGGAGGATGTGTTGAAGTTGAGTTGCAGTCGGCCTTCTGTCTGTACGGGCTGTTAACCAGAGATAACCGTCATTTCTCGCTGATGTTACCCATGGACTACCTTGGCCTTGCCTTCTTTTAAACGGTTCCTGTTGTCTGAAATCGCTTCCAGGTCCTGGAAACAATCTTTGGGATACTCCAGTAGCTGTAGCCACCTACTCTGGGTCTGTCCCACTTCCAAACTTCCTATCGCTGTCCATGGTATAGATTCAGGAATGTCAAGCACTACCTGCTCACTACACTATTTGAACTCAGCTGCTTGTGGAATTCGTTTATTAGAGTAAACACAAGTCAACACATCCTCTCAACAGCAACTTTCTGTTAATATCACCACTATCTCGACTGCAGTAATATTGTTGTCTTCACTCCGTAGAACCGACAGGCAAAAGTCGAACCATTTTCGTTCACTCTGCCAATGACAGTACTGTAGAACCTAAAAAATTTCAACTGATCCCCTAATTGTTTTGACCAGTGTAATATAAAGTGTTAATAAATAAAGTTTTCGTACGTGCAACTATATAAATAAGATTCAGAGAGCCCACATGCTTCGTCAGCAACAAACATAATAGGTTATTTGAATTAAAAGGTTTTCATCGATAAATGGCGTTACGAGGTTTACATTGCTTACTATAGATATCTTGACAACTGCATTGCAAAGGGGAGGCTGTATGTATGTAATCCTCATTACAGTGAAAGACTGCATAAACGCATTTAGCCTTTTCCGTGTTAAAAGAGCGCGGATATATTGGCAAGATAAAATAGTTAGGAAGGGGGAATGAGGACCTAGACAGCTGGTTTCCCACTTTACTATCAGCCTTTTTAACAGCAACATACTTGACATGTCTGTGCTCCTACAAGAGAATTTTTAGCTGGTAGTTTTCTGACTTACCACTTGAGTGCCCGATTTCGATGAATTCTTTTGTCTTTCACCTTCCTAGTAATCACAATAAATTCTAAAACTGACGATCTTCAATTTTGATACATCTGTTAAATCGTGCGTGGAATGCATGTACAGAATTATGTCTCGTGCACTGTTTCGTTGAGTACCTGCTGGTGAGGTTAGAGGCCAGTCGCGGAGATAGCGTTTTGAAGGTCTAGGGATTCAGCTGGAAGAGCCGAATTCTATGTCAACGTGACGTATCTCTGTTTGGGACTACGGCTGCGCAGCTCGACAGAGACGACATCTACATTGCTCACACACTAAGGAGTCAAAACTGTATCGGCTGCATAAGGGCGTATTGGTCAACTTTTAGAACACGACTCAGTAACAGTCCTACATAGCGTGGTGAGCATATCGCGCCCCCAGCCTATGTCTGTTCGCCGTATCATGTACCAACTACTTTCAGTTGGCATCACCAGGTTGATTGCACCTCGTTCTACTCCTTCCAGCAAGAAAAATCTCAGGCAATACCGAACCAGGAATTTCCACATAGCAGACAAGCATGGTGACGACTTAATCACGGAGGCAAACATTCTAGTATGTGAAACAGTTTATCGATCCCCCACTCTAGACCTCAATTTAGGAATCGGACATCGATACCTTTAGACATTTTTCGCAAGATCAGAGCACTCTCAAGGGAAAACTTCACTTTTTGACCATAAATAATTTCTCATAATAGGTAGCACTTGGTAGTCTAACATTTACCCATGATCCACCAAGCCATTGATCTTATTCCGCAAGTACCATGCAAATTGTCTTCCATATAGGGTTAGAATCCAATATAATATTTCAGTTGGATTACTACCACCACTCCCGGCACACCACCACCAGCATCACCACCACCACACTACCAGCACAACCAAACAGTGAAACAACTAATATGACGCCGACACCAGTCGTTCACAGCTACCTGGCGCCACATCGTGATGTCGGGACATACTTTCGTTAACAGCTGTGGTTACACCCATTGCCTTGAAAGCTTTTTTCCCGTTATGGTCAAGATGAACTTTCCATAACGCGGACGTCGAAGCCAAGCTTTTAATTCTGAGGTCGAGTTGCATTCAAATCAGCTTTGCTGTTCTGGTTACCTTGGCCTCAACGTGCACTTTGTCTGTCGACGAATACCTCGCCACTGCTTCACGTGCATCCAGATGACCTGCGTATAAGAATACTTCTATTAGTGCAGCACAGCATCTGTTGGACGGTGAACGTCAGTCCTTACATTAGGTACTTTATAGGTGGGCGGGTGGACTGTACTGTTTCAGAGGCAGGTCTGAGGTTTCCATATCCTTTACACCTACTGTTAGAGTCACAAAGATTATAACTAACTTGTAGACGTAATAGAACCCAGCAGTCAATTCCTCTGTTTTGCATTTGCAGCCAATAATGAAAGCGAATATTTTTATTACATCGTTGATAGTGCATAAACGTCAGAATCTTTGACTATTCTACGTTGACATCTTCCTCCTTTTGAAGACATTTTGTCCACTGTGCTTATAATAATTACAGAAACAATGTTTCACTTTGTGTCTCTAATAAAATAAAAAAAAAAAAAAATCCGAAGATTTGGTGGCATGTAAAACGCCTGAACTTCAAGGTGGACCAAATAGCATTGACCCGAAAAGTGATTGCGGCATTTTATTATAAATTAATCAAAACAACAAAAAGTATCTTTAGAAATAGGAAGAAATACAATCATGTACGAGAGTAGTGCGTTAAGTAAATGTAACTAGATTAACGTATTTAGTGTTGAAATTTTTTTCATTTTCCAGGTCACTGCTGTTTTGAACACCCAAACCGCTATCGCCACAACCTACCTCTGCCTGTGTGTGCTGCTACTTGTTTATTAACGTAAAAGGTACCATGCAGAACTGTTAATAGGGAAACTGGTTGATTGTCGGTGTGAGAGTAAAGGCGACACTAACCAACAGACGGGCCGTAGCCGTGGTAGCTGCCGGAGTCGATGCTGTCATGCAGCGCCTTCACCACTTCCGGCGCCGGACGAAGGTTGCCGAATGTCGTGGGATCACCTGAAACAAAGTTTGTTTGTTACTAGTCTTATCCATGTTGCTTCGTTCTCGTGTGTGTTCATCATATACGCGTAGAATACACACATGGTTGCACTTGTGATATTTGATTCACAATTAACAATTAAGAGTTGCTGTTATTCATATACACTACTGGCCATTAAATTGCTACAACAAGAGGAAATGTAGATGATAAACGGGTATTAATTGGACAAATATACTAGAACTGAGATTTGATTACATTTTCACGCAATTTTAGTGCATAGATCCTGAGAAATCTGTACCCAAAACAACCAACTCTGGCCGTAATAACGGCCTTGATACGCCTGGGAATTGAGTCTGAGTTTGGATGGCGTGTACAGGTACAGATGCCCATGCATCTTCAACACGATACCACAGTTCAACCCCGTACCATCACGCCGGGTGATACGCCAGTATGGCGATGACGAATATACGCTTTCAATGTGCGTTCTCCGCGATGTCGCCACACACGGATGCGACATCATGATGCTGTAAACAGAACCTGGATTCATCCGAAAAAATGACGTTTTGTCATTCGTGCACCCACGTTCGTCGTTGTGTGCACCATTGCAGGCGCTCTTGTCTGTGATGCAGCGTCAGGGGTAACCGCAGCCATGGTCTTCGAGCTGATAGACCATGCTATTGCAAACGTCGTCGAACTGTTCATGCAGATGGTTGCTGTCTTGCAAACGTCCCCATCTGTTGAGTCAGGGATCGAGACGTGGCTGCACGATCCGTTACAACCATACGGATAAGATGCCTGTTATCTCGACTGCTAGTGATACGAGGCCATTGGGATCCAGCACAGCGTTCCGTATTGCCCTCCTGAACCCACCGATTCCGTATTCTGCTAACAGCCATTGGATCGCGACCAACGCGAGCAGCAATGTCGCGATACGATAAACCACAATCGCGATAGGCTACAATCCGACCTTTATCAAAGTCGGAAACGTGATGATACTCATTTCCCCTCCTTACATGAGGTATCACAACAATGTTTCACCAGGCAACGCTGGTCAACTGCGGTTTGTGTATGAGAAATCGGCTGGAAACTTTCCTCATGTCAGCACGTTGTGGGTATCGCCACCTGCGCCAACCTTGTGTGAATGCCCTGAAAAGCTAATCATTCGCATATCACAGCATCTTCTTCCTGTCTGTTAAATTTCGCGTCTGCAGCACGTCATGTTCGTGGTGTAGCAATTTTAATAGCCAGGAGTGAAAAATTTTAACTTTTTTTCCCTTAGCTATAGTATTTACCCACCCCCATGAACCACAGTCATTGCCGTGGTGGGGTGGCTTGCGTGCCTCAACGATGCAGATAGCCGTACCGTAGGTGCAACCACAGCGGAGGGGTATCTGTGGAGGGGCCAGACAAACGTGTGGTTCCTGAAGAGGGGCAGCAGCCTTTTCAGTTACAGGGGCAACAGTCTGGATGATTGACTGAGCTGGCCTTGTAACACCAGCTAACATGGCTTGCCATGCAGTTACTGCGAACGGCTGAAAGCGAGGGGAACCTACAGTCGTTACTTTTTCCGAGGACATGCAGCTCTACTGTATGACTATATGATGATGGCATCCTCTCGGGTAAAATATTCCGGAGGTAAAATAGTCCCCCATTCGGATCTCCGGGCGGGGACTACTCAGGAGGATGTGATCATCAGGAATTCTACGGATAATGCCATTCTACGGCATTCTACGGATCGGAGCGTGGAATGTTAGATCCCTTAATCGGGTAGGAAAATTAGAAAATTTAAAAAGGGAAATGGATAGGTTGCAGTTAGATATAGTGGGGATTAGTGAAGTTCGGTGGCAGGAAGAACAGGATTTCTGGTCAGGTGAGTACAGGATTATAAATACAAAATCAGTTGGGGGTATCACAGGAGTAGGATTGATAATGAATAAGAAAATAGGAATGCGGGTAAACTACTATGACCAGCACAGCGATCGCATTATCATTGTCAAGATAGATACGAAGCCAACACCGACAACAGTAGTACAGGTTTATATGCCAACTAGCTCTGCTGATGATGAGGAGATCGAAGAAATATATGAGGAGCTAAAGGAAATTATTCAGACAGTTAAGGGAGAGGAAAACTTAATTGTGATGGGACACTGGAATTCAGTAGTAGGAAAAGGAAGAGAAGAAAAAATAATAGGTGAATATGGATTGGGCAGGAGGAATGAAAGAAGAAGTCGATTGGTAGAATTTTGCACGGAACATGATTTAATCGTAACAAACACGTGGTTTAAGAATCACAAAAGAAGGTTGTATACATGGAAGAGACCAGGAGACACCGAAAGCTATCAGATAGATTTTATAATGGTAAGACATAGGTACCGGAACCAGGTTATAAACTGCAGGACATACCCAGCGGAAGATATAGACTCTGACCATAACTTGTTGGTTATGAACTGTAGGCTGAAACTGAAGAAACTACAAAAAGGTAGGAAAATAAGGAGATGGGACTTAGATAAATTGAAGGAAAGTGAAGTTCTGGAGAATTTCAGAGGGAGATTTAGGCAACAATTGACAGAAACAGGGGGAAATAAAACAGTAGAAGAGGAATGGGTAGCATTGAGAGATGAAATAGTGAAGGCAGCGGAGGAAAAAATAGGTAGAAAGGCAAGACCTACAAAAAATCCATGGATATCACAGGAAATACTAAAGTTAATTGATGAAAGGAGAAAATATAAAAAAGCAGTAAATGAAATAGGCAAAATGGAGTACAGACGACTAAAAAATGAGATTGACAGGAAGTGCAAAATGGCTAAGCAGGAGTGGCTAGAAGCCAAATGCAAATCTGTAGAAGAATGTATAGCAAGGGGAAAAGTAGATACCGCCTACAGGAAAATAAAAGAGACATTTGGGGACAAGAAAAGCAACTCTACGAATATCAAGAACTCAGATGGGAAACCAGTTCTCAGCAAAGAAGGGAAAGCTGAAAGGTGGAAGGAGTACATAGAGCAGCTCTACAAAGGAAATGAACTTAGAGACGATGTTATAGGAAGGGAAGAGGAAGTAGATCAAGATGAAATAGGAGATACTATACTGAGAGATGAATTTGACAGAGCCTTGAAAGACCTAAGTCGGAACAAGGCCCCAGGAGTAGATGACATACCCTCAGAGCTACTAAAGTCTCTGGGAGAGCCAGCCATGACAAGACTATTTGAACTGGTGTGTAGGAGGTATGAGACAGGCGAAATGCCCTCAGACTTTAAGGAAGGAAAGCAAGGCGAAATTTGGATAAGGCATTAAGGTTCAAATTGAAGAATGAAGAAATAAAAACTTTGCGTTTCAAAATAATTCTGTCAGAGACAGCAAAGGACCTGTGAGAGTAACTGAATGGAATGGACAGTGTGTTGAAAGGAGCGTATAAGATGGGTATTAGCAAGAGCAAAACAAAGGTAATGGAATGTAGTTTCTTAAAATGAAGTGATGCTAAAGGAATTAGATTAGGTAACGAAACAATAACGGTGGTAGATGAATTTTCTTACTTGGGCAGTAAAATAATATACATTGGTCGGAGTAAAGAGGATATAAAATGTAAAATGTCAATGGGAAGAAAATCGGTTGTGAAAAAGAAAAATTTGTTAACAATAATTTAAGTGTAAAGATGTATTTTCTTAAGGCATTTGTGTGGAGTGTTGATTTTGTACAGTTGTGAAACGTAGACGATAACTAGTTCAGACAGGAAGGGGGAAGAAGCTTTTGAAATGTGGTACTACAGAAGAATGCTGAAGATTAGATGGGTAGATCGCGTAACTTATTGGGGAGAAAAAGATTTTCTGTCGTAACTTGACCAAAAGAAGGGCTCGATTGCTAGGACACACTCTTAGACATCAAGAAATCTTGAATTTAGCATTCGAGAGAAGTGTGTGAAGTAAAACTCGCAGAGGGAGACCAAGAGACGAATACAGTAAGCAGATTCTACATCTACATCTACATAGATACTCTGCAAATCACATTCAAGTGCCTGGCGCCGGCCGCGGTGGCCGAGGTGACTGAGGCGCTCCAGTCACGGTCAGCACGGCCACTACGGTCGGGGGTTCGAATCCCCCCTCGGGCATGGATATTTGTGCCGTCTTTAGTCGTAGCTAGTTCATAAGTAGTTTGTACGCTTAGGGTCTGATGACCCCGTAGTTAAGTCCCATAAGTTGTACAAACATTTGAACATTTCAAGTGCCTGGCAGAGGGTTCATTAACCACTTTCATAACTTTTCTCTACCGTTCCATTCTCTAATAGCGCGCGGGAAGAAAGAACACCTAAATCGTTCCGTTTTCGATCTGATTTCTCTTATTTTATTGGGATGGTCATGTCTCCCTAAGTAGGTGGGTGCTTGCAAAATATTTTCACATTCAGAACTAAAAGTCGGTGATTGAAACTTCGCAAACAGATCACGCCGCAATGAATAACGTCTTTCTTTTAATGATTTCCACCCCAATTCGTGCAACATTTCCGTGACGCTTTCCCCCCCGTAACGTGATAAAACAAAACGAGCTGCCCTTCTCTGAACCTTCTCAGTGTCTTCCGTCAGTCCCACCTGGTGAGGGTCCCACAAGGGGCAACAGTACTCCAGGAGAGGACGCACAAGTGTGATGTAGGCAGTCTCTTTGGTGGAGCTGGTGCATCTTCGAAGCGTTCTGCCGATGAAACGTAACCTTTGGTTCGCCTTCCCCACAATATTTTCTGTGTGTTCTCTCCAGTCAAAGTTGTTCGTTATTGTAACTCCTAGGTATTTGGTAGAATTTACGACCTTTAGATTTGACTGATTTATCGCGTAATTGAAGTTCAGCGGATTTCTTTTAGTGGTTATGTGTATTACTTCACACTTTTCTTTATTTAGTGTCAATTGCCAATTTTCGCACCATGCAGAAATTTTGTCTAAATCGCTTTGCAGTTGCTTTTGATCCTCAAATGACTTCACAAACCGATAAACGACAGCATCATCCGCGAACAGTCTAAAGGAGCTATTCAGATTGTCTCCTAAATCGTTTATAAACACGAGGAAGAGTAGGGGACCTATAACGCTTCCCTGTGGAACGCCAGATATCACTTCTGTTTTACTCGATGGCTTACCGTCAATTACAACGAACTGTGTCCTTTCTGATAGTAAATCGTGAATCCAATCGCACAATTGGGGAGATATTCCATAAGCACGCAATTTCATAAGAAGCCGCTTGTGGGGTACAGTGTCAAAAGCCTTTCTGAAATCCAGAAATATGGAACCGATTTGAGATCCCTTGTCGATGGTACTTAACACTTCATGTGAATAAAGGGCAAGCTGTGTTTCGCAAGAGTGATACTTTCTGAATCCGTGTTGACTACTGGTTAATAGGTCGTTCTCTTCGAGATAGTTCATAATATTCGAACAAAGTATATGTTCCAAAATCCTACTGCAAATCGACGTCAATGAGAGAGGCCTGTTATTTTGGGGCTCACTCCTATTGCCTTTCTTGAATATTGGAGTAACTTGGGCAACTTTCCAGTCTTTGCGTACGGATCTTTCGCTGAGTGACCGGTTGTAAATTATAGCTAAGTATGGAGCTATTGCATCAGCATACTCTGAGAGGAATCTAGATGGTATACAATCTGGCCCGGAAGATTTATTTTTGTTTAGTGACTTAAGTTGTTTTACTACTCCAGGAACATCTACTTCTAAGTTTCGCATGCTGGCAGCTGTTCTTGGATTGAATACTGGAGTGTTCACTTCGTCTTCTTTGGTGAAAGAATTTCGGAAAGCTGTGTTTAGTAATTCAGCCTTAGCAGTACTATCATCGGTAGTATTACCATTGCTATCGCGTAGTGAAGGTATTGTTTGTGTTTTGCCGCTAGTGTACTTCACATATGACCAGAATTTCTTTGAATTTTCTGCAAGATTACGAGACAGGATTTCGTTATGGTAACTACTATAGGCTTCTCGCATTAAAGTCCGCGCTAGGTTGCGGGTTTCAGTAAAAGATTGCCAGTCTTGTGGATTCTGTGTCTTTTTAAATTTGGCATGCGTTTTTCTTTGTTTCTGCAATAGTGATCTGACCTGTTTTGTGTACCACGAGGGGTCAGCCCCCTCTTTTATTAATTTATTTGGTATAAATCTCTCGATTGCTACTGATATTATGTCTTTGAAAGTAAGCCACAACTGATCTACACTCGCATTTTTAGTTTTGAAAGACTGGAGACTATCACTCAGGAAAGCGCGAAGCGAATTTTTATCTGCTTTATTGAATAGATATATTTTTCGTTTATTTTTGGCGCATTTGGGCATTTCGACATTCAGTCTCGCTACTACAACTCGATGTTCGCTAATTCCTGTATCTGTTTTGATGCTCTTTACTAGCTCAGGATTATTTGTTGCTAGGAGATCAAGGGTATTTTCGCTACCACTTACTATTCTAGTCGGTTCATGAACTAACTGTTCGAAGTAGTTTTCAGAAAAAGCATTCAGAACTAGTTCGGACGATGTTTTATATTTGCCGCCGGTTTTGAACACGTAATTATGCCAACATATCGAGGGCAAATTAAAGTCGCCACCGATTATAACAGTATGCTTCAGATACCTATTTGAAATGTGATTCAAGCTTTCTTTGAACATTTCGGCAACCACAACGTCTGAGTCAGGGGCCGATAAAAAGATCCTATTATTAATTTATTCCGGTTGTCAAGAATAACCTCTATCCAGACCAACTCACAGGAAGTTGTTGTTGTTGTTGTGGTCTTCAGTCCAGAGACTGGTTTGATGCAGCTCTCCACCCTACTCTATCCTGAGCAAGCCTTTTCATCTCCTCATAAGAACGACAACCCACATCCACTTGAATCTGCTTATTATACGCGTCTCTTGGTCTCCCTCTGCGATTTTTACCCCACACACTTCCCTCCAATGCTAAATTCACAATTCCATGATGTCTAAGAATGTGTCCTACCAATCTATCCCTTCTTTTAGTCAAGGTATGCCAGAAATTTCTTTTCTCCCCAATTCGGTTCAGTACCTCCTCATTAGTTACGCGATCCACCCACCTAATCTTCAGCATTCTTCTGTAGCACCACATTTCAAAAGCCTCTATCCTCTTTCTGTCCACACTGCTTATCGTCCATGTTTCACTCCCATACAAGGCAACACTCCATACATATGCCTTCAGAAAGGACTTCCTTAGGCTTAAATCAATATTAGATGTTAACAAATTTCTCTTTTTCAAAAACGCCTTTCTACCCATTGCCATTCTGCATTTTATATCCTCTGTACTGCGACCATCATTTGTTATTTTACTGCCCAAGTAACAAAACTCATCTACCTCCTTTATTGTTTCGTTACCTAATCTAATTCCTTCAGCATCACCTGATTTTCTTACACTGCACTCCATTACCCTAGTTTTACTCTTGTTAATGTTCATCTTATATGCACCTTTCAGCACACTGTCCATTCCGTTCAATTGCTCTTGCAGGTCATTTGCTGTATCTGACAGAATGACTATGTCGTCGGCAAAACGCAATGTTTTCAATTCTTCACCCTGAACTTTAATTCCTTCTCCAAATTTCTCCTTGCTTTCCTTTATAGCTTGCTCAATGTACAAATTGAACAACATTGGGGAAAGGCTACAACCCTGTCTTACTCCCTTTCCAACCACTGCATCCCTTTCATGCCCTTCAACTCTGACAACCGCAGTCTGGTTTTTGTACAAGTTGTAAATAACCTTACGCTCCCTATATTTTACTCCTGCTTGCTTCAGAACTTGAAATAGTTTGTTCCAATCAACATTGTCAAAAGCCTTCTCCAAATCTACAAAAGCTAGAAATGTTGGTTTGCCTTTTCTTAATCTATCTTCTAGGATAAGCCGTAAAGTGAGTATTGCCTCCCGTGTTCCTACATTTCTCCTGAACCCAAACTGATCTTCCCCGAGGTCGGCTTCTACCAGCTTTTCCATCCTTCTGTATATAATTCGTGTTAATATTTTGCAACCATGACTTATTAAACTGATGGTTCTGTAGTTTTCACACCTGTCTGCACCCGCTTTCTTTGGAATGGGGATTATTACATTTTTCTTAAAGTCTGAGGGTACCTCACCTGACTCATACATCTTACACACAATGTGAAACAATTTTGTCATGGCTGGTTCTCCCAGAGACTTCAGTAGCTCTGACGGGATATCATCTACTCCAGGGGCCTTGTTTCGACTTAGATCTTTCAGTGCTCTGTCAAATTCATCTCTCAGTATAATATCTCCTATTTCATCATCATCTACATCCTCTTCCCTTCCTACAATAGTGTCTCGAATTTCATTTCCTTTGTAGAGCCCCTCTATATACTCTTTCCACCTTTCAGCTTTCCCTTCTTTGCTGAGAACCGGCTTTCCATCAGTGTCCCTGACATTCATAGAGCTGCCCTTCCTATCGCCAAATGTTTCTTTTATTTTCCGGTAGGCTGTATCTATTTTTCCCCTATTTATACATTCTTCTACATCCTTGCATTTGCCTTCTAGCCATTCCTGCTTAGCCATTTTGCACTTCCTGTCAATCTCATTTCTTAGTCGTCTGTACTCCATTTTGCCTGTTTCATTTACTGCATTTTTATATTTTCTCCTTTCATCTATTAAATTTAGTATCTCCTGTGATATCCAAGGATTTTTTGTAGGTCTTGCCTTCCTACCTATTTTGTCCTCTGCTGCCTTCACTATTTCATCTCTCAATTTTACCCATTCCTCCTCAACTGTTTTATTTTCCCCTGTTTCTGTCAATTGTTGCCTGAAGCTCCCTCTGAAATTCTTAAGAACTTCAGGTTCCTTCAATTTATCCAGGTCCCATCTCCTTATTTTCCTACCTTTCTGTAGTTTCTTCAGTTTCAGCCTACAGTTCATAACCAACAAGTTATGGTCAGAGTCTATGTCTGCCCCTGGGTATGTCCTACACTTCAAAACCTGGTTCCGAAATCTATGTCTTACCATTATAAAATCTATCTGGTATCTCCCGGTGTCTCCTGGTCTCTTCCACGTATACAACCTTCTTTTGTGATTCTTAAACCAGGTGTTTGTTATAACTAAATTATGTTCCGTGCAAAATTCTACCAGGCGGCTTCCTCTTTCATTCCTTTTGCCCAGACCATATTCACCCACTATCTTCCCTTCCCTTCCTTGTCCTACTACCGAATTCCAGTCTCCCATAACAATTAAGTTTTCCTCTCCCTTAATTGTCTGAATAATTTCCTTTAGCTCCTCATATATTTCTTCGATTTCCTCATCATCGGCAGAGCTAGTTGGCATATAAACCTGTACTACTGTTGTCGGTGTTGGCTTCGTATCTATCTTGACAATGATAATGCGATCGCTGTGCTGGTCATAGTAGTTTACACGCATTCCTATTTTCTTATTCATTATCAATCCTACTCCTGTGATACTCCCAACTGATTTTGTATTTATAATCCTGTAGTCACCTGACCAGAAATCCTGTTCATCCTGCCACCGAACTTCACTAATCCCCACTATATCTAACTTCAACCTATCCATTTCCCTTTTTAAATTTTCTAATTTTCCTACTCGATTAAGGGATCTAACATTCCACGCTCCGACCCGTAGAATGCCAGTATTGTCTTTCCTGATGATCACATCCTCTTGAGTAGTCCCCGCCCGGAGATCCGAATGGGGGACTATTTTACCTCCGGAATATTTTACCCGAGAGGATGCCATCATCATATGTTCATACAGTAGAGCTGCATGTCCTCGGGAAAAATAACGGCTGTAGTTTCCCCTTGCTTTCAGCCGTTCGCAGTAGCTGTGTGGCAAAGCCGCATTAGCTGATGTTACAAGGCCAGCTCAGTCAATCATCCAGACTGTTGCCCCTGTAACTACTGAAAAGGCTGCTGCCCCTCTTCAGGAACCACACGTTTGTCTGGCCTCTCCACAGATACCCCTCCGCTGTGGTTGCACCTACGGTACGGCTATCTGTATCGTTGAGGCACGCAAGCCACCCCACCTCGGCAATGTCTGTGGTTCATGAAGTATCTCATGAAGTGTCTCAATTTCGCTGCAGGATAAACCGTTAGTAACAGCAATAAACACTCCACCACCTATTTTATTTATTCTATCCTTTCTGAAGACCATTTGGCCCTTTGAAAAAATTTCGGCCGAACTTATCTCAGGCGTCAGCCAGCTTTCAGAACCTATAACGATTTGTGCCTCATTCAAATAGATGTGGGTTGCCGTTTTTATGAGAAGATTGAAAGACTTGCTTAGGATAGAGTAGCGTGGAGAGCTGTATCAAATGTCTCGGGACTGATGATCACAACATCAACAACGGCATCAAAGCACATATTATAGTCGTAATTAATGTACCTTTCAGTCGTTACTAACTTCTTGTTGGTTTTCGCCGTGTTTTTATTTATTGTCCTAACGGTACCTGTAGATCAACATTCCTCGTGAGCCTCGGACTGCAGCGAAATGCTCGTCCCGTGCAGGCGAAAAGCTGTCCTGCTGACCCCGAACAGCCCACAGCCGAGGTGACGAAATTTCAGCGGGGGAGTCGTCAGGGCTCCACAGCGCCCCGTTCCCTAACTCCGCTTGCGGACAAGAGCCATTCAGTGTACACACTGCTCAAAACAGTCAGGGGATCAATGAGATATCATAAACAACATACGTATCGTAACAGATTTTATTCAGATATTGGCTAAATTGTTATTTGTGCGTGATAAAGTACGATATTTTGCTGTCTCAACTCTTTACTTGACGTTTACATGGCATTTACTTAGAGCGAGGCACCATGGCGCAACCATAATAGTGAAAAAGTAATACTCGTTGCCCTCTAATACGGCGTGTGATCAGTTCGGACGGCCAGTATAATTGCACACCTGTTGTGGATGGACAGTAGAGGTTATCAATCAACACTTGAGGGATATTTGGCCATTCTTCCATGGGCCCAATATCCAGCTAAGCAACTGTTGTGGGAGATGTTGGTCTGGCTGCAATGCATCTACCAAGAGCACCCCACACATACTCAGTTGGGTTAAGTCCTGTGAACATCTGGCCACTCCATTCGTTCAATTCGCTCAGCTTCTAGCATGTTGTCCACCAGTGTAGTTCTGTGGATACGAGCGTTGTCGTCCACCAGAAGGAACCAATCTCTTATGGCACCAGCGTAGAGCACAACAAAAGGTCGAAGGATCTCGTCTTTAAATCTCTGAGCAGTCAAAGCGCCATTCTGAACGACACAGAGGCGCGGACTTCCGGCAATACTGATCCTGTCCACACCATTCGTCCACTACCATGATATGGGGATGTTTCCTGCACAGAATCAGGATTGTCCCACGTTCTCTCCAGATGACGAAACTACGCTTTTCCAACTGAACACAAAATCTACATCTACATCTACATGGGATACTCTGCAAATCACATTTAAGTGCCTGGCAGAGGGTTCATCGAACCACCGTTATACTATTTTACCTCCCATTCCATTCTCGAATAGCGCGCGGGAATAATGAACACCTGAATCTCTCCGTTCGGGCTCTGATTTCACGTATTTTATTCTGATGATCATTTCTACCTATGTAATTGGGAGTCAACAATATATTTTCGCATTCGGAGGAGAATGTTGGCGATTGTAGTTTCGTAAGTAGCCCACGCCGCAGCGATAAACGCCGTTGTTGTAATGATTCCCATCCCAGATCCTGTATCATTTCCGTAACGCTGTCTCCCCTGTATCGGGGACAATATGAAACGAGCTGCCCTTCTTTGGACCCTTTCGATATCTTCCGTCAAACCCACCTGATAAGGATCCCACACTGGGCTGCAATACTCCAAATATGGACGGACAAGCGTAGTGTATGCAGTTTCTTTATTATTTCTATTGCATCTTTTAAGGGTTCTGCCAATAAAACGCAGTCACTGGTTCGCCTTTCCCACGACATTATCTACGTGTTCTTTCCAATTTAAATCAGAAGTAATTGTAATTGCTAGGTATTTTGTGGAGTTTACGGCTTTCACACTTGATTGATTTATCATGTAAACAAATTTTAACGGATTTCTTTTCGTACTCATGTGGACGACTTCACATTTCTCATTATTTAGAGTTAACTGTCAATTCTTACACCATACTGATATCTTATTCAAATCGTTTTGCAGTTGGTTTTGATCTTCAGATGATTTTACTAGACGGTAAATGACGGCGTCATCTGCAAACAACCTAAGAGAGCTACTTAGATTTTCCCCTAAATAGTATATGTAAATAAGGAACAGCAGAGGACCAATAACACTACCCTGTGGAACGCCCATGTAAATAAGGAACAGCAGAGGACCAATAACACTACCATGTGGAACGCCCGAAATCACCTCCGTTTTAGTCGATGCCTTTCCATCGATTACTACAATCTGTGTCCTCTCTGAGAGGAAATCCCCTATCCAGTCGCAAATTTGTGGCGATATACCGTAACCACGCAATTTGATTAAAAGCCTTTTGTGAGGTACGGTGTCAAAAGCCTTCTGGAAATCAAGAAATACTGAATCAATTTGCGAACCCTTGTCGATAGCACACATCATTTTGTGTGAGTAAAGAGCTAGTTGTGTTTCACATGAACGATATTTTCTAAATTCATGTTGACCTTGGGCCAATAGATCATTCTGTTCGAGATAATTCATAATATTTGAATACAGGATATGTTCCAAAACCCTGCTGCAAATTGAAGTCAATGAAATAGGCCTGTAGTTTAGTGAGTTACTCCTACTGCCTTTCTTGAATATAGGTGTGACCTGTGCAACTTTCCAATCTTTTAGTACAGATCCTTCTTTGAGAGAGCGGTTGTATATGGCTGTTAAGTAAGGAACTATCGCTTCAGCATAATCAGAAAGAAATCTAATGGGTATACAATCCGGACCAGAAGACTTGTTCTTGTTAAGTGATTTTAGTTGCTTCACTACTCCGATAATATCTACTTCTACGTTACTCATCTGTGAACAGAACCCGGCGCCAATCGTTATGACTCTAATCTTGATGTTCTTCCGTCCAGTTTCTGTTGGCTAAACGGTGTCATGGTTTTTTATGGGACACTCACCGTAGGCCTCCATTTGTAGAGGCCACCTTCCCGAAGGCGATTTCGGACTGATTGTGTTGATATAGCGCGTCCTGTTGCTGCTTGTAGGCAGTGTTGCAGCTGAGTTGCATTCAGCCTCCTGTCGCGACTGGCCAACGGGTCATCTCTTGCTGATGTTATCCACGGACAACCTTGGCCTTTCATTATTTTAACTCTTCCTTTCGTCTGAAATCGCGTCCAAGTCCTGGAAATTACACTCAGGGGCTCTCCAATAGCTGCTGCCACCTCTGTCTGTGTCTGTCCCGCTTCCAACCTTCCTATGGCTCTCTATGCCGTAGCTTCGAGTAAGTCACTACACTACACTATCTGAACTTACCGGCTTATGTAATACTTTTGGTGGAGTAAACACAAGTCAACACCAATCCCACCTGTAGCAACTTTCTGTTAATACCACTATCTCGGTTGCCGTAATGTTGTTGTCACCAGTCTATAGAATCGAAAATAAAGACGTCGAAGCATTTAGTCTGCCGATGACAGTTTTTCAGAACATAGATATCTCAACTGATTCCCTAATTGTCTTGACCAGTGTATGTAGTATAGCAAACCCAGGAGCTATGCAAGTTACTACGTGTGTGTTTAGTACAAGTAGTCCTTAAACCGGTAATAATATATAAAACAGTTGTTGTCCCTCCAATCACTCTTTCATTCATTCGTTCATGATCAATGAATAACATCACCAAGGTGATCGTTCTGGGACGCTTGGCGTGAAAACTGATATTTAACGTCAACAGGAAGAATAGCGGCGCTTGCTTATGAATAAAGGAAAGGTTCATTAATGTTCGATTACGGAAATGGCAACGAAGCACTGGAAGTAGTCATAACCGTAAAATATCTTGGTACGTGGGTCGGAAGCGATTTATTTGGACGCAAAAAAGTAATAGCAGATACGTCACATTTCGAATTAATATGGCCAAAGGAGATGAACAGGGCCAGCATGATGAGAGCGAAAGAGCGGTGAGGGAAGGAGGAGGGTAGGTAGACATGCATAGAGAGAGGGGTTTGCAGGTTTCCAGCTGAAGACCACAACAACAATAATTACGCTTTTACTCAACAAAAAATAACGAATGAATAATAATCATTGGAAAACGAGTTTAGATCATTGAATCATCATCTAATACTATAAAGAGAAAGTAATTTGACGTCACGTAAAAGATCTGAAATCCGAGAACTACCGTTTCAAGAAGATATTATATTCAAACTATGTATTTCATATGATAACCACAATGATGAAAGAAGTTGTTAATAGATAGTAGTATACACACAGCGACGGAGCAAGATTACATTTTCTAAATATGTTTAAGAGATGTGGAGTCTGCATGGATTATTATTATTATTGCCGAAATGAGAACGGTGAACGTTCATTACGAGCGGACTAAGAAAACTGGAATAACGATATAACGAGAGAAAGAGAGAGAGAGAGAGAGAGAGAAGTGAAAGGTGGAAAGAGGGGTATAGGTGAGGATAACGTGGCAAGGTGTGACGGCTACATCGCTGTTGTTTCATCATCTCCTCGGCGCCGTCTCAAGTCTTTGAACTCGCCGAGGCCATGTGCAAGGCCGCTAGTCATCTTACCGGGTTACGAGAAGTGAACACTATATTGATTATAGCAGGTATAGTTTCATTAATTGAAACTTCCGAGCTAAGATTACATGGTCAATCAATGAAACTTCTTACTCCCGACGTTTCGTTTCCGACTGCGGGCAATATCTTCAGAGGTGAGTCGACAACGGTCTACTATTGTAGGCGCTGGAGGTCCTGCTTATATAGAGGGCATGGCGCCACCGCTTGGTACCTGCCGCCGACTATGAAGCAATCTTTGACCAGCGTCATCTCTCTCGATTACAGGTAAACGATTGTCATATCTTTGGTTCAAAGTCGACCTCCATATCTTATCTAATTTCAAACCTCCTTCTTTTCTGTTAAAATTATTCTGGTGTTTCTGTGTTTCTATAGCTTCTCTGTACATGCGTGTATAATAATGGGGGGTCTTGGCCAGCACGCTCGTTTCACTAAATTTTATTTCATGATCAGCCTGTCTAAAGACATGCTCTGCCACAGCTGACCTACCTGTGTGACCCAGTCGACAATTCCTTTTATGTTCCAAAATGAGGGTATTAACACTCCTTTTTCTTGTTCCTACATACACCATGCCACAGCTGCAGGGAATTTTATACACCCCAGGCGTTGCTACTGGATGCCGTGCGTCTTTCACCGATCGTAAACATTCACTAATTTTCGTAGTTGGTCTAAAGACGGTTTCCACTTGCAACCTGGCCAGAACTTTCCTAATATGACCCGTAATTTTGTGGATGAAAGTAAGAAAAACTTTTCCAGCCGACAGTTGTTGTTGTGGCTTCTTTTCGGACACTGGGCAGAAGAGAGGCGTATCAAAACATTGGTGGTTCGAGATAATAACATATGTGAGCCTATTTATCTGAGAGATGAATTAAACCATTTGCGAACAGCTTTCAAGAAAAATGGATACACCGATAAAGAGATAGATCGAGCTCTCCATCCAAGAAGAAAAGTGTCCGAAAAGAAGCCACAACAACAATCCTAGATGTTCCCGCTAATTAAAAAGATTGAAAACTCCTTCGCTGTCGCGGCTATCTGCCTTTGGAAGAATCTGTCCTGCTCTCTTCACACAATTCAGTGTTCTACCACGTTTAAGAAAAATTTGATCTTCTTTCATCTTCATAGTGCATAGGAAATCAAGGAGAAATTTGGAGAAGGAATTAAAATTCAGGGTGAAGAAATAAAAACATTGCGTTTTGCCGATGACTTGTAATTTCTGGCATACCTTGACTAAAAGAAGGGATCGATTAGTAGGACACATTCTTAGACATCAAGGAATTGTGAAATTAGCGTTGGAGGGAAGTGTGTGGGGTAAAAATCGCAGAGGGAGACCAAGAGATGAATATAGTAAGCAAATTCAAATGCATTTAGTTTGCCGTTCTTATGAGGAGATGAAGAGGCTTGCTCAGGATAGATTAGGTTGGAGAGCTGCATCAAGCCAGTCTCCGGACTGAGGACCACAACAACAACAGTGCTTGTCCAAAATTAACATATAGGTAGCACAGTGGTAGAGTGCTAGACTACACGTCCAAAGATCGCGGGTTCGATACCCGCGAGGTAGTAAGATTTTTATCTGTCACTTTCCACTTCTTCCACCTGTGGCAGTGTTGTTAATGTGAAAAATACCGAGTAGCACCGTGGTTCGGAGCCCACGTTAACCCTGCGTTACTAACATCTGGTTTTAACGGTCGCTACAAACACCCGCACTCCTGGAAGAAAGGATATGGTGGAGACATGGCTTAGCCACAGCATAAGGGATGTTTCCAGAATGAATCTTTCACTCTGCTGCGGAGTGTGCGCTGATATGAAACTTCCTGACTACAGTCGGTAGTGCGCTTGCCCGCGAAAGGCAAAGGTGCCAGGTTCCAGTCCCGGTTCCGGCACACAATTTTAATCTGCCAGGAGGTTCCATATATGCGCACACACTACTGCAGAGTGAAAGTTTCATTCTGAAAACATCCCTTAGGCTGTGGCTAAGCCATGTCTCCTCCGTATCCTTTCTTCCAGGAGTGCTAGTCTTGCAAGTTTCGCAGGAGAACTTCTGTGAAGTTTGGAAAGTAGGAGGCGAGGTACTGGCGGAAGCGAAGTTGTGGGGCGTGACCGTGAGTCGTGCCGGGATAGCTCAGTGGTAGAGCACTTGCCCGTGAAAGGGAAAGGTCTCCAGTTCGAGTCCCGGTTCCGTCACACAATTTTAATCTGCCATGAAGTTTCATATCAGCACACACTGCGCTGCAGAGTGAAAGTTTCATTGTGGTTATTGTTATCAACACTGATGTCAAAAGCAGTTCAGCTTGGTAACACAATTTATGTGGTTGTTGCTTTAAACATGACCTGAAACAGTTTACTGTGTGTGAAAGAATCATTTCGAAAATATGTAACACAGATTTCTTGGTACCATATGGTCCTTTTACCTAGTTTTCAGTGAGCCATTTGACACGTTCTGTAACCTGGCACAGAAGCTCATTACAGGATATCTCTTAGTAATGATCGTAAGAACGTGGGATTCGGTTGTACTGTACCTCCGATGGGGTAAAGACATTTATAAAGTTTCCAGAAGGAAATTTTCACTGTACAGCTGAGTGAGCGTTGATATGTTACTTCCTGACAGATTAAAACCAGAGTCTAACATAAAGAGTCACGAAATCCCGGTAGTTTTCTGCAATCTGGCGACTGCAGCGCTGCCAAGCGGCCGGATCGTAAGAATATACCGAGAGACGAGAAACCATTGTGGATTTGTTATGGAGTCGAACGACACGTTTAAAATGCGACTGCATTTCGGAGCTTATTGCGGCGCGATAAATTGTAGTTAGAGGAAAACTAAGAAAATATACGTTTTCTCAAATATGAAATGCTCTTACACTGTAGGATAGAATATAGTGTGTTTAAATTTAAGGGTGTATGTAATCTGTAACAGAGGGAGAGAGGTAACTAATTCAGTATTTTTCTTCAAACTTATTTTTGATAGTCTGATAGGTTTGTGGAAGTCAAAACAAATTTTTGCACAGTAGTCTACTACTGGTGATGCAGCAATGATAGTCGAAAGTTAACAGGGATTTGTTTGTACAAAATGTAAAATAAAACGTAACTCACTGTAGTTTAACGTGTACAGACAAACTGAGATTTTAGCAGGAAAAGATTCTTAAAGATTTACAGTACCTTTATATTCCTGGGGAGTAGGTACGATGAAAACATGACAGGAACGGCACATGCAAGCCATCTGAGCAAGAATAAAGCGAGCGAAAAGGGCTTTAAAAGACGTAACACTTAGTCTCTAAGCATGTAAAAATCGTGTCTAGTTACCAGTATCAAATCTATTAAGATGTTCAAAATCTGCAGAAAAAATACATGTTGAAAGTGTAACTACGTACCAGTTGCTTTTGAACTTAAATACACTAGGTTACAATTAGCTTCTTGTCTTAAATCGTTTTTGGATGTTATGATTACGACCGTGCTAGTGTGCCCCTATGTATTACAATGCACTGGCATGTTGTTATTACAAACTGACATCAACACGAAACTGGAATTTCGTTTAATAACATTTTCGTATTTGTGTCACGAAATATAGTACGTTTAATGCCTAGGAAATATATAAACAACAGCAACAGTAAATAATAAATTCTTCGTTTCGGTAGTGCCATTTTCTGCTACTGAGCTTGCTACCCAGCCGCTTGGAGCGCTAGAATCGCTCCAGCTGTCAATTGGTTGCATTTTTTCCCCTACTGAGTTTCGCGACTGTCTGTTTTAGACTGTGTTAAAACTGAGTGCCTCACTGGGACTAGAACCCAGGGTGTTTGGGTTTAGTGTTCATGCGCTTTACGACTGATTTTGAAAGTTTGAATGTCGTAAGGTAGGAAACGAGTTTTTAGCGGAACTAAAACTGGGAGGATCAGCCATGAGGAGTGCACAGGTAGCTCACCCGGTAGAGGGCTTACCCGCGGAAACGTCCTGGTTTTGAGTTCCACTCCGTTATACGGCTTTAATCTTCCAGGAAGTTTCATATTTAATGTTTTTACAGTAAGTTTCTGTCTAGAATTTATTTCCTAAATATTTTGAAATTGAGCTATAAAATGAATCCGTAACAAGAAGTGTTTGATAATTTTGGTAGTAGGCTGGTAGGCCCATCCGCCCCCGCTAGTGACTGCAATTAAAGATGACGCTGGTGTGTGATGATATCTGCGTGGTGGTTGCATCAGCCAGGATGGCTGAGTGCGCTCACCCGCACGCCATGCAGTCTCAGGGTGGCCGCGAGAAGCGAAGGATTCTCTGCCGCTCCGTCGCTGCCGGCGCTGTCACTGCGTTTCGGTTACGACTGAAGGTTATGGGATGCTCCACCTCTACACCAGTAGCTTGGCTTCGTAAGAATGGTTCTCCTAAGCCTGACTTCTCCTTAGAAGCCTCCTGGTGACAGGTAGCTTGGAGAGAACTAGTGGTCTGTGTGAAAGTGAAATTTTTGGTTTTTATTTTTTGCATTATTCTCTAGGTGTTCGCTATACAGAGTATTAATAACAACTGTTGTGATGCTGCAAAAAGGTTAGTATACGTTAACAAAAGCGCTTATTAAAAACATTATCATGAAGTGAGTATGGAATTCTTGGGTATAGTTATAATTAGAAAAAAATGTACAGCTTAGGTTTATACTTAACGATAATTTATCGCCTGGAATATCACAGACTTTGGCTCGATATTTACACAAACGTTTCTTTTTAGAATAAACAGTGGCAGTCACACTACATTGACCAAAGTAAGCAAATACTGATTTATAAATGTAACTCTATTCTCCTGAAAAACGGAAGGAACTAGAATGAAGCGCCTATTTGAATTGCAATAGGCGGAATTACATTTGGAGAGTTCAAGATGAAATTCCTTTTTAACGGTCTGTTGGGTTTTGTTTCAGATTTTTCATGGACATGATCAATAAATTAATATCATCACTTTTTCACACCTGGTGTGCTTGTAGTCACCAGTAGTTCACTACAGATTTTGCTTTATAATTCTTTAATGATAGGTTTCACATAACACTGTTCTACAAAAAGAAATGATATTCGTTTTCTGCATTTGTGATTCCAGTGGTAAAGTACCTCTTATAGTAACATCTGCAATTTGTTGTCCTTTGTCAATCACAGTTTTCAAGTTAACTGAAATTTCTGTGTGTTGTCTGTTTTCATATTACATTCCGTATTTATATCAACAAAAGAAGGAAATATCACTGTTTTAGTCCTTATATGATTGGTTAAATCCCATTCGTCCAATATAAACTAAAAAACATACAAACCTAAATATTATCATCTACTGTTTGAAATTACGCTTTTCAAATAAAAGAACTATATATACGTCATACTTTCCCTAAGGGAACTTATTTATTCGCCTGTGAACAATTTTAACTCTCAAATAATGTTCCAGCACTGTCGGTTGGTAGCATTGCAAGCATTCTTTTTCTTCCTCACGCTTTGCCAAGAAAATTTCACCATGTTCATCGGAAACATTATTACTTCTTTCAGAAAAATAGTGAATTTAGAAAATGCACTTTGTTACATCCTTAATCCCTATATGGATTTGTCATATCCTGAACCAGTCCTTCATAGTTGTTAGCTCTTTTTCTTCACGAAATGTTTCGGGTTACATTCTTGAATGATAAAAACACTTTTTTTTTTCTTAAAGAAAGCTCGAAGAACATCCTTACTGGTTAACAATTTCTCAATCCACATATTTGTTCTCCCACTTTTCAGCTCTGTTAACGCCAAATCTTTCTTTGTGGGATTTTCTGTGATGACTCACAAAGTACACAACCACGTTTCTTGTAACGTTGTTCCATACCGAACATCATGGCAACTATTTTAAAAATCCCCTCTCGTTTTCACTTACGTTCTTCATACTCGATTAAATGCAGCATATGTTGCAAAATATAATAGTATAACATAAATTGACTATTGCCAACTAGTGAAAGAAAATATTACCAACTTCATCATAACTGAGAAGTAATATATATAGCAACTGCAGTGCTCTCCAGTCCCCAACTATGGATATGCGTTGGTTGTACATCCTACACTCCATCTCCTGGTCTCTCTGCACATAGCCCCCTACCTCCATGGCCATTTCTTACCTTCTTGTTTGTCCTCTCACGCTTCTCTCTCTGTATTAGCCAGCTGAGAACCCAGCATTGCTCTCTCCTCTTCCTGTCCAGACCCTCCTCCCCCTCTATCAACCTCTGACTGCTTCTCCCCCTCCTCCTCTTTGTCGTCCTCCACCGCCTTCTACCAGTATTGCCAACCCGTGGGATTTGTCGCATATTGTGAGAATTTTGTCAAAAATATTTGAGGAATAACAAAGTTTTTTATGTTTATTATTATTATTATTATTATTATTATTATTATTATTATTATTTTGCAAAAAGTGACTAGAATATGGGTCATTTAATTATTTAATTGCTGCTTCTAATGCAATGTAGTAATCGTTACGGTACATATAATAGCAAAGATAAACATTTCGCAGAACTGAAGTACATGTCAATCATAGAGCAGGAACAGCATTAATTATTTATTTCATGGTCAACACAGAAGATTATTTCCTTTATTCTATGTGACTGGGCTTTCAACGAGTATTCCACGGTAGTTGACAACCTTAGACCACTACGCTGCCCTTGCCGTGATTGAAATTATACGTTTTTCTTTTGCATCACTTGTTTTTGTTTACCGTGGGACACTTAATGCAGAAAGAGGCATTTTAGGTCCCCATGTGGGACTTTTGAGCTTCAGAAGTTGGCATCACTACTTCCTCCTCCTGTTCCTCCTCCCTCGCCACCTCCTCCCCCCCCTCTACCCACCCATCCATTCCCCAGTATGTACCTTCCCCCACTTCCTACCAATATGAAAAATTACATATATAGTTGCTAAATTTCATGATGCCGACGTCTGAAGTAAGGTACCCTCCTGCATGGACGGTACGAAATATTATGTAGAGAGTGATGTTTCTCTTGTTTCGAAGCTCAAGTATCCAAAATTTTATCGCACTCGGATGAACTGTATGACAGCGCATAAAATACTAATCTAATTCGAGGTGGCGATGCCCCCTCCCCCTTAAAAATAATAATTTCGATTTTTTTTTTTTTTTTTTTTTTTTTTTTTTTTTTTTTTTTTTTTTTTGCTAATACTTTGGTTTGTCCCTATTTTTCCTAAACCACATTTGTATTAAAGAGAACAAAACAAAACATGAATATTAATCAAATCGGTGGAGCAATTTCAGAGTCTTGGTGGGTCTAACGTACAGAAATTAACTTACATATACAGGGTAATTTAAAAGTTTGCGCTCAAACTTGGAGGTTATAGAGCGGTCAGAGTACAACAAATTTCGATTACGAACTTATGGTCTGAAAAGAAAACCTGGGTTATACATGAGTGGTACGTTGGCAGAAATACAGGACAACGGTAAAACCTTACGGCGCTTCTCGCCGGGCTCCAGTGGTTATATTGGCAACTGACGAACAATGAAGTGAAGAATTGCGTTAATATTTTTCACGAGCTACAGAGTAAATGTTAATACTGCACCTGCTCTATGGTTGACAGATTCTTGTATGTACCCTTGTCCGTTGAGGAAAAAAAAATCGTTTTAAATGAAGTTGTCAAGACAAAACATTTATTGGTCATCTGAGTTGCCGCCATTTGCATTGGTGCCAACATAACCACTGGAGCCCGGCGAGAAGCGTCGTACAATTTAACCCAGGACAACAACATTAGGAACCTATGCGATTACGTTTCAACGAGTCACTGTGTTCGATACACTACTGTATGAATTTATGAGGTTGCTCGCCGTCTGTTGACAAAACAGTACCTTTCAGTGCAGTTCATTCCTTGTCTACTGTATCCCGGGCATTGGATCGGAAGGGGAGGTCCATTTGCATGGACACCTCGCTCTCCTGATTTCATGCCTCTTGACTTTTTCTTCTGGGGGCATATCAAAGGCCCCGTATACGAGACACCAGTTTCCGACGAAGAACAACTGATCGGTCGAATACTTGCAGCATGTGATGATGTTCGCGAGATGCGTAATACACTTGGAAGAGCGCGCCAGAATGTTCTTCGATGATGTTATGTCAGTATTCAATCTGGTGGTAGGCATTTTGAGCATCTAGTGCCGTACAACAAAATTAGAAAATAAAGTCTGATTTGCTTCAGTGTGTGCACAAACTTTATTATCCACCCTGACATTCCCAGGCTTGTGTACTGCTCAAGATTACTTTGCAGACCATAAGTTCGTAATCGAAGGTTGTTGTACTTCAACCGCTCTATAACCTCCTTAAGTTTGTGCGTCAACATTTTGAATCACCCTCTATATAGACAATGGTGAATCCAGGATTTTGGTCGGGAGAGCTCAGCTCATAGAAATTTTGGCCACAAACTCAAACTGATGATAAAAAATAAAAATAAAAAAAGTTCTGTTCGACGTGCCGATCCATACCTGGTTATGCTGTTTTCAGAAGAGGTATAAAGTCATTTGTCTTCCTGATTTCCGGGGAAAAAACATCTTATTAAGAGGTTTTCCTCATGCTCTGTGGGGAGGGAGGGGGGAGGACTGCAGCTCTGTAACTTCTGGATTCGCTACTGTATAAGATAATATACAGCAAAATTAGAATAAATGAAATATTACAAAATTTAAAGAGCATGGTTATGCCTTATGTAAATATGCAAAAAATGTGTAATGTGAAATAAATTGTAGCATCTAGGAAACGTCCTAAGTCGTATATAATAATAATTTAGTGTGGCTCAGTGGCCTGGTGCAAATCTTTCGATTGGTCGCCACTTCGGCGCTTATGTCCCTAACCTACTACAATTATCCAACTGGGAACACGGGAACTACAGTTTAACGTGGCATCCCAACCACATGTCTTTTCTAGCTGCTCCTCAGGTCGTTGAGAGGTGAAGACTAAATAAAAACTCAAATTAAAAAAAAAAAAAAAGAAAAAAAGAAAAGAAAGTGAATCCAGTGAGTTTCGAACCCACGACCTTTTGCTTACCAACCGAGTGTCTTCTTTTTTTCCCTCCTTCAAGTAGATCGATTCTTTGCGGTTCTTTTGGGTTTTTCCTTGAGTTTTTATTTTATTATTATTATTATTTTAATTACAGAGAGCGTTGAGCCTTCACCACCTAGATACGCTGCGCCACCTTGACAGAGGAAACGGCGAATATTTGTGTCTAGTACTACTTCTTGGTGTGATACAAATGAACTCGGCTCGAATATGTCTTCCTATAGTACTAAAATAACTGTCAACTGCGTAACATTAATCACGTCTACTACAAATGGAAATTTCGTCAATAAAAGATGATAATACAGTTTTACAATGCCATTTTCTCGCATTGATACTCCCTATCTTCAAGCTCCTTTCATTTTTTTATTTTTTTTTATTTTCAAAGCCGATGTAATTAAACTACAATTAGTCGACGGGATACTGTACTTTTAGCACTGACGGTGACGTGTGATGTGAAAGAAAATAATTTTATGGCTTAGCTATAATTAGATGATTTTTCCGAAAAGTATATTTGTGTTAGTACGTTGTAACTGTCATCTTCTGTGTGTGGAATAAGTATTCCAAAAGCGAATATATTTTAATATTTGAACAGCAAATGTTTGATATACGTAAGAGGCATAAATACATTTCCTGATAGCAGTTTTATCGCATTAAAAAAAAGTTTGTATAGTCTATGGGACTTAACTACGGGGTCATCAGTCCCTAAACTTACAAACTACTTATTAACTACTTACGAACTAAGACGGCACAAATATCCATGCCCGAGGGGGGATTCGAACCCCCGACAGTAGTGGCCGTGCAGACCGTGTCTGGAGCGCCTCAGTCTCCTCGGCCACCGCTATCGCAATAAAACATGCATTTAATGCTTTAATGACTGCGAAACTGTGAGAACAGTGATGGCCAAGATCTTTCGCTAAGTCGGCAATAGATGTCAGCTTACAAGTAATATTTTCTTTACATTCAATTTCAGTAACATACATTTGCGCCGTTTATTGTGTTTTTCTGCTATTCTCAGTTCCTCCCATGCCATTCAACTGCTGTGAGAAATGTTGTTTGATTGATATGACAAATGTAACCTACATAAATGAGAAAAAAGAAATAGGTTATTAAGAAAGTCTGAGATAATCATGAGCACTTTATTGGGTAATTTTAGAAAAGGTATTGGTGCTATTTGTAAATAAAAGACGTATTTATTAAAACTGATAAGAGAAAAACTGAGACAAATAGTCAATCGGCCATTGTTGTGGGCAACCCAGCCGAAAAATCATTTTCAGTCAGCTGGTTAATATGATTATTAACAAATTAACTGAATTTTCCGTCGGTGCTTGATCGATCATAATATAAAACGTAATCTAACAGCCTAGCTAAAAGTCATTACTACATGAGAGAATACAAAACGTTATCTAATAGCCTAGCTAAAAGTCATAACTACATGAGAGAACACTCGTAAGGTATTCATCTATATATGTGAAGTAACTCTCCATATGTTGAAAAACGGGCGTTTCTTGAAGAAACAGTTCGTCTAGAAGCTGAAAACCCGGCGTTGCCCGGGCATTTATTTATTTATTCAAGCCTTGAGTTAGCACTTTTCTTATCCACTCTCTGTCTGTCCATCTCCTTTTTTCTAAAAACATGTTACATTTATCAGAGATTATATAAGAAATCACATGTAAAAATGCACTCGTTACAAAAATTCCAATCACGAAATTCAACAATAATGATTGTAATAATATCACAGATCGATCACTTGACGTAATGTGCGAAACGACAAATCGATTTTTTAAAGAGATATATTAAAAGAAATTTCTTTTTTACTGCTTTATTTATTTATTCTTATATTTTCTTATTCGTATGCTTATCCGTTTAGAGAAAGGGCTGAAGACATTGTAACACGCATAGACCAAAGATATGGTCCGTGCCATCACGTTTCGCTGTATGTAACTTCCTTGCTATAGAGTCGCAAACGTCATCGCTGGCCTTCAGTCCGAATTTTTTTTTAATAATATGACGACTTTCAACAACCATATCTTCCACCCCCTTATGGCTATCAGCATGGAACTGCTATGGTGTACAACGGGAGACTTCGGACAACAATTACACACAGACCATTCGTTTGCGTTCTGCGTTTGCGTTCTGCGTTTGCGTTTTCCATTTCGTTTCGCTGCAGAGCGAAATATTAACACACACACGTAGAATTTTATATACACCGATAACTTTCCATCCAAATATACTCCACCCTCTTATCAATCTTCAAGCAACATCGCAACCAATAAAACTATTTTCAAAGAGTAAATATAATTTGCAAAGAGTAATTATTGTTCCGCATTTCGCGTTATATTCTTCAAATTCCTAAATATCTATCAGACTGAAACTTCCTGGCAGATTAAAATTGTGTGCTGGAACCGGGACTCGAACCTGGAACCTTTGCCTTTCGCGGGCAAGCGCACTACCGAGTGTGCTACCCCGACACGACTCACGATGCCGCCTCACAACTTCACTTCCGCCAGTACCTCGCCTCCTACTTTCCAAACTTCACAGAAGCTCTCCTGCGAACCATGCAAGACAATTTTAATCTGCCAGGAAGTTTCATATCAGCGCACACTCCGATGCAGAGTGAAAGTTTCATTCTGGAAACATCCCTTAGGCTGTGGGTAAGCCATGTCTTCACCATATCCTTTCTTCCAGGAGTGCTAGTCTTGCATGGTTCGCAGGAGAGCTTCTGTGAAGTTTGGAAAGTAGGAGGCGAGGTACTGGCGGAAGTGAAGTTGTGAGGCGGCATCGTGAGTCGTGCCGGGATAGCACAGTCGGTAGTGCGCTTGCCCGCGAAAGGCAAAGGTCCAGGTTCGAATCCCGGTTCCGCCACACAATTTTAATCTGCCAGGAAGTTTCATATCAGCGCACACTCCGCTGCAGAGTGAAAGATCCATTCTGGATCTATCAGATTGCTATAAAACCGTGCCTAAAACGTTCCTGAGGTATAAATTAGTAACTGTACAAATATTTAAGTCTGCGTCTTATCTTTCGGACGTGATAAGCGTACACTGAACAGACATTCACATTAATATATATAGATAAATAGCATTCGCCATAAAACCGTGCCTAGAGCCTTCCCCAGGTAGACATTAGTCACTGTACAAATATTTAGCTCTTTATGTCTTGTGGTTCTGACGTGATAAACGTACACCAAACAGACATTCCGGGCAGGTTCACTCCCCTGTTTATGACTTCTTATCTTAGATAGGAAAGTAGATTTACTTTTGTGGTGTATGTTCTTACAATGATTAGTTGACACTTCGACTAGTAATACTAGTTACTGGTGCGACGAAATCACGCTATCACTGCAGAGAATGGTTTTGGCATCGTATCTGTTCGTAATATCGCCAATGGCGCGCCAGAAAGCGAAGCTGTTTATGCTGCTGGCCACCAGATGGCAGATGGCAGGTCCCACCACGCGGAGAGCGTGTGGCCTCTCTAGGTCAGCCTCTGCCCGAGCACGTGTAACAACACGTGCTCTTCACTGTGCTGCTGCTGCTGAACACGGCGGCTGCCGCAACGTCGCCAGTTGTCTTCTTGCCTAAGGTCAAGTGCATGAGGACCATCGTTAGTGCTTCGTGGTTACGACTACCTCTTTCACCTCATAGAACCTTTCCTCTTATTATTGTTTACAGGCACTAACGTTTATCGTAAACGCACAACGCAGTTCGCATTAGAGCCATAGGGAAAAGAAGCACTAATATGTTGATAAAGGCTGCGCAAATAAAGGAAGTCCTACAGTGAGTGCATCCTTAAGAGAGGTCGCGCATTTCTTGCATTGTCATGCGGCGATGTCTTGTTGTGTAGGTTGCTGCGAAGCTATTCGAACACTCATTTCTCAGTGGTACGGTCTCCCTTGCTGTCGGCAACAAGCAGTGGTGCAGGTCACATGGGGGGGGGGGGGGGCTAATGGGTCTAAAACCCCTCAGGCTCCCCCCAAAGATTTTTTAATTTTATTATTCTTTATTGTCGTCATTTTTTTTTCAGCAGGCTCCAAAAATTTGATATAGCACACATGTAATAAATCACAATGTAAATATAATTTGCCAATCATAAGTGAACGTAACAGTGGGTCGCCAGTGACCCGTTGCTTAGCAGGTCAGCGTTGCCACCAACTGGAATCTTATGAACTCCGCCAAAAACCACGAACAAGAACAGTGTCATTTTAGTTCATAGCAGCTGCTTAATTACTTTACGAGCTGATTATTTACACTCAATTTACACCACGTTGCTACCCTCCCACTTGTAAATTAATACGAGTCTACTCATTTTATTTCTTGTGCAATTATTTTCGTAGTATAATTGGTTAAATTATAAATAGTGTAAAAATAAGTCATAGATTAATAAATTCAATAGCCTTTATTTAAAAAAAAATAGTCCACCCCCAGAACCGAATCTTGGCTGCGCCACTGACAATAAGTATGGCATTTCCTCCGTTCGTGGGGTGCAGAAACCTTGGGGACGGGTAGAGGAAGTGGTAGTCATAAACCTTAAATTATCAGTCGACAAAATAAAGAAACGTGATTAATTGCTTGTATGTCTGCAGTCAGGGTAACCATTGAAATCCCACCAGAGTACCAATCTCCACTTTATAAATGGTGTGCATCATTTTATCTTGGGTGTTATAATAAAGTACTAAGTTGCTGTTATGTTTTGAGATTATGATTAAAACCAATGGTTCACTGGTTCAGTGAATCACCGGAAAAAAGCTCGACGTGAAAAAAGTGTGGTGTCGCACAAGTCCAAAGTGCGCGCCACCTACTTTCGCCGCGCGCCGCCATGCACGCACGGCGCGGCGTTCTTACGACGACAGCCACGAGCGCCCTCTGTTACAACTCCGCTCGTGGCCACCACTGAACGACACCGGTCACTTGGGACTGAGATAGGAACCAGTTAAGACCTTCGGAATCTGATAGGCACCAGTGAAGACTTGGCTATCGTATAGGCACTAGGAAGCAGTACTAGGCAGGCCTCTAGCTCAACTATGTATCTGCAGTACTGAGCAATGTAAAAGTTAAGTATTGTATAAATTCTGTGCAATATATATCACGTTCTAATTTACTCTAGTGTTTCTAGTTTCTGGCTGCTCCCCTCCGTACCTGCACCAGCGTGCAATCTTTATTCCTGTGTCGGTCTCATTCCACTCGGCCACCGACACCTTCGACGGAAACGAGACACAAAAGTGGCGACGAGGCTGGGACACAAAAAAAAAGGAAATAAATAAAGAATGTTTCTATCATTCTTGGTTTAGTTCTTGTATCAGATCATTTTATATGCACATTCAAATCACTTTTATCGCATGTGAAACGTTCTACGTCGCGGAGACAGCACGTATACGAGTCGTATCGCGGCAGTCTAATATAGGCGGTAGTGGCCGCAGCGTTGCAATGGGCATGCGCGGCTGATGTTGAGTTTCTTTTCTGAACCCCCTGGAGGCAGCATTTGGGCGCTCCCGCCGCAGGTAGGGCGATGGGAAACGCCGCTTTTAATATTGGCGTTGGAGCTGGTAAGACGCCAGCTCCTGGCTACTCGAGCTCTGGCGGTTACGCACGAATGATCTCGGAGCGGAATAGATTTCGTTTCATTTACTTTTCAGTTAGGTGGCTCAGTTATTCGTATTTACATTGACTCATGACGTGTTACGAATCAACGAAAAGACCATTGACGATATTCTTCTCGGGTCTGCAGACTATTAACGTCGTCACCTTGACACAATATTTCAGCAGACCGACTAGCTACAATCTTCAGGTGTGTGGCCGCGTGCAACTGCCGCGTGGTCTAAGGCGTCGTGCTACGGACTGGGCGGCCTTTTCCACCGGAGGTTCGAGTCCTCCTTCGGATATGCGCGCGCGTGTGTGTGTGTGTGTTGTCATTAGAGTAAGTTTAAGTAGTTTGCAAGTCTAGGAACTGATAACCATAGCAGTTTTTTTTTCAATAGGTTTACGAACATTTGTACATTTTTTAAGGTGAGTTAGCCGAATGGAATGATTCGTCGGTAACTGAGTTTAGGACAGAAACAGCGGTCCCTTAAAGGCGGAGACGACCATCGATACTTTCTTCAGACCGCATACACACTATGCCCGAGATCTTACGGAAATCGGCGAAATACGGGCAGGGGCACTATATCAGTAGTGTGCGGATAAGTTGAAAATTTGGGTCAGACGGGAGGAATGTAAGCTTAGTACGTACAGTTCAGGTGATCAATGTGTTTGGTTGGCACAGTGGGCCGGCCGCGGTGGCCGAGGGGACTGAGGCGCTTCAGTCACGGTCTGCACGGTCACTACGGTCGGGGGTTCGAATCCCCCCTCGGGCATGGATATTTGTGCCGTCCTAGTTCCGTAAGTAGTTCATAAGTAGTTTGTAAGCTTAGGGACTGATGACCCCGTAGTTAAGTCCCATAAGATTTACAAACATTTGAACGTTTTTTTTTTTTTTTTTTTTTTTTTTTTTTTTTTTTTTTTTTTTTTTTTTTTTTTTTTTTTTTTTGGTACAGTGGACAGCGCAACCGCCTACTACACAGGAATCACTGGTTCGAATCCCAGTCCGACACACATTTTCAGTTTACCCCATTGATGTAAATCAGTGCACACTGGCAGTCAATTATAATTGCTGCGTGTCTTGACACTTCATTTCGTTGAAGTTAAAAATTTTATCTTTGCATGATTTGCGGGTTATACAGAAGTTACAGTTTTACTTAGGTGTTATTATTACAATATTATTCTCATAACTTGAGATAGAAGACGTATTTTTATATCTCGTTCGATAGAAGGCTGTGATATTAATCTCGAAAGAACAAGAGAAAGGTTTCTACAACTCTTGTTGCTCAGACAGACTCCATTTATAGTTATTGGAAAACGACTTTGACCAATGTCATTTTCTGTAGATTCATATTGATACAAACTAAATAAATTGATTGGGAGTGTTAGGTGATGGACTCAGTTTTGCCGCTCGCTTTTCTATCCCTGACATGCTAGCTGCAGTCTAGGTGTTCGTGGTTTCTGGTCATTTGAAGCGAACGTTGTCATCCACATTGCTAGTGTGTCTCGCAGATGGGCGTTGAGCCATCGCCGCACTCAGGTACACTCAAAGAGGTTGAAACCGGGGAAATGCCACTGTCGCTATATTGCGGTGCTAACAACATTTGTGGTGACGAGTGTGTATTCATTGCATTCTGCGTTGAAAGTGGTCCTTTGTACAAAATGGAAAAAAAAAAAAAATTACCTGCATTACGTATTGATTGTTGCTGTTATGGTCTTCAGTCCGGAGACTGGTTTGATGCAGCTCTCCACCATAATCTATCCTGAACAAGCCTTTTCATCTCCTCATAAGAACGACAACCCACATCCATTTGAATATGCTTACTATATGCGTCTCTTGGTCTCCCTCTGCGATTTTTACCCCACACACTTCCCTCCAATGCTAAATTTACAATTCCTCGATGTCTAAGAATGTTTCTTACCAAGCGATCCCTTCTTTTAGTCAAGATATGCCAAAAATTCCTTTTCTAACCAATTCTGTTCAGTACCTCTTCATTATCTATGCGATCTACCCACCTAATCTTCAGCATTCTCCTGTAGCATCACATTTCAAAAGCCTCTATTCTCTTTCTGTCCGCACTGTTTATCGTCCATGTTTCACTCCATACAAGGCAACACTCCACACAAATGCCTTCAGACAAGACTTCCTTACATTCAAATTAATATTCGATGGTAGCAAATTTCTCTTTTTCAAAAATACTTTTCTTCCCGTTGCCATTCTGCATTTTATATTCTCTGTACTGCGACCGTCATATGTTATTTTACTGCCCAAGTAGCAAAACTCATCTACCACCTTCATTGTTTCGTTACCTAATCTAATTCCTTCAGCATCGCCTGATTTTCTAAGACTGCATTCCATTATCTTTGTTTTGATCTTGCTAATGTTCATTTTATACACTCTCTTCAACACACTGCTCTTCCATTCAACTGCTCTTCCAGGTCCTTTGCTGTCTCCCTTTCATGCCCTTCGAGTCTAATAACTGCAGTCTGGCTTTTGTACAAGTTGTAAATAACTCTCCTCTCCCTGTATTTTACCCCTGCTGACTTCAGAATTTGAAAGAGTGTATTCCAATCAACATTGTCAAAAGCTTTCTCCAAATCGACAAAAGCTAAAAATGTAGGATTGCCTTTCCATAATCTATAGTTGTAAGTTGTAAAGTGAGTATTGCCTCGCGTGTTTCTACGTTCCTCCTGAATCCAAACTGATCGTCCCCGAGGTCAGCTTCTATCAGCTTTTCCATTCTCCTGTAGAAAATTCGTGTTAAAATTTTGCAACCATGACTTATCAAACTGATGGTTCTATAATTTTCACACCTGTCTCCACCTGCTTTCTTTGGAATGGGGATTATTACATTCTTCTTAAAGTCTGGGGGTATTTCGCCTGTCTCATACATCTTGCACTCCTGGCGAAATAGTTTTGTTATGGCTGACTCTCCCAGAGACTTTAGTAGCTCTGAGGGAAAGTCATCTACTCCCGGGGCTTTGTTCCAACCTAGGTCTTTCAGGGCTCTGTGAGATTCATCTCTCAGTATAGTATCTCCTATTTCATCTTCATTTACTTCCTTTTCCCTTCCCTTCCTACAACATTGTCTCTAAGTTCATTTCCTTTGTAGAGCTCCTCTACGTACTCTTTCCAACTTTCAACTTTCCTTTCTTTGCTGACAACTGGTTTTCCCTCTGAGTTCTTTATATTCGTAGAGATGTTTTTCTTGTCTCCAAATGTTTCTTTTATTTTCCTGTAGTTAGTATCTATTTTTCCCCTATTTATACATTCTTCTACAGACTTGCATTTGTCTTATAGCCACTCTGCTTAGCTATTTTACACTCCTGTCAATCTCATTTCTTAGTCGTCTGTACTTCATTTTGCCTGTTTCATTTGCTGCGTTTTTATATTTTCTCCTTTCGTCAATTAAATTTAGTATTTCCTGTGATATCCAAGGATTTTTTATAGGTCTTGCCTTTCTACCTATTTTGTCCGCTGCTGCCTTCACTATTTCATCTCTCAATGCTACCCATTCCTCTTCTACCGTTTTATTTCCCCCCGTTTCCGTCAATTGTTGCCTAAAGCTCGTTCTGAAATTGTCAGGAACTTCAGGTTCGTTTAATTTATCTCCTCATTTACCTACTTTTCTGCAGTTGTTTCAGTTTCAACTTACAGTTCATGACGAATAAGTTATGCTCAGAGTCTATATCTGCTCCTGGGTATGTCTTACAGTTTAAAACCTGCTAGATTAACATTAATATTTTTTTCAATATTTTTCCTTCAAAGACTTCAAATTTTCTTTTTTTACAAGATACAGGTTCTATTGAAATTTCAAAAAGCTGTTGGTACAGAATTTTAGTATGAATATTTAATGACGTGCAATCTGTAGAAAGAATTTTCGTCTCTTAACTACTGAACTTACGAAAGTGATACAGCTTGGTTCTTACACTATTGGAAAAATCTTGTTCTGCAATTCCTGTGAACTACTACAGCTGACATTTTCATTTCTTGTAAAGCATTTGGGTATTATCTACATATGTAGGTCATACATACTGGATGAGTTTTGCTTTTATAAATCACAGATTAGCTATTTTGTAAGTCTTTATTTGCCCACTAAAGTATGATATATCAAATATGTACTCATAAATGACATACATTTAAGTGTATGAAATTTAACAGGACAAGAACGACACAGTGCTTTAATCTAAAAACATAATATTTCCTTGGCCCCGTAAGATAGCTGACTGGCATCAATCGATAGCTAAGCTTTGCATAGTAGCGCTGTCGCACATTATTTTAACCTCCTTGGGTGCAAACCTACTGCAACATTCCAGCGATACTCCAACAATATGATCCTAAACGGCCTTGCTGGTATGATATCCTCCGGTGAAGTAGTCACATTGTATACCACCATCTGCCCAAAAATTAGGCGAAAAAAGTATTGGGATACCTCTTAAGATAGTACTCGGCCTCGTTTTTCCCAGAGAACTGCAGCAGCTTGACGATGAATGGACTCGACATGTCGTTGAAAGACCATTGCAGGAACATTCAGTCGTGCTGCTTCTGTAGTAGTCCGTAATAGCGAAAGTGATGCCGGCCGATCTGGGTAGCCAGATCGTTCGTTGCAGTTCTCCAGAAAGTGCTCCATAGCAATTATGAAAATTGTGGCTCAATGAGCATTCTCATTCATAAAAATTCTGTCTTTGTTTGGCTCCATGAGAGTTAAAATGGTCTCCAACTAGTCGAACATACCATTTCGTCAATGATCGGTTGAGTTTGGTAAGAGAACACACTACATTCCACATAAAACATCCCACACTATTACGAAACCTTCATCAGTTCGCACAGTGCCTAGTTGCCAACTAGGATCCACGACTTCGTGGAGTATGTTTGTTTGTAAATCTATAGGACCAGACTGCGCGGTCATCCGTCCGTAGCTTACAAAGTACTTAAAAGAAGGTAAACTAACCTAAGGACAACACAAACACCCATTCCCCAGGGAGAACCTCCGACGACGAGCAACCGTGCAGTCTGCAGCAAGGCGCCTTAGACCGCTCGGCTACTCCACCGCTGCCTTCGCGGAGTATGCACCACGCTCGAGCCCTACTATCAGCTCTTATCAGGTGAAATCAGCATGACCTCTGATCAAGCCATGATTTTCCAAGCGTCTAGGAACCAAACTTTGGTCACGGGCCCAAGACAGATGCTCAGGTGAACTCTTGCTGTTAGCAAAGGAATTAGAGTCGGTCACCTGCTGTCATAACCCATTAACGCCAAACTGCGCCGCACTGTCCATCACACGCGTCTCATTGACTTCTGCGGTTATTTCACTAGTGTTGCTTGTCTGTTAGCGCTGGTGTGCAAACACCACTGTTTTCGGTCATTAAGTGCAGGGTGTCGACTACTACATTACCTGTGGTGAGAGAGACTCTAAGAAATTCAGCATTCTCGGTGCACTTCTGACACTGTGGATCTCTGAATACTGAATTTCCTAACGATTTGGGAAATAGATTGTCCCATACGTGTAACTCCAAGGACCATTCCGCGATCAAAGTCTGTTAATTCACTAAGTGCGGCCACAGTCATGTCGGAAACTGAGTACAAATTACAGCTCTGCCAACGCACTCCCCTTTTCTATACTGTGTAAACTACACTCCCTCCAACTGCGTCTCTAATGACGACGATGTCGACAGGACGTTAAACCCTAACCTTCCTTCTTCATACTACCGCCATCTGTATCTATACACATCGCTATCCCATGACGTTTCTCACCTGAGTACATTTGACCTTCTTGTAACCATTGGTTCCACTTGGTGTGACAAAACCATTTCTGGAAAGCAATTATTCTGCGCCCCTTGGATTCACTCCAATGTTTATAGTGTACCAATTGATATCAACTAGGTCTGCAATTGATTTTATAGTCTTGCTTCGTTTAATGACTGTTCATTAACTTTTATTGAATCTAAAAATGTTCATATATTTGTAAACCTATTGGGCTAAACTGCTATGGTCATCAGTCTCTAGTAGCTAGACTTACAACCTACTTAAACTAACTTACACTGAGGACAGCACAAACAGCCATGCCCGAGGGAGGACTCGAACCTCCGACGCAGCAAGGCGCCTTACAGGGCTTTGCCACTCTACCGTGGTTCTTATGTTGGGCCGGCCGCGGTGGCCGAGGTGACTGAGGCGCTCCAGTCAAGGTCAGCACGGCCACTACTGTCGGGGGTTCGAATCCCCCCTCGGGCATGGATATTTGTGCCGTCCTAGTTTGTAAGTAGTTCATAAGTAGTTTGTAAGTTTAGGGACTGATGACCCCGTAGTTAAGTCCCATAAGCTTAACAAACATTTGAATTTTCTTATGTTGGTGAACACTGACTTGTCACAGGATACAGTACTGATGGACCGATATTTCCAGCATGTCCTCCGTCTTATTCTGTTCTACCTAACATACTGCTCTACATATTTCCCATTTTGAGCCATATTTCAAATGTTCAAATGTTTGTAATTCTATCGGACCAAACTGCGTGGTCATCAGTTCGTAGCTTACAAACTACTTAAACCTAGGTAAACTAACCTAAGGACGAACAGACACACCCATGCCCCAGGGAGGACTCGAACCTCCACGGCGAGCAACCGCGCGTTCCGCAGCGAGACGCTTTAGACCGCTCGGCTAAGAGCCATATTTGTGTATACTGAAGTTTAAACAGAAGTATTGTATAATGTTGCCACAGGACTACGCTTGTGTAATACACGCAAAACGTTCCTATTCATCGGGTGACAAGTATCAATGATATTACTACAGTTTTTATGAGCCATCCAGTCGGAAAATATGAATAGTGTAAAACGTTTTTTATTGGGTAGTACAAATGAAAGAGATCACTGAATTTCTACAAATGAGGAAGTGATTTATTGGTCAATTGTGGCCTTTGGAGGTCTTCTCTTATGAGTACTACAGGTGGGTCGAACTCATCGTGGAGTTTTAATGGCCTGTCCTTTTAAAGTTCCCCAACCTATATCCATCTCTTCCCCTACACTATGATGTAGGTATGTCGTTTTAATTTCATGTGTGTCTATCGGCTAGTCACTCCATTTCTTCTTTCTTCCGCTTCATTTTCATGGCCACATCTTCCAGGGATCAGCATGTTAATCTGAATCTGACAGTCTTGGAGGTATAGGTTGGATGATTGCCATTACTTTTGACACTCCTCCCACTTATATGCCTACGTCTACAAGTTGTCGCTCGTGAAATGTTTGTGAATCGAGCAGCTGAAGTGAGACTTGGATACCAGCCCGATATTCAAATAGGGGATGTGAAATACCAACAAAACAACTAGCATTAGGCTAGCCGACACACTGGCGCTAGCCGGCCTCGGTGGCCGAGGGGACTGAGGCGCTCCAGTCACGGTCCGCACGGCCACTACGGTCGGGGGTTTGAATCCCCCCTCGGGCATGGATATTTGTGCCGTCCTTAGTCTTAGCTAGTTCATGAGTAGTTTGTAAGCTTAGGGACTGATGACCCCATAGTTGAGTCCTATAAGTTCTACAAACATTTGAACATTTTTGAACACTGGCGCTAGTCGTTAAACCGTCGTGTAGGGCTAGGGCACCTCCCTGAATATCGCTAGAGGCGTGCTAATCCTTGTGGTTATCCAGGAGGGTTACAGGTGGATAGCAGTTCACTAAGTTTTCGTGACTGAATTTTCCTTTGATACAAATCCCCAAGATTGACTGTTGCCGTTCATACAATTTTTTTCTTGGACTGCCGCTTGTTTCTCTCTGGTAAGCAGTCAAATAACTACCCCAGGGTAGACCCACGCCTCAGCCCAGCAGCACCCAACAGGCTCCTGGGTGCGCCGTGCAGGACACAGGTACAGGGCGGCTCCACATGTGCCGCTGGTTACGGCGTCTGGGTTACGTTGCCAAGAGTGAGGCAAACAGGCGGCGACGGTGATCATGCAAAACAAGAACTGCGAGCAGGGAACCTGTCTGGACCTTGGAAAGCAGCAACTGCGCCGTCTGCTGTCGCACACAGCTACTACCATTCTAGCAAACAGCAGCCTTTTAAATAACTTAAACTGATGCATTATAAACCACCAGATGTGCCATCGCAACACTATATCTCGAGCTCTTTCGGTACAGAAAATCATCGTCACTGGATGTGAAAGCTGGACAGTGGTGGTTTACACAGACATATCAGTACAATTGGCACCTAATTCGCTGTTATGTTTAGAAAATACACTGAGGTGACAAAAGTCATGAGATACTTCTTAATATGGTGTCAAATGCAGCAACTGGACCTGACAAGAACTCAGCAAGTCGTTGGAAGTCCCTTGCAGGAACATTGAACCATGGTGCCTCTATAGCCGTCCATAATTGCGAAAGTGTTGGTTGTGCAGAATTTTCTGCGTGAACTGACCTCTCGATTGCATCCTATAAATGTTCGATGGGATTCACGTCGGGTGAAATGTGTAGGCAGATCATTCATTGGAAAAGTCCACAATGATCGTCAAATAAGTCGTGAATAACTGTGGTTGGGTGTCATCCAGAAACGTTCCATCGTTGTTTGGGAACATGAGGTTATCGAATGGCCGCAGACGGCCTCCCAGTAGCCGGCCAAAACCATTTCCAGTCAGTGATCTGCACAAAATGGCCAGATGTTAGTAAACCAGTTGGACGAAACTGCTATGGTCATCAGTCCCTAGACTTACAAACTACTTAGTTAAGACACACACACACACACACACACACACACACACACACACACACACACACACACCAGGGAGGACTCGAACATCCGAACAACCTCACGCTAGGCAGCAAGGCGCCTTAGAGCGCTCGGCCACTCCACCGCGTCAGTGATCAGCTCAGCTGGACCACTGGACCCAGTCCATTTTATGTAAAAACGGTTCACAACATTGTGGATCGTGTTAAATAAGGAGGAAAAATCCACTGTTGGACTGTTGCGATTTGGTATAGAATGCAAAGTAGAATTGTAACGTTGTACCCTGTGTATAACCTGTTGTAATTATTGTTACCTAAATGTAAATAGAAATACTTTTTACCCGAGTGTGGACAATTCAACGTTTTACAAATTTCTGCGTACGATGAAAATCATTCTGATGTGCAAGACTGAAAAATTTCAATTTCTAGCTACTATGGTTTACCACATCTATTAATCGGATTTTCAAGAGTGGAACGTCATTGACTATTATTAAACAGTATTTTGAAGAAAAATGTTATTATCAATATCGCTGTGGTTAATATTGCTAAAACAAAAGATTATGTAATAGATTGTGTGTGTGTGTGTGTGTGAGAGAGAGAGAGAGAGAGAGAGAGAGAGAGAGAGAGAGAGAGAGAGAGAAAGAGAGAGAGAGAGATCATGAAGTCAGTAAAAATTTGACAACTGAATAAATCACAGAATAATGTAGACAGAGAGGTAAAGATTGACACACATGCTTGGAATGACATTATTAGAACAAAGGAAAAGATAAAAACAGAAAACAAAACAATGTTAAAAAATGTCCGACAGATGGCGCTGGACAGCAAAACGTCAGTGACTGCACATGAAAACCGTGTTAAAAAGGAGCTGTAATGAGAGAGAGAATCAGATGCACCAGCAGTCGCAGCATGTTGACGTTACCTGTTAGTGAAGCTGAATTATGAATTATCAGAATTGAGAATGTGCTAGTTCAGCGTTACGATCCTATCGCAATAGGAAGGGGATTCGAATGGGTAAAGGTCCGTCGACAAATGCAGCTGTGGCGAGAATGATTTCGAGGTTCGAAGCCACGGGTTGTTTAGACGATAGACCCCGTTGTGGCCGATCGAGCACAAGGCGTAATGATACTGAGACAGTTCAGGAAGAAGTGGAGACTATAGCGGGTTCGTCTATGCACACGGAAGTCAGCGCTCGTACAGTCGCACGTCGCACCGGCATTTCATACACTACTGTTTGTTTAGCACTTAGGCGTACCCTCCGTTGCTATCCTTACAAATCCATCGGCATCATGAACTGTTACCTGGCTATTTAGTGAAGCGGAGGGCATTTGCGGTGTGGGCGTTTCAAAAGATGGCGGAAGATGACGATTGGTTGAGTAACATGTTGTGGACCGACGAAGCTCATTTCACGCTACGAGGGTCTGTCAACGCCCACAACTGCATAATTTGGGCTACCGAAAATCCTAGAAACTCCATTGCACGAGAAAGTCACGGTATGGGTTGGATTTACCACATCTACCGTTATCGGGCCTTTTTTCTTCGAGGAACTGCGTGATTCTGGTTTTATAATTGCCACCGTGACGGGTGAGAGGTACGCCGATATGTTACAGAATCGCATCATCCCCAGCCTGGCTGATAAACACCTGCTGGAACGTACGATTTTCATGCAGGATGGCGCTACACCCCATATTGCTAGACGCGTGAAAGATCTCTTGCGCGCGTCGTTTGATCATGACCGTGTGCTCAGCCGCCACTTTCGTCATGCTTGGCCTCCCAGATCCCCAGACCTAAGTCCGTGCGATTATTGGCTTTGGGATTACCTGAAGTCGCAAGTGTATCGTGATCGACCGACATCTCTAGGGATGCTGAAAGACAACATCTGACGCCAATGCCTCATCATAACTCCGGTCATGCTTTACAGTGCTGTTCACAACATTATTCCTCGACTAGAGCTATTGTTGAGGAATGGTGGTGAACATATTGAGCGTTTCCTGTAAAGAACATAATCTTCTTGTCTTAATTGGTTATACTAATTATTGCTTTTCTGACCAGATGAAGCGCCAGCTGTCGGACATTTTTTGAATATATATATATATATATATATATATATATATATATATATATATATATATATATATATATATATTGTAACGCCTTAAGTGTTTCCAAAAATATTTAAGGTTACAGTTTACTTGCCTCACTTTGTATCCATATTTGCATCCATATTTGTGCAGCACTGTATACCTCAGACGTGAGTATTCCACACAAGAACTGTGTAAATTCGTATTATTGATGTGTGGAATGTGCATTCCTGGTCACATTAATTGTAATTAATGAGACTTGTAGGTTGGCCATAAATGGGGAAAACTGGGCATTTATGAATCATTAAAAGTGTCAAAGAACTGCAATTCTGCGTCTGCAGGTTAGTTTTGCCTCATAAAATTTAAGCCAGCTGCTACCGAGAGTAACGAACAACGAAAGCATCAAGAATCATCGATCTACGACCTGGTAATGTCACAAGCCTACCGTCGAAAAATATCCCGATCTTGGTAATTTCTAAGAATCCTTGGGAATTGAAATCACTCTCATTGCGACCGACGTAGATACACTAGAACGAGTGACACATGTGGCTTAAAGAACGTAGTTTCCAAAAGACGACGTATTAAAATTTTATTAACTGTCATTGAATACAAGGAAGTTGGACTGTCACCACTTCACATTCTAACTAGTGTTCTCTAATTTACATTTCTGGGACATGTATAGTCATATAGTTTTACAGTCTTTCGCAGTGCCATCTACGCAGTGTTTTATTCTCATGGTTAAGTAACTTGCCAAATTTCCAAGCATACACAAAGGATTTTCGACAGTGCACAACTCGGATTATATGAACGCCACAACAGACAATTACACCTCGGGAATATGGGAACGCCACAACAGACTATTAAACGTCGACATTCCAGTATAATCACTCGTTAGTGGTAAAATGGATACTTCTCTGCGATTACTCAACACTGCTCACAACGGACATTGTCTGCAGACATTTGTAACTGATAGTGGAGAAACATTTCATTCCCTTTTTCACGAGGAAAACCGATATCCAATACATTGTTCTACATTGTAATACAAATAAACAATCCCTGAGACGGAGTCGACGTGCACAATTTCCAGTGTCAACACACAAAGCAACCACGACGTTGGATGCCAGTGGGCACTGAAATAAATTACACGGAAAGTTGAAAATTTGCACTCAGCTGGGATTCGAACCCGGCTTACTAGACAGTGCGATGCCCACTACGCCTCTGGGACACAGTGATCACCACGGTCGCGCGGACTGCCCTAGCAAACCTCCCTTCAGAAGCAATTCCTCAACTTATCCACACACTAATAACATGGTGCAGCTCCCCATTATCATTCATTCCTCGCGCTACGTCACCGATTACCCTAAGAGTTCGGGCCTGATGCGCATCCGCAATGAAGAAAGGACCAATGGCAGTCTTGCCGTCAACAATAACCCCGAAAGTGTGACAGGAGCTGAAAAGTTTGTGGGACGAAAGTTGGATGGGACAACGGGGGCCAGAATGTGATGATGTGAGTATTTTTTTGTTGTTGTGTGCTATAGTTTGGTACTTATTTTCTATCGAGACGAATCCAATGATGTGTAACAGTAAGATCTTTGAAAGTCGACGGAGGTCAAAAGGCGCTTGGTAAGACGAGTCGCTGGCGGCATTGTGGAGTGAACATTTCATTCTACGTGCTATGGAAAAGCCTGCAAGTACCGACGTGACACGGAATAGCATTCAAACCATGATAAGAAGACTGCAGCTCTGCAGTGAGCCGGCCGCGGTGGCCGAGGGGACAGGCGCTCCAGTCACGGTCTACACGGCCACTACGCTCGGGGGTTCCAATCCCCCCTCGGGCTTGGATATTTGTGCCGTCCTTAGTATTAGCTAGTTCGTAAGTAGTTTGTAAGTTTAGGGACTGATGACCCCGAAGTTAAGTCGCATAAGTTATACAAACATTTTTGCTCTGCAGTGATACCAATGGTCATCACTTCGAACAGCTTCGTTCATGCCTTTTTTTTTTTTACCTTAATTGACTTTCAAAGACATTACTGTGACACATTACTGGATTCGACTCGATAACTGCTATCAGAAAATAAGCACCAAACTATAGTATCCCATTTAAAAAGACGAAGTTGATCACATCTCTGAAGCGACCCCACCCAGCAACAAAAAGCAAATTTCATATTCTGTCCCTTGTTGTCCAACAAACTTTTCAGACCCGATCATACTTTCGCAGTTATTCTTGATGGCAATAGTTATTGACTCAACCTGTATATCGCTCGCAGTTGCGAGTAATATATATAGGCTATTTTACACCGACTTAGATTCCCACCGGTTCTTGGAATTTACCCTGATATCTACAAGAGACGCTGTATGTGTAAATTAGAATGACTGAATATAGAAATTTCATAATCTAGTGTCACATCTGACACTTTTCAGTGTTCCTGTGCATTCCGAAGGCTGGGACGTGGTCATTACATGATGATGTGATTGTGCGTCATTACATCCACATGGAAAGTGCCAATGAAAGTAATGTACGACATACACGAAAATCGAGACGAAATCTCATGAGCGGTCGTGTAATTACGAGTCACGTGTTCTGCCACACGCCTCGTTGTGGCACTCGGCGAGTTCGGAAACCAGAACACTTAACCTCAATCCGCCCAGCACTTGCTAAATTACTGCCAGTTTCAGGTCGCTGCCCGTGAGGAGTTTATAAAAACGTTGGCACTTATTTTCAAAATATAAGCTGTTGTCAGGTGTTAAACATACATGACAGAATAATACATTTCACTATGGTGACAACAATGCCATATGCCAGAAACTACATGACATTGAACTTAATAAATTTTATTTTATACTTTAAGTACGACTGCACAATATGACAACAGAAATACAAAAAGATTTTTATGGCAGTAATGTCTATTACGCGCGGAATGCGTATACTAAGACATTACCTCATCTAAAACCTGCAGAATTTCGCAATTTGACCTTGAAAGTGCGACTGACTGTTATATAATCTGGTGCTAACATTGAACGGGTAGCCTGTGGTCATTTGATCTGAGACATCACGTTACGAAATACAAGCTGAGAGGTTCAGCTGATATGTGTTATTCACACTTAAGTTTTGTGAATTATTTATCAACACAACGTGATAGTGTTTGTGAAATCATGGTGCAGATTTAATCTATTAGAAAATGGCAACGAAGTAAGATAGAAATCTGAAGCCTTTACCACAATGGAACAAACTTCGCCAAGTACATAATTTTCAATGTCGTAAACGCAAGTAATGACGCAACAGTGAAATGAAGCGCATTATGTAGCTGCAAAGAGTCCTTAAAGTCAAGGTGAAGTATTGTTTAAAAGGCCGACAACAGCTTCGCGGTTTTGGGGATCTAGGTGCTCGGTTGCTCTTTAAGCTTGGATCAAGGTGTGAATTCTTGAAAACATGAAACTCTCTACCGACTGGCTGAATGTGTCGGCTATTGAACTGCAGTCCAGGCAATCACAGTGCGCACACATGATTGACTTGTAAAGCGCACAGCCTCTTGCAGGAATCCAGGAACTGGTATTACCAATGTTGTACGTTTCCGCAGCCACGACTGTTGTTATCGATAGTGGTGTAGTCGTCTTTGGTGAAATCACTATCTTCGTCAGTGCAGTTGCAAAAGTCATAATGTAATGTCATCTAACATTGCATAATATTGTCCAACATGGCATCCGGTGCGACATTCCATGCTATTGAAGATCAAGGATGCATGCGCCCACGCTCAGGGATCTTGCTAGTTGTTAGAATTGTACATGCTAGGCCTGTAGTTTTGACTGATTTATCGTGCAAACAAAGTTTAACGGATTTGTTTGTGCTCATATGGATGACTTCACACTTTTTTTTTTTTTTAGTTGAGAACCAATCGATAATTTTCGCATCATGCATATATCGTATCTAAATGGCTTTTCAGTTTCTTTTGATTTTCTGGCGACTTTCCAAACCGATAAGAATCATTCGAGAACAGTCTAAGTGAGCTGCTCAGATTGTCTTCTAAACCTTTCGTAAAGACAAGGAACATTAGGGGCCCCATAACACTTCTCCGAGGTACGCCAGATATCACTTTGTTTTCCTCATTGACTTACCGTCGATTACTACTTATTGTGTTCTTTCTGACAGGCAATTGCGAATTCAGTCGCACAACTGTGGCGATATTCCATAAGCAGGCAATTTGATTAGACGACGATTGAAACTTCCTGGCAGATTAAAATTGTGTGCCGGAACCGGGACTCGAACCTGGGACCCAGGCAAAGGTCCCAGGTTCGAGTCCCGGTTCCGGCACACAATTTTAATCTGCCAGGAAGTTTCATATCAGCGCACACTCCGCTGCAGAGTGAAAGTTTCATTCTGGAAACATCCCCTAGGCTGTGGCTAAGCCATGTCTCCACCATATCCTTTCTTCCAGGAGTGCTAGTCTTGCAAGTTACGCAGGAGAACTTCTGTGAAGTTTGGAAAGTAGGAGGCGAGGTACTGGCGGAAGTAAAGTTGTGAGGCGGCATCGTGAGTCGTGTCGGGGTAGCTCAGTGGTAGAGCGCTTGCCCGCGAAAGGCAAAGGTCCCAGGTTCGAGTCCCGGTTCCAGCACACAATTTTAATCTGCCAGGAAGTTTCATATCAGCGCACACTCCGCTTCAGAGTGAAAGTTTCATTCTAGACGACGATTGTTAGGTGCAGCCCACACCTGTTGCCTTTCATTAGTATTAGACTGACCTGTGAATCTTTCCAGTCTTTGGGCCGGCCGCGGTGGCCGAGGGGACTGAGGCGTGCCAGTTACGGTCTGCACGGCCACTATGGTCGGGGGTTCGAATCCCCCTTCGGCCATGGATATTTGTGCCGTCCTTAGTATTAGCTAGTTCATAAGTAGTTTGTAAGTTTAGGGACCGATGACCCCGTAGTTAAGTACCACAAGCTATACAAACATTTGAACATTTTGAACCAGTCTTTGGGTACGGATGTTTCGATGATTGTCTTCATTAACCAAACGCTATGCCTTGTCGATTTAGCTACGTCTCTCTCTCCATTGCCATTCTCTTCAGTTCTTCACAAGATTTTAAGCCAATTTCTCCTTTGATGTTGTTAAATAAAGTTTCTCTTCGCCTGCCTCTTGGTTTTTTCCCTAAAACTTTTACTTCGAATATATTTTTTAAGAGCTGGTTGTGCCTCATTATATATCATGTCATATTTGCTTTTCTTCTTCCTATATACCTTAGGACCATTCTGCTCTCATTCATTTCTGTTAATATCCGATTATTACTTGTTCTATCCACCCATTTTGTTCACGTCGTCCTTCTCCAAAATCACATTTCCATTGCCTCCAATTTCTTTTCCTCTGCCTTTATCAGAATCCATGCTTCACATCCATATGTTACGACACTCCAAACAGATATTTTTGCAATTTTTTTCCTGATTTCCAGGCTTATATGGTTGTCTATAAGCAAATTGCTTTTATTTTGGAAAGCTTGTTTTACCAAGGTTACCAAATGTTCAAATGTTTGTAGAGTCTATGGGACTTAACTACGGGGTCATCAGTCCCTAAACTTACAAACTACTTATGAACTAGCTACAACTAAGGACAGCACAAATTCCATGCCCGAGGGGGGATTAGAACCCCCGACCGTAGTGGCCGTGAAGACCGTGACTGAAGCGCCTCAGTCCCCTCGGCCACCGCGGCCGGCTACCAAGGTTACCCTTCTCTTTATAACTTAATACATCTGTTATTATCTGTAACTGTGCTCCACAAATAACAGAAGCTTCCAACCTGTTCTAAAAAGACATCTTCTACTTTGATATCGATTTTAGTATTATCTTTTGTGTTTGCAAATGTTCAAATGTTCACATGTTTGTAAAGCTTAAAGGACTTAACTACGGGGTCATCAGTCCCTAAACTTACAAACTACTTATGAACTACCTACAACTAAGGACGGCACAAATATCCATGCCCGAGGGGGGATTCGAACCCCTGACCGTAGTGGCTGTGCAGACCGTGACTGAAGCGCCTCAGTCCCCTCGGCCACCGCGGCCGGCTTTGTGTTTGCTACTACCATAGTTTTTGTTTTCTTCTTACGTTTTATTAGACTAAATTCTCTTAGTATTTTGGCAAATGTTAGCAACATGAACGCTATTTCTTATACTGACAAGTAAAGTACGTAGGCTCTAACAAACTAACACCAAAATCGTATGATAGATAATGTAAAGGTCTCTTATTGCACTAGTGATACTCCCGCATCTACAAAACCCTGGCCGCGGTGGAGTAGCCGAGCGGTCTAAAGCGTCTCGCTGCGGAGCGCGCGGTTGCTCGCCGTGGAGGTTCGAGTCCTCCCTGGGGCATGGGTGTGTGTGTTTGTCTTTAGGTTAGTTTACCTAGGTTTAAGTAGTTTGTAAGCTACGGACTGATGACCACGCAGTTTGGTCCGATAGATTTACAGACATTTTAAACAAAACTCTGTAGTCGCCCATTAGAGGCCTCTGCGTGTGCCATGCCGCATTGCACTTTGACCTGCCGGTACGCCAGTAGTGACGGTGCAGTGTGCCACTGAAGTTGCGTTTTATGACGTTATTTGTGTGGTGAAGTGTCGGATGGTTGAGGTGAAGTTACAAAGAAACCTTCTTCGTGTAGATGGTATTGGTGTAGAAGATGAATCATTAGCATGTTACCTATTATCTATTATAGTGTTTCTAATCTATGCTCGTATTTCTGCACTATAATAGATACCAGAAAACATGTGAATGATTCTTCTTCTACACCAAGACCGTATTCACGAAGAAGGGCTCTTCGGAATTTCATCTCAACCAATCGCAATACATTAGCAGGATTGATTAGCAATCGCCGCCCCATCTGACGCTTCACCACACAAATAACGTCACAAAGCGCACCTTTAGAGGCACACGGCACCGTCACTACTGGCGTACCGGCAGGTCAAAGTGCAGTGCGGCATGGCACACGCAGAGGCCTCTAATAGGCGACTGCAGAGTTTTGCAGATGCGGGAGTATCACTGATGCAGTAAGGGACCTTTACATTATCTATCATACGATTTTGGTGTATTTCTGTTTGTCCGAGCCTAAGTACTTTTCTTGTGAGTCAGCAAATACTACAAGATCACATGCAAAACGGATATAGTTAATTTTGATTCCTTGCGTTATTCTTTTCAATTTTGCAATTGATTTTTCAATAAACAAGGTAAATAGGGGGATAACTGCCATCCTTGCCTTACACTCCTCATTATTTTTGCTTTTTTCTTCTTATATACAACAATCCCTGAGTTTCAAAAATGTTCAAATGTTTTTAAATCTATCGGACCAAACTGCGTGGTCCTCAGTCCGTAGCTTACAAACTACTTAACCCTAGGTAAACTAACCTAAGGACAAACACACACACCCATGCCCCAGGGAGGACTGGAACCTCCACGGCGAGCAACCGCGCGCTCCGCAGCGAGACGCTTTAGACCGCTCGGCTACTCCTCCGCGGCACTGAGTTTCAATTCGATGCGAGGGGACAGAGGCGCTCCAGTCACGGTCTGCGCGGCCACTACGGTCGGGGATTCGAATCCCCCTCGGGCATGGATCTTTGTGCCGTCCTTAGTATTAGCTAGTTCGTAAGTAGTTTGTAAGTTTAGGGACTGATGACCCCATAGTTAAGTCCCATAAGCTATACAAACATTTGAACATTTGATTTTCAATTCGATGAGTGAGCGGTTGTATGTGATAGATAGGTATAGGGCTTTCCCATCAGCATATTCTGAAAGGAACCTAATTGGTGTACAATGAGGACCAGGCAACCTAGTTTTATTAAGTGGCTTAAGTGGGTTTATTGCTTTTAGTACGTGATTCTCGATTAGCCTTTTTTAACGATGCATTGTAAATTGTCGTAGGTCTGTGCAGCGACGGTGATGTGGGAAGGCCTGGCTCTGGCAGCTCGACAGCGAGGAGCTCTTAGCAGCGTCCGGGGCGGCGGCTACAGCAGCTGAGGTGGAGGAGGAGGTGAGGCAAGGACTGGTTTGTCCGGTGGCGCTGGCCGCGACCGCGTCACCGTGTTTACGGCTCTCCAGGCTCCACGCCGCTGCTGGAGTGGGGACCAGAACGCTCCCTGCAGCGCCGCATCGAAAACACCGTGCCGTGTTTGCGCACGTTCACGTAACCACTGCAGAATTCCCGCTGGCAGCCGTGGGCGTGGTTGCCTGTCGTTGGCAACAATGCCAACGGAGCTTCCTGCTATGTCATCTGAGCGAAAGCATGCAGTAACTCCTCATAATTACATCATCGTCGTCATTTAAGACTGAGTACGTATTTCAGCGTTCAGTCTGGAGCATAGTCCTCCTTATAATACTCCTCCAAGATCCCCTATTCAATGCTAACATTGACGCTTCATCTGATGTTAAGCCTGTTACTTTAAAATAATTGTTGACCGAATGCAAGTACTGTCTCCTTGGTCTACGTCGACTCCTCCTACCAACTTCTGCCGAAGCCGTGTGACTCTTAGGTAACCTTGCTTCTCCCATGCGTGTAACATGATCCCACATCTCAGCCAGTTCCCTCTAACTGCTTGGAGTTCTTTAATTTCTTCATTATAGACACCCTCCTGCCATTTTCCCCATCTGTTAGTGACTGCAATCATCGTAGCTGCTTTCATATATGTAACTTCAGCTTTCACTCCCGTATAACAAAGTTCACTGAAAGATGCACTGCTAACTTAGTTTTGGTAATGACTTCCTTCTTGCAGAAGGCTGATCACTCACTGCATTAGCTTTGCTACAACTTGATTCTTACATTGCCGTCCTGTAAGAAAATACATCCCAAGTGAAAGTGTGGATCTGCTCTAATTCTATTCCTCCTCTTTGGCACTGAATCTGTTTAATCTCTTTCCCGCTGAGGAATGGGACCAGAAATACTTTTTCTAAAGAGCCTTAGAATGGACAGAATCTGGATGGAAATTAATTTGTAGGCCAGGAGTAAGATGGAGAGACCAAGTGAAAGAAGATGTGAACCAAACATGACTGCAACGGGAAGGAGTGCTAAATGAGAAACGAGAAACTTGGAAGAGGCTCTGCCAATGACCAGCACAAGCAGAAACGTTGCAAGAAGGAGAAGAACCACGTAGAGCCTATGACACTTCCTTGGGAAACGCCAAATATCACTCCTGCCTCACTCGATAAGTTTTATACCTTTCTGACAGGAAATTACAGATCCAGTCACACAACTGAGACGATATTCCAGAGATACGCAGTTTAATTAAAAGACCCTTCTGCAAAACGGCGCAGAAAGCTTTTTGCAGATCACCCTGTACGTCATTATTTCTGACCTTGAAAAACAGTAGATGCGCTTGTTTGGTCAGATGCTGATAAGTGCTTAGAGAGTACAGAGCCGATGGGAGCGAGCGGGCGCAGGAAACCTTCGTCCCGAGCCTCGGCCGAGAATCCAACGTAAACACCTGCAGCGGCAGCCCAAGCAGTCCTCCTTGGCAAGGGCGCCTCCTGGGACCACGCCTCCGAAGGAGGCAACTCTGAAGGAAACAGCCGCGGCGCAGCTGTTTATCTGACGCCTCTACACTGCAGCCCACTGAATATACCTTTACGTTTTATACAAGGTGTTTCAGGACGAATGGTAAATATTTTAGGAGCTGGTAGTATAGACGAAATGCAATACAAAATGCCATATAATATAGGTGCAACTTTTATTGAGTGTACAGATAGAGCGGTTAGTATGTAACCGAAACAAATTTAAAGCAAAGGTAAATAATGATTTTCAAAGTTTATTTTAAAAACTTCCACCACCAACTTCAAAGCACGTTTGGCATATCGTCATAACACAGCGTGTAGCTCTTCTGAAGTCGTCTTTCCTTTCTTTTGTGAGCGCTGCACAATTCATAATCCGAACGATCAGATCGAAACTTGTGTTTACTTTTTTTATATATATACACTTCACATTTCAACCACCGCCACAGGCAAAAATGACCAAGGAACATGCCCAAATCTATCGATCCATTCTGGGGAATGTTGCCGGCCTCGGTGGCCGAGGGGACTGAGGCGCTCCAGTCACGGTCTGCACGGCCACTACCGTCGGGGGTTCGAATCCTCCCTCGGGAATGGATATTTGTGCCGTCCTAGTCCGTAAGTAGTTCATAAGTAGTTTGTAAATTTAGGAACTGATGACCCCGTAGTTAAGTCCCATATACTATACAAACATTTGAACATTCTGGGGAATGTTATGTTTAGATGTTTCACCTGACGACTACAATCTGAGGAGCATTCTTCTAGCTAAAGCAATCTCTTCCAATAATCCTGAAAGCTATTTTTCAACAAAGTATAGGTAACGGGATGCTGTAAGATGACGCGGTAACACAACTTGCATAATCAATTGATTGTCTATCAGACCACAGCACACATTTACAAAGAAGCGTTGTCGAAAATGTCTCTCCACAATGGTGTGTGGGTTTTCGTCGGATGAGTGATGGGAATTACGACTGTCATTGAGCCGTTACGACCAAAAGTTGAAGAGTAAAAATGATAATGTCTTGTGATATCCAACGACAAAATTACAATCATATTCACGGAATTTATGACATTAACTGCGAATGGGTAAAATTGAAAATGTGTACCCAGCCGGCATTCGAACCCCTGTATCCTGCACCACTGGGGACACGGCGATCAGCACCCCTGCACGGAATTACTGAATTACGTCTCCCGTGAGATTCAAATTCTCAGCTTTACCTTCCCCATTACAACTCTAACTCGCAGTTTTGTAATCTGATTTCCGTATTGAGTGTCTATAAGTGCCTCCGCACTGATGAAAGGATCATTGCCTGTCATCGGCATATATATATATATATATATATATATATATATATATATATATATATATATATAGGGTGTTTCACTAAGTGTGTTTGCCTCTGTAACTTATAAAATAATAGGTGACGGTAAATTTTAATGCGGTAGGTCAGCACAAGAAATGTTTCACTTTCTGCGGAGCTATACATAGTTTATTGTATCATTTTCCAAAGAGTTACACCACAAAGATATAATTTTTTAAATTGAACAATAGTTTTTTCTATCGTGTATAGGATTCGTTTAAACCAGCTGCGTCCAAATCAATTTAAACTACATTCCTATCACTGTTAGTTTGAGAGCTACAACCCTTCAAAGTTCCGGGGGCGGAGGCTCTGATAGCGTAGCTGACTGGCCGAGTGGCTATCCCCTGGGGCACGGCCCACTGTCTCATGACCACCAAAAAAAGTCGTTGGATACAAGGTAGTCATGTCGATTTGAAGATGGCGCCCTCATCGGTACATAGGCTAAGGGCATACGAGCTGCCCTTCTCTGAACCTTCTCAATGTCTTCCGCCAGTCCCACCTGTGCACTTGTGCAATAAGTTGCAACGGGCGCAAGTCGACTTGGTGACGTATTTACACTCGCAAGTAGTTCGGCAGTTTTCTACCCGCAAGTAAATTGCTGCAATAACTTGCTAGTTTAAACTCAGCTTAAGCTTTCTTCTTTCGTTCCTTCCTTTCTTCACAGTATGATGAACAGAAAGGGGGGAGAGAAGGAGATGGACTAGCGAAAGAATGAATTAAGTACAGCATCGGGTAATAAAACTAGTAAAGGAATTTGAACGTCAGCGAGTCGGTGTGGAGTGTAGGTGAGTGGGTTACGTGAGAGGAGAAGGTTAGGCGTCGCGGTCACAGCAGAGGCGGGGGCTCGCCGGGGGCTCGCTGCCTGCGTCACAGCCCAGCCAAGCAGCCTGCCGCAACCTAACGGCTCGACCCAGCATGCCCAACGCAGGCTCCAAGCTCCAAAACAAACCGGACGCTACAGCGCTAGGACTTGGCGCTTGCTGCACAGCGTGCTTGCGCGACCTTTCTCCGCCGGTTGCTAACTGAACGGATCACCCTGTCCGAAACAACACACAGGGGGCGGACAAAATAATATGAACACCATGCAGTATATTACACTGCGTACGTGCTAACACTGAGATGCGACCCCAGAACACAACCTGACATACGAAGTTTTGGACGTTACCAAGTGATCTCAAAGATAATCTTCACTCAGTACCGGGTATTACGAAGCCATGACAGTCGATGCCCTATTGGTGAACGTATATATGTCAGAACCGCGAAGTGCCTGCCTGTCTTACGTGCTTGCAAAGAATTTAAAATCCTGTCACAAGGCACCTGATAGAGGCACTGATTTTCGAGACTCGAAAGGTTCTTCTTCCAGGAAAGCCAGAAAACTGGACAACACTTTTATTAGAGTCATCCGCTGCACTTTTTTTATATTAGCCAATCCGACGTGAGGCTATGCACCTTCCAAAGTACTTCTGGCCAACCAGATTTTTGTACTGTTCCCTCTATTACTCTGTAGGGAGAAGTGCTCTGGGATCAACATAAGCAGTACAAACTCTAAGTAAGGTAGCAATAGCGTTCAGCTGAAGAATAAACTTCACGGCTCTTCCTAATACGCCTAGTAATATTTATGTATTGCGTCACTTGGCGCCGCCTTCGAGGACCTTGTAGGTGGAAAGCGTTGTTACAGCAGTTCTGTGCATTTTCCGTCTCTCTCTGACACTTTTGAGTCCGATGACAGTAAGGTTCTCTGGGGCTCGTATCTAGCTTGCTACAGCAGCTTAAACGGTCTTCGTTAGGCTCCGGTCTACTGTGACGTCTTACAATAGCATGTGAACACTGGATAGAATTAATTGCTGATTCTGTGAACCGTAATTCTAACCGCAGGCTGCTCCTGTTTCGGTATGCCACATGTAATCGTAACCTCCCCAGTTCTGTCTAGTCTGGAAATTCTCTCTCTGATTTTACAGTTTGGAGTGCTTTGGCTGGCTTCAAACAGCATACTAAGTAAATAGTTAATACATGACAACACGAACCCATGGATAATCTCAAATGGTCTCCAAGTAGCCCCCTGGGAGGCCGTTCCCACTGGAGGTTCGAGTCCTCCCTTGGACATGGGTATGTGTGTGTTGCCATTAGATTAGTTTAAGTAGTTTGTATGTCTAGGGACTGATGACCGTAGCTGTTTGGCGCAATAGGTTTACAAACATTTGAAAATTTCTAGTCATTGATCAATTCATTGGACCAGAGGACCCAGTCCATCCCCGTTACAATAGCCCATGCTATTATCGTGCAACGGCCAGGTTGCACAGTGCCTTGTTGACAACTCGGGACCATGGCTTCGTGGGAACTGCGACACACTCTAACCCTACCACGGTTTTTATCACCTGAACTCTGTACTCATCTAAACAAGTCGCGGTTTCCCAGTTGGCTAGCGTCCAATCGATATGCCCACGAACGTAGGGGAGATGTAGACTAACTGTTGCTGTTAGCAAAGGAACTTGGGTCGGTTGTCTGCTCCGATAACCCATTAACGACATATTCTGTCCTATCGGAGATCTCCCTCGAACGTCCCCCATTTCTTCGTGCAGTTATTTCACGTGGTCAGTACTGAAAGCTCAGTTTAATATGTTTGTAATCCTATGGGACTACACTACGTTGGTAATCAATTCCTAGTCTCACAAACTGCTTAAACTAAGTTAAACTAACTTAAGGACAACACACACATCCATGCCTCGAGGGAGGATTCGAACCTCCGACGTGGAAACCCGCGCGATCCGTAATGTCGCGCTCCAGATTGCTCCGTCTCTTAGTCATTAACTTGAGGCCACCGGTCACTGCGCTGTACGTAACACCTGAAATTTGGTATTCTCGCCACACTCTTGACACTGTGGATCTCACAGAATACCTTAACAATTTTTAAGATGGATTGTCTCGTGCGTCTATGACTAACAGTTCCATATCAAGGTCTGTTAATTCCAGTCGTGCGGCCATAATCACGTCGAAAACCTTTGCATAGGCACCATTGGAGTACAAATGTCAGTTCTACCAGTACACCGCCCTTTTATGGGCTACCTTGTGAACGCAAAACTGCCACCATTTGTATCTCTGCATATAGTTATGCTAAGAGTTTTGTCACCTCACTGTATGTGCATTTACACTGGTGAAAGGGCCAGTTTTAAGGCGAGTCAGTGTGACAGAAATATCCGAATTGATCCGAAATGGTACGCTGTAGCTCACAACTGAGTCAATGAAGTGATTTTTTCACAGACATTTCTAGGGTACCTGGAATGAATATATGCTTTTTTCAAAGCCTCAGAAAAGTCATGTTTCTCGAAAACGCATCTTTTAGATATGATTTGCTGTATCAAAGTGACAGGAAATGACATATCGGTAGTTAAAGGCGTCTCGTATTATTTAATGATAATGAACATGACCTGTCCGCATCAGGAACTGTTTTAATGCAGTGTACTGTATGAGAAATGCAGACCCCCAGTTGCTTTAAATTAATTGAACTTTATCTAGATTTCGATTACTAATAAGGGTGTCTTCATAATAAATAAAACTACACCATGAGACGTTTACACAAAGAGCTAAATGCGCTCATGTTTCGTGAAGTTCGTTGTAAAACATAACTGCTATTTATGACTAGCAGTCTGAACTAAACAATTTTCATAGAGGCTGGCCGCTATGGGGTGCTGCCTTGCCCGCTTTAGTTTTAAACTAACTTCATCCAAATTAAGCACATTTAGTTCTTTGTGTAAACGTCTCTGGTGTAGTTTTATTTCTGACGAAGACACATTTAGTGGTAATCGAAATCTGGATAACATTCATTTATTTTAAAGCAACTAGTGGGGCTGCGTTTCTCATACGGTACATTGATTTGCTTTAAAAGTATGCCATCCCAATGCTATGGCAAGAGCCTTAGCCTTGTTGATAGCGCCATATACTGTGAAGCTAACGATAGCACGTTCGCGTCACCTACTCCCATTTTTCATTTTTCGCCTTTTTTGTTTTCTAAAATAATCGTTTTTCATGAAGGGTAGAATTTCTTTATAAGTAAACCTCTACAAGATATTCAACCTAATGCAAGTCGTCATGTTCATCTTAAAATATTCCTGTATCTTGAAAATTAAATTAAGTAAAAATAGGGTACCCTAAGAGCAATATTGTTCTTAGTGCTGCATTCGAAAATTACCTCGAGCAGTTAAACAGAGAGCCTATTCGTGGAGATAACGTGTTAGATCTAATAATGACAAATAGACCCGAACTTTTCGATTAAGTTATAGTAGATTAGAGAATCAGCTATCATAAGGCCATTACAGCATTAATGAATACCGTGTAAATAGAAATATCAAGAAAGGTAGCAAGATCTTCTTATTTAGCAAAAGCAAAAAGGGTGAGCTTTCTGAGTACTTGATTGCTCAACTCGGAACTTTCGTCTCTAACAGTGACAGAGCAAGAAACTCTGGACGAATTTAAGTGCACTATACAATACGCGTTAGAAGAGCATGTGACAAGTAAAATTGTGAGAGATGGAAAAGATCCACCATGGTTCAACAACCGAGATATGTTCAAATGTTTGCCGGCCGCGGTGGCCGAGGTGACTGAGGCGCTCCAGTCACGGTCAGCACGGCCACTACGGTCGGGGGTTCGAATCCCCCCTCGGGCATGGATATTTGTGCCGTCCTAGTTCGTAAGTAGTTCATAAGTAGTTTGTAAGTTTAGGGACTGATGACCCCGTAGTTAAGTCCCATAAGCTTAACAAACATTTGAACATTTGTTCAAATGTTTGTAAGGCTTAAGGGACTTAAATGCGGGATCATCAGTCCCTAAACTGACAAACTACTTACGAACTACCTTATACTAAAAAGACGACACAAACATCCGTGCCCGAGGGGGGATTCGAACCCCCGACGGCGGACTGCCGTACGCACCGCAACATGGCGCTCCAGCACGCGCGGCTAATCCTCCGTGGCCAACCGAGATAGGAAACTGTTCCGAAAGTAGAGAACTTCACTGCAGATATAAACGAAGCCAAAGTCTTACAGACAAGCAAATATTAAATGATGCCAAAATTAGCGTAAGGGGTGCCATGGGAGAGGCGTTCAACAACTTTGAAAGCAATGTGTTCTGTATCGACATGGCAGAAAACCCGAAGAAATCTTGATCCTACATCAAATCGGTAAAATGGTCGAAACCAGATATCCAGACACTCTGAGACCATAGTGGTGTTAAAACATAGGCACACTACGGCCGAAACATTAAATGCCCTTTTCTAAAGCTGTTTCACAGAGGAAGATTGCGCGGCAGTTCCTCCTCCAAACCAACGCACGAACGACAAAATGGCAGATACTGAAATAAATGTCAGAGGGATACAAAAGCAGTTGAAAATCTCTCAACAGAGGAAATGCCACTGGACCTAATAGGATACCACTTCGATTTTGCACGGATTATGCGAAGGAACTTGCCACCCCCCCCCCCCCCCCCCGCCGCCCCTCCCCACCCACTTTCTTGCAGCCGTATACCGAAGGTCTCTAGTGGAGCGAAGGGTTCCTAAATGTTCAAATATATGTAGAACTTATGGAACTTAACTACGGGGTCATCAGTCCCTAAGCTTACAAACTACTTATGAACTAGCTAAGACTAAGGACGGCACAAATATCCATGCCCGAGGGGGGGATTCGAACCCCCGACCGTAGTGGCCGTGCAGACCGTGACTGGAGCGCCCCAGTTTCCTCGGCCACCGCGGCCGGCCGAAGGGTTCCTAAGGATTGGAAAAAAAGCGCAATAAATAAATCCATGTTTATAAGAAGGGTCGTCGATTGGATGCGCAAAACTGTCGACCTACATCTCTGACATCGGTCAATTGCAGGATTTTGGAAGACATTTTATGTTCGAATATTATGTCATTTCTGGAGACCGGAAATCTCCTTTGTAAGAATCAATCTGGTTTCCGAAAGCAAGAATCGTGTCAAACACAACTCGCGGTATTCATCCACGAGATCCAGAGGGCAGTAGATACAGGATCCCAAGTGGCTGCCGTGTTCCTTGACTTCCGCAAGGCGTTCGATACTGTTCCGCAGCATCATCGCTTGATCAACAAAGTGCGAGCATATGGAGTATCAGACCAACTGTGTGACTGCATTGAGGCGTTTCTAGCTAACAGAACGCAGTGTGTTATTCTCAAAGGAGAGAAGTCTTCTAACGGTAATGATGTGATGTCAGTCGTGCCCCAGGGAAATGCTTTTGGATCGTTGATTTTCACAGTATATATATATGACGTCGTAGGTGACGTCGGAGGCTCAATGAGACTTTCGCAGATGATGCTGTAGTTTATCGAGAAGTTGCGACACCGGGAAAAGGGTAGCGAAAAGCAGGAGGATCTGCAGAGCATGGTGCAGGGAATAGCGATTGAGCCTCAACTTAAACAAGTCCCAAAATTATACGTTTACATAGAGAGAAAGCTCATTTATTACACAACTACGAAATTGCAAGATAAACACTGGAAGCAGTTAATTCCATAAAATGTATTGGAGTAGACATGACACACGAGGCAAATTGGAATGGAAAGACGATATAACATTAGTAGTGGGTAAAGGAGGCGCTAGTCTGAGATTTATTGGAATAATTCTCAGGAAGTGTAGTTGAAATGTTCAAATGTTTGTAAATCTATCGGACAAAACTGCGTGGTCATCAGTCCGTAGCTTACAAACTACTTAAACCTAGATAAACTAACCTAAGGACAACACACACACACCCATGCCCCAGGGAGGACTCGAACCTCCACGACGAGCAACCGCGCGCTCCGCAGCGAGGCGCCTTAGACCGCTCGGCTACTCCACCGATTACAAAGCTCTCGTTCGGACAGCGCTTAACTGTTACTCATCAGGGTGAGATCCGTACCAGGTCGGGATAATAGATGATATAGAGAAGATCCAACTGATAGCAGCAAGATTTCTTATGGGCTCATTTAGTAAGCGCAAAAAGCGTAACGGAGATGATTAAGGAACTCCATTGGCAGACGCTGCAAGAGAGACGTTCTGTACAGCGCTACAGACTTATGTCAAAGTTCCGAGAACGTACGTTTCTTGAAGCGTCAACCGCTATATTTCTTCCTCCTACGTATATCTCGGGAAGTGACCACAAGGGTAAGATTGGAGAATTATGACCCACACGGAAGCATACAGGCAATCATTTTTCCCGCGAACCATACGCGACTGGAATAAGAGGAAGTGACAATGGCACGCAAAGTACCCCCCCCCCCCCCCACCATACGCGGTGAGGTGGCTTGCGGAATGTGGATGTATGTGTAGAATCGAATAACAAGTATGACTAGACGAGTTTCTATCGCATTTCGGTTATAAATTTCGTCATAACTCGTCTTTGGAGAGGTCTGGTAGCGAGACCTCAATGCGATGTAAAATAATTCCACTAGCTCCAAGCTGTATTCTGAACCAATCATCAGTTCCCAACAGATTACGTGTCTTTTCCAGTTTTTACATAGTTTGTTCGTAAATGTATTATAGTGCATCATTAGATTTCTCTTTGTATGAGACATACCGTGGTCAGACAATAACATATCTGCTTCAGTATTAGTTTAGTTAGTACATTAAATTTCAAAGATTGCATTGCTAACTAAATTTATTGAATAGTAAAAACAAGGTAAAGACGCAGAAGAATATGGCAGCTGACTTTATAGTTGTTTACAGCCAAAGAACTCAAGGTGAACTGACGTATGCACCTACGCTTTACGTTGCTGAGACAACATCATGATATAATGGCTAGACAAGTGCTTAGGTGTAAGCAATCGTCTGATCATTCTACGTATTCGCACAGCTTACCGCGACTCACTCTGTTTAGGTTATGATATCACGTACTGAACAGCTCTTCTGGGGTATCCGAGGATGGTTTACAAGGGAATCCTCTTGCTACTCTGCTGAGTTATGCGCCAAGTTCATAACTCACTAAAGTGATGGAACAGCTCTTGAATAGATGGTGCTCGTTTTTCACGATTAATTATCGATTCCTGGGGATACTGAACAAACTATATAACTATATAAGGGCATGTCAATAACAACAAGCACAGAATAACAGATTTGATTACAACAGTCGAAAGGCACGTAAGGGAAGTAGTAGTTTGCAAAAAACGTTGTCTTTATATTGCAACTAAAAGTAACCGAGGGATATAAGGGAAAAGAATGAAAGTAGAGGCCATAGAAATAAAATATCTGAAATTTGTTGATAACAAAGTTAATTCATTGTCTGCAAGGGACTTGGAAGAGTAGTTAAACGGAGTGGATAGTGTCTTGAAGGAGATATAAGATGACATTAACATATTCTAACCTCTCCTTTATTTCGGTGAAAATTACTTTAGACTGCGTCCAGGTTTAATTCCCGTCTTGTAAAAAAAAAAAAAAAAAAAAAAAAAGATTATTTTAGACTGAATGTCTTGACAGAGGTATGCAACCGCCATGCTCATTTTTTTTTTTAAATGATTTTAAAGTTGCTTATCGGTTGCTGGAATAATATAAACATTATCTTGACCAATTTGATGTTTATTGTTATATGGCAATACATAACAACAGTATTTTTAAATGACAAATTTAAATGACTCAATACTCAGTATATTATATTGGTCACCAGTTGATGGGCTATGCCCGAAACATGTTGTCTATTTAAAATATATAATCTACTAACAACACCTACGAGATTATTCCAGCAACCTATAAGCAATTTTAGAAACGTTTGAAAAAATAAGATTAATATTTATTAACATTTTTTGAAAATGAGATTATGAAGTGTTAGTAAGAACAACTAAGATGTTATATAGAGTTTTCTGCTTCGTTGGCAAAAATTTTGTGTAAGACTTAATATGAACATTTGTGCAACGAATACGACTTTTCCCGGCCGCGGTGGCCGAGGGTACTGCGGCACGCCAGTCACGGTCTGCACGGTCACTACGGTCGGGGGTTCGCATCCTCCCCCGGGCATGGATGTTTGTGCCGTCCTTAGTGTTAGCTGGTTCATAAGTAGTTTGTAGGTTTAGGGACTGATGTAGTTAAGTCCCATTAGCTATACAAAAATTTGAACATTTTGGATACGACTTTGTTTATTTTTATTTCTGTGAGCTCTTATGTTACAGTTAGCATTACGCCGCGTATGTTAACATTAAAATGAGCATGCCGCGGCGGAGCGGCCGAGCGCATTGAGGCGCTACGCTACGATGCACGAGGCCGTTCCCCATCGGGGGTTCGAATCCCCCATCCAGCATGGATTTTTGTATCTTCTTTAGTATAAGGTAGCTCATAAGTAGTTTGTAAGTTCAGGGACTGATGACCCCGCAGTTAAGTCCCTTAAACTCTACAAACATTTGAATATTTTGATTTTGAACATTAGAATGTGTTTTTAAAAATGAAAAATATAAAGGAGTTGAATGAAACCTGTCTTTTCTTCGAGCAGACATAAGAATTCCTGGAAGTGAGTATAATATACTACATTATCTTAGTGTGATCCGTGATTAAGACCGGATTTCAGAAAAGTGTGTGTTGTTAAATAATGTCACGCAGATACAATTTCCAAACCCAGATCAAGTATACGTGAGACAACTTGAAGGAACTACATTCTCTGCAATTGATACCATCCGCCAATCGCGTATAAAAGGAATTAATTTCCATTCAGACTTCACTTTAACTAAAAAAGAAACGCATAGCTCGTGTTGTGTCATTCTCCTGCTTACGACTAAAAATCAAATAAGGACATATCTGAGAAACAACTAGACGGGAGAAATTACAGAATCGACATTTTATATCAAGCAAGAAACGGTAATGGAATGTAAGCGAATTAAATTAGGCGATGCCTGGCGGTATTAGGGAAAAAAGGGACCGTAAATGTAGTAAACTCGTTTTTCTGTTTGGGCAGTAATAACTGATGATTGTAGAGAGGGTAGAGAGGGTATAAAATGCAGACAGGCTATAGCAGAAAACAGTTTCTGAAATAATAAATTTTCTAACATCGAATATAAATATAGTTGATAAGAGGTATTTTGTGAGCATATAGCCTTGTTTGGAACTGAAGCGTGGACGATAATAGTTACCAGTTTCACATTGGCGCTTCAGAAGACTGCTGAACGCTATATAGGTAGACTGAGTTATTAATTAGGAGGTACAATGTTGAATTTGGAAAAAAGGAAATTTATGGTACAGCTGTACTAAAAGACATCGGTTGGTAGACTGCATCCCAAAGCATCAAAAAGTCCTCGATTGTCGGTTTGGTAGTAGAGGGGGTAAGTACAGATCATGGGATGAATACAGATCACAAGTTCAAATATACCTAGGCTAAAGAATTTACGGATACACAAACAGATTGGTACGGGATACGAAAGCTTAGGAAGTGATATTAAACCAGTCCTTGGACTGAAAAAAAAAAAACAATAGCAAGTTGTATATCTTAACAACACAGCTCGGTGCAGGAACAGGGGGGCGCGCGAGTAGCTGAGCGGTCTGGAGCGCCAAGTTACGGATCGTGCGGCCTCCCGCGTCGGAGATTCGAAACCTCCCTCGGGCATGGATGTATGTGTTGTACTTAGGTTAGTACTTACTCTAATGGCAATTAAAATTGCTACACCTAGAAAAAATTCAGATGATAAACGGGTATTCATTGGACAAATATACTAGAACTGACATGTGATTACATTTTCACGCAATTTGGGTTAGATCCTGAAACATCAGTACCCAGAACAACCACCTCTGGCCGTAATAACGGCCTTGATACGCCTGGGCATTGAGTCAAACAGAGCTTGGATGGCGTGTACAGGTGCAGATGCCCACGTAGCTTCAACACAATACCACAGTTCATAAGAGTAATGACTGGCGTATTGTGACGAGCCAGTTGCTCGGTCACCATTGACCAGGCGTTTTCAGTTGGTGAGAGATCTGGAGAATGTGCTGCCCAGGACAGCAGTTGAACATTTTCCGCATCCAGAAAGGCCCGTACAGGAACTGCACATGCAATTGTGCATTATCCTGCTGAAATTTAGGGTTACGCAGGGATCGAATGAAGGGTAGAGCCACGGGTCTAACACATCTGAATTGTATTTTATTTTTATTTTATTTGTTTTTTTCTGTTTCATAGGACCCACTTCAGGAGTAAGACTCCATGGTCATGGAACAAGTCAATACATTAATTGTTACACAATAATGGTAATAGAAAAATTTTAAGTAGACCTTTGCACACGACAATCTTAAGACAAAGTGAAAAGAATCAATAAAAAAATAAATTAGCTTAATTGTTTAACTTTTCTAGGAGTTCCTCGACAGAATAAAAGGAGTGAGCCACGAGGTAACTCTTCAATTTAGATTTGAAAGCATGTGGATTAGTGCTAAGATTCTTAAGTTCTTGTGGCAGCTTATTGAAAATGGATGCCGCAGAATACTGCACCCCTTTCTGCACAAGTGTTAAGGTGGTGTGGTGCAAATGTAGATTAGACATCTGTCTAGTATTCACCGAGTGAAAGCTACTAACTCGTGGGAATAAGCTGATATTATTAACAACAAACGACATTAAAGAAAAAACGTATTGTGACGCCAGAGTCAAAATTCCCAGACTACTGAAAAGGGGTCGACATGACGTTCGCGAACTTACACCAGATATTGCTCGAACCGCCCGTTTTTGAGCCAGAAATATCCTTTTTGCATCAGGCGAGTTACCCCAAAAAACAATGCCGTACGTCATAAGTGAGTGAAAGTAAGCGAAATAGACTACTTTTCGTGTTGAAAAATCACTTATCTCAGATATTGTTCTAATGGTAAATATAGCAGAATTTAGTTTTGGAACAAGATCCTGAACATGGGCTTTCCATGACAGCTTACTGTCTATATGAACACCTAGAAATTTGAACTGTTCAGTCTCACTTATCACATGCCCATTATGTGTAATCATAATGTCAGATTTCGTCAAATTATGTGTTAGAAATTGTAAAAACTGAGTTTTACTGTGATTTAACATCAACTTGTTTTCTATTAGCCATGAACTTATCTCTTGAACTGCATTATTTGATACTGTGTCAATATTACGAGCAACATCCTTCACTACCAAGCTGGTATCATCAGCAAACAAAAATATTTTACAATCACCTGTTATACTCGAAGGCATATCATTTATATAAATAAGAAACAGCAACGGTCCCAAAACAGACCCCTGGGGCACCCCATACTTAATTGTGCCCCACTGGGATTGCACGTCATAGCCATTTTCTACACTGCGGAGAATTACCTTCTGTTGTCTATTATTAAAGTAAGAGGTGAACCAGTTGTGGGCTACTCCCCGTATTCCATAATGTTCCAACTTCTGCAACAAAATTTTGTGATCAACACAATCAAACGCTTTTGTTAAATCAAAGAAGACGCCTAATGTCCGTAGCCTCTTATTTAACCCATCAAGTGCCTCACAGAGAAACGAAAATATAGCGTTTTCGGTCGTTAAACCACTTCTAAAACCAAACTGTACGTTTGACAGGAAATTATGTGAACTGAAATGATCAATTAATCTTGAATATACAGCCTTTTCAATAACTTTGGAAAAAACCGATGGCATAGAAATAGGTCTATAGTTGTCGACATTATCCCTTTCTCCTTTTTTATAAAGCGGTTTCACTACTGAGTACTTTAATCTGTTAGGAAACTGACCATTCTGAAAGGAAAAATTACAAATATGGCTTAGTACTGGGCTAACATATGGAGAACAGTACTTTAGAATTCTGCTAGATACCCCATCATATCCACAAGAGTCCTTAGTCTTTAGTGATTTAATTATTGACTCAATCTCACCTATGGAAGTATCATGAAGGATCATTTCAGGCAACAGCCTCGGAAACGCATTTTCTAAAAACGTTATATGATTACCTGTAGAAACTAGAGTTTTGTTTAGTTCCTCTACTATATTCAGAAAGTGATTATTGAATATTGCACATCTATCTAACTTGTCAGTAACAGAAACATTCCTACTACGCACTGACGTTATATCTTCTACCTGCTGCTCCTGACCAGACACTTCCTTCACGACTGACCAGATAGTTTTAATTTTATCCCGAGAGTTTACTATTCTTTTTGCGTACCACATACTTTTTGCATTCTTAATGACATTTTTCAGAACCTTACAGTACTGTTTGTAATGAGCTACTGCATCTTCATTCTGACTGCTTCTAACATTTTGATACAACTCCCGCTTAGTTCTACATGATACTCTTATCCCCTTTGTCATCCACCCTGGCTGTCTGTTACTGAAAGTACCCTGTTTTGAGCGTTCTAGCGGAAAGCAACTTTCAAACAGCATAATAAATGTGTTCAGAAAAGCATTATATTTATCATCTGCATTATCAGCACTATAAACATCCTGCCATTCTTGTTCCTTAATTAGGCTTAAAAAGGTCTCAATTGCAACTGGATTAACTTTTCTGAGTAGTTGATATTTATGTTTAACATTTGTTTGAGAACAAATACTTTTTAGAATTAAAAGTTGGGCATCGTGGTCTGATAGGCCATTTACTATTCTGCTGACAGAGTGCTCCTCTAATGATGAAGAATGAACAAAAATATTGTCAATGGTAGAACTGCTATTTCCTTGCACTCTCGTTGGAAAAAATACTGTTTGCATCATGTTATAGGAATTAAATAGATCTAACAGCTGACTTTTCCTTGAGCTATCACCTACACAATTAATGTTGAAATCTCCACACACAATTAAATTCTTATACTTCCTATACAGTGAACCCAGAACCAATTCCAGCTTGGGCAGAAACATTTTAAAATCTGAGTCAGGGGATCTATAAATAACAACTATTACTAGTTTAGTTCCATTAACATTAACAACTCCTGCACAACATTCAAATATCTGTTCTGTGCAGTGTTTAGAAAAATCGATTGACTCCGATGAAAAATCTTTTTTTACATACATGGCCACTCCCCCACACTGCAAAGAACTCCTAGAGTAGAAGGCAGCTAACCTGTATCCTGGCAAAGGAAGTCTCTTAATTGTCACACCACTTAAAAAGTGCTCTGAAATTCCAATAATGTCAGAATCAGTATCAATAAGCATTTCATTAACTTTATCTCTGATACCCTGTATATTTTGATGAAAAACAGTAATTCCCTTATTACTTATATTCTTAGACTTTGTCAAAGGTGGTTCATTTCTTAGAGGGACTTCCTTTAAGCAGGAATATCTATCAGCTGTCTTCAGTCTAAAAAAGGTGCAGCCCTAACACCAACTACTACAGGAATTTTTCCATGAGTGAAACCCCCACCCCCTACTACACTGTCACCTATGAGCTTTGCCAACCTCCCCTTTCCATACCTATTGAGGTGCAGACCGTGCCTAGTAAAATCCGACCTTTGGATAGTTTCAACTGGCACCACTGCAATGTGATCCATGCCCTCCGTCATCAGCGCCTTCTCAAGCCTCATGTTAAGACGGCTGACAGCCGTATTAAGACAAGGCCTATCATGACGCTGAAACAGTTGCACGAAATGCACATTCGTGCCACCAGTTTCAGTTGCTATCCTTTCCAGATCACCACCTATATCATATTCCCCGTCCCTATCAAGACTGTTCCCGGCCCCACCCACTATAACTACCTGATCCTCTTTTGAAAAATTCCTACATAAGTCCCCTATGTTACAAGTGACCTGATCTAACCCTGCACTAGGCTTCACTATGCTGGTGACCTGGTACTCACTCCCAAGTACTTCCTGCAACTGTTGGCCAACACCTCTGCCATGAGAACTACCTAGCAGCAGAACCTTCTTCTTCCTAAGAGACCTCTCTACAGATTTCGGCTTACCAAAAGCTGAGGTCTGCTGCGTACTTCCTACACCTACAGCTACAGGAGGTTCATCTCCACTCAACTCTGAGAGTTGGTCAAACCTATTTGCAACTTGCAATGTAAAGCTATCTGAATACCTTCTCCTAGCTACCATCTTGCCAACTGCCAGTTCCCATTCCCCAGCCCCCCTTCCCCTCCTCAACCTACCTAGTTCCTCTTCAGCGTTTTTCAACTGCACCTGAAGGGCGCAGATCAAACGCTCCTGCTCCTCTATCAACTTATTCCTGCTGCAAATCCTACAGTTCCAGGAGAGAACCTCACCACAATGCCCACTGTCTTCCCCACTGCACTCCCCCCCATGAAAATACTTACTACAAATCCCACACTGCAGCCCACTACGCACGACCCTACGACAGAGCCCACACTTTTCACTCATGGTAAAATTTTACAATAATTTGTTAAGAAAAACTAGACGTCTACGTTATGAAGTTAAGTTTCTACAAAATAAGTAGGAAGTACCTCTTAACTACAGCAATCAACAAACCTCAGTCTCTACAAATCAAGTAACAACAATAGTATCAGAAAAGAGCAAATAACACTACCACAGAAACTTTACACTGTTGCTTGTATAAACAAGTTCAAATTCAAGCGTCACTAATAAAACAACTAAACACTGTGAGAGTACAAGAGATATCAAATACCGTAACTTAAAGTTTCCCAACCTCAACTACGTTAAAAACAGCAAGTCACCTGTTGAAAAGTACTAAAGTTAATAAACAACTAGCGCGATAACACCTCCTGAAATCTAAAACTTTAATAATTTAACTACAATACACAAACACTTATTAGAACTTAGCTTTCGGAGACCGCTACGGCTGGAACCACTCGCCACCAGATGTAAACAAAGCAGTGGCTACGGCCACTGTTCAAATTGCCGTTGATGCGAACAAGAGTTGATCGAGACGTGTAACCAATGGCAACACCATACCATCACGCCGGGTGATACCCGAGTATGGCGATGACGAATACACGCTTCTAATGTGCGTTCACCGCGATGTCACCAAACACTGATGCGACCATCATGATACTGTAAACAGAACCTGGATTCATCCGAAAAAATGACGTTTTGCCATTCTTACACCCAGGTTCGTCATTACGTACACCAAAGCAGGTGCTGCTGTCTGTGATGCAGCGTCAAGTGTAACCGCAGCCATGAACTCCAAGCTGATAGTCCATGCTGCTGCAAACGTCGTCTGACTGTTCGTGCAGATGATTGTTGTCTTGCAAACGTCCCCATCTGTTGACTCAGGGATCGAGACGTGGCTACACGATTCGTTACAGCCATGCGGATAAGATGCCTGCCATCTCGACCGCTAGTGATATGAGGCCGTTGGGATCTAGCCTGGGGTTCCGTATTGCCCTCCTGAACCCACCGATTCCATATTCTGCTAACAGTCATTGGACCGCGACCAACGCGAGCAGCAATGTCGCGATACGATAAACAACAATCGCGATAGGCTACAATGCGACCTTTATCAAAGTCGGAAACGTGATGGTACCCATTTCTCCTCCTTACACGAGACATCACAACAACGTTTGCCGGCCGCGGTGGCCGAGGGGACTGAAGCGCTCCAGTCACGGTCTGCACGGCCACTACGGTCGGTGGTTCGAATCCCCCCTCGGGCATGGAAAATTGTACCGTATGTAGTATTAGCTAGTTCATAAGTAGTTTCTAAGTTTAGGGACTGATGACCCCGTAGTTAAGTCCCATAAGCTATACAAACATTTGAACATTTGAACAACAACGTTTCACCAGGCAACGCCGGTCAACTACTATTTGTGTATGAGAAATCGGTTGGAAACTTTCCTCATGTCAGCATGTTGTAGGTGTCGCCACCGGCGCCAACCTTGTGTGAATGCTCTGAAAAACTAATCATTTACATATCATAGCATCTTCTTCCTGTCGGTATATTTCGCGTCTATAGCACGTCATCTTCATGGTGAAGCAATTTTAATGGCCAGGAGTGTAGTTTAAGTAGTTTGTAAGACTAGGGACTGATGACCTACGTAGTTTTGTCCCGTAGGTTTACAAACGTTTGAACATTTTTTGAAGAAACGGGAGTTAATCGTCGGATACGTCTGGCCCCCACGAAACTAGTCTATAAATATGTAAAACTAATTGTCAGAAAGTTATTGCTAAGTCTTAATCTGTAAGAACTAGTCACGAGTATTGCCTGGATCAGTGGGATAATAATAGCGAAACACAATTTTCCGTGTCATGTCCCAATTAGGCACAGTATTATAATGTTAGGAAGTCTAAAAAAATCAATAATTAAAACAAAGCGCGTCCACCCACTTTGTTTAGTCTCTTGTTTTTAGATTTCTCGTTATTGGATTTGTTGAACCAACACCCACCGAAAATATCTAACGAGGTCTATTTCAGAGGGGTTGATGATATGGACTCATTGACTTGGATATCTCAGACAGGAGACAAACTTCGAATTCCGCTCTCGAAGACGATGAAAAGTCTTGTATCAAAGAATAGTTGTACTGGCCTCCATTGTTTCATAAAGTGCGGGTTCGATTCTCACCTCAAACTTTCTGCAGTAGTTAACCTAACATCTCTGTAGACTTTACGTCAGAATATAATTCACTCTGTGCATTATCTTCGAACCACAAGTGCTGAATTTCTTGTAGACATTAGAACGTAAGTCGATGCATTCCCTTAGACGTCAGCTGTTAATGTCTGTCAAAAAAAGTTCTGTTCAAATTATTTCGAGTCATCAAAATACCATTCTAGCTTGCATCCCATCAATAACTGAATCCGCAGTATTTGTACTCAAAAGTAGAATCATACTCAGCCAAAACCCGCTCGATTATGTTAGGAACTGGCTAGTATAAGTAGTCAAAGTTCTCGTTAAACACATACTAAATTGAGATATAGATTCATTTAGCTGTATTTGTTTATTCCTGTTGCACAAAGCTTGCGAAAAACACCTAAAAATTAATGAAGGTGGCATCAATGTAAGATTCGTTTCTTATTTGTGAACGATATGAAATGAAATTAATTTTTTGTGGCGGCAGTTTTGCAAGTAGTCTCGTAAAATAAGTAACGCAGCTGTGAAAAAATTAAGGCATTTTCGGAATTTACTGAAGGAATGCCCGAAACAAATGCTGAATGGATGTTTTCCATCTGGTCTCGAAGAAGTCAAACTCAGTATCGTATTCGAGATTACAAATTTGTTAATGTGCTCTCCATTAGATACATAGATAGATACAGAGAGAGAGTGTGTGTGTGAGTGAGAGAGGGAGAGAGAGGGGGAGGGGAGAGAGAGATTGGCAACAGCTGCAGAAGATGCAAGAACGCCATGATGTGACCCTGCTTCAAAGAGAACGTCAGGCTACATGTCCCGTGAACTTCAAGGTTATTAAACGAGTTTCATCATTTAGGAAGTATCTCGCCATTCGCCTGAAGTGAGTTAGGTCCTAACGGAAGCTGAATCTGTAGAGCTGGGCGTGGATTTGAGTCCAGATCCTCCTAAACCGGATAATACAGAAATTGAGCCGTGAGTTCCTACAAGTGTGCGAGCACGCAGACTGATCATATGATCGCTCACACCCCGTGCCCGGCTGGCTACAATGTGGCGTGTTGTTGTCTTCGCAAAATGAGTCGTAGTTACGTGTCGGTTCACCTTGAGTTCTTTAACTGTAAACAACTACGTCAGCATACGTATGTGGCGTACCTTTCTTATTTATCCGTTTCACCAAATTTAATTCCTATTTTTTATTTTTTTATTTTATTTTTGAAATACGAATGTAATAACTAACAATAAAGTTGAGATTATACAATATGGTCAATAAACGTCTCACATAAGGAAACCATTTAACCAGTGATGTAAAATTAAACAGATTTAAGAATATGCTGTGCCAAAAATCGCACTCGAAAGGTCCCGACGCGGCCTCCCGCGTCGGAGGTTCGAATCCTCCCTCGGGTATGGATGTATGTGTTGTTCTTAGGTTAGTTTAACTTAGTTTAGTTTGTAAGACTAGGGAATAATCACCAACGTAGTTTGGTTCCATAGAAATACAAACATTTGAACATTTTGAAAGGTCCCGAATAAGTGATTTATTTAGTCTGTAAACGGAAAGTACTTTCGCTATTTTGCATCACATCTCCTAATAAGAAGACCACGTCTAGCGAGTGCATCAACAAGATGGTATGTAGTACCTGTCACTTAAATTTTGAAGATTCATCGGTTGATTGAGAACAGAAGCACTGTGTGTTGTAGTGATACAAAAAGCCTTCTACTGTGCTAAAACACGTGTTTAGAGACTAAGCTACATATCTCACGACCTCCGCACCACCATACCACTCCAGAAAAGAGTGCTGACTAAAATTTAACCGAAATGTTCAAGCTCAACTACTAGTTCAGGTTAGTATACAACAGCTTTCTCTGATGTTATCAACTATAATAACCCCTGTGCTAAAAACAGACACGGTATACTACTTTGTTATCTTTGAATATGATATTCGCGCCAAAGCGTTGCACTACAAGGGACGGGTATAAGAATTAGAAATGAAATTGACCAGATCGGTAAAATGTTGCAGCCGAGCAGATGCAATCCGAAATGCTAAAATAAATGGAAAACTAGGTTTGTCCGTATGCAACAGAGAAAACAGTGCAATCCAAAATGAATCGGAAAGTACAGGTTGGGCAAATAGCGCTCACAGCTAACTCGCAGCCGCTGTGGAGTGGCCGAGCGTTCCAAGGCGCTTTGCTGCGGAGCGTGTGGTTCCTATCCGTCGGAGGTTTCGAGTCCTCTTTCGGGCAAGACTGTGTGTTGTCCTTAGTGTAAGTTAATTTAAGTAGTTCGAAAGTCTAGGGACTGATGACCATAGCAGTTGGTCCGATATGTTTACAAACATTTGAACATTTGAGCTAATTCGCAACAAATATCGTACAGAAGGATAATGGGAGAACCAAGGTTTGCTAGCATTTTTCCGGAAGCTTGTATGGTGTGCACTAGTTATTCTGCAATCCTAGTTCGAGACCACCAAATAGAGGTTCTTGGTTCGGAGATAACCGGTTCTGGCGCCTGTGACGAGCGGTAAATTCCATTGCTGGAGTTCGGCCACCAGCGAAGGAATTCTGACGTCGAACAGCTCCGAATCACAGAACAACAGGGTAACGTCCTTGATCAGAACTACAGCCTTCCGGAAGTGTACAATATGTTTTTTTCGGCAGAGTAATGTAATTAAAAGAGTGCCGTCAGTTTTTGTCGATAGTAGTCCATGCGTTAGCAAGACGTTGTACGTCATTGTACTGTTTTCACTTTCATGCTTACATTATACCGTAGACCGTGGCAAAACACCAAAAAAGTAATCTAATTTGTACACTGTAAAAACGAAATGGAGAATGGATTTGGAAAGCAACAATTGTGTTAGGAGCAGTACTTACTTGTTAGGAGATTTCCACTTATATTTTATCGAAATTCGAGTGACTGCTACGTAGTTAAAGATGAATGCCAATGAGTCTAATTTGGGAACCAGTCTCCACACGTGGGTACAAGTGCGTCAAGGTCGTTCGGACTGGGTCCTTGATAGCTCCGTATCCGAATGTCGAGGACGTAGTGTGCTCTTAACAAAACCTGTGTTTTTAACTCTATCGTGACACGATGCGATCATGAAACTCCTGTACCAAAAAAGAATGCATTGGCATTAAATTGCATTTGTCTATATTCCTGATGAAGTGAAGAAATAACTTGTAATGCATTACATAATGTCACGTTCTCCATTTTCTGCTCATTATTGATAATTTTAAAATACAAATATTACATAATTGGCCGATGAGAGTAATACATTAATATTACAAAAAAATCAAACTTTTAATTATTATTATTGCAATGCAGTGAAAGTTTAACCACTCCTATTTTATATAAGAATTTTGAAACGTTAATATCTTTGTCTGATTGGGGGAGTGTTTTTCAATTAATTAATTTTGAAATCCTCAAACAAAAAATTAGTGCATTATATTCTAACGAAGACATTTCAAAAAATCCATAACTGATGTTTAGTTAGCTTCAGTATATTCAGAACATTAAGGAGAAAATCATTTGGTGCGTTGTTGGGAGAGTGGAAATTTCCTAAATGAACTAGAAAGAGCGACGTAAGTCGAAATAATACGAAAATGGACCCTACGTGAAACACTGAGCATTGCTGACTATTAGCATTTTTTTACATATATCAAAATAAGTCACGGAGTATACAGAGATCCAGTATGGACAAATGACAGACTATCTTTTCACACTTGGAGGATCTCCGTATGCTAATATGCAAATCAATCACTGAAGACAGATTTTCTATACACGACGACGTTCCATTTTTATGGCAGATTTGGTGGACAATTGACAGGTGTGAATCCAAGAAACAATTTAGTAGAAGCGTTTTTATTTTTATACATATGCCAACTTGTAAATACTTCAGCTAACTTTTAGAGAATAAAATTGAACGGAAATTGTTTTCATAGTGACAAAGACTTCTAGGAAACTGATGAACAACATTGCTATTCGCATATAATGACAGGGCTGGTCGCTTTTTATTCATTTTAATTTACCAACTCGACTTCTAACACATGCTCATCGTCAGCAATCATTCAGATGATATATAAAAATAATACATAATAAATGTTATTGGCTAATTATCATGGGAGTAACAATATGTTTGTATATTCGCTTGTTATATGTTAAGCGAACCAGTACTCACTTATATTTCTGTTTTAAGACTTCAGTAAAGTTTCTGTGATGTTACATTTTATATGTGTTCTAGTTCGTTAGATGAGTAAAATTGAGGCAGATAGTAATTTGTAAGATCAGCGATATATTTTGTTGTCTAGGATGTCAAAGATATACTTGGTGTGTATGATCTGTCTAGTTTTGGTAATGTGTACAATTTAATTTTTTTATCTTGGCTATATAAGAACAAGCAGCCTTTTCATTATAAACAAATAATAATGACTTTCTTATTTGAGATTGCATACACATTAAATAGAAAGTGCTCTAGAAAAAATACGAGGTAAGTTTCGACAGAGTACTTTTCAGTTAGTTGCCGGCAGGTTTGTGCATGTGGGTGCACTTGTGGATGGTCCGGAGGTATAGTGGGAACATTCTAGTAAGAATCACGCGTACATTGACGAACTGAACACAGGCGATAACTAACAACAAATCCTGCAGAATTTGCGAATCTGCACATATAACTGGAAAACCACAGGAAATTGAGGTAAGGAGACAGAAAAAACAAGACCGTCCCTTTAAGAATGTTCCAGAAAGACTGACTTCCACGAATGACAGCGGAAATAGTAGAAAGAAACAATATTTTCTAATTTACATACTTACTTATTTTCTCCAGATCTGTTTTCTCAGTCGTAGTGCCGAATGAAATACCAAGCAAAGGCGGTGCACATTTCGATTGTGTATCGCGTAAATTACGATGCTTCCAAAGTCGTGCGTAAATGTTCTGGTGTAGAGGGTGTTTCAAGAGGAAGAGTAAATATTTTACGAGGTGGCAGGTTAGACGAATTGCAATAAAATTTCGTAACTTGTGTCCAATTTTTATTGAATACAGAGATACAGCAATTAGTATGCAACCCAAACAAAAGTAAAGCAAAGGCAGATGAGGACATTTTCATAGATTCTTGCGTCTGTTCTTGGTAGAACACCATCATATTGAATTACATGCACAATTTTGTGTATGTTCTACATGTTTATTTTTATTTAGTTAACCTGTTTAAAGTCTGCAGACGGTCTTTTAAGCCGAAGAACAGTAAACTAAATATAAGTAAACTTGTAGAACATACACAAAATTTTGTTTTAATGGAAAATGATGACGTTCTATCAACAACGGACGGAAGAATCAGTGAAAATGTCCTCATTTTCCTTTGCGACACTTTCATGCCCTTCGACTCTAATAATTGCTGTCTGGTTTTTGTACAAGTTGAATATAAGTGTTCTCTCCCTATACTTTACCTCTGCTACTTTCATAATCTGAAAAAGTGTATTCCAGTCAACATTGTCAAAAGCTTTCTCCAGATCCACAAATGCTAAAAACGTAGGTTTCATTTTCTGTATGTCTCTATTCGATAAAAATCTGACACCTACATGTGTCATTTTTATTGCAATTCGTCTACACTAAAATATTTATTGTTCTTCCTGAAATTCCACGTAGGACTTAAAATAAAAACTTGGAAAAATGAACTTGTAAAATATTCGGACGAAAGCTTTTGTTACAGCTTTCTTTTTCTGAAATGTTATTTATTGCAGGTTGTGCTTAAGGGATGTATGAGGACTGATGTAAGCAAGTTTTTCATTTATTAAAATTTTTGTTATTATTGTCCCAAGCTATACTCGAAGGTTGGAAGGAAGGAAGGAAGGAAGGAATCGTAGGGTTTAACGTCCCATCGACTGCTTGGTCATTAGAGACGGAGCTCACGCTCGGACTTTGGGGGAAGGATGTGGGGGAAGGATGTGCCCTTTGAAAGGAACCATCCCGGCATTTGCCTGAAGTGATTTAGGGAAATCACGGAAAACCTAAATCTGGATGGCCGGAGGTGGATTTGAACCACCATCCTTCCGAATACGAGTCCAGTGTGTTACCACTGCGCCACCTCGCTCGGTACTCGAAGGTTGAAGGGTGGTGTGACGACAGTAGCGGACTGCTGCTAGTCCCAGCAGAACAGCGCCTGATAATTGGTGAACTTTTCTCAGGACGACATCTACATCTACATATATGCTCCGCAATTCACCGTAAGGTGCGTGGCGGAGGGTACACTGTACCACTACTAGGCATTTCCTTTCCTATTCCACTCCCAAATTGAACGAGGAAAGAAAGAATGCCTATATGCCTCCGTACGAGCCCTAATTTCTCTTGTCTTTGTGATCTTTACGCGAAATGTAAGTAGGTGGCAGCAAGATCGTACTACACTCAGCTTCAAATTCCGGCCCTCTAAATTTACTTAACAGAAATCACGAAAAGAACGTCGTCTTTCTTCCAGCGATCCCCAATTGAGTTGCCGGAGCATTTCCGTGACACTCGCGCATTGGTCGAACCTACCGGTAACAAATCTAGCTACACGCCTCTGAACCGCCTCTATGTCTTCCTTCAAACCGATCTGCTGCGGGTCCCAAATACTTGAGCAATACTCAAGACGTGGTCGTACAAGCGTTTTATACGCGGTCTCCTTTACAGGTGAAGTACATCTTCCCAAAATTCTCCCAATAAACCGAAGTCGGCTGTCCGCCTTACTCACAACTGTCCTTACATGCTCGTTCCATTTCATATCGCTCTGCAATGTTACGCCTAGATATTTGAACGACGCGACAGTATCAAGAAGCTCACTACTAATGCTGTATTCGAACATTATGGGATTGTTTTTTCTACTCATGCGCATCACCTTACATTTTTCTACTTTGAGAGCTAGCTGCCATTCTTCGCACCAACTAGAAATTTTGTCTAAGTCAACCTGTATGCTATTACAGTCAGTTACAGACGACACCCTCCCGTACACCACAGCATCATCAGCAAACAGCCGCAAATTACAAGTTAGTTTGTTCATCAGATCATTTATATAGACAGAAAATAATAGCGGTCCTATCACACTCCCCTGGGGCACGACTGACAAGCCGCGACTGGCTGGCGATTGGTGCAACTTTCCTCTGCCGTGGTGCTGCAGGTGGGACTCACCTATGGAGAGGGCGATGAAGTGCTTGTCGGGGTTGGGCTGTATGGCGAGCTCCTCGACGATGGTGCGCAGCGGGTTGTGGGTGCGGCGCGCGATGCAGGCGGCGGGCACGCACGTCCAGCCGCTGAGCTGCTGCTGCTGCTGCTGCTGCCTCTGAGGCTCCATGGCGGCTGCGGCGGCCCGCGCCCGGCGCCCGCTTATATCGCCTCGGCAGAGCTGCGCTGCGCCGCCGTCGCACGCGCTGCCAACACCGCAGCCAACCCCTCACCTCTCTCTCCACTCACACTAACACATCGTCAACAGGTCCTCTGCATCTTCCTTTCCTACTGTACGCGAAAACATGTTGTTGTTGTTGTGGTCTAAAGTCCGCAGACTGGTTTGATGCACCTTCACTTGCTACCCTGTCCTGTGCGAGTCACTTCTTCTGAGAATGCGTACGGCAACATACATCCTTTTGAATCTGCTTACGGTATTCGTCCCGCGGTCTCTCTCTACGATTTTTAATCCACACACTTTCTTCTACTACTAACTTGACGTTTCCTTGATGTTCAAATGTTCATGGGACTTAACTACGGGGTCATCAGTCCCTAAACTTACAAAATACTTATGAACTACTTACGAACTAGGACGGCACAAATCTCCATGCCCGAGGAGGGATTCGAACCCCCGACCGTAGTGGCCGTGCAAACCGTGACTGAACCGCCTCAGTCCCCTCGACCACAGCGGCCGGCGAGAGATAATGTAAAGATCCCTTATTGCACTAGTGACACTTCCGCATCTGCAAAAGCCGGCCGCGGTGGCCGAGGGGACTGAGGCGCTCCAGTCACGGTCTACACTGCCACTATGGTCGGGGGTTCGAATCCCTCCTCGGGCACGGATAATTGTGCCGTCTGTAGTATTAGCTAGTTCATAAGTAGTTTGTAAGTTTAGGGGCTGTCCCATAAGCTATACAAACATTTGAACTTTTTTTTTTTTTTAGTTTGCTTACTGTATTCGTCCCTCGGTCTCCCTCTACAATTTTTACCCCACACACCTCCTTCTAATGTCAAGTTGACGTTTCCTTGAAGTCTCAGAATGTGTCCCATCAACCTATCGTTTCTCTTACAAGGAAAGTACTTGGGCTCGAAAAAACACATATGCATCAAAATCGTAAGAGCGATTATGTAAAGATCCCTTACTGCATTGGTGACACACCCGCATCTGCAAAACTCTGCAGTCGTCCGTTAGAGGCCTCTGCGTGTGCCTTGTCACATTGCACTTTAACCTGTCGGTTCGCCAGTAGGGACGGTGCAGTGTGCCTCCGAAGTCGCGTTTTGTGACGTTATTTGTGTGGTGAAGCGTCAGATGGAGCTGCGATTGCTAATCAATCCTGCTAAAGTATTGCGATTGGTTGAGATGAAGTTACGAAGAACCATCAAATATAAAAAAAAATTTCTACAAATAAAGATCAGTTTAACAGCAACCTAAAACACTTTCTAGTGGCCAACTCCTTCTACTTCATTAGTGAATTTCTAAATTGTACCAAATGATGCATGCACTCATACTATATTAGTATTATTATATTATCAGCAAAAAAATCCTTAAAAAATAATGTATCTTATTTATATTACAAATGTATGTATCTGCATTTATATTCTTAGTATTATCTATTATTCAACTTGTAAATTTTGTTTCTTGACATGTTCCACATCCACGAGTATCCCCTCAACATGGATCTACGGAACGAATAACTTATCTAATCTAATCTAATTCTATGTGAAGATGGTATTAGAGTAGAAGATGAATCATTTGCAAGCTTTCTCGTATCTGCTATGGTACAGAAATATGTTCAACTGTCTGTAAAGCTTATGGGACTTAACTACGGGGTCATCAGTCCCTAAACTTACAAACTACTTATGAACTACTTACGAACTAGGACGGCACAAATATCCATGCCCGAGGGGGGATTCGAAAAATGTTCAAATGTTTGTTAAGCTTATGGGACTTAACTACGGGGTCATCAGTCCCTAAACTTACAAACTACTTATGAACTACTTACGAACTAGGACGGCACAAATATCCATGCCCGAGGGGGGATTCGAACCCCCGACCGTAGTGGTCGCGCTGACCGTGGGGGATTCGAACCCCCAACCGTAGTGGCCGTGCTGACCGTGACTGGAGCGCCTCAGTCACCGCGGCCACCGCGGCCGGCACAGAAATATGAGCATTAGTTAGATACTGTTGTAACACTAACACATAATGATGATAATAGGGTTGATAATGACGAAGAACTCATTGCTAGCGGTAGTGCTACGGTAAGTGCGCGAAGAGGCGATGGAAGCAGTGGCAGTGAATACCAACAGTCTTTCGGGAAGAAGGTTAAAGTTGCAACTGTCATCACGGCTTTTGATGAGAATACGCTAGAGAATATGTACGACGATTATTACATAAGTTATAGTTCAGATATTTGCATTACATATGGTGTCTACAGTTACATCTACAGTGCTATCTAGAGCATGATTGCAAAGTTTTGCATAAAAACGACACCCACCACCACATTGAGGTGTACGCAGAGATACTGCAACCAAACGTTTATACGGATATGTTTGTTCGAGCCCAAGTACTTTCCTTCTTAGTCAGGATATGCCAGAAACCCTTTTTCTCTCCAATTCTGTTCAGCACCTCCTCATTAGTTACGTGATCTACCCATCTAATCTAAATCATTAGTCCGTAGCACCACATTCACAAAGCTTCTATCATCTAATTGTCTGAACTCCTTAACGCCCACGTTTCACTCCCACACAATGCTACAACTTTTCCTCGCTGACAACAACATAAAAATACTGAAAGGAAAAAAGTTTCTTTACTTACTACTCTTCCGATGTTCATGGAGCAATACTACGGCATTTGCAATGACTTTGCCGTTTATAATTTCTACACTACAAATTGTAAGCGCAGGAAATTTTACAGACAGTGTACACACATATAGCTGAATGTACCTCCTAATTTGTATCACATTCCGACACATAGTTCATGAGATACGATTACATAAACAGTAACGTTCCGCTGTTCATGGAGTAAAACTACTGCTTTCGGTATGACTTTACAATTTATAATTTCTACACTATAAATTGTAGCCGCAGTAAATTTTACAGGCAGTGTACACGCATATACTTGAGTGTACCTTCTAAACTGTATCACAGTACGACACGTAGTTCATCAGATATGAGCACATAAACAGTAACAATCTTGGAAAACCGCCCTTCCTGCATCAAGTTTTAATTACTACTTCTTTATTATTAACTATACTCCCAAGATATTTTACAGACATACTGCCCTTATACAAATGAATATATACTTAAAATGCTAGGAATAAATAAATAAATACCCGGGCAACGCCGGGTTTTCAGCTAGTTTTATATATTCTTTACTTCGGCCATCAGAAGTTATCTTGCTACCCAAATTAAAAAAAACTCATCTACTACTTTTATTGTCTCATTACCTAATCTAACTGCTTCAACATCGCCTGATTTTCTGACACTACATTCCATTACCCTCGTTTTATTCTCGTTAATGTTCATCTTATACCTTCCTTTCAAGACACTGCCCATTCCGTTTAATTGCTCTTCCAGGCCCTTTGGTCTCTGACAGCATTACTATGTCGTCAGCAAACCGCAAAGTTTTAATTCCCTCTCCCTGCACTTTCTTCCTTCTCCAAATTTCTCGTTGCATTTCTTCATGCTTTGCACAATGTTTAGATTGAACAACATTGGGGAAAGGCTACAACTCTGCCGTACTCCTTTCACAACCACTGTGACGTTTTCATGCCCTTCGACTCTAATAATAGCTGTCTGGTTTTTGCACAAGTTGAATACAAGTCTTCTCTCCCTATATTTTACCACTGCTACCTTCAGAATCTGAAAAGTATATTCCAGGCAACATTGTCAAAAGCTTTCTCTAGGTCCACAAATGCTAAAAACGTAGGTTTCTCTTTCCTTAACCTAACTTCTAAGATAAGTCGTAATGTGAGTAGTACCTCGCGTGTTCCCACATTACTTCTAAATCCATATTGATCTTCCCCTAGGTCAGATTCCACCTGTTGTTCCATTCCACTGTAAATAATTCGTGTTAGTACCAGATAGAACAATTTCTTCATGACTGGCAGTTCCGACAGAACATTATCTACACCAGGGGCCTTGTTTCTGCTCAAATATTTTAGTGCTCTGTCAAATTCGTCTCGCAGTATAGCATCTCCTATCCCATCTTCTTCTACTTCGTCTTTCATTTCTAGAATACTGCCTTAAAGTTTATTTCCTTTGTAAATGCCCTCTATATATTGCTTCCACCTTTCCGCATTCCCAGCTCAGCTTAGTACTGGTTTTCCATCTGAGTTCTTGATGTTCATACCGCTGACTTCCTTTTCTCCAAATGTCTCTTTTATTTTCCTGTAGGTGGTATCTATCTTTCCCCTAGTTATACATTATTCTACTTTTTTGCATTTCTCCTCAAGCCACTCCTGTTTGCACTTCCTGTTAACCTCATTTTTCAGACTCTGTACTCCGTTTTCCCTGATTCATTTTTATATTTTCTTCTTTCATCAATTAAGTTTAGTATATCTTGTGTTATCCAAGGATTTCTATTAGACCTTGTCCTTCTGCCTACATGAGCCTCTACGACCTTCACTATTCTATCTCTCATGAGCGACCCATTATTCTTCTACTGCATTACTCCCCCCCCCCCCTCCCTCCTTTCAGACCATTCTTGACTAATGTTCCCTCTAAAACTCTCAACCAACTCTGGTTCCTTCAATTTGTCCAGATTCCAGCTCCTTAATTTTCTACCCTTTTGCAGTCTCGTAAGTTTTAATCTACGGTTGATAACCGATAAGTTATGATCAGAGTTATATATACCCATGGATATGTCTTACAGTTTAAAACCTGGTTTCGAAACCTTTGCCTTACCATTATAAAGTCAATCTAGTACCTCCCAGTATCTGCTAGTCTCTTCCATGTATATAACATTCTTTCATGATGATTAAACCAAGTGTTTGTGATGATTAAATTGTACTCTGCCCATAATTCTACCAGGCGCTCTCCTCTTTCATCCCCTTTCTCCAGTCCATATTCACCGAATTCGAGTCCCCCATCACAGTTAACTTTCTTCTCCTTTAACCGTCTGAATAATTTGTTCTATCTCCTCATACAATTTTCTGTCTCCTCATCATTGGCAGAGCTAGTTGGCATATAAACTTGTATTAGTTTGGTCGGTGTTGGCTTCGTGTCTATCTTTACTATGATGATTTGTTCACTTTGCTGTTCATAGTAGCCGGCCGCGGTGGCCGAGGGGACTGAGGCGCTCCAGTCACGGTCTGCACGGTCACTACGGTCGGTGGTTCGTATCCGCCCTCGGGCATGGATATTTGTGCCGTCCTTAGGATTAGCTAGTTCATAAGTAGTTTGTAAGTTTAGGGACTGATGACCCCGTAGTTAAGTCCCATAAGCTATACAAACATTTGAAACATTTGTTCATAGTAATCTACCCGCATTTCTATTTTCTTATTCATTATCAGACCTACTCCTGTGTTCCCACCAACTGATTTTGTATTGATAACTCTGTACTCACCTGAGCAAAAATCCTGTTCATTCTGCCACCGGCCTTCACCTCACCACATGTAACTTTAACTTATCCAATTCTCTTTTCAAATTTTGTAACTTACCTAACCCACTGAGGGATAGAACATCCACGCTCCCATTCGTGGAATACCTATTTTGTTTTTCTTGATGATGACGTCCTCCTGAGTTGTCCTCGCCCGGAGATCCGAATGGGGGACTATTTTATCTCCGGAATACTTTACCCGTGAGGATGCCATCATCATATATGCATACAGTATAGCTGCATGTTCTCGAGAAAAGTAGCGACTGTAGTTTCCCCTTGCTTTCGGCCTTTCGCAGTAACTGCATGGGAAAGGCCAGGTCAATCATCCAGACTGTTGCCCCTGTAACTACTGAAAAGGCTGCTACCCCTGTTCAGGAATCTCACGTTTGTCTAGCCTCTCCACAAATACCCTTCCGTTGTGGTTGCACCTACGGTACGGGCAACTGTGTCGTTGAGGCAGGTAAGCCACCCCACCTCGGCAATGTCTGTGGTTCATGTGGGTGGGGCGCAAACATAAGCGTCCAAAAACACTTTCCTTCGGAGGTTAACACTTGCCACAAGACGCCCGTACGCAATACGTTCTCGCGATCATAGCTCATTTGGACAAAGCCCTTATGGCGTACTTTGTTTTGTTTAGCGTGTTGTTTAATATGACAAAACGAACGCTGTACGTTTCTCCGCATGCGGCAAGCCCTGCTATGTTGACTATCTTTGGCAGAATAAAACCTTGGCTGTAGGCACTTTAATGGAAAACGGGAAGGATCTTCCCAAGGATGTAAAGCCTGTGGAACTTAGGAAGGGGAAAATGAAGTTTTGGAAGAAGGAATGCTTACTAGTGTAAAGATAAGACTTTTCTCAGACTAGCACAGGTGTTATGAATCTTGTCAGCCTTTATGACAAAGAGTGTGGGTACAAATAAAATAATTCAAATCACAGGAAAAATGACGATTCTTTTGATATATTACAAAGTTTGGTCCAAGTAATATTCAGGAATTTCATAAAATTAATCGTCAATATATCCTAAAAACTAATTTTCCCCGACAATCTTGTATTACCGTCTGCTTGCCTGACCAGAGGACCATCGTCTCGTGGGTCGAAATAATTTTCAGGATCCCATAATAATAAATACCATAAATTGACAAGATAGCGATCAGCCACAACGTGTCGATCGCGGAAATACACTTGTGTATCCCGCCGTCTCTCTACTCACGTTAACAAAACTGGTGTGAGTGACGTGGTCGCTCTCTATTGCTTCCAGTTCATAGGACAGGTCCGCGGTCGTCTAGTGTACGGAAGAGGTCACAAGGTTCGATATAAGTGATTATTCCCGTTAACCGACATGAACTTCACAGTTGTGCCGAGCAGATTTTTTTGCGATTAAGATAAAGTGATCACATTCGGTTGCGAGTTTACTAAATGCGCGCAATGAACACTAAAATGCTCTTGCCTTGGTGTTTGTGTCGCCCCTGCTTTGGGCTTAGTCTATCGTCACAGTCTAATATATACAGTCGCGACACTCCGTTTGATTTTTGGTACCCAGCACGTTAGTGGTGCCCCAAGCGGCTAGCCAGGGATACTACTCAGTCCGGTGTGGTATATTTGTAGAGCTTATGGGACTTAACTACGGGTCATCAGTCCCTAAACTTATAAACTACTTACGAACTACCTTATACTAAGGACGGCACAAATATCCATGCCCCAGGAGGGATTCGAACCCCCGACCGTAGTGGCCGTGCAGACCGTGACTGTAGCGCCTCAGTCCCCTCGGCCACCGCGGCCGGCCCGCTGTGGTATATATGAGTGCGATATGCAGCTGTTGTTGTTTACATTTGTTTCCGAAATGGTTTTTACTGAGGGGAACATCTTTTTGAACTAAAAGCTCACAAGAAAAACTGTGCTGCATTATTTGTGGACATGCTGAAGAGGGTTTCAAATTTTCCTGCTGGGTGCTGTGAGAGGCTAACCAGCTGTTAATAAGACTGCTTGTCAAAATTAGGCTGTTTTACAGTTTTACGTTTCTGAACCACGACTTAGTTTCCAATAATAAGAAATCAAACAAGAAGCTTAAGAAGTTTGCACATTTAGACTGCTGATTTGTTTCGTATGTACTCAGTTCACTTCTATTGGTAGTCATTTAATGTTTCTTACTTCCTTCTGGTGATGACATTGCTGTTTTCTGAAAAGTGGGCTATGTTATTTAAAAATTTGAATTTACGTGAGCTTAGTGTAATCAACGTATTAAAATGATGATTTCACCCTATTTCTGTTATTATTTGGAAGCTGTTTGTCAGGCGCTAATTACAGTAGTTTACGATCCCTTTTGATCTTGAACGTACGGGTCAGTGCTGTTAACGTATGTATATGAGTATGTTTATAGTTTTTCGGTGTCAATGTGGTAGGCAGCAGGTCTACCCAACGTCGTAAATATATTGTAGCTAACAATAGATTTTCAAGTTGCAGCCATATTCGCTTTTATTTGAGAATCGTATATTTCTTCTGGCTTTACACCAACGCTTGGATATAGTGAAAGACGTTAAATATTTCGTAAATCACGTAAAAAAGGGACGAAAGCCAACATTATCCATACGACGTCAATGAGTCTCACATTGCTAGCCGCTTGGGGCGCTAGGGTCGCTCCAGCTGTCAAATGGTAGCAACTTTCACACCATTGAGCATCGTGACTGTGTGCATTATACTGTGCTATAACTGTACTCATAACTAACTAATGTTTTCATGAAACACTCTCAATATGCACTCTCCCTTTAAGGGTTGGTAGATTATTTAAATGTTCTTTCTTTACGATGTTTTTTTCTCTTTTTGGTTTGTTTCGTCCTGCAGCAAGAATTAGTAACAGTTTTGTTTAATGTAACAGGCTACCTCGTAATTCTGCGTGTTACTTGCAGAACATATTGACTGTCCCACTTCTAGTCTGGAGCCTTCCCCTGTTGCTACAATTTTTATTCACTTATTAAATATCAGAAACCCCTACAAGCAGAGAGGTGGTCCGATGCCGCCTACAGTGACAGAAAAAGAAGATTAACAGGTAAGTCACCTGTAGATTGGCAAGCGGAAGTCAGGCAGGTTAATTAATTTGTTTAAAAAACCAGAAAACTGTTTGAAAAGTGAGAGTCCGCAGGGACGAAAACGGTGTAAATGGCTTAGCGTGGAAAGTGATAACCACCTATGGTCAAGAGACGCGAAACTCGCAAATATAATGAATATTTCGAAACCCTGCATCACAGAAAACTGACTGGAAACTCCAGCCGACGAACAGTCGTGCTACGGAAGCCAGATTCAAAACATGAAACACAATCATCACCTACACAATCCAGCACACTTACATAGATAACTATGACAGATAACTATGACAACTTTGCAATGTTACAGGTACGCAGCCGCAGCGGATCCAGGAGACATCATAGCTGTTCAGCTGCTGTAGTGCGTCGCTTCAAACCAGCCTCTCTTTATGGTGAACATAGCTATGACAATTTTGCCGATAGATACTCGTTGCTAACAATACCTCGCCCTTGCATGATCTATCTCAGGTAGCAAACAAACACTGCTTTCCTTACTACTCGCTCCTAACCGTCGCAGAACTTTTCCTACCTTGGCCCTTTTTTACCACCGCCCTTACATAACTATCCTTGTACATCTTTCGATCACTTCTGTCTCCAGATGGAACCTCATTAATTGCAGATCGCAGCAAATGTTCATAAATCTAGGGGACTTAACTGCATCAGTTATCAGTCATTAGGCATAAATGTTAATTAAACTAACCTAAGGACAACACAAACACCCATGCTCCAGGGCCGGCCGCGGTGGTCGAGGGGACTGAGGCGCTCCAGTCACGGTCTGCACGGCCACTACGGTCAGGGGTTCGAATCCCCCCCTCGGGCATGGATATTTGTGCCGTCCTTAGAATAAGCTAGTTGATAAGTAGTTTGTAAGTTTAGGGACTGATGACGCCGTAGTTAAGTCCCATAAGCTGTACAAACATTTGACAAACATGCTCCAGGGAGAACTCGAACCTCCGACGGTACGCAACCGTGCGCTCCGCAGCGAGGCGCCTTAGACCGCTCGGCTACTCCACCGCTGCGGTGATCGTAGCCACACGGACAGCATCGGAGTCCCCACATCCCGTGATCCACCTACTCAGAAACTAACAAACATGGAAATGAAGTAGAACATTCTATTTGGTAACCACATTTGTGAGGGCAAGAAGGGGTCCCAACCTAAAAAGAAAGCCGCGGCGGAGCGCATTGAGGCGCTATGCTACGATGCGTGAGGCCGCTCCCTGTCGGAGGTTCGAATCCCTACTCGTGCATGGATGTTTGTGCCATCTTTAGTATAATCTATTTCATAAGTAGTTTGTCAGTTTAGGGACTGATAACGCCGCAGTTAAGTTCCATAATCTTTACATTTGAATATTTCTAAAAAGAAATCTCCATTTTCTACAATTCGTTACTTTTTTTCAGTTTTACCTTATGTACAGCTATCCATTACGTCATCTAGCATCTGAAATCTCTTCCTCCCCCGCCTTCTCTTCCCTTCCACCCAGATCTCTAAGACTGGTTCTACAAGCTCCTCCTTAATTCTTAACATTTGCCCAATCGCCCAATCCAGTTTCGAGTTCTACTTTTCATTACATCTAGTAATGCTCCTCCACTATTCTCAGTACCTTTCATTTTTCACTTTGCATTTTTTTTCATCCTCCTGCCCTATCTTCCTTCCTTAAGGTCTATGTTCCAGCACCATAGAGAAGAACATTCGATACGAAACATTTCATTAATTTTTTTCTTGGTACTTTGTCCATATTGCTGCAGAACATATTTTTCTATAAATGCCTCTTTCGCCATGGCTGTTTTGGCTTTAATTTCTTTCTGGTCTTCCTTTTCTATTAAAGGTTTTTAATACTTTGCGCTTGTTTTAATATTTATCATTCAGCATTATCTTCACTTTTTGTTTTTCTTCCAGTACAATTACTTTTGTTTTCTTTCATTCTGCAAACGTTTCATTTATTTTCAGTGGCATCCACAATGCCCTGTAATTGTTTTTCATCTTTTGTTAGAAGAACCACATCGTCCGCTAATCTCAAACACCATATTATTCATCCTCCAATTTTATCCCTTTATCATGTAGTAGGTAGTGCTTAAACATATCTTTTAAGTATAGATTGGAAAGGGCAGGAGACTAATGATTAGCATTTCAGCATAATCGCACTTAGTATGGGTAACACCTTTTACATCCTTATATAAATTACTGGACATCCAAAATGCAACACTGGGAAGCACCGGGAATGTAATTGCCAAATTTATTTGGGAGATAAGTTGTACGTAGGTCATCATCAGTTATCTACTATATCAGCAAGTGCTTTGCATTTCCATTTTCAACCATTCGTTGTATCCGTCTTAGTTTTGCTGTATGTAGAAGCGATTGCCAGGATCTGAAATATCCTTCGCCTCCTCTTCCCTTCCATATAGCCCTCCTTCTTTCTTAATATATGCCCAGTTCACTGTCATTGCCTACTTTTTATTAATCCAGAAATTGTCTTTGCTGCCTCACTCTTGTCAGGACCTCTTCATTCAGCTTATTGTTTCCATCGACTGCCATGTCCACATCTCTAAAGCCTTGCCGTCTGTCCTCAACGTCCATGTTGCACCACCATACTCAGGAAGAAAGGAAGATTAGACTTTAACGTCACATCGACAGCGTGGTTATTGTTAAGGAAAGGAAATCAACCGTGTCCTTTCAAAGGGACTATCCCGATATTTTCCTGGAGTGATTGAGTGAAATCACGGAAAATCTACATCTGGAAACCTCGGAGGTGGATTTGAAGCACCCGAATGTGATTCCAGTGTCTTGCCACTGCGACGCCTCTCTCGGTGTGTTCCTCAGATCTACGTCTACATTGCTGCAGAAAGTTCTTCTTCTTCTATAAAAGTGCCTCTTTCACCGAAGCTATTCTGGTTTTAATTCATTTGCAGCTCTTCCATTCCGAATCTATTCTGCTTCCAAGCTATTTATAGCTGTGCACTTGTACTAATACTGTCGATGTCAGTGAATTATAAACAAAAGGAGGCTCTTTTTAATAAGCAGAAGATATCTGGAAAAGTTTGTATGTTTGTTGCTCCTTCACGCTGAAACATCTGTACGGATTTGAATGAAATTAGGAAGTGAGGGAGCTTATACACTGCATTAACGCATACGCTACATTCCGTAAACCATTGTGCTGTGCCTCAGTGGCGGACTAAGGGGGCGGAGAGAGCGGAGTGCCCCGGGCCTCCTGTCTTGTGGGGCCTTCAAATACCTCAAAAGAACATTTTTTTTAAGACTGCCCCTTGCCTCTTTTCCTGGGGGGCCTCCAAACCTCGAAAGTAACTTTTTTATATAGAAATACATATTTCCAAGTGGACGGGGGGGCCTAATTTTGTTTTGTCGCTGCCCCGGGTCTCCAACAGCCATAGTCCGCTCAAGTTGTTTGTTAAGCTTATGGGACTTAACTACGGGGTCATCAGTCCCTAAACTTACAAACTACTTATCAACTACCTTATGCTAATGACGGCACAAATATCCATGCCCGAGAAGGGATTCGAACCCCCGACCGTAGTGGCCGTGCAGACCGTGACTGGAGCGCCTCAGTCCCCTCGGCCACCGCGGCCGGCCCATAGGCCGCCACTGCTGTACATGGCGATGGGTGGAATTCGACACCGTCTGAGCGATCACTGTGAAAGATGTAAGATATGTGCCATTTTCCATAGACGAAGGTGGAACAAAACGGACATCTTAAAAGTAGCGCCTACGATAAGCATTGTGTGGCGAAAGTAAGCCTAAGATTTAAGTACAAATCTCACGACACAGAAAAAATAAACGCAAAATAAAAAAGAAAAAGAAAAGCATAGCACACAAACTCAAAGTATTGCCCCCATAATGTCGCGTAGACACGTCGTGCCATTCTGACAAGTCACTTTGTCCAAACATCACCAAACTAGGTATGATCCTCTTCTCCGACCCGCCCTTCAAACCACTTACCATGTTTCTTCATCAACCACATAGGCTTCCCTTTCCGTATTTCACCTACTGGCACCAGCCATACTTAACCACTCTCATTATACACTCTCTCGACTCCATACGGTCGTCTGGTACTCTTATGCTACCACGCCTGCCCAGCATCGACCAAATGCTATAAGTTCATTCCAGTCCCCGGAATAATACTCGAATTTTCTTTTGCAATCTGCTGTTGCCCATGTTCAACTTTCATTATACTGCTCATGATCTCCAGATCCCATTAAAAATAAAATAAATAAATAAAACAAATTACGTAGGCTTCCGCGGCCAGAGTCAGATGACATAAAAGTTTTCTGGGTATGGTACCGCGTCATGATGTAGGCTATTACTTATTTAACCAACGTTTCGGCCAACGTTACAGTGGCCTTCATCTGGGTAACCCAAGTTACCCAGATGAAGGCCACTGTAACGTTGGCCGAAACGTTGGTTAAATAAGTAATAGCCTACATCATGACGCGGTACCATACCCAGAAAACTTTTATGTCAAATAAAACAAAGTTCAAGTGTTAGTTAAGCTTAAGGGGCTTAACTGCGGGGTCATCAGTCCCTAAACTTACAAACTACTTATGAACTACCTTATACTAAAGACAGCACAAACATCCATGCTCGTGGGGGGATTCGAATCCCCGATCGTAGCGGCGGTGCAGACTGTGATTGGCGCGCCGCAGACCGCTCGGCCACTGCGGCCGGTGATCCCATTTCATTCACTTTTATATTAGGAGCCGGTAGTATGCTCTCTCGAACACAGTGTTTTAAAGATATAATTTCTTAACTTTTCCTTGTTATGTTTATTTTAATTACATTGAATTATAAAAGAATCTGTACGGCTGAATGGCAGTACATTCTGATTTTATATAATTCCTGACAAAATGATTTAAATTCTAACTTAAACAGTGTTTGTATTGGCGAAATCGATTCCTTTTTCTGCAGAACAAGTAACCTTAACGCTCCAACAGGCGCGCGTACTGATGGTGTAGGAGTAGACGCACTATTTACGTTGCTTAGGTTTAAAATAATAATGTATTTCCGGATACAGCGGTGTCTGATTTTATCCCTTCATTGGAAATTTTGAAACTTTCTCTTGTAATAAAGAAAAAAATTGACCTGGACCTTTCCCTTCCCATAGAAATCAAATTTCGGAATGAAGAGGTGCATCTTCTTATTTAACGTCAACTTCTACTAAAAACTGTTTTGGAATTTGATGAAGTGGCGAAAGATTTCCTCCACGTATTATAAGCTATTCGTAATTTTAGTTACATATTTAATTGCGAACTGCATTGATGTCTAACAGTATTCCACCGCTTAGAAGTTTTGACCCTTCCCACAAACCAGTCATCAGCAGAACCTGACTGATAATTATTATCTTTATTTTCATCCGACTCATAGCATTGCTCACTTTCAATATCGTCGTCACTGAGAGTGACTAACTTCTCTTTCTCATCAGTGTCGTTCGGTGTCTTTCATAAAAATTGGTTCTTCATTTACAAGATACTCGAGTCCCTCGGTACACCTTTCTTGCCCTAAAAGACAAATTCTAATCAACCCGGACCAATGAAGAAAATAACCAAAATAAAACAAGACGTTCGAGGAAAGAACAATATAATTACATGCCTGCTGGTACCACGGCGCAATGAGAGCGCGCAAAAATTTCCTGTTAAGGAGATTCTACAGCATTGAAATTAACAACACCATAATACCGAAAAATCTGGAATTTCAAAAGTCTCAAGTCTTACCAACATGGCCATCGTTTTTTTAATTGTTTAGTTTTTTACTGTACGTTTCTGCCTTGAGAAAAAGACTAGTTTTTCTTTTTACCCAAACAAGTTTCGCTACAGTTGTAACATTATCAGTGGGTCCTTTATACATCTGCATCTATATATTTACTCGACAAGTCACATTTAAGTACCTGGCAGAGGGTCCATCGAGGCAGTTATCATAATATTCTCTACTGTTCCATTCTCTAATAGCGCACAGGAAAAAGCGACACCTAGACCTTTCTGTTTTCGATATGATTTGACTTATTTTATGATGAGGATCATTTCTTGCTACGAAGGTGGGAGCTAATAAAGAATGTTCATATTCGGAGGAGAAAGTTGGTGAAAGTAATTTTGCAAATAGATTTCCCCGCAACGAAAACCGCCTTCTATTAATGATTTCCACCTCAACCTTTTCATCATTTTCTTGACGTTCTCGCCCCTGTATTACGTTAATAAAAATTCTCTGAACTTTCTCTATACGCTCCGTCCGTTCTACTTGGCGAGGATATCACAATGCGCAGCAGTACTTCGAAATATGACGAACAAGCGTAGTGTAGGCAGTATCTTTAGTAGAACTGTGCATCTTCTTTCTGCCGATTAAATAAAGCCTTACGTACACATTTATTCTATGTTTTCCTTCCAGTTAAAGTTGTTTGCAATCGAAATTGCTAGGTAGGTATCTAGTGGAATTTGACTGACATATATTGTGTAAATTAAGTTTAAAAAATTTCTTTTAGTGTTCATATGCATGACTTCACACTTTTTATAACTTTTGGTCGATTGCCAATTTTCACCGTATGCAGATATCTAAATCGTTTTGCATTTGCTTTTGATCTTCTGGTTATTTGATTAACTGATAACCCACAACATCAATCGCGAGCAGTCTATGAGAGCAGCTCGGATTGTCTCCTAAATCGTTAATAAAGACAAGTAGTAGGAGCCCTATAGAACTTCTCTGTGAAACGTCAGATATTGCTTTTGTTTTACTCGATGACTTTCCGTGAGTTACTACGTAGTGTGTCTTTTCTGACAGGACATGCAAACAAACATTCGTTTTTCCCTCGTTTTGTATGCGAGTGGAACAGAAAAGCAAGCAACTAGTAATGGTACGGAGTAGCCTCCGCCACGCACCTTTGGGTGGATTGCAGAGTATGTATATGTAGAATCGAATCGCACAACTCAGACGATGTTCTTTAAGCACGCAATTCGGTTAGAAGCTGTTTATGACGTATAGCCTTTCGGAAATCTAGAAATATGTAATCGATTTCAGGTCCCTTGTCGGTAGAAGTATCACTTCGTGTGAGTAAAGATATAGCTGTTTCGTGCAAGAACGATACTTTCTGATTCCGTGCTGACAATGGGTCAATAGGTCGTTCTCTTCGAGTTAGTTCACAATGTTCGAACTATTCCTTTAAATTAAACAACAGAAAATATTTTAGTTTGCTTTTTGTATAATATCAGGGACGCATAGCGCTTGACTAAGGTCAAGACAGTGGCCTAGCGTTCGTATTAGCTCATTGTCCCCTTCAACAATCCGGCTGTTTGCCTCACGTTTTGACTATCACCATGTTCGCTGTAATGAAAAAAAAAATTAAATTAATGTATCTGGCCTGAAATAGGAAGGAAGACTATGTGAGAGCATAAATCAAATATGGAACACAAAATTAAAGCTAAAAACTAACATGAATTTTTACCCACTTATCACTTGGGTCAGCATCCATTAACTATAGGGGAAGATAGCAGACTAACAGCGGTAATAACAGTATAACGGTTTTTTCATTAAAATGTTCCATATATAGTTCAGATACACCGGTTACAGGTTAATTTCTTAAGAAAATTTAGTTACAAAAAATTAAGACACTTCAAGCTTCCCCTATTATAAATTACTCCAGTAGCCTTATGTGTTGTTCTTGAAAATGAGCAAAACCTTCAATGCAGCGGATTCGTTTATCTAGAATTTGATTACGCTTGAACTTGAAGATGTAATGTGTAAAATAAGTAATTGAGAAATGTTAATTCCTAAGGTCGTTATAAAAGACTATAATACTGTTTTCAAAATCACCCATATATATAGGGAGAGGGGCGCAAATAAATGTGAGCAAGAGTACAGAGTTCCAGGGTACAAAGAAACACATCGAAGGTAAGGAAATATAGTATTAGCCTAACACGTTGAAAATGATCACCATTTATCTTTTGGCTTTTTTGGGCCTTGGTTAGCCACTTTCTGAAGGCCGGTTGAAGTTGGAATGCTGAAATTGCTACCTTCTCATCCGAAGTCTTGTGTTGCAGTTCTAGAATACTACAAGGTTGTTGCGATTTGCGATACACATTAGACTTGAGGCCTCCCCACACAAAGTAATCGCACACTGACGGGTCGGGTGACGTGGGTGGTCAGCTGTGCTCGCGGCGAGACTGACCTCTACTGTCAACTGTCAGGCTTGAAGAGTGTGTGAATGTGCTCAGAGGTCCAGTCGTCTGTATGGGAATTGCTCCAGCCTGTTGGATGCAACTTAAGTGCTTTTTCCCTCCTCCATTAGAGATGGTACAAATAATTTTCAAATGTACAAGTATTTTTCTTTGCCCCGCCATGCTTAAGTCTAAAAGCACTGAGTAAATAAATTATTATGACCCTTTTGTAAAGAAAAAGATTGAAGCATTGCATTTTCCGTGGTGGACCATAATCGCGACTTTAATAACAGCACAGCTTGTCTTTACTCCTACAAATGTCGTTTCTTGCCTAGACAGGATGTTAGTCAGAAACTTGTATGAATGTGCCATGTCTTCTTGTAAAAGGCATCTAATTTGTTTCTTTAAATCAAGTACGGTACTATATAGGTGCATTGTTCTATTTGCTATCTTCAGAATTCTGTAACCAATTATGTAAAAAAGGATGTTTAAAAAAAAGGTAGATACCGGATCATTTCCATATATTGTAGGGAATTCCTGCAGAAACAATGTAATAATTAATTCAAGCCTAGAAATCTCGTCCATCGACGTAGAGACCCCGTCGATAGACCTAACAGAATTTGGAAAGCAGGGTCTAACGCCTGCCGGTTCGGCATCCGAGCAACGCTTACCGCCGTCTGAGATGGGACTGTCAGTCGCCGACCGCGGTGGCCGAGGGGACTGAGGCGCGTCAGTCACGATCTGCACGGCCACTACAGTCGGGGGTTCGAATCCCCCCTCGGGCATAGATATTTGTGCCGTCCTTAGTCTTAGTTAGTTCATAAGTAGTTTGTAAGTTTAGGAACTGATGACTCCGTAGTTAAGTCCCATAGACTATACAAACATTTGAAACATTTTTGACTGTCAGTCGCCACCGTTCATCTCTATACTGCATGACTGTTACGAACTGTTACTAGAACATAAAAAGAAAATATGTTTCGATTCGGCTCCCACACCAGACAATTACATCGCATATCGGCATAAAATTCAAAACAAAAAGTAACGAAATAATTCTTTGTCACGTATAAGCTGATGGAAATTCGTTAGCCAAATTACATCATGGCGGGCAATGCCAAGTCGTGTGCAAAACAAACTAATATGCAAGCTCTCTGCATTTCTATGTTCATAGACCAGAATTATCAGTGATCTCTGTAGCACTTGGATGATGAACTTCAGTTGTCTGAGCGTGCCAGCAATAGGTGTTCATATTAGAAGGTCCTTGCCAAATTACGATATGACCGCTACGTAATGATACTAGAAAAGAAAATAAGTTTCGATTCCACTCTCGTACCAGCCTACTGCACTATATATTGACAAAAAGTAGCAAGTAAGCATTTGTTTATGATGTACAAAATGATCAAAATTCGTTTGCCAAATGTGGCGGAGAATGCTGAAGCAAAAGATAAGAATGTGTAAGTACGCTACAACTCTATGATCAGAGACCATAGTTATATATCCAAGTTGTATAGTGATCAGTGAGAGTTATACATGAGGGTTGTATGGAGATCACTTGTCGGTTCACAAAAGATGCAGTGCAGTACTGGACAAGATAACTGCCAATTACAAAGAAACCAATCCAAGCAAACATAAATACAAACATAACGTCAGGGAAATAAATCAAGTTCGAAGAAATGTGCATTGTCATTCATTCTAGTGCAAGATCAAAATAAACAAGAAGTGCCTCCAATACTGCAATAAGTCTGACTCCTGCAAATCTGCATTAATAAAACACTGTCCCTGTTCAGGTCAACTATCTAACGATTTCCAAAACAAAGAAAACTTCATTTTTGATCATTATTTACTGACCATTTAATATTTTTTAAATTGTGTCACAAACTGTACATTAAGTGGTATGATCTTACAAATTTAACACAATAATACGAGTTTTACACTTAACAACTGTCTGCTTTGCAACACAATATGAAGACTGCATCTACATATACCACTGAATGAACCTGCAAAATTATCATCACTGTCAGACTCATTGTGGAGAAGAGTGTAACATAAACTTTTAGATTCGAGAAAAAACTAAAATAGCGTTTGTTCATAATAGCGCGCTACAAAAGTTTACAGTTAAATTTCTTTCTTCTTTACTGTCGAGTCTATTGCTAACACGGGTTACAGACAGTATCCACATATACCGTACCACTAGATCCATCAGCAAATATACATCATAATACGATATATAGTGCAGAAGATACGTTCCAACCTGTGAATGCGTGAAAAATTAGATTCCGCCTAAAATGTAACACTAATTACTCCATTTTCATCGGATATTTGATGGTGGGAACACTTAGTGATTTGTAATATGCATTAAACAGAATTTCCCAGTTGTTTCTCGATCACTTCTTTAAAGTCAAATATTTAGCACATTAACTTATTTGTAATCAGACGTTTGCAGGTGTTCTATTCGGGGGAATTTGATTCTTTATTGAAATGGAGTTTTACTAGTACTCCTCTGGAACACTCGTTCTAAGGTGCCCGCAGTATAGCGATAGTTCTCACATGCTGCAAGAATGGTGCCGACATCTCTTCCTGACTGCACTATTGTTACATGAATCATTCATAGCATCAGAAATAAGTCAGCTAGTTAAGATCAAGTTCTCATATTACGATGCTTTGCAGCTTTGTTGAAAGAGAAGTACGGACATGGTTTTCTATCCTGAACTTGTTCGTGTAAACATTTCTACAGTTCCTTCCATATCACATCTCACTCTTTGAAAATACAGTAAAAATGACAGTGCTCACAAATTATAGTGTAAAGTATATGCCCACAACTCTCAACACAGTGTGACTAAGTAAGAGTGTCCTTCCGACAAACTATCCCGTCTCGATGAAACTCATTCGTTGCATCGTTTGATAAGAAGGATGAAGGAAGAGCTTACAAACTTACATACCAACATAATTAACATTTTAATGCTTTCTCATTCTGGGAAAGATTCTCATCTCAAATATAATGACAGAGGTGCGTACGGATTATGTTTGTACTTTGTTCGTGCCTCGCTGCGGAGTGCGCGTCAGCACTCCAAGGTAAGTTCCACGATAGAGAACATGCTACGGAATTAAAAACACTTAGACCAAAAGGTGAAAAAGAGCAAGAAGGAATAGCAGTTTGTACTGAGTGTAACTTATCGCTAGTAATAAGCTCTAGAATGAATAAGAAGTTTGTGACTTTTGAACACTGCTTTAGGCGTACACAGTAGAATATAATCACTTGAGTTAAATATGTAAGGTTCACGATGCAAAGTGGAAAACGAATCAGTTGTGGAGAAGAGAAATAAGATACTTGGACTTAATAGTAGTACTCTGAGACGTGAAACGCACGTACGAAGTGGGCAACAAGACAGCATCTAAGTTACACGATCTCAAATCAAATGTTCGAAAGTTTGTAAACATATGGACTAACTACTATGGTCAGGGTTCCTGGATTTACATACTACTTAAACGTGTCCTAAGGGCAACACACACACACACACACACACATATATATATATATATATATAAGATCTAGTACAGTTTGAGTAATTGCCGTTATATATATGCCAGAGGGAGGTCTCGAACATCCGGCGGTAGCGGCCATGCAGTCCCTGATATGGCGCCTACAACCGCGCGGCAATTCCTCACACTGTACTAGATTTTTCCGTGAAAATTACGTAACTAATTCGGATATTTACCGGGTTGCATTTAAGGAAGAGATCAGATGTGCGCTTTCTCATTTGTAATTACGAATAGACTTTTATAGTGATGCAGAGAAACGTTACACATGAACATTTCTAAGTAATACCCTGTTTTATATGTGAAATACTGCTTGCGTGTAATACAGAAGTAATATTCAAGACATGGGGCCTTATGAATAAAACGGGATAATTACTTTATACTATGAATTCCAGAGAACATGCTCAGATTCGTATGAACAGAGCGGGTCAGAGTATATACTTCAACGCAGTATATTCTCAGAATAATTAAAAGGGTGGGGAGAGTTGCTCTCAACAGACAACATTCTCCGATATCGTACGAATAAAACTGGAGAAGTTTCTCACGACCGGACAACATTCTCCGTTTCCTGACATGAACTCTCTAACATACTTCAAGCTGAGTAACTTCTATTAAGTTTATGTTTTACTTTGGTTTATAATAAAAATTGGTATTGCTTAGAAGGCATACGTCGTCTAAAGAAATACGATAGAAACTGAAAAGTTCATGCAAATAAAAATATTTTGCTGTCGAGTCGCTTCTTTCAGAATAGTCATAAGCATTTTATGTAGTGACGAGAGGGATGTCAGATGAGTTTTTTCATTATCGACATAGAAATGAAACACGAGTGGATTCAGCTGCATGTTTTACCCGTTTGTTTGGAGTGCATGTTTACAGTTGTAAACAGTCACATAGCAAAATAATATTGTATTTTTTTAAATAGGGTCTATTAATAACGCCCAGGACTTCGCAGTATGTATTACAAAATAAATATTGGTGCAATACTGAAGTATTGGCCTATTTAAAATGCGTTTTCTGACGCAGTAATCGTAACTTATTTTATGTTAGAAGTAAATAGACACGATAGGAAAATTAATAACTGATTAATTACATACCTAGCAGTCTGCTTCTTGTAACAATCGCTTATGAGCAGGCCATTGGGTATCATGTTTAATAAAAGGTATCTCGTTGTTGAAAAGCTCTAACAGCGTTCCACGTTGAAACAGATGAAAATGTTATGCATTCTTAAAATTTCGTTCGCAAATTGTACTAACCCAACTTCAATAACAGAAAAAAGTTTTTACTATGACGAAAATTTTGTAACATCGCCAGAAGAATACATTTTCGTAAAACTCCATGTTTAGCCTTAATAATATGCTGCACCACAACAAACTAATATGTAAACATAGTACAGTTCTTCCTGAAAACGTAGATGTCTACCCCATATTTGTACACTTAATAATTTGCCTGACTGGGCTAGTTTAAAGAAATACACGACTGAACAGCTGTTCTATGCCAGACATGACACACGGAGAACTTACTCATAAAGAAGGGGAGGTAGCGAGAATGAACGTCCTGCTCAGAGCATATGCTTCGAAGGTTTTTTTCATACTAAATTGAGAACTTGCTCAGAGAACGTTTTTTGCTCTGATAATCTTCTCTGGAACATATGTTGTTTCTTATTCATACGGCCCATGGTACATAAAAGTTCATTATCCTTTCGCGCAGGAGACGTAAAAATAATACTGTGTGTGTTTACGGCTTGTCAAAGAAAGGCCCATCTACGATGAGTCCTATGAAGCTGAAGTTCGAAAAAGGGCTATTGTGGGGAATTAACCAAACCGTATCACTCCAAAAGAAACTCACTCGGAATGATCATAAGTCGTAAGAAGTGAAGGAAATTGAGGATCGTTTCCTCAGAACGTTAGGCCAGCATCTTAACTACAGCACCGCTTACCTTAGCGTTCAGGCTTTATGCAGAGACTACAGTGCCGAAGTCCTGAGTGCCTCCGCATTGTTTCATTTGGTGAAGCCGTGTGAGGAGGATGATCTCACCGTTAAACTCGACGGCCCTTTGGATCTATTCGAGTGTAGAAAGTTGCCTAACTCACGTGCGTTACTCTTAAATTCGCGGGTGAAGCTCGAGAGAGAGAGAGAGAGAGAGAGAGGAATACTCAAAGGTAGGCAGTATATTCCTCTAAGCTTTTCACAGCACCTTAAAGAATTTCTATGGCGATTTATTTCTCTATCATCATCATTTTAAACTGATTATGCCTTTCAGCATTCAGACTGGTGCACAGTGCCCCTTATAAAGTTTATCGATGGTCCCATATGCAATGCTAACATCGATACCCCGGCCAATGTTAAGCCTGTTTCTTCAAAATCATTTTTCACCGAATCGAAGTAATTTCTCCTTGGTCTACCTCGTCTCCTCTAGTGCCGAACTTTGTTTCTCTCGTGCTTGTAACAGAGTCGCACCGTTCAGCCTGTTTGCTATAATGCTGCGACTGTGCAGTTCATTCCCAGTTTTTCTTTGGTTTCTCATTGTGGATACCCTCCTGCCATAGATTTCATATATTAGTATCTGCAGTCATCCTTGCTACTTTAGTATCTATAACCTCAACGTTATTAATAAGGCAACTTGTATCCACTCATATTTCACTCCCATAAAGAAAAGTTGGTCGAAAGACTGAACGGTGCACTGATAACTTAACCTTGGTACTGACTTCCGTCTTCCAGAAGAGACTACGTCGTAGCCAACCACTTGCTGCATTAGCTTTGCTACAACTTGATTCCAGTTTTTCACTATGTTGCCATCCTGTGAGAAAGTTCGTCATCCTAAGCACTTGAAACTGCCCACATGTTCTAACTTTATTCCTCCTATTTGGCTCTCAATTCGTATAAATCTCTTTCCCAACAGGTATTACTTCCGTTTTGGAGATTCTGATCTTCATTCCTTAACACTTCCACCTCTGCTCTAGCTCTGAAATATTACATTGCAACCTTTCAGTTGAAGCTGCTGTCATCACTAATTCTTTTGCATATCCGACACTGCTTACTTTTAATCTCACTCTGCCAGTCTTTGTTTACCACATGTGGTCCATAAACAGTGTGAACAATAGTGGTGACAGGTTGCAGCCTTTTCTTATCCCTGAAACTACCCTGGACCATGAACTCAATTTACCGTCCACTCTGACTGACAATTTCTACCTATGTATATAAAAAAACTAAGGCATAACGTAAGCCTAAAATTCCATCTAATCTGTTCAGCAACCAGGAAGCTACATTCATTTGCTGCGAACTAGTCTTCCATGTTACATAGTTTGCTCAGATTGCTACAAATCAACAACTGTTAGAATGTTCTGCCTTACGCTGATTTTACAAAACTCGTGATCACTGATACCCCACTTCTCTACATTAGTGTGCCATCCCTCTTCTCAACCTTTATTCCAGTTCCCGTACTGGAGATGTCAGCCTGATTGTAACTTCCCTTTTGTTATCCATAATGTCCAGTATAGGAGCATGTGTTCCACCTGGAGAACAGTGCACCTTGGAACACATGTTGCCGTGCGGTAGTAGCCGAGCGATCTAGAGCGCCACGTTGCGGAACGCGAGGCCACCCGCGTCGGAGGTTCGAATCCTCCCTCGGACATGGGAGTGTCTGTTGTCCTTAGGTTAGTTTAACTTAGTTTAAGTAGTTTGTAAGCTACGGACTAACAACGACGCAGTTGAGTCCGATAGATTTTACAAATATTTGAACACACAATGTTCCCCGGTTGGTGTTTCAATCTAGTGACTGATTTTATAATCTTATGAAGGAATGCACAGTAGTAGCCTTCATAAGTAGTTTCCGGTCTTTCTACGGTTTCAAAACTGTTCAAATATTTGTAAATCTATCGGACCAAACTGCATGGTCATCAGTCCGTAGCTTACAAACTAAGTTAAGCTAACCTAAGGACAAACACACACCCACACACAGACACACACACACACACACCCATGCCCCAGGGAGGACTTGAACCTCCGACGGCGAGCAACCGCGCGCTCCGCAGCGAGGCGCCTTAGACCGCTCGCTACTCCACCGCGGCTTTCTACGGTTTCTGTTGTTAGCCGTGAGGTTATGTTTTGTGCAATGTTTGTAAACATTAGACTTCTACATTGACTTAACAAATGTCATGTGACTGGCGTCTAATAACACGTGGGGCTGTCTCTGGTCCTGCGGATTGCAGTGAATCCTCAATGAAGTGAGTCTATAAATCCCTGGAACTCCCTCTGCACGCAGATGACATAAATCCTTTGCAGAGTGGCAACAAATTCCGTCTGTACGTGAGTACGTGAGCCTAACTTCCATGACATCGCAGATATGCTCGATGGGGTTCAAATCTGAGGCTTTGGATTACTACCTCACAAGGAGAGAGGGTCTGACATGTGGGGCACCTATTTCGATCAAATTTTGAATGGATTTTCTGTACTGAATATAAAGAGACATGTGTTTCGGTGTTTTGCTAGACACTCAGTAGTTTTTGAAAAAATCAAGGTCAAAGTTGATGGAAAATCGTGTTTTCAGTGCTATAATCGAAAGATCGACTAAAGATGTGAATTTTTTACTGATATATATGCGGTCAACAGTTTATGAAGTTCGAGTAATTAACGTTTTTGTGTTTTCATGCTGGTAAACATGAGCGACTTTCCGAGCGCCGTCGCTGGTCGAGTGGTCCAGGAGTGTGGAAATTATCATAAAAACAACTAAAACACAATGATTTCTCGCACCTTAGTGCAGAAAAATAAAGCTTGTTTGATACTGGATTCATGGGGTGGCCAAACCGATATGACGTGCTACGACAGGAATTTCGTCGATGATGATGCTCAACTGACCGGCACTGTTGAAACGATACCAGCGAAACGCACCTTTCTTTGTCAACCTTGTGACTTTTACTTGTTCCGACAGGTCAAGAATTTTATCGCAAGACTTCTAAATCATCCCACATTACACGAGGTCAGAGAAATTCATGATAGAGCATATGCTATTAAAATATATGCCTTGGTCCATAAACAGTTGTCTGGGCCTGTCTTTCAAGGTGTGCTTTTATATTCTTGGTACGGATCAAAATTAATATCTGATAGACCTGTCTTCAGAAATATAAATCAGGTATGGTTGCGTAGACTTTCCCGGCGTAATAACTGATAATATTCATCTCGAGTGTGCAGCCGGATACCGTCGTCAACTGAACACGATATTTCGGCAAACCAACTGTAAGTGTATCTAAGCACTCACCTGAAGACGGCAGCCAGTTGGTCTGCCGAAATATCGTGTTTAGTTGACGACGGTATCCGGCTACACACCCGAGATGAATATTATTATAAATCAGGTATGTTTTCCACTAACGATATCTCTGACAACGTGTGAATGTGGCAATAAGTCGTTCGTGTGTTGTGCATGGTGTGAGATATATTTGTGTTTTTGGTTGTTTTTATGGCAAGTTTCACCCTGTTGGACTTGATGGAGGTTCGAAAATGTATCTACGGTCTGATAGTCCAAGCATCACTGGACAATTCGACCGGCGACGGCGCTCGGAAAGTCGCTCGCGAGTAACCAAGCTGCAGCATGAAAACGTAAAAACGTCATCAACTTTTGACCCCATATAAATTAGTAAAAGAAGCTCATCTTCAGACGATCTTTTCCATTATCTACGTTGACCTCGATATTTTTTTTTAACTGCTGAGTGTCTAGCAAAAAGTCGAAACACGTGCCTCTTCATATTCTGTACACAACATCATTCGAAATCTGTTAGAAATGGGTGCCCCACATGTCCGACGCTCTCTTTGTCAGTCTTCGGATCTACCCTGTATGTTCCTGGAATCATTCCCGACGTGGGAGCAATGTGGCAGCGCGTTATCAATTTGAAACTCCTCAGGACCGTCAGGGTGTTGGAAATCAAAATATGGTCGGAGATGATTCCACAGCAGATGAAATATCGCAGAACAACTAAGGGACCCATTACATACCAGGAAAATGGACCCCAGACAATGACAGACACACTACCGCTTAGGACCTCACCTTGGTATCTATCCGTTCTTGTGATGTGTGCCACATACGGCGTCTCCCATCGGCATAGCGCTGTTTAAATCGTTATTCGTACGATAATACCACTTTCCGACATTGTTCCAGTGCCCATTCCTAGTGACTGGTGACAAATTCAAGCCGTCGTGCGTGATGACGTCGTGTTAACTGTGGCAACCGCGTGCGGCGCCTGCTCCCATTCCCCATGGAACTCATGATCTTACGGATCATGCACTGGGAGACGTGTCTGGCACTTCTGTGATGGATTGAGCCGTGATCTGTTGAGTTATTGCCCTTCTGTCACTACTGACGATCCGCCTGAAATGTCTCCGGATACGGTAGTCGAGGTTAGCTGGACGGCGGGTAGTTCGTCTGTTGAGGACTGTCTTATTCAACCATTCACGATACACGACGGACACGGTTGAACGTGTGCATCTGAAATTCTTGCACCATAGGCGAAATCGAAATTTCCGTCCTTCGGACACCCTGTCACCTTACTTCCCTCGAACGACGTCACCTCACGACGAGGTAGCGTGTTACACACAATAATCACTTGCACAATCACATCTCAAAAGATTACCTACACAACTGCTGTTGTCACAAGCAGAAGTTGATACGCGAGCAACACACTCGCTCAATCTATGACCCACTATGCAATGACATTTGCTGAGTCACAGTACATATTTAAGTGCTGCAGAATATTATTAATTCTTCATTTATTGTGAAGAAAAGTCTATATATTTTAAAAACTAGTAACGAAACGTGTAGACGGATAAGGGTTCTTCCTCGGCGGTGTACTATTTGTACCCTTAAACGGGTGGTCTTTCATAATAAAACAGCTGATATTTGCAAATGTACTGAATTTCTTGAAATTGAGGAAAGTATAGCGTGAAATTCGCAGAGGAAGGCTAAGAGATGAACACAGTAAGAAGATTGAAATGGATGTGGGTTGCCGTTCATTTGAGGATATGAAGAGACACGGTCAAGGTAGAATAGGGTGGAGAGCTGCATCAAATCAGTCTCCGGACTGAAGACTACAGCAGCAACAACAGTGAGTTTCTATAATGTCTTAACAACTTTATTATCCTTCAAAGATAAAACTAGTGTTAGTTGACAGTAACATCTATTTCAAAATGTTTATTACTTGTAATTGGTTTTTATAATACTTCTTAATCTAATTTCCCTTACTGATTATTGGTACGTAGTAGAGAAACAATATTTGTTCGTAGGTACCTGGCCATTTTGTTTTCGCGTATCTATCTTCTATTTGAGGTCTTGGAACAATTTTTCAACCCTGAAAAACATTTACTTGTTTGGACTCTCATAAAAAAGACTGCAGCACACATAAAGTGAATGCTATAAATGCAAAATGGAACAGGAAAATCTATTAAACTGCTATTACTGGCTTCCTACAATAGTTTTAAAAGTAATGCAAGGTGCCACGCGCTCTTCTATTTTGTTCTCCACAGCCGATTAAGGCGGAGTATCTGCTCAGAGTGGATTGATACTGATGTAAAGAGGTAGCATTTTCTGTATTTCAGCTTTAATGGATCAGTTCAAAACCACCTATACTTTGAATCTCTACTTGTCTCCTTACATCTGGAGGAGCTATTCCCATGAATTGTCGATAGGCGCCCTGTGACTATGTGAGCTGTCTCATGAGCTGACCAATCGACTGGATTAGACTGGAGCACCAATAGAAACAGCGTGAGCGATTTTGCGGAAGTCTGTGGGCTGCACCCGCTAACGATCCAAATATACCCTCAGTATTAGGCGTGAGCACGGCTATTTAAGCCGAGTCCTTTCCAAGTGATGTTCATTTTCACCTTGGCTGCACACATTTCAGTTTTACTGAATTTTAGTTTCAAGTGGTTGCCGTCGTAATAGATGTCAAGTTCTTCGTTAACAGAATGTAGCTTACATTGTAATTGTTTAAACGTCTCTCCTTCGGGGAGACAGAGTGTTCCAAATAAAGATCGTCAAACTTTGAGGCCAGTTTACTTACACCAAAACAAGAAAAAACCTGTCTTGTAAACATGAGCTTTAAAATGCTTCCCTTAAGATCTATGAGCACTTCATCAATCGAGGAGATGCATTGGCGTCCGCCCCCATCCCTTCCCCGGTTCCCTCCTTAGAACCATATCCATAGAGCATTCTTAGTCGCTCATAAAGCAACCTGTGTTCCAATTTTAAACAATGAAAAGACTTGACATATTTTGAATACTGATCTAAAATCATCTTGCCTTGTACTTGAGAACTGAATCCTTGAATCCTCCAGAAGGCAACTGAAACATCCCGCCGTCTCCTCTCAGAAGAAGAAATTATTTTCGCCCCTGAGGAGATATATTTTGCAATAGCTCTAAAGACATGCATTTTAGAGCCCATGTTTACTAGATATATATTTCCTGTTTTGGTCCATACTACCTCCTCCCAAAATATGAAAAACGAAGATCTTGCAGTAGAAGACATGTATTTTAAAGTATCGAATATGAATAAGTGCTTACAGGTATGCGTTTTAGAGCCCAAGTTTATTCAGCAGTTTTTGTGTCCTCAAAGTTTATCGGTGTGCTTTTTCAGAACACCCTTTTTACGAATGAAAGACTAAATTCCAGTGTTGCTATGCATCTTATATAATATCGGATCCAGCACACATTCTTCTATAATCTCCGTCGGTTCTTTTAGTAATTTAAAGCGACAAAAAACCGTTTGCTCTGCAGCTAAAATTAAACAATGTGTGTCAGCAGGTAGTCGTTCATTCTGCATAGCTTCTTTGTTAGTTTCGTACGATTCACGTAAACAGCTGTAACATCGATAATGACCACTTACGTAATCTACTTTCTTTCATATTCTTCCTCGATGTGCTCGGTTAAATTAAGAAATTGTAGATGTAGCCTGAATTTAATACGGTTATAAGACTAGAACATTGCTCCATCGACAAGTGAAAATGCGCCCTAAAGAGCATTGCTGACATATTTTGTTATATTTCTTGCACTAACAAAAGGCTCTCTAGTGGGACATTCAAGCCGGAGGTTCGAGTTCTCCCTCGGGCCTGGATGCCTGTATTGTCTTTAGTGTAAGTTAGTTTAAGTAGTTTGTAGGTCTAGGGACTGACGGCCATGGCAGTTTGGTCCAGTAGGCTTGCAAATATTTGATCTAGTGGGCCTCGAGTTAAGAACGGCACGTTGATATTTTGGCACCCCACAGCCACCAGCTGCTCCGTTGAAACTCCTTCGCTCTTCCTAATCTTCGACTTATCGTTTAAGTCATCAGGTATCGCTGTGACCAGTGAAGGTGAGTACAGAGCCAAGCCGGTTGCGCTCGCGTCCCCTGGAGGGCCTCAGCTAGCTCCACCGCGGCGGCTGTCAACTACTCTGGCAACACCGCCGGAGCAGGTTCTCCTCTCAAAATCAAAGTAACATTCGCTCTCTCAGTGTCGTAATGTCTCTCTTATACCTTATTGTATATAGATGTTACTCTATTCACAGGTATTGGGAACGAGTATTGGTGGTTCGAAAAAAATGTTCTTACCAGTTTGTCATCAGTTTGGAGGACTGCAGCTGGTACCGTGAAGATTCCGAACTCCATACTTCGCGCTTAAGCGTTGTGTTAAACCCCAAACCTCTCCGTAGTGTCTTATTCTATGAAGGTATGTGCTGATGATATTGATGTATCCGTCAAGTGTGAATGTTAAACTCGGTACCCCCTATTCGATCTATTTCGAGAGTAAGAGGTTACGTACCCGCGATGGGTATAATATTCTCATTAGTATCATACTATCATGATCAAGTCAAACGAGATGTTAAATTCTATTCTAAACCCGAGTAGTCAGCGAATATGTACATTCAAATGTCAGACGCTTAAACACTCCTAATAGAGATCAGTAGCATGAAATAGGAGCCATGGGAAGCACGCAAAGTAGCTCCTAACTTGTATGTAAGTCTGACAACTGCATTGAACGTAAAACAGAAGAACGTATCGTTATTCAGGAGGATGTATCGTCATGCATAAGGTGAATGGAGCATTTATAATTCACAAATATTCGATTAATAATGAACGTGGTCACTTTTAAGTATGCTATAATGTAAATAAATCTAAATTGTATGAATTTGTCGTTTTAGATGAAAATTAAATATGTGAATTACTCTGCAGTATTTCTGGAATTCTCTCTTAACATGTAGCACAGGCAGGTGCACAATTAGCTCCTGATAAACTTTGCCAATATAACAGTAAAAATGGTTAAATATATAGTGCCGAAAAAAAATAGTACACCTGAAAGACAACGTCAGTTTCGATCTGATGACGGCAGATATCAACTGGCGGATAGTAAATCCAATGATAATGGCGACCTGCGTGAGTTATACAACGATTCCAGTTCCAATGGTTGCGTAAACATTGCCGGCCAGTGGCCGAGGGGACTGAGGCGCTCCAATCACGGTCGGCACGGCCACTACGGTCGGGGGGGGGGGGGGAATCGAATCCCCCCTCGGGCATGGATATTTGTGCCGTCCTTAGTTAGTTAATAAGTAGTTTGTAAGTTTAGGGACTGATGACCCCGTAGTTAAGTCCCATAAGCTAGAAACTTTTTTTTTTTTTTTTTTTTTTTTTTTTTTTTTTTTTTTTTTTTTTTTTGCGTAAACATGTTCACACCTGTAGACGAGTTTCTGGATGTCCATGCAGCATAGACGTCCGACCAGATCGTCGTATTGCAAGGGCACCAGTAGAAGATCCCACAGCTCACACAGAAAAGATAAGAAGGTCTGTGAGACCAGGAGTGATGAATGGTTACTAGCAGAGGGACCATGGGCACCCACACCTCTAGCCCATCACCCACCCACGCCACAGTATCGATGTGCGCGGATCGACTGGTGCCGTCAAGGGATCACTTGGAAGATGAAATGGTGGGCTGCGGTCTTCAGCGATGTAAGCAGACTGTACCTGCACACAAGTGATGGTCGTTTGCGTGTGCGACGTACACCTGGAGAACGTTGTCTCGCGGAATGTATTCGCCCCAGACACACTGGTGCCGCTCAGGCCTTGTGGTCTGGGGTGCGATAAGCTAAAACTCTCGTTCACCTTTGGTGTTTTTGAAGGGAACGCTGAGCAGCGCTCGGTCTGTGTTGGAAGTTGTAATACCCGCTCTTTTGCCATTCTTGCAACAAAAAGGTGATGTGTGGTTCCAACAGAATAATGCTCGCCCACACACTGCGCGTGAAGTTCAAAGTCGTCTGCAAGACGTGCAGCAACTTCCCTGGACATCACGATCTCCAGACTTCCAATCTAACACGTGTGGGATATGATTGACGACAACTGACACGCGCGACTCATCAAATCAAAACTATTGCAAAACTAAAACAGGTCTATCAGGCGTGGAATATTGTATCCCAAGACAGTATTCGCCATCTGTATGATCGAATGGATTTCTGAATCAGCACCTGTATTGACACCAGTGGAAACTACACAGGTACTAATATGGGTGTTTCAGCATTAATCGGTACCTGATACCTCAGGACCACATGAGCTATTGATCTACAAATGCAATATCAGGTACTACATAAGCACTGTTTCAACTATAAATCTTGAGTCAATTGTAGAACTCTAAGAGGCTGTACTAATTTTATATTTACGGCAGTTTATTTACTGATACTAGCACGTATGCTTGACTGACTACGATGGGTCTCTGGTGCTGGAGTGTAGAGTGAAATAGTTTGGTTTTACAAGACTGTAGAAGACCGTTATTCCCATTTTTATGAAGAATTAAAGACAGCAAACCTAGCGTAAAAACCAGTTTTATTTATTTCCAAAGATCACAAAAAATTGTTCTTTTGTGATTCCATTTCTGAAGTATAGGCGATGGCATCCTCCGAAACACCTCAAAGTACCTGAACAAGTGAAATAAAATCCTCCATTTTATCAATTTCAAAAACTGGTATTGAATTGAAACTTTCTGACGTATTAAAACTTTTGTGTCCCAGCCTCGTCGCCGCTTTTGTGTCTCGTTCCGTTGTAGGTGTCGGTGGCCGAGTGGAATGAGACTGACACAGGAATAAAGATAGCACGCTGGTGCAGGTACGGAGGGGAGCAGCCAGAAACTATAAACACTAGAGTAAATTAGAACAGAGATATATATTGCACAGAATTTATACAATACTTATCTTTTACATAGTACTGCAGAATGATGATACATAGTTGTTAGAGGCCTGCCGAGTGCCTGTACGATAGCAAAGTCTTCGCTGGTGCCTATCTGATTACGAAGGTCCTAACTGGTTGCTATCTCAGTCCCAAGTGCACAATGTCGTTCACTCGTGGCCACGAGCGGAGTTGCCGCAGAGGGCGCTCGTGGCTGTCGTCGTAAGAACGCCGCGCCGTGCGTGCATGGCGGCGCGCGGCGAAAGTAGGTGGCGCGCACTTTGTACTTGTGCGACACCACACCCCTCCCCCCCAAACCGCCGCGCCGTCGTGGCGTAGGGCTGAGGGCCACGGCGACGGCACTGGGAGGAGGGCCTGGGCGGGGGCGTTACTGGTGGGACGGGCGTCGTAGCTGAGGCTGGGATCGAGACGCCGTCCGCGCCCCGGCATCCGCCTTGCGACCCTCCAGGAAACCCGGCGAAACCTGAGGAAGGGCGCACACCCCCGCACAGAGGGAGCAGGTCATCTTCTGAGGTGCGTGGCCCAAGCTGGGGGGGCCCGCACGGTCCCGGAGTCCCTCTCGGTGACGCTGTCATCTGCGGCGGCGACGGAGGCGGAGGGGCCGACTGCGTAGGAGGCGCGTCGACATCCATCGGGAGCTCGTAGCCCGGGGAAGCTGGGCCCGGCGGCGAGCGATGTGGCTGTGCTCCCTGGCGGTGAACTGGGTCTGGAATCAAGAAACCAGAGACAGGATCGCGCGGCCTGTGCAAGCGCAATTGGTTTGCGTGGCGCCGCAGCTCCGACCCTGTGGAAGAACGTACAACATACATATTGCGACCGAGCACGCGCTGAATGGTGCCCGGTGTCCATCTTGTCTTGTTGCCAGCAAACACCCTGTACAGCACCGGCTTGGAAACCTGAAAACGCGTAGCGCCATACGAACCGACTCGGTGCGTGGGAGGCTGCAGCAGGTGAAGGAGAGTGCGGTGACGGCGGCCGTGTAGCAGCTCGGCAGGAGACGGGCCGTCACGTGGCATGCACCGATACGTAGACAGGAAAATTTGAAGAGCTTGTTGCCTGGAGTGCTGACCTTTCATCTTTTCCATGTGAGACTTGAATGTTCGAACGAAGCGTTCTGCTTCACCATTGGACTGAGGATGAAAAGGTGCGGTGGTGATATGCTGAATGCCATTCACACGACAAAACTGTTGAAATTCCGCACTAACAAACTGAGGTCCATTGTCACTGATGATAGTTTCAGGCAAACCTTCGATACAAAACACTGATGTTAAGGCACTGATTGTACTAGACGCCGTCGTTGAGTTCATGGCAATCACAAAAGGAAACTTGCTGAAAGCGTCTACAACAATTAACCAGCGCGTATTCCAGAAAGGTCCGGCAAAGTCAATGTGTAAACGTTGCCATGGTCCCTTGGGGCGTGGCCATTCTGAGAAACGTTGCGGAGGAGCCGCCTGATGGTCCGCACAAACAGTCCACTGTGACGTCATGTTCTCTATCTGAGCGTCCATACCAACCCAGGTACAATGACGTCTGGCCAGTTGCTTTGTCCTAACAATACCCCAATGTCCTTGATGCAGGAGGCGTAACACTTCACGTTGTAGGGAACGAGGAACAATCACTCGTGTTTGGTCGTTGTCCGTATGTAACAACAGAACACCCTGGCTTAAAGATAATGCATGACGTTGTGCAAAATAACGTCGAACCAGAGGCCGATCAATGTCTTTGGCTCTGGCAGGCCACCCTGAGCGAACAAAACGTGCTACCACACTTAGGTCTGCATCCGCAGCTGTTTCCTGTGCAACCCGACGAGAGTTTAAAGGAAAGTCTGCGACAGCGGAAGCATCTCTGGAGTCTGACAACATGCCATTTCTGAAGAATCAAACGACACATCCTGGCCAACCGGAAGTCGGGAAAGTGTGTCCGCGTTGGCGTGTTTAGTGGTAGGTCGGTACAAAATCTCATACTGATAATTAGACAATATCAAGGACCATCTCTGAAGCTTTTGTGCAGTACGTGGCGGAATTGGCTTTGTGGGTGAGAACAACGACGTGAGAGGCTTGTGGTCTGTCAACAAATTGAATTTTCTGCCATAGAGATAATGATGAAACTTTGTGACGCCGTAAATTATTGCTAAGGCCTCCTTTTCTATCTGACTGTAATTCTGTTGCGTTGGCGTCAGAAGCTTGGACGCAAAGGCAATAGGTCGATCGTGAGATCCAATGCGATGTGACACAACTGCACCCAGACCGTACGACAAGGCGTCAACTGCTAACACTACAGGCTTCTGTGGGTCAAAGGGAATCAAACATGAATCACTGAGTAGTGCAGATTTTAATTTGTCAAAGGCAACCTGGCAATCTTTGGACCAAACAAAAGGAACATTTTTCCTACGTAAGCGATCCAGTGGAGCTGCAATCTGAGACGCATTGGGAATAAACCTGAAATAATAGTTAAGTTTTCCCATTACTGCTTGCAATTCGTGCACATTCTTAGGAGGAGGCAAGTCTTTGATTGCTCTAAGATGTGACTGTAAGGGATGAATTCCTTGGGCATTAATCACATGGCCTAGGTACTCTATTTCAGTCTGAAAAAACGAACACTTTGCTTTATTGCAACGTAGACCTGCTGCAGTCAAAACTTTGAAAAGGCACTCCAGGTTTGCTAAATGTTCTTCAACTGTACGTCCGGATACCACAATGTCATCTAAATAGTTCGAACAACACGGTACAGAAACTGTCAGCTGTTCCAAAAAGCGCTGAAAAATAGCGGGGGCGGAAGAACTGCCAAAGGGTAGGCGTTGAAATTTAAAAAGGCCCATGTGAGTATTAATGACGAAAAATTTTTTTGACTCGTCATCAAGCGGAATTTGTAAGTATGCCTCTGCTAAATCAATCTTTGAAAAGAAGCGAGACTGTCCTAATTTGTCCATCAGTTCCTCAGGTCTGGGCAGGGGATACGTGTCCACAATTGTTTGACTGTTCACTGTTGATTTAAAGTCCGCACAGAGACGAAGTTTTCCTGACGGCTTGGGTATAATTACTATAGGCGAGGCCCACTGACTCGCAGAAACAGGAGAAATCACCCCACTATCTTGCCAACGTTTAAGTTCTTCGGCAACTGTATCACGCAAGGCGATAGGCACTGGTGTAGCTTTACGAAATTTTGGAACTGCAGATTCTTTTAAAGTTACATGTGTCACGAAGTCTTTTGCACAACCTAGTTCCGGCGAAAACAAGTCACTATATTTGTCACAATGCTTTGATTTTATCCTGAGGCACTATTGACGAAATTTGAAGCACATCTCTTTGAATTGATAAGCCAAACAAGTCGAATGCAGGAAGTCCACAAATGTTCTGTGTCGATTTGGCCTGAAGAACTACAAAAGCAACTGTTTTTGTTACACCTTGAAAAGAGGCGGGCAGGCTACACGTTCCTAGCACGGGGATATTTTGACCTGTATAAGCTGTTAACACTTGCTGTGACGGCGACAATTTTGGCGAACCCAGAAGTTCATAAGTATCTTTATTTATTAATGTGACAGCGGAACCAGTATCAAGCTGAAATTGCACCGTCTTATTTTCTATGAAGAGAGTCACAAACAGTTTTTGCTTGCGGCGCTCGACAGGTGCGCGAATGTGGGCAACGTCTGCTACGGTTTGTTTACTGCGCTTGCGCGGGCCGCGTAGTGAAGTAAGCGGCGCAGACTCGGCACGCAACGGATTAACAACACTGTCACTAGATGGCACTACCGCCGGATCGGCGTCCGCGCAAGCATGCGAAGCTACTCCAGATTTACTAACTACTGCACTACACTTTTGAGTAGCTACTTGATGTCTACTGTCACTAGCTACACAGTACTGGGCACTATTACAAGGAGCAGTTGCAGAAGGCACTATTTTCACTACAGGAATGCACTGTTCATAGTCATTTTGCTTGTCCCGAACCCTTTTCCGTTGCACTGTTTTACGCGCTCGTCGGTGCTTGCTACGTGGTGCACTATATAGTTTTGCCATAGGCGCAGAACTAATTTCTTGCAATTGAGATCCAAGGAAAACACTGTTCAATTCCACAGCCCGTACAGAATGAACTGTTCTCGCACTCTGCGAAGCACTGTTTCTAACGTTACTGTTCTTTGAGTTTTTAATTTGCATACACACAGACTGCACATGTCCCGATTTGCCACATTGATAACAGGTTGCGTTGCGACTAGGGCAATGAGCACGCTTGTGGCGAGACACACACTGGGGGCAAGATTTACGTACATTTTTCTGAAATGAGCGTTGGCGCCCGTTATTCAAATCACTGTTTCTAACACGACGGGGCGACCTTTGTGTCGCACTTTTACAGTGGCTACTGTTCACTGTCTGTTCAGCACGGCCGGTAGAAAAATAAGAATCACTAGTGCTATACTGAGAACTACGGCTAGGAAAGCGTCCGTTGCGGCGCACTGAATTTACACTGTGGCTTTGCATTTCTACATCTGCTCAGTCAAAAGTATCACGCGCTTCTATAAGCTGCAGTACACTGTCTAATGAAGGGTCTGACTGTTTTAGAATTGCTGCCCTAATTCTGGGGTCCTGAATTCCGTAATCCATTCCTGGTGTAATTGCTCAGGTAATTTTTTAAGTCTGAAAAATCGGTACCGTGCCGCAGCTACGAGAACTTTTCTCTCATAATGAGCATTTAGTGCCTCTACTATTTGTTCAAAGTCTACATCACGAGGAGATACGTCGGGGAAAAGTTTTTTCAGTAACACGAAGGTGTTGGTGCCCACCACAGATAATAGCAGATACTTCACTTTCTGACCTGTAATTTGATGAGCCGCGACGAGTTCTTGAAACTGTGCGAAGTAGTCGCTCCATTCTTCCTCACGTTCGTTGTACTGGCGAAACGTAGGAAGCGTTGCGGCGGCAGGTGTGGGCTGCTGAAGCGGCGGCTGTTGTTGGTTAGCTGCTTGTGCTGTGAGCTGGGCCACAGCCTGCAGGAGTTGTGTTATTTGCGCCGTCTGTAACTGAATAATTTTCACTAAGTTTGGGTTCGGGGTAGTGGCCATGCTGACCGATTAGGCGCCGCGCATACAAGTAAATGATAACAAAACACCAATGCAAGATAAATGAGGACGCTCTGCAACAAAAAAGTCCACAAAACACGTAACAAAATATCTTCCTCCAAAATTCTTATAATAAGGGTGGGTGGGCGGGAGCAATTTCTGTGTGCTCCGACTACTACTGCTGTCTGGCTGCTGCAAGCGGGCTGGTCCAAGGTTCTATCACTCCTCGTCGCCACTTTTGTGTCCCAGCCTCGTCGCCGCTTTTGTGTCTCGTTCCGTTGTAGGTGTCGGTGGCCGAGTAGAATGAGACCGACACAGGAATAAAGATAGCACGCTGGTGCAGGTACGGAGGGGAGCAGCCAGAAACTATAAACACTAGAGTAAATTAGAACAGAGATATATATTGCACAGAATTTATACAATACTTATCTTTTACATAGTACTGCAGAATGATGATACATAGTTGTTAGAGGCCTGCCGAGTGCCTGTACGATAGCAAAGTCTTCGCTGGTGCCTATCTGATTACGAAGGTCCTAACTGGTTGCTATCTCAGTCCCAAGTGCACGATGTCGTTCACTCGTGGCCACGAGCGGAGTTGCCGCAGAGGGCGCTCGTGGCAGTCGTCGTAAGAACGCCGCGCCGTGCGTGCATGGCGGCGCGCGGCGAAAGTAGGTGGCGCGCACTTTGGACTTGTGCGACACCACAAAAACTGTGTGTCAGAACCGGGATTGGAACGTGGGACCTTTGTCTTTCGCAGGGAAGCGCTCTACCGACCAAGCTATCCCGTCACGCTTCACAGTCCGTCTTCAGAGCTTAATGGATACCACCACCTACAGAAATCCATGAAAAGAAAATGGTTGACTTTTTAGCCAGGGAAGGAACAAAATTCTCTGAAATACATTGTCCAGAATTATACTACATCTCAATTAAAAATCTCATCAATAATAAATTCAAAAAGTTGTTTCCTTACCACTTAACGACACAAGAGTATACAAAACAATGTTTATACTGTTAGAGGTAAGAGCGCACTTCCTGAACACCCACTACATAAGTGTCTATTGTTATTCCAGAGACATTTTGGGTGAAACGTTTGAGTGGCACACCCTGTATTTAAAGACTAGTGTCCGTTTGTGTATTTGTTTGCAGTTCATACAAATCTGAAGGTTTATTCCGATTTCGTTGAAATTTTGCACACTTGACCTTCAAAACAAGAAGAAAGTCAATGTCTACATAAAATTTCGTATGGATGGTACTTTACTTGCAGACTTTAACATGTCTACAGTTTTATTCTTATCTTGAACAAATTTTGCACACTTTATTATCAAAACAAAAGGGTATGTTAAAACAGACTTTACACCGTTTTAGTAATAGTTAGAAAATTCACTCATGTATGAATGTTTTATCGGAGAGGGGTTTTATAAACCGTATGGTGCACGTCAAATGGTATCTTGTAATAAACTTTGACAGTGTTTCACTGATCATAATGGAAGTTGACGGATATATGTGGGTTTTCATAGATCGGGGAAGAAGGAGACGGAATGAACAGAGAAAGGACGAGTACATGGAAAAGGCAAAATATTAAAGGGATTGCAATGTAAAATAAAACACATTCAGCATTACACAATACAAAAATTTTACACAATAAGACGTCTTCTTAAAAGCATAGGTTCGTGTATGTCCTCAGCTACACCACAGAACTCATACACAGTTCTCTAGATTAGGTGGTCCGTTGTTTGGTTACTTGACAGTAACGGCAGTAAATTTATGAAATCGAAATATTGAAATATTTCGGCCGTTTCGGGGGTTGAAATAAATTCAACGACAAAGTTGTAAATTTGTACTGGATCGGGATTCGAACCAGGATTTCCTGCTTCGGGCCAGCGGTCGCCTTAACCAATTAGGCTATCCAGGCAGTCTTTCCTTCCAACCCCTGCCCATTTATTTCTCTTGCTCTCAGTCTATACTGGATTCCCGCAAGGCATCGAACGTTTGATGGGCAGGGGGCTAGAAGTTGAAAATTTGGATTGGAAGGGAAGCATGCCAAGATAGTCTGATTGGTTAAGGCGACCGTTGGTCCGTAGCAGGAAATCCGGGCTCGAATCCTGGTCCAGCACAAATTTTCAACTTTATCGTTGAATTTATTCAACCCCCGAAACGGTCGAAACGTTTCAATATTTCGATTTAGTAAATTTACGGCCATTACTGTCAAGTAATGATGTCTGTTCTTTCGGACATGTCCAAAAAGATCAGATACCATATCAATAATACTTATAGAAGCCCGATCTTAACGTCACCTCCTTGCACCTTCCGATTCCCGCCTTCATACAGTGTATGGTAGTCAACACTCTTCTCAAAGATTAAAGCATTTTACTGGTACGTTTGAATCAGCAACCAGGCTTCTGTTTTTCGCTGTGCTTCTACTTCACAATCGTCTTTATTCCTCTCCTAGATCGTGGGTAAAATCTTCATCACCTGTTTTCTGTAGAGGTGAACTTGACTTCAAGCTGTATTTTAGTGTCAGGTTCTTGTGTGTATAAAGATTTGAGTTCGACAGTAGTTTACTATGACTTCGTCTAATTTCATTTGGTGCTGCGGTAGTTAGTACGGGTAGCCAGTCTACAGGTGTAGGTCTGAGAGTTCCGAATATTAGCTTCATTGTCTGTCTGTCGATGTTTGATAGGTGTGCATTTCTGACCCATATAGTTGCACTATACTCGGCCACATTACAGACAAGGCCGGCCGCGGTGGCCGAGGGGACTGAGGCGCTCCAGTCTGAATCTTCACGGCTACTACGATCGGGGGTTCGAATCCCCCATCGGGCGTGGATATTTGTGCCGTCCTTAGTGTTAGGTAGTTCGTAAGTAGTTTGTGAGTTTAGGGACTGATGACCCCGTAGTTAAGTCCCATAAGCTATACAAACATTTGATTTTATACACAGACAAGTACCAAGGCTTAAGTGCGCAATTATTTGCATCATATTGTCGCGTTGAAATGGGAGCAGGCTTGACTTCGAAGGCAACTGAACACAGCACTTATACTCAAAGCACGTTTATTACGAACTTAACATACACGCAGCACTGACTGCCTCTCAGGCAAAGTGCTCTGCTATTTACACTCAGACAGAACTTACCAGAAATTAGAAGAACAGTTAACATAAGAAACAAGTAGAATTTACAAGTAAACATAAGAAAGACGTAGAACCTTCTGGAATTATTAGTTACAAAGAAATAAATTTTTGCCGGTGGGCGGGATTGAACCGGCGACCTGCAGCACCGCAGTCCGTGACGCTATCCCCTGCGCAACGCCGGCAGTCGGTGTTTGTGGTCTCTCGCGGCAATATCTTCAGGTTGATCCAGTGAGTTTGTAAAGGATGACATTTCTAGCTTATAATTGTTGTTTTATATCCTGTACCTTGTCTCTGTACGTCAGAGTTCGATCAAGCTTTAAACCAAGGTACCAAAGTTATGCTCAAGTTTATAAAGCTACGAGGGCTATTAAAATGAAAAGTTACGAAACTTCTTTACTACAGAAGCGCTTGGAATTTGAATATGCCGCTTTGGGAAAAAGTAGTGTGACATCTGGAACTCGAAGCATGCATCGTTACCTCCCGCTAAAAAAATTCAAGGCACAGCATCATTTTCAACGTTCGAGATCCGACACTCGTCGAATTCCTCGCGCACAAAAAAATTAACAATGATGTGTACTGTGAGACACTCTCTATCCTCTGCAAGTCAATCAAAAGAAAACGGCCTGGGTCGCTCACGGAGGGAGTGATTCTGCTCCATGATAACGTCTCCAGGGTCATAAAAAGTGTACTGACCAAGTTCAAGTGGGAGCAGCTTGAGCATCCTCCCTATAGCCTGGACATGTAGCCATGTGACTTCCAGTTGTTTGGTCCGCTAAAAGCCATCTCAAAGAGAGCGCTTCAACTCGGACAACGAACTAAAGGACACAATAGACGACTGTCTCTTATCACAGCCACAGGAATTCTGGGAACAGGGAATCCTTCGGCTCGTCAAACAGAGGAATAGTTGTGCTCAGGCATCTGGTCGTTACTTTTCAATAAAGCCTTCAGTTATATCCACAGTGTCTTTTCGTATCTTTCCATTTCAACACTCCTCGTAGCAATAAATAAATATAAATCCTCCATGTCACAAAAATTCATTACATAGTTCGGGCAGAGATAATTTTTGCATCATTTATTTTCACGCAGTATTGCTTAGAACTGTAGTGTCGGAGTTAATGGTACCAGAGATCACGACACTACTATTGATGGCCGTCGCAGAAACGGCCGCGGGAACAAAGAACAGTTGCTAATGACAGCTCCTGGATTGCTATCGGAGACCGTGCAAATAGAACACATCGATTAAGGGCAGAGAACATCGATACCTCGGAAAGTGCGTAAGTTCGATGAACAGAGTGCTCACCTTGCTACAGTGTTACTCTGTGCCTCAAGACTTCTCGCTATAGACTTTGATTGACGTCGGTTTTTTTGTGTTGCGACACTTAGAAATATCGTAGACGGAAGAAAAAAAAAGTTTGTAGATCTATGGGACTTAACTACGGGGTGATCAGTCCCTAAACTTACAAACTACTTATTAACTAGCGACAAATAAGGACGGCACAAATATCCATGCCCGAGGGTGGATTCGAACCCCCGACCGTAGTTGCCGTGAAGACCGTGACTGAAGCGCCTTAGTCCCCTCGACCACCGCGGCCGGCACGGAAGAAAAAAATGAAATATCGGGACTACTACTTTGGAATTTCTGTAATTTCTCGAATGACCAAAGATGAGTATTTATATGTTTTAATAAATATTACATGTACTAATGTGGAGGGATTGTTTCCGTTGACCTGTAATTACGCCGCTTTACCAACATCGCGCACAACGAGAATAACTGGGGTTAAATTGGGTAAGTATAGATTCAACTTCGAAATTGCAGTACCAGCAAGGATAGATAACAACAAAATTGATCTTACTGTATCATTTAATATAATAGGATACTTACATGATTAACTTCATAGCGAATTTTGGGTATACAGGGTGCAACATTCATAACACGAAGCTCTTATTCCTGCTTACAACAACGTCTCTAACGCACCTAATCACATAGTCGAGCAGAGCTTGAATGACAGAGTGAGTACGACATTCCATGCTGCTTCATCAGCCATAGTTGTTGGCATGTGGTGGCGTCTCAGTCAATTAGGGACCCATTGGCGAGATGTTTTGAATTAGAGAGATATTTAGAGAAGGTGCTGACCAGGGCAGCAGTCGAACATCCTCTCACTCTTTCCACCCAGACACACGGACATTGGGCATCTTTACACTCTATTGTTGAAAAATGAATCGAGATGACGAACAAGATAGGGCACATTCATCGACGTTAACATCTCAGATGTGACGATTGATATCCAGATGCCTCCACAATACCTTTTCTTCCAAGAGTGCTAGTCCTTCAAGATTTGCAGGAGAATTTCTACGAAGTTTTGAAGGTAGAAGACGAGGTACTGGCGGAACTAAGGATTTGAGAGCACCTGTGAGGCGTGCCCAGGTAGCTCAGTTGGTAGAGCGCTTGCCCTTGAAAGGCAAAGGTCCGCGCCGGCCGCGGTGGCCGAGGGGACTGAGGCGCTCCAGTCACGTTTTGCACGGCCACTACGGTCGGGGGTTCGAATCCCCCCTCGGGCATGGATATTTGTGCCGTCTTTAGTATTAGCAAGTTCATAGGTAGTTTGTAAGTTTAGGGACTGATGACCCCGTAGTCAAGTCCCATAAGGTGGTTGTTGTTGTTGTTACGGTCTTCAGTCCGGAGACTGGTTTGATGCAGCTCTCCACCCTACTCTATCCGGAGCAAGCCATTCCATCCTGTCATAAAAACGGCAACCCATATCTATTTGAATCTGCTTACTGTATTCGTCTCTTGGTCTCCCTCTGCGATTTTTACCCCACACACTTCCCTCCAATGCTAAATTTACGATTCCTCGATGTCTAAGAATGTGTCCTACCAATCGATCCCTTCTTTTAGTCAGGGTATGCCAAAAATTCCTTTTCTCACCAATTCTGTTCAGTACCTCTTCATTAGTTATGCGATCTACCCACCTAATCTTCAGCATTCTTCTGTAGCACCACATTTCAAAAGCCTCTATTCTCTTCCTGTCCGCACTGTTTATCGTCCATGTTTCACTCCCGTACAAGGCAACACTCCACACAAATGTTCAAATGTTTGTATAGTCTATGGGACTTAACTACGGGGTCATCAGTCCCTAAACTTACAAACTACTTATGAACTACTTACGAACTAGGACGGCACAAATATCCATGCCCGAGGGGGGATTCGAACCCCCGACCGCAGCGGCCGCGCAGACCGTGACTGGAGCGCCTCAGTCTCCTCGGCCACCGCGGCCGGCCCACACAAATGCCTTCAGGAAAGACTTCCTTACCCTTAAATTAATATTCGATGTTAACAAATTTCTCTTTTTCAAAAATGCTTTTCTTCCCATTGCCATTCTGCATTTTATATCCTCTGTACTGCGACCATCGCATGTTATTTTACTACCCAAGTAACAAAACTCATCTACCACCTTCATTGTTTCGTTACCTAATCTAATTCCTTCGGCATCGCCTGATTTTCTAAGACTGCATTCCATTATCTTTGTTTTGCTCTTGTTAATGTTCATTTTATACGCTCTCTTCAACACACTGTCCATTCCATTCAACTGCCCTTCCAGATCCTTCGCTGTCTCTGACAGAATTACAATGTCATCAGCAAAACTCAATGGTTTTATTTCTTCCCCCTGAACTTTAATCCCTATTCCAAATTTTTCCTTGCTTTCCTTCACCGCCTGCTCGATTTACAAATTGAATAACATCGGAGATAGGGTACAACCCTGTCTTACTCCCTTCCCAACTGATGCTTCCCTTTCATGCCCTTCGAGTCTAATAACTGCGGTTTGGCTTTTGTACAAGTTGTAAATAACTCTCCTTTCCCAATATTTTACCCCTACTGACTTCAGAATATTGTCACGTTGCAATGGAAGTAGGCTTGACTTCGAAGGCAACTAAACACAGCACTTATACTGAAAGCACGTTTATTACGAACTCAACATACACGCAGCACTGACTGCCTCTCTTTATACACAGACAGAATTTACCAGAAATTAGAAGAACAGTTAACATAAGAAACAAGTAGAATTTACAAGTGGACATAAGAAAGATGTAGAACCTTCTGGAATTGTAAATTACAAAGAAATAAATATTTGCCGGTGGGCGGGATTGAACCAGCGACCTTCTGCTCCGCACTCCGTGACGCTATCCCCTGCGCCACGCCGGCAGTTGGCGTTCGTGGTCTCTCGCGGCATTACTCCTTCTCCTGGAGAAACAGCGACCCACTGTTATGATCCCCTTGGAGCCAGTTGCAATGTCCTGGATCTTGACCGTGTCATGGGTCCTCTGTATGACAGTTCAAGGGAATCCTTCCCTTCTCCGCGATTATCGACGACAGACGTTCCTGTCGTGGCTTCATCACGAACATTACCGTCCTTAAAGTCCTTGAACAAGAAGCCATTGTCGTCTACCTGCTCTTCAGGATCGTAGTAAGGCTTCATGCGCAGGACGTGAACAATGTCTCTTCGTTTTTGACGTTTCGACGACGGCTCATAATCCTCAACCTCGTATGTGACGTCTGACAGGCGGCGTATGACACAATACGGACCAAAGTATCGCTTCAATAACTTTTCTGACAGTCCTCCCTTCCGTACAGGAGGTAAAAATCCATACCAGATCTGCTGGGCTGTACACAACAGGTCGGTGCTTGTCGTTATACCGCTGACGGTCCTTCTCCTGGGCATCCAGTGATCGTATGCGAGCCAGCTGTCTTGCTTCTTCGACCCTGGTGATGAGCTGTTTAACTTAGTCATCCTGAGTGTCGTCCGGTTGGAACGGGAACAGTGTATCCATTGTCGTCTCAGCTTCACGGCCATGGAGCAGGAAAAACGGAGTGAAGACTGAGGTGTCTTGTCTTGCGGTATTGTAAGCAAATGTCACGACTGGCAGAATTGAATCCCAATCCTTCTGCTCAACATCGACGTACATCGACAGCATGTCGGCTAACGTTTTGTTAAAACGTTCCGTAAGACCATTTGTCTGAGGATGGTATGCAGTTGTCATTCTGTGGACAATGTTGCACCGTGACATTACCTCTGATACTAGTTTTGACTGGAATACTTTTCCACGATCAGATATCATGACACGTGGTGCTCCATGCTTCAAAATAATGTCTTCTACAAGGAATTTTGCGATCTCTGGAGCTTCTGCAGTCGGCACAGGTTTGGTGACAGCGTAGCGTGTGAGGTAGTCAGTGCAGACCATTATCCAACGGTTACCGGTTGTCGACTTCGGGAACCTCCCTAAAAGATCGATCCCAACTCGGTGGAATGGAGCTGCTGCCGGCGGAATCGGTACGAGATGTCCTGGAGGTAATTGCGGCACATGCTTCCGTCGCTGGCACTCTTTACAGTGACTCACATAGTGCTTGACAGATCCGTAGAGACCTTTCCAGTAATACCTGCGTCTGATTCTGTCTAGGGTCTTCACGAATGCCAGATGACCGGATACTGGAGCATCATGGAAATATTTGAGAATAGCTGGCTGGAGATAAGCTCTTGTACAATGTTTCGTTTATGAGTTGGAACTCTCCATTGGTCGGTTCTCCTTTCTCCAAGGCCTCTATCATTTTTAATAGTGTTGGATCTTCCTTCTGTTCAGCTGTAACGTCATCTAATTCAGTGAGAGCTGAAATTTCATTAATGCTGTTGTGTTCCACTAATGGATTCCTCGAAAGGCAGTCGGCATCCTTGTGTTTGCGCCCGTTCTTGAATACCACTGTGACATCGTACTCTTGGAGTCTTAGTGCCCATCTTGCTAGTCGACCTGATGGATCCTTCAAGCTAGTCAGCCAACACAAAGAATGGTGGTCTGTCACGACGGTGAATGGTTTGCCGAATAAATACGGCCGGAACTTGTTGATAGCCCAGATAACCGCGAGACATTCTTTTTCTGTTGTAGAGTAGTTTATCTCGGACTTTGAGAGTACTCTTGACGCATAGGCTATCACTTTTTCAGCACCTTCCTGAACTTGTACAAGCACTGCACCAATCCCATAGCCACTGGCGTCTGTGTGAAGTTCCGTTTCTGCATTCTCGTCGTACAAGGCTAGCACTGGTGCGGAAGTTAGAACCTCCTTAAGTGCCCGAAAAACTCTTCCTTATGTCTCATCCCAGTAAAACTTGGCGTCTCCCTGCAGAAGTTCTTGCAATGAATGTGCCTTGTTACAAAATCCTTTTATAAAACCTGGGTAGTATGAGCACAGCCCGAGAAAACTTCTCACATCATGAATGTGCTGAGGAGTTGGAAATTCTGTGACTGCCCTTACTTTATCTGGATCAGGACAAACACCATCTCCGTTGACTAGGTGCCCCAGGATTTTTATCTCTTTGGCGACGAAGAGGCACTTCTTTGGATTGAGGCGGAGACCAGCAGCCTGAACACACTTCAACACAGTTGACAGGCGACTCAGATGTTCTTCAAACGTTTTCGAGAAAACGACAATGTCATCTAAATAGCAGAGACACGTCGTCCACTTAAGGTGTCGAAGCAAGTTGTCCATCATGCGTTCGAATGTGGCTGGAACATTACATAATCCAAATGGCATTACTTTAAATTCATAGAGACCGTCAGGTGTAATAAAAGCCGTCTTCTCCCTGTCAGCTTCGTCAACCTCGATTTGCCAGTAACCTGTCTGCATGTCCATAGTTGAGAAGTATGTAGCTCCTTTCAAGCAGTCTAACGTGTCATCAATACGCGGCAATGGGTAGACATTTTTCTTTGTGATACTGTTCAGCCGCCGATAGTCGACACAGAAACGCCACGTGCCATCCTTCTTCTTTACGAGGACCACCGGAGACGACCAAGGACTCTCCGGAGGTTGAATAATGTCATCTCGTAACATCTTCTGCACTTCCTCCCGAATTATCCGTCTTTCAGCTGGCGACACTCTATACGAACGCTGGCTAATTGGCGGATGGTCCCCAGTATTGATACGGTGCTTTATCGTGGGCCGTTTCTTCTGACTTTTCCCCTGGTGAGGCGTGAATGCACCAGAAAATTGGCGTAGTATACCTAACACCCGCTGGCGTTGTTCCTTGGTCAGTCCAGGCCCTATTGGCAGTTCCACGTTTGTTTCCTCCAGCGTGTTGTCTGTACTAATAGCAGGTCATGGGTCTTCATTGATGACGTTGAGCTCACCGTCCTGGATTGGTTCAGCTGTCCCGATACACATTCCCTTGGGGATAAGTTGTGACTGCTCGTGACAATTTGTGATCCAAATCTCTCCTTGGCCACCGGTAATGCTTATGATAGCCGCTGGTATGTAAATTTCTTTTGTGAGCCTGATAAACTTTTTACTATCAACAAGAACTTCACAGTTTAACCAGTCATCTGTGTTTGTGACTGCAACTCTTCTCATTGTCAACGGCGGTATCGTCACATTGTCAACGACGAATAACTTCCCAGAAAATTTTGTATTACGTGTATCTGGCGGAACAACTTCTTCAATTTGCAGCTCAGATCTTCCACAGTCAATGATAGCTTGGGATGCCTGAAGGAAGTCCCATCCGAGGATGACATTGTGACTACATTCTGTTAACACGACAAATTCAAACGGCTGCGTCCTGTTGTTGATGGTTATTCTTGCGACACACGTTCCTACTGGATGGACGTACTTTCCATTCGCGACCTTCAGCACAGTTGCTCCCGTATCACAGAACATTGTCGCCTTTAGTGTGCGGCAGTAACTATCCGATAATACAGAAAAAGAGGCTCCTGAATCAACAAGTGCCCGGACAGGTTGGCCGTCGATTATGACGTCGATGAGATTTCCCGACATCTTGGCGACTGTCGTCCATGGAGGATTTTCATCTGCGGCGGCCTCACCTCCGTAGATGGTCGCCTCGCTTAGTTTTCCTGGGCGCGGCGGCTAGGGGAGCGGCTTGTACCTCTTTACGGCGACGGTGAACGGCTGCGGCGCGTCGGGGAGCGACGTCGTCTAAGGTACGGCGATGGGCTTCTTCCCATAGGTCGACTGAACTCATCAGCAGGTGACTGCCTTGGATAGAACTGCTCCGACGGCTGACGTCTTGCGGCAAAATAATCATCAAATACTTGCCTCCTCTCTCTCTGCAGTAGCGTTCGACATGTCCAGGGCGTCCACAGTGGAAACACAGTGGTGTGTTGTCTTCTGTCCTCCAGACGTCTGTTCTTCTGCGGTGCGTCATAGTTACCGGGCTGTGGTCGCGTCGGTCGGTTCATGGGATGCCATTTGGCGGCTGCAGCGTAAGTCATAGCAGGGTGACGCCATTCTTCACGTCGGGTGCGGTTGACGGGGCAGACAGGAGCTAATGTTTGAAATACCTCCGCCTCGGTGGCGTCGGTTACCTCGTGACTTACAAGGCTCACATCCATGGCCATAATCTGATGCTCGCTCGGTCTAATAGTCCCGGCTGCCATGCACTGTTGTAATTCTTCTCTCACGATTTGTCGTGTGAGATAAGCCAAGTCCTGCTGGTCTTCCACAACGGCCATAGGGACTACATTTGGGAGTCTGTCATACTTCTTGCGTCCAACCCTCCTTTGTTGCATCTCTTCAATACGCTGGTACCACTTGATGAACTCTTCTGTCGTAGCGACGTCTTTTATCAGAAGAGCTTGGTACATATCTTATGCAATTCCCTTCATCAGGTGCGTGATTTTGTCCGCCTCAGTCATGTTCGGATTGACTACATTGCACAGGGCCAAAACACTCTGCATGTACGATTGTGTCGGCTCACCTTGTCGTTGGGCCCGGTTTTTCAGTTGTTCTTCCGCCGAGCGGATTTGTCGCTGGCGGTCTCCAAACGTCTTCTTAAGTTCCTCCTGGAACGTCTCCCAGTCATTCAACTTGTCTTCGTTGTTTTCGAACCATTGCTGGGCTGTTCCATCCAGGTAGAAATAAACGTTGGCCAAGCACATCGTATGATCTCACCTGTTGTACTTGGTGACTCGGTCGAACCCTTTTAGCCATTTGTTGGGGTCCTGTCCAGCATCTCCAGAAAACACCGACGGGTGTCTGATGTGCAGCTGGCTTATTGCTGGTTTCGTCTCCATCGTTCTTCTAATAACACGGACTTTTGGAAGGATGTACTCGGTGTATCCCTTGTATTCCGGTTCCAGTCCGTGTAAGCGACGGCTTTTACGTTGCCTAATCGGAGCCACGGTGATGCAGCTGTTGCACAGTGTACCCGGCGCCTCCACCAAACAATGTCACGTTGCAATGGAAGTAGGCTTGACTTCGAAGGCAACTAAACACAGCACTTATACTGAAAGCACGTTTATTACGAACTCAACATACACGCAGCACTGACTGCCTCTCAGGCAGAGTTCTCTGCTATTTATACACAGACAGAATTTACCAGAAATTAGAAGAACAGTTAACATAAGAAACAAGTAGAATTTACAAGTGAACATAAGAAAGATGTAGAACCTTCTGGAATTGTAAATTACAAAGAAATAAATAATTGCCGGTGGGCGGGATTGAACCGTCGACCTTCTGCTCCGCACTCCGTGACGCTATCCCCTGCGCCACGCCGGCAGTTGGCGTTCGTGGTCTCTAGCGGCAATATACAAACGTTTGAACATTTGCAAAGGTCCGGGGCTGGTATCCGGACCTGCCACAAAGTTTGAATCTGTCAGGAAGTTTCGAGTATGTCCCTGTATATACAATCAATGGCTTTAAATTTTGTTTGTGTTATTGGTCAATTTCATCAGCCTCACTGTGTCAAGAGCAGAACCTATTGCACACCGTTTTGTAAAAGACCTACTGATAGGTAACTGCAGAGCTCGGTTTGATAATAAAGTGACATTTGACCACTTTCTGTTTGACAGTTAATTTAAGTTGTTCACTATTCTAGAAGGCGTGTCTATTCCTGCCGCGCCCCGAATGGGGGACGGGGTTTGCTGCCTATGAGTGGTTACTTTGTGGTGCTGTGAAAGATGGGACATCTGGGCTTCCGCTGTCTGCTGGACGACGCAAACGTATGGAGCTTTTATTGTATAAATGAATCTGTTGAAATTATTATTTGAGATATGATTAATTTTTTATGTCACTTCTTTTTAGAATAAGGAAAACACATGAAAGGAATGTTTGAAATAAGGTTGAGAATTTTTATTCCATGCCGGTGACAAGTAGAGTGTAGATAAACAGTTACTTTAATTTTTAAATAGTGTCTTATAAATTTTTAAAAAAAATTATATGTCTTTCTTAAGAAATTAGATGTATTTTGGGATTTTTAAGCATGTTTTGAAGCAGTTTTTATCTTATCGTGTTTGAAAAGTGTTTAAAAAGGCCCAGTAAAACTGAAATTATCTAAATGAGCAATTTCCGCTTGTGGGTGTAGTCAAAGGTTTTGAAAATTATGTTACCTATTCTCGTGGCCGCATTCAAAAATATTTTCTATAAAATTGTTTTCGATTTTACTGAAGATCTCATGGTAAATTTATCTAGTATATTTTGTTACTTTAAGATAGTGTAATTAATTGTAGGATACTTTTAAAATAAAATATTCTGTGAATGTTTTTCAAGTATTTGAACTATATACCTTCTACTTCCGGATCCCCATGTCCTGTTACCACATATCACGTTCTACAGGGGACCATGATGTGTACTTATTGTCACTCCATAATATCACATGGGACGCTGGACACTCATGACAATGACAAATACAAGAGGCTTATGTGAAGTAAATAAATAAATAACTCATCGTGGATTGGCGACGTGCAGCATCTCGTCAGCTTTAGACTCAACAAGTATTTGGAAGTTCGATGCGAGAATTTTGGGTCTTGCTGCCTCTATAGCTTTCCATAATAGGTATAGTGTTGCCAGTGCACGAATTTGCACACAAAATGGCCTTTCCACTACGATTCTTAAATGATCTACATCTACAACCACACTCCGCAAGCCACCCAATGGTGTGTGGCGGATGGTACCTTGAGTACCACTATCGATTTTCCCTCCTATTCCAGTCACGTATTGTTCGCGGAAAGAAGGATTGTCGGTATGCCCCTGTGTGGGCTCTAATCTCTCTGATTTTATCCTCACGATCTCTTCGCGAGATATACGTAGGACAGAGCAATATACTGCTAGACTCCTCAGTAAAGGTAAGTTCTCGAAACTTCGACAAAAGCCCGTACCGAGCGACAGAGCGTCTCTCCTGCAGAGTTTTCCACTGGAGTTTAGCGATCATCTCCGTAACGCTTTCACGATTACCAAATGATCCTGTAACGAAGCGCGCTGCTCTCCGTTGGATCTTCACCACTTCCTCTATCAATCCCGCCTGGCACGGATCCCACACCGGTGAGCAGTATTCAAGCTGTGGGCGAACAAGTGTACTGTAACCTACTTCCTTTGTTTTCGGACTGCATTTCCTTAGAATTCTCCCAATGAATCTAAGTCTGGCATCTGCTTTACCGACGATTAACTTTATATGGTCGTTCCATTTTAAATCCCTCCTAATGACTACTCCCAGATAATTTATGGAATTAACTGTTTCCAGTTGCTGACCTGCTTTAGTGTAGCTAAATGATAAAGGATCTTTCTTCCTGTGTATTCGCAGCACATTACACTTGTCTACATTGAGCTTTAATTGCCATTCTCTGCACCATGCGTCAATTCGATGCAGATCCTCCTGCATCTCAATACAATTCTCCATTGTTACAACCTCTCTATATACTACCGCATCATCCGCAAAACGCCTCAGTGAACTTCCGATGTTATCCGCAAGGTCATTTATATATATCGTGAACAGCAACGGACCCACGACACTCCCCTGTGGCACACCTGACATAACTCCTACTTCGATAGGATTCATGCCGAACGAGCTGGGTGGCTAAATCAGTCGCTGTGGCTGTCGAGAACAGGCATGGTCAACATTTCCGCCCGGCCGCGACCGTGTGTCGCCAGTGCCCCACACGCCGCTGCGCACAGTACGCGGGGCACGGGCGCGGCAAAGGCCGCCCGCGGGCGGCGGTGCAGGCATGGCGAGGGCGCCCGCGCCCACGGGGCCGTGTTTGGCCACGCCTAGTCCAGAATGTTCCTCATTGCAATGGCCAACAAATTTGCCCCGGTAATATGGCCTTTTTTGTACATTACGGTGCAAAACGCCCGAGATAGTAAGTGCCCATTTCATAACTTACAGAAAACCAGTCACTAAAATTATTCGTATATACAGTGGATTAGAACACAGTCTTCAAGTATTTGTAATACCACCAGTCACTGCATCGACTTAACTCTTACTACGTCTGACATAATAACACACATACATACATTCAGTGACTTCAGTGGTCTTGTTGTTAAGCGTATTATTGTGGAACAAAAGGAAGAAGTTCACGCCCCACTAGATGGTAAAATTTTCTACCCCCACGAACCACAGATATTTCCGATGTGGGATGGCTTGCGTACATCAACGGAGTGGTGTCTGTGGAGAGGCCACACAAACGAGTGCTTCCTGAACAGAGGCAGCAGCCTTTTCAGTAGTTGCAGGGGCAACAGTCTGGATGATTGACTGAACTGACCTTGTAACATCAGGTAAAGTGGTTCTGCCATACAGTTACGGCTAACGGACGAAAGCAGGGGTAAACTATAGCTGTTCTTTTTCACGAGGACATACAGCTATATTGTATGAATATATGTTGTGGCATCCTCTCAGGTAAAATATCCCGGAGGCAAAATGTCCCCCATTCGGATCTCTGGACGGGGACTAATGAGGAGTATGTGGTCATCAGCAAAGGCAGTATTGGCATTTTACGGATCGGAGCGTGGAATGTTAGATCCTTTAATCAAGTAGGGAGGTTAGAAAATCTAAAAAGAGAAATTGGTAAGTTAAAGTCAGTGGGAATTAGTGAAGTTCGGTGGAAAGTTGAGCAGGATTTCTGGTCAGGTGATTGAAGGATTATAAATACAAAATCAGTGGGAGGTATTATAGGAGTAGGTCTAATAATGAATAAAAAAATAGAAATGCGGGTAAACTACTATGACCAGCACAGTGATCGCATTTTCGTACTCAAGACAAATAAGAAGCCAACACCGATCACAGTAGTACAAGTTTATATGGCAAATAACTCTGCTCATGCCGAGGAGGTCGAAGAAATATATGAGGATGTAAAGGAGTCGGCCGCGGTGGCCGAGGGGACTGAGGCGCTTCAGTCACGGTCCGCACGGCCACTACGGTTGGGGGTTCGAATTCCCCCTCGGGCATGGATATTTGTGCCGTCCTAGTTCGTAAGTAGTTCATAAGTAGTTTGTAAGTTTAGGGACTGATGACCCCGTAGTTAAGTCCCATAAGCTTTACAAACATTTGAACATTTGATGTAAAGGACATTATTCACACAGTTAAGGGAGAGAAATTCGGGACTGGAATTCGGTAGTAAGGGAAGTAAAAATAGTAGGTGAATATGGTCTGGGGAGAGGGAATGACAGAGGAAACCGCCTGACAGAAAGGTGCACAGAACATAATTCACTCACAACAACATTTGGTTTAACAATAATGAAAGACGACTGTATACGTGTAATGGACCAGGAAACACCGGATGGTACCAGATGGATTTTATAATGGTAAGATATATCCAGAAGCAGATATAGACTATGACCATATCTTATTGGTCATCAACTGTAGACTGAAACTGAAGAAACTACAGAAAGGTAGGGAAATACGAAGATGAAATCTATATAAATTAACGAAATCTGAAGTTCATAAGAGCTTCAGAGGGAGCTTAAGGAACAATTGACAGAAACGGGGGGAAATAACACAGTAAAGACAAATAGGTAGATTTGAGATAGGAAATAGTTAAGGCAGCAAAGGACAAAATACGTAGAGAGTCAAAATATCCTTAAATCTTTCAATATCCAAGAACTACTGAATATAATTGATAAAAGGAGAAGATATAAAAATGCAGTAAATGAATGAGGCAAAATGGCCTACAAACGACTGAAAAATGCGATTTACAGTAAGTGCAAAATGCGTGAGCAGGAGTGACTAGAAGGCAAATGTAAGTTTGTAGAAGAATGTATAACTATGGGAAAATAAATACCACTTACAGGAAAATAGAAGAGACATTTGGAGACAAGAAAAGCAGCTGCATGAATATCAAGATCTCAGATGAGAAGCCAGTTCTAAATACAGAAGGGAAAGCTGAAAGTTGGAAAGAAGATATAGAGGGGCTCTACAAGGCAAATAAACTTCGAGGCAAAATTATAGGGAGTGAAGAGGAAGTAGATGGAGATGAAAAAGGAGGTACTATACTGGGAGAAGAAATTTACAGAGCATTGAAACAGTTAAGTCGAAACAAGGCACCTGGAGTAGATATTTCTTCGGAGCTACTGGAGTCTCTGGGAGAGCCAGCCATGACAAAACTACTTCATCGGGTGTGTAAGATGTGTCATACAGCCGAAATAACTTCAGACTTTAAGAAAAATGTAATAATCCCCATTCCAAAGAAAGCAGGTACATACAGGTGTGAAAACTACAGAACTATCAGGCCCAGAAGGTTGGCGTGATTTTAGGATCAGCAGTCAATACTGGTTCTGGCCGGCTCTGTCCTGCAAGGTGGACAGCCTTGGTCACGTTATCAAGGCGTATGCTGTAGTGCAAGAACACTTGTAAAACTTAGGCGAAGTTTTGAAATAAAAATTTTGAATTATTTCCCTAACATATTTTAGACTGGCTGGTCATCCTGTATACAACCACACATATAGGAAACATTAGTAATAACAAGAGAAATAATAAAATCATGAGTAAGGGTGCCAGTAAATTATTATAGTAACATTAATTGTAGGTTACAATATAGCAACTGAACACAGTCTTTACATCGTTCTTAAACCGAATAGTTCTTCAATACAATAAAAGGTATAAATAGAAATACTTCATTTTTCGTTTAATATTAAAGGTATGCTGACTATTGCATTCCAGTGAAATATGTATCCGTATGAACAAAAATATGTGAAAATTGTCTACATTTTTCAAAATGTACAAGAGTTACATAAATAAAACAAAAAATGTACAATGAAGGAGAGGGGTAATTATTCCTTTAACACCAAAGACTTCCGTAACTAATTAAAGGAAGCCAAAAACACAGAAAATGTGTTCATTTATTTGATAAAGTATATGACAAAAATGTAAATAAATAAATAAAAAGAGTGGAAGGTAATTTACAACCTACACGTAGTCTTTCCAGCATGTTCTTACATTGGTAATGTTGCCATAGCAAATGTCTGTTGAATGAAAACTCATGACGTTGAATGAAAACTCATCTCCTAGTTTAGTACCATTTATTTCTGACATTGTTGATTGCTGGTGCAAAATATGGTTTTGAACACTATTTATCGTTGTTTTGTAGCAATGTTTAATGCAAACAGAGCAACCCAGAGCAATCATAAAAAATACAGAAAGTGAGGACTGTTGGAATTTTCTTTTTATTATTATTGTTTGCTTGCGTTTAAATTAGGAATGTGTGCTTCTGTAGAGCAAAACAAAGCACAAAATATGAGGGCTAACTTCCCTGAAGTCGATCATATTCCTTCAGTGCCAAGCGAACGTTCTTTCTTCCCATTCGCCGTGGAAGGAAACGTGAAAGGAATCACTAAAAATGAGAAGAAATAGAATCCATCGTTCATTGTACATTGTCTTCTGATTTTAGACCATTCTTTAACGTCGTTTGTGGTACGTAAGGCGTTTTTGATCTACTTTGAGTAGAGAACTTCCACTATATGCGTATATACTGTATATCGGTAGTTTGAAAGCTCAGCTACTGCTGATGGATGCTATAAAACAACGAGCTCCGAAAAAATGTGGCAGCACAGCTACGAGGAATAAAGATTGTTACATACTTGAAACAACGACGTATTAATTAAGATCATCATATAAACTCGAAATTTAAGTACCAATTTGTAATATTAATTATACAAGGAGATCAATGAAACTTAAATATTCGAAAAGGTTTTGCCATAGATATGAACAAAACAAAAATAATGTGTGTACTCAGGCATAAGAGGACCTGGACGTGAAAATCGAAAAAAAATGGCCTCCATCTGAAAGACACATTTCTCTTGTTTCCAAAAATGTGTGGTTTATTTACTTTGAAATAGTTGTAAATAATCTTCAACTCTTCGAACAAATGTCTGCACACTCGCCACACTGACGGTTCAGGCAAGGAATATCACGATAAACATTCCATGCCTGCCACAGTCATGGAAACAATAAAGAAATTACACAGGGTCCTTGCAGATAACAATTGCTTAGCAAATGTCTACTTGGCCGTACACAAAATCCTAATGAGAGTTTCAACAGCTGCAAGTGGAAACGAGTACCGGAAACAGCGTTTGTTGGATGGACGGTACACAAAATAGGTGTGATGGATTGTGTTATCTTTTTCTATGATGGCGTAATTAGCACGACAAAAGTAATGGACGAATTAGGCATCCAACCAGGAAATAATGTGATAGCTGCTCTGACTGCCATAGATCGTCAGCGACTAGTTGAAGCTGAAGGGACTGCGTTAGCCACCACTAAAGAGTTCAGAGGAAGGAAAAGACTCCTGAAAAAGTCTGCAGAGGATAAAAAATCTGCTAGCCAGCAAGATTATGCCACTGGAATGTTCTGAGAGAGGTATACGGTGAGTCAATAAGACTGTGAACATTCTCTTCTCTTCTTCTCGAAAATACATTTTCAGAAAATTAGGTACATATATCGTCATAATGGTTTTATATGTGTTCACCAAATTTCTCCCAACTAAAGAATGGGACAGTATCTTTGTATCATGCCTAATACATTGCAGAAATGATATGTTTGTCATTCTGTATATAATTTAACGGCAATTTTAGACAAAATAGTAATGAAATGTAATTGTTTTTCTATTTCCTCATATATAGTCCAAACTACAAAACAAGAGGCATAATGTGTGCCGGCCGCGGTGGCCGCGGGGACTGAGGCGCTCCAGTCACGGTCTGCACGGCCACTACGGTCGGGTGTTCGAATCCCCCCTCGGGCATGGATATTTGTGCCGTCTTTAGGATAAGCTAGTTCATAAGTAGTTTGTAAGTTTAGGGACTGATAACCCGATAGTTAAGTCCCATAGACTCTACAAACATCAACATTTAGCATAATGTGTTCCTATGAATATTGACAGCAGTCTGCCAGTCTAACTGCTATTAGACTGTCGATGCACCAGAAAATGGTTCCAGAATGCGAACGTGTACTATAAAAACATCTATTAGGCAAAATACTGCAATTTTTAAACTGTAACATTTATTTCAATAAATTTCCTGTTACAGCTTGAATTAATGTTAGTCAATGTTAGTACAAAATCGCAACTTCCTCCGCACCCACGCAAGGTATAAAAATGCAACCCGTTCACGTCCAGGTACCATTAAGAGTGGTTAAAGAAAATAGAAGTTATATTTAAAAGTGGTATAACACGATCATCAACCGCGAGAGGTACAGTTGTGAGAATTCAAATGAGTTCCTAATTTTTAATTACATTGTTTTAAATAGCTACGACTTCCTTCTCTCACTATTGTATAGAAATGCAAATTACGGGTAGGAACTAAGAATCTCCATATCAATAAACTCCAATTACATTTTAAAAATTTAAAGTTCTTTACTTCGTAGACACAATTGGTTGAATTTCGATCACAGTCAATATGTGAACACGAAAAATGAAGAACAGATTTTTAATATTAAATATTCAAGGTCAATGAAACTTGTGTAATTCGAATAAATCATATGTATCTGTATATAGTTAGCGACCAAATGAACAGAGTTATTTAAGCACGTAGGACACCCTACAATGGATAGATATTAAATACCGTATATATAGCAGGGCCAATTTTTTTATAATTGGAAAAGCGCGAGGTATTAGAAATATGGGCAGTGGCCCGTTCAGAGAGGGAGGAGCCCCCTCCCCCCACACCAATGTGCATCGGTATTCTCGTGAATTGTAAAGTACGGAAGCTATCCTGAACATGGAACTAGATACTAATGCCACGAGCAACTACACTCAGTAACGACAAAAAATCGTAAAATTAGTAACAAATTCTACAGCAGCTGACACAGGTATATCTGACATTTTTTCTACGACTGAAGGACCAAAGCTCCTTTCCCATTTAGACAATTCGATAACAGTAATAATTGGTAACTCGAGTATCAACCAACATTTACAAAATACACGTATAGTAATGCACAACCGAACAGTGCTCCAGACACTCAAATGTCTAGTTAATATACGAACAGAACAAAGGCAAGAGGTATCACAGTCATATTGTAGGTCCATTTTGAGTATTTGTTAAGGGTCTCAATGGCATTGTGTGCAAATAGTATATGGTTGCCTCAATAGTATCCAAAATATAAATATTTATTGTAACAAAAATAGCTAAAAAGTACATTATGCAAATCCGCACAAAATATTGGCCCAAAATTCTTCGGTGTAACGCAGTGTCATTATAGGCCAATATATATTATAGGCTTCATCACAATGACTATTCTGTTACTGTAGTCAGTGAAACCTGTATAAAACCAAACATGCCATTTAGATGTCGACAGTATCAATTGGTAATATCAGATCGGGAGGATGGTAAAGGCGGAGTAGCCGTATTGATTCGGTCAAAACTCACCTGTAGTATGACAACTGAAATATTATGTCTGAGATATGATAACATGTTATTTGATTACCACGAAAGTTTAAACCACTTGCAGCAAAAGAGAGCTTGGAACTCCCAATATCGTCAGACACTTTCTAACAAGACGAACTGGTGCAGCCCACTGCTGCTATTGACAGCAAAAAGAACGACTTTCTGAAGTCAAAAATTTATCATCTTTTGATGGAAAATTAATTAAAATCATCTTCTTCAAATGCGGAGACATCATTACGCGTTTACCTTTCTTTGATGATCGCCAAGTGCAGTAGAGACTGTCCTTTTTCAATTTTAAAACGCATCAGAATGAGTTAAGAAACATGATGGGGTTGGAACGTCTAAAGTACCTTAGCCTAATGAGCATAAAGTACAATTTGCTTCGACATTGATCTAAATTTGTATTATCTTTACATTTGTCCAGATTAAATCGAGAAGAAATTTTATCCTAAACTATATGACCTAAATAAATCAAGGGCCGCTAGTCAGCATTTGCTGTGGGCCGCTGTCTTGATCCGGCACTGAACGTACCGGACAAGGAATAAGAGTAAACAGTACCGGTAACAGTTATCAGTAATAACTGAAAGCCGTGTAAGAGGATTTTTTCCATTATTGTTTCAGGTCTGCCATGTTGATCATAGAAAAGAAGGAAACGCTATGCAACTGAAATGATTTCGCAATAAACAATAAAAATCTGTGTTACAGTAGTAACACAAAGCAGTATTTTGATACAGCCTGTCGGTATCAGCGTAATGTAAGTTGATCGACTATATAAAATAAATAAATTCACCGCGAGGGGATGACTGCTTACACAACTCTTTATTAGAGAACGTAAGGCCGGTATTACATGGTCATATTTCTTTGTCAAAAATTTACATCATATATTTACATCATAAAAATTTGATAGTGTAATAGGAAACTGTGACATATCTCTGCTTTTGTCAAAAAAAAATGATCATATCTAGTGCCTCGCAGTAGATTTGATCATAAAAGTCGTTTGTCTACTGTTCAATGCAATGCGAAATGTAACCGCTTGGAGCGCTAGCAACGCTGTAGCTCTTGGACCGCGCTTATTTGAAAACACGTCCATGTTTCAAAACATTACGTCGAAGTTTAGTTGGTGTGTGCAGTGTCGACAAAATTAATCTAATTTTTTGAAGCAGACGAAGCATTGTATAATCACAGACACCCTGAATAACAACAGATTAAGATTACTCGAAAGTTACAAGAGAATGGAAGTGGTACTCAACGGAGCAATTCGGCCTGGGTGAACAGCCGAGATTATTAGAAGATTAATAGCCGTGTGTCACATCAAACACAAAATTAATAGAAATATATGAAGCAGATATTTATAATCTCTCCACTCTCCTCATTCTAATAATAATCGATGATGTTCCTGCTCTGTTGTTGACAGGTTTTTGTATGCGCTCTTGTCCGGACAGTAAGTTAATCCTTCTTGTGTAGTGAAAATTTCATTGCCTACATAAGCACGTTATGCCGCCACGCCTAAGTAAAATAAAATTTAACCTCAGTAGCAAAAAATTGCTGTGTCCGTATAAACCTGCCTTCTGCCGATATAGTCTTCTCATGTGCGTATACTGATTTTTAATGTGTGGAGCCACTTTACTGAGTAAATACCGATACGTTGAGTCAGCCATTCTCCAGTACTTAACATATGCCATGGCGCCCATAGCTTGCAGCTCACACAACACGGAATTATTTCCACAGTTTCACCCAAGTAAGCCCCTCTTTTTTCTTCAAAATGCAGTTTTCATAGCAATAATGAAGCGCGTGACAGCATATGTTTACTGTCAGCCATCTTGAAATATGATCAAAAATGTGACGACAGTGTAATATCCCTTTTTGCGTCACGTCAAAGATTTACATAAAAAAAAATTACAAACTTTTTTTATGTCAAAGATTTGATCAAAAATTTGACCGTGTAATACCGGCCTAAGGAACTAACTGGAAAAAAAGTTGTCAGAGAGTAAAACAGCAGAGATAATAACATAAAAAAATCGTAGAGCAAACATCGCGTATGGAATAAAAACACGCAAAATGCAACGCTCCTGGCGACTGGACGCGGAACTATGATTAACAGCCGCGATTCACTTATTATACCCGTGATAATTGTGCGCTTCTGGTGGCCGGCGTGGAACTAATTATAACGCGGTTCACTTGATTCTGCACCAACACTGCACTGCACAGCACTTTCAAACACTGAACTTCGCGCTGACGCGTGATGGCTGGCGAAAGAGAGCGCCACATCAACCCCTGAGCGGAAGCGGAGCGTGGTATGGATGACTCGTGCTGGGAAGTGTACCAGAGGACCAGAACGAGTTGTCCGCGTCGGAGGCTGTTCCGCGGGCGGCGGCGACGCTGTTGGTGATAGTGGTTGTGCATCTTGTTCAGACAGGTGCCGTGAGTCAGCGGTCGGCGATGACTCATGAAAAACGTATGCAGGTTTCACTCTATTTATAGAAACGGTTGTGGCCTTGCAGTTCACCCACATGTCCATCGTCTGCGTACTTCTCTGTATCACGTGGTGTGGGCCAGTGTACGGAAGTTGTAGAGGTGGTTTGATGCAGTCGGTGCGAAGTATAATATGTAAGCACCGATCTAGGTCCTGATGCACGTAACAAGGCGGCGTGCCACGGCGTGAAGCCTTCGGAGAACGGATCTGTGTGACATGGTTTCGCAAGCGACGTAAGAAATCTGCCTGGTCTTGTGTCGATTTTTGCAGTGTTCTGGGGTCGACTAATTCACCAGGCAGACACAATGTTTCTCCGTATACTAATTCGGCGGGCGAAGAATCGATGTTCGGTTTATAAGTTATTTGTAGGCACAGGCATCATTGGTAGAGCTGAAGTCCATGTGTTGTCATGGCACATGAGCGCTGCTTTTAGATACGATGCCAGCGTTCGATCATGCCATTACTAGCAGGATGATAGCTAGTGGATCTGTGGTGTACATATCCGCAAAACTTGGCCAGCTGAACGAACAGATCAGACTCAAACTGTCGTCCACGGTCAGTGGTGATATGTCGTGGGCATCCAAACCTTGCTGACCACGCTGAAGCGAATGCAGAGGCTAACGATTCAGCTGTTATATTTTGAACTGAAACTGCTTCTGGCCAGCGGGTAAAACAATCTATCATAGTTAAATGATAGCATTGACCGTTCGATGGCGGAAGTGGTCCCACAACGTCCAAATGAACGTGGGCGAAGAGTGTATTTGCGTCTGGAAAGTCACCAATAGGGGCATGCACATAGAGAAACACTTTAACTTTTGGCACTGCAAGCAAGTTCTTGTCCATTCTTTACAGTCTTTTTGAATGCCTGGCCACTCGAAACGTTGGGATACGAGTCGAGAAGTGGAAAGAACACCTGGGTGGTACAAGTTGTGAACACTGTCGAAGGCTTGTCTTCTGAACGCTGCTGGAAGAAATGGGCGGGGTCGTCCGCGTGAGACGTCGCAGTAGAGTTTGGCGTCTTCTCCGGGAACGTCGACGAGCTGCAATTGTAATCCTGATGCGTCATTGTTGACGAACGTGTGAAGTTCCCCATCTTCTTGTTGTGCTCGGGCCAGTGCAGGAAAGTCGATAGGGCTCGTTACACTGCCGACACGTGACAGTCAGCCACTACATTGTTATACCCGAAATGTGCTTGATGTCCATCGTGAACTGGGCTATAAAATGAAAATGGTTGAATTGCCGAGGAGAGCATTTGAGACTATTCCGTTTGAATGAAAATGTCAACGGTTTGTGGTTCGTATATATCGTGAAAACACGCGCTTCGATTTGAAGGCGGAAATATTTAACTGCTTCATACACAGAAGTGCCGCAGGTATTGCGACGGCTTGCCATCTCCAATGTATTCCTGCGTGAGGACTTGACGAATCCGATCTTCCTGAGAGGCTGCGCCTCTCCGTATTAATTCAGATTTAATTCTTGCGTAGGAATCTTCCACGGAGGTGCGGTGATGATGTCTTGCACCTCTGCTGCGAAACGTTGTGTCCAACTGGCTTACCACGAGTGCAAACTGTGTGCTATCTGCCGTAATTCCCGCACAGGAAATCTTGCTTTCCATGCGCAAACCATAAGACTGGATTTTCAGTTCAAAAAGGTGGCAAGCGGACCGTTAGCCTTGATACTGCAAGATCTTCCGTCATCTAGATAAAAAGTTAGTAGCAGTTCGGTTCTTCCGACTCGCGAATAACGTCGGATCACCAATTGTCGGTATAAGCGTAACGTAATCTAATCGACTATATAAAATAAATAAATTCAACGCGAGAGGATGACTGGTAACACAACTCTTTCTTGGAGAACGGAAGGAACTAACTGGAAAAACAAAAGTTCTCTGAGAGTAGAACAGCAGAGATAATAACATAAAAAAATCATAGAGCTAATGGAATAAAAACACGCAAAATGCAACGCTCCTGGCGGCTGGACGCAGAACTATGATTAACAGACGTGATTCACTTATTACACTCACGTTAATAGTGCGTCTCTGGTTGCCGGCGCGGATGTGCGCATATATCCCAAAAAATTCTTTCCCAGAGATACTACCTGTTGTAGGCAAAGATCTAAAACGTTCATGCACTAGGGCTGTAGATATGCCAGCAGACGACACTGTTCTGAGTAGTCTGCATACACTTGCAAAAGGAATTAAAGTTATCTTTTGCGATCTTAGTTAACCATACACTCTGTAATCGTGACATATTCGGAAATAAAATACCAAATATTGGTGACAAGTAACAAAATATCGATGTAAGCATACTCTTGGAAATCACGACATATTCGAAACTAAGCAGCAAAATATTGGGGAGAAATAAAAATATCAGCCTAACCATAGCCTCAGAAATTACGAGATATATTGAAATAAACAGCCAAATATTTTCTGACTAGCTAATAGTGTAAATGTCGTGGATACTCATTTCACTTGCTGGCAATTTAAACGTTTCCCATAGGTTTGTCTCTAATCATATTCTCCGACATCGCTACATATTTTGAACAAAGGTCAAATATTTGTGAGATGGATGAACAAAACTGTGCCGCGTTGGAGTAGCCGAGCGGTCTAAGGCGCCTCGCTGCGGAGCGCGCGGTTGCTCGCCGTCGGAGGTTCGAGTCCTCCCTGGGGCATGGATGTTTGTGTGTGTGTGTGTGTGTTGTCCTTAGGTTAGTTTACCTAGGTTTAAGTAGTTTGCAAGCTACGGACTGATGACCACGCAGTTTGGTCCGATAGATTTACAAACATTTGAAAATTTGAACATTTTTGAAACAAAACCGTCATTGCTGGTCGTATTATGTACTTGCAGCAGCAATTACATTCTCCGTTTTTCGGCCACATAGAAATCGCAAAATCGATGTTACTAATCCCTGAGACAGCACTCTCCTACAAGGGACATCGAGTATAAGCCGCGGCGGAATGGCCGTGTGCATTGGGGCGCCATACTGCTGTGCGCCCGGCCGTTTTCCGTACGGGGTTAGAATCCCCCCCTCGGACATGGATATTTGAGCTGTCTTTAGTATAAGGTAGTTCATAGGTAGTTTGTAAGTTTATGGACTGATTACCCCGCTGTTAAGTCCCATAAGCTTAACAAACATTTGAACATTTCGAGTATAAACTACTATTATATGAATAAGAAAATCTCACAATGTGTTTTGGATAAATAATTCCTACAATGTGTTACAAACTTTAAGATCAAAAAAATATTTGTATGAAACGACGTTTGAACACAGGACTTCTCGGTTAGTAGCCCAAAACACTAACCACTAGACTACAACAACCTCACAATCGGACTGCATTTTGTGTTAAATTTTTTTAATTGTTTATATGGTTTTTTATACATTTAGCTATAGTAAATTGTTCCAAAGATGATTTTTGTGATTCATATTTAATGCGCTGTTACCCTGAAACTGCTTACTGCAAGCAGTTATCAATGACTGCAAGTTATAAAAGAAAAACTGTGAGATATATGGCAAATCAAGATGGCGTCTGTGACTTGGAAAGAACAACTGAGTGTCGTTTTGACATCATTTTCTAGATCGTCGCAAAAAATGTTCAAATGTTTGTAAAGCTTATGGGACTTAACTACGGGGTCATCAGTCCCTAAACTTACAAACTACTTATGAACTCCAGAACTACTTACGAACTAGGACGGCACAAATATCCATGCCCGAGGGGGGATTCGAACCCCCGACCGTAGTGACCGTGCTGACCGTGACTGGAGCGACTCAGTCACCTCGGCCACCGCGGCCGGCCTAGATCGTCGCCCATTGGCTAATGTCACAGCGAATTTCATTGGAGGGAAAGATATTTTTGCTTAGGATATAACAAGTTCGTTTGTATATAAGAACTCGTGCCGGCGCGGAACTAATTAGAACGCGGTTCACTTGATTCTCCACCTACACTGCACTGCACAGCACTTTCAAACACTGACTTTGCGCTGACGTGTGGCGGCTGGCGAAAGAGAGCGCCACAAGCCCTTTAGTAAACGACGTATACCATATATTGACATATGTTTCACAGTTATTTATTTATCGAAAGCTTTCACAAGTATACAACAATATATATACTGTATAATTAACTGGAAATGTCCAAATTTGACAACCAATCCGTAGCACTTTCTGTCACTTGATGTAAACTCTCCAAGTCATTGCTAAATGCTCGCAGCGGGCACTGATGATGTGTTCTATGGTTTGCTCCTGCGCTCCGCAGTCACAGTCAGAAGATGGAAGGAAACCCCACTTCTTCATGTTGTAAGCTCACCTCCCTTGACCAGTCCTGATGCAGTTCAGCCTCGACCAGGTTTGGCGTGGTAGATGGAATCCCTCAACCTTCTTTGATGGATGTTGCACGAGGTGGGCGTTGTGCGGTGGATGTTCGTTCCAGCGTTTTGCCACTTGGAGGTCACATCGAAAGAACTGCTGCTTTCTGTGTCGCACCAGGGAGGTTTTCGTGATTTGAGACGACATGCTGGGGGATCCTGTAGAGCATCATACAAGGGAGAGTTCTTGTTAGCCTTGATGTTGCTGATCAATTTTATATTAGCTGCTTTCCTCCTTAGATCTTGTGGAGCAATGTTAGCCAGGACAGGTAACCACTGAATGGGCGTAGATCTGACAGTGCCAGTGATAATCCTCATGGCTTTATTAAGTTGGACATCAATTTTTGTTGTGTGAGCGCTGTTTTCCCACACTGGCGCGCAGTATTCCCCAGCAGAATACACAAGAGCGAGCGCGCAGAGCGTAGGGTATTGGCGTCCGCACCCCAATTGCTGCCAGCAATGTTGCGAAGCAACTTCACTCTTGAGGTAAGTTTCTTTGAAAGCTTTAAGCACTGTTCTTTGAATGTCAAGGATCGATCTAGAGTGATACCTAGGTATACCGGATTGTGGTTATGTGGCACTTCAATTCCATCAAAAGTTACACGTAGCTTCCTTTGGGCTTCTTTATTATTCTGGTGAATGCAGTTTTATTTGGGTTTGGTTGAAGTCTCCATTTATGAAATTAATGATTTAATTTAATCAGGTCACTCGTTAGTACCTACTCGCACTGTTTGAGTTCTTTACTCTGGAAGACTAACGCTAGGTCGTCTGCTTACTGGATTTTGTGGAGTTCGTGTCTGGCATGTCATGTATATATAGGTTAAATAGGATGGGGGCATGGGGGCCAGAACAGAGCCATGGAGTAGCGTTCTCCATCTGCTAGATTGTCCATTTAGGAACACCTTAAAGCGTCTGTCCGAGAGCATGTTGTTCACTAGGAATGCATGCTTTTGGCATGGGATGATTTGGATAAGCTTCAACATCTGTACTTCCCTCCACATAGTGTTATAAGCTGCAGTGAGGTCCACCAAAACTGCAGCTGATTTAAGACCTCGTTGGAATCCAGTTTCTACTAATGTTGTCAACGTTAAGACCTGGTCACAACAGCTCCGATGTTTCCTAAACCCACATTGTTCAGCAGGGATGATTTGTCCGATGGTCTCTTGTATGCGGTTTAGAATGAGCCTTTCAAGTAGGTTATAGATCATGCTGTGTAGTGATACAGGTCGATAGTGAGAAGCATCTACCTGGTTTCAAGATGGCAATTATCTTAGCCTGTTTGAAAAGCTTTGGTATTTTTCCAGTTCTCAGTATCGCATTGAAAAAGTCAGTGAGCCATAATTTTGTTTTCGGGCCGGCAGCTTTCAAAAACTCTGGATACACCCCATCAAAACCAGGGGCTTTATTTGCTTTCACCATCTTCGAGGCTGTCTCAACTTCCTCAATGCTGAATTCGCTTGGTCTGAATGTGGCTCTATCTGGGATCTTTTTATGTGCTGGATCAAGGAAGAAGCCTCCCCGACGATTGTGATCACTGCAATCAGGCGATCCCTGGGCAACGGTTAGTACCGGCTAATTCTTCCACCAAGGCGCTGCTACACAGCAAACAGTTTGCAAGAAAAACTACATATGAATAGTCCTTTTCAAGACCAACCAAGCTCAGAAGACCCATCAATTATCATTGGTAACAACTTAAGAATGTGTCACTTGGACTTTGAGTCGATTTGATCTGCTAAGACTCAGTATCTTTCACGCCTGATGCTGCAAAATTCGGTATATGTAGCAATTCAGGAAACTCACACCAAGGATGACGCAGATCTCTACAGAAGAGGAAATCTCTTTGGGTATGTTCTGGCTGGGGCTATAAATGATGAACAGTACGGCATTGCAACACATGTCAGATCCCATTTCTCTGACTATAAAGTCATTCATTAAGACAGAACGTCAGATGTCTTTGTCTTGGTTATAGAGATGACAGGCACTGCTATTGTGAATATCTACAAACCTCCGCACGTTATGTGGCCAAATCCACCTGTTAGGTCCTTCAGTCCCCCATTTTTTTATGTTGGTGATTTTAACAGTCATAGTCATCTCTGGGGATATCAGGAAGAAGACAGAAATGTAGCTATCCTAAATGAATGGATGGACATGTACAATCTCCAGCTTGTGCATAATGCTAAAGATCCAGGAACATTTCGATCTGGTGGATGGCAGAAGGATTACTCTCCTGACTTGTGCTTCATATCAAAATCTGGAAATAACAACACAACACAACGTAAGGTTATCCAATCTTTCCCACACAGCCAACACAGGCCAGTCATCATCCAATTTGACACCGAAATTCCCTTAGTCAAATCCGTCCCTCTACTGCGATGGAACTTTCAACTTGAAAACTGGGAACAGTTTCGGAAAAGTCTTGATGACTCCATTTAGTGGATTCCCCCAATTCCATCCAATTACGAACGATTTTTGGGAGCGATAAAAGTTAATGCCAAGAGTTAAATCCCACGTGGGTTCCGGAAAGAGCACATCCCTGAATGGTCGGAAGAATGTGATGAGCTATATGGTGAGTACCAAGACTCTCATAGTGACCCAACAGCTGATGACCTCTTGAGAGCTCTCAATAAGAACAGAAGGGAAAAATGGCACAAAACAACAGCAGGACTCAACTTCACGCATTCTAGTCGGAAAGCATGGAGCCTTATGAGAAAATTTGGTACAGACTCAAGGTTGTCAAATAGAGTCGCACATGTAAATACCAATTCTATTGCAGCAAGACTAATTAATATTTCGAAATCTAAAGTAGACAATGCATACACACGAATTGTAAAAAAGGAACTGTTTCACAGTGGGAAAATATAACACCTTCTCGACAACAGTCACATTTTTTATACTTAATACCACAGATCAGAGGTTTAAAAATGTCGTCCTCTGCTGGTTGCACGTATCTGTACGTAACTGATGATACAAACTTAGATAGGATCAAACTATTCATATATTTTACATGCCATTATTGAAAAAAATTGTATAGTACTTAAAATCACCTTATAAATAGTGATTCAGTTACTTAAATGTTTTCCAAGATTTCACACTGTGAAGGCAATTGCTGTTTACAAATATTAATGGTATAAAAATGCAGCCCAGAGATTAAGTAAATAGAAAATATTTACAAGTCAAAGATAATTACTGGAAAGAAGAACTAATCAAATATAAATATAATATTGGCAAAGATGTTTACGCATATAAAAAAAAATCTTCACGTGTCATTTTCGACTGTAATACGGCTCTTACACAATCAGATCATTATAAAAAAAATAATAGCCTTATACATGCTTCTGACCAAAGAGACAGACTACCATAGTGAGTCTAGACCGCGACTAGAGTGAAGTAAATTGAACAACCGTCCGCCATGTTATCGCAAGTGCAGTGAGGGGCGTGGTACATGGCAGAAGAGTTTAGAAGATTACGAAAATGTAACGCCTTTCAGATTTAACCAGAAACAATATTATCTCCAAATATAATGCATAAATACATTATATACATCGTTTCTCGAAAGTGTCATCAGCTTTCATTTGAATACGGTACCCGAGATGATCAGCAGCATTTACGACTAAACCAAGTGGTCTGGCAAGTTTAATTTAAGACCATTCTACGGTTATTTTAATACGCCGTATACAACAAAAAATATTCGAAGGGTAGTAGCGGTTTCACATACCAACGTTCTACTGTACGTTTACGCTAATTTCAACTCATTTAATGTACAACCAGAAACCATTGCATGGGCCAAGGAAATACAATCCACGCTGAAGCTATATTACTAAAGCAACTCAGACAGTAGAATGCAATTAAGTTTGTGGTTGATCGTAAGTTTATTGAAGTAGTAGTCTCATGTATCAGATTACGGTACTCTGCATCAAAATGCTAGGAAATCTCCATTATCGAATGCCCTCATTATGAATTTACTTTGCATTAAACATATTTGGTCCTCCTCCATTCACTTCATACATAAATTTTGTTTCAAGATGTGAAGAACACGTACGAGCGGTAGCTGTCAGAAACCAATTCCCTGTTCTCCTTGCAACAACCCATTTCTTCTTCAGCTGCTTGCTTTTCAACGAAAAGCTTGGATAAAATAATAAATGTTGATGAAGCTAAACACGTAGCTAAAACGCACAAAACAACTAACATATAACACATAATATTATAAATAATTCAATTGAAATAAGAAACCTTCGCATTTTTATTGTTTCTGTTGGCACAGTTATACGCTGCACAAACGTTAAGCATAATTTCTAAAAGGGCTGCTTATCTTAGTGGTTTGCACACATACTATCTCGATTTCATAAAGCCGTTGTCAGATATCCGAAAATAAGGCAACCAATAGTACAGCGTGCCACCACAGGGTGCACTAAAGGTGATATCACCATCGTTCTATGTATGTTCTATGCTTTTGATTCTCACCCATCGCTAAGACATTTTTCTCGTAAATGGCGCGTCAGATCTGTTTTGGGTGAAACATGTGTCTGAAAAAAATATGAATGGCAAATAGAGTCGTGAAAACTTACTGAAAAATAGAGATTAGAACGCGCCTTCAGAAATTCAAAAGGAATAATATCGGGAGGACTCTAGACTGATATTCGGGAGAAGCGGAGCTCAGGTGAAACATCCCGGTTATTTAATGCGCATGAACATGCTAATATGTATTGTTCATATATACAGGCATAGAATACTTAGAATAAGTCACAACAGTAATGTGTTAAATGTTTCGCATCCAGACTAAGTAAAAACTGAAAAAACGTCCCAAACCAATTTGTTTGCAAATAAATCAGTATAACATTCGTTGGAATACTTTGCTCATTTATGATGAAAGTGGTGTACAAAACTTGCTTGTTTCCAGAATGCTCGGTGGCGTAGATAACAACTTGGTAATTTGACCAGTTTTCTATAATTACAAGTCGAAGTTGCACATACGTCTACTTTGCCTGTAAACGGTATTCTTTGACCATACAGAAGAACTTCGACCGATCCTAAATGGAAAGTGTTAGCAGAAATCAGTAGTATAGAGATCACTGACGGAAATGATGAAGCACAATATTATTCAGAGAAAATTAAAGAACTCGAAGATATTCTTCTCATGTGTAAAGACCAGTGATCTCTATACAAACTGGAAATATAACTCTGGTGTCTGAGCATACAATTGCAGCGTGCCCAAGGAGGTTAGAATTTGCCTGCACATTCGAATGTTTTCCACACGTTTTCGCATTGTCCGCCATGTTTGAATCTGGCATACGAATTTACATCAATTAGTATGCGACAAAGAACTGCTCGCGTATCTATTGATTTAAAATTTATGTCAATACATGAACAAAAAGACTAATAAGTAACGAAATTGAAACATATTTTCTTTTCGTTTTCTTGTAATACTTAATAGCAGCCATATTTGAATTTGGCAAGAAACGAAATACACAACTTTATGACTGGCATGCTCAGACAGCTGAAGTTCAACATCTAATGGTACTGACTGATATAGGTGGAACCATTTCTACTCTATGGATGGAACCACAGCCACGACACCCCTACTAATTTTTGTTATACGTCACGACAGCAGTGTTCCAAGCGGCTGGCAAGGTACATTTCTAAATGCGGTATCGGATGAGTGTGAGTAGTGTCGTTTAAATTGCTTTTAACTCACTTTTTACAATAGGGGAGGTATATAGTGCCATAAAAAACGCAAATAACTACAAAATAACTCCATATTTGTCTATATTAAGATTCCTAAGAACCAATGGAAGATATGAAACTGTACCTTGCATTCATTTTTAATGAAGAATTTCATTTTCTATTAAGAACAAAATTGGCTAGTAAAAAATAGAAGACCTGACGTTTTGCAGAAGGACGTCGGTGGGTCAAACTACAGTGTAATTTAAATCAGTTGGATGTTGACTCTATCGCGCAACCGATAAATGCTAATATAATCGTTTCTTGGCAAGTTACATGTCTCCTACTAAATGCCAGAAGAACAAGAAAAGTAAACATTTTTCGATTCCTGTATTCCTGTAGCACAATCGTCACGAGCTCACCGCTTACATCTAAGGCACTGAACCCATTAATGATTTAACAACTAGAAATTTCAGAGAAAGTCTACAGCAGTTAGACTGGGATGAGGCTTATAAGGAACCCGATACTACTTTAAAATATAACTTATTTCATGATACCTTTTTAAGGGCATTTGAAAACTAGTTCCCTAACAAATTAGTAAAATATAATTATAAGAAACCATGCAGAAACCTTGGCATTCTAAAGAAATAAAAATATCTTGTATCCGAAAGAAACAGTAATGACCCAGAAACAATCAAATATTATAAAACTACTATGCTACATTAAGAAAAGTTATTAAAAAAACAGAAGCATGTGCAACATGTCTGTGACTAGTTCCTCTGATAAGAAATTTTTTTAAAAATTGGAATATTATTAAAAGGGAGACAGGGCAACCAAGAGTACAGGAAGACAGTATTACCATCAAAGCAAACGAAAAGTTTACTAACAAAAAGTCAGAACTTGAAAACATTTTAATGATTATTTTTAAATGCTATGGAGAAAATAGGATGGAAATGTTCATTAGAAGTAGCAAGGCAGTTAATGGAAGAGGCCATACCTAAATAATTTGATACAAGTGAAATTCCACCCATATATCCCTCAGAAATTAGGAAAATAATAAAGTCTCTCAAGAGTAAAATCTCACATGGGATTGATGGTATTTCCAGCAGGGTATTAAAAGCTTGTTCCCAAGAAATAAGCAGGGTTCTTAGCCACATATGCAACATCTCTTTAAAGCTGGGTATTTTCCCTGATGGACTGAAATATGCTATCGTTAAACCATTACATAAAAATAGGGATACGTCTGATTTCAACAGCTACCGCCCTATCTCACTTCTGACAGCTGTACCTAATTTGTTTTGAAAAAGTTATATGTTATCGAGTAGCTTCACATATTAGTAAAAGTAAAGTTGTAACAAAAAGTCAGTTTCGTTTTCAGAACAGCTTTTCAACAGAAAATGCTACATATTTATTCACTGATGAACAGTGGCGTAGCTACGTCACCAAGGGCCCCGGGGCAAAATTGACATTGGGACCTTCTTTAAACTAGAAATATACAGATGAAAAACTACTTCATCATCGGCTCCTTACCATCCACTGGAAGACACAATAAGGCAAATTAAAGACTACTAAGTAAATTATTATGTGCCAGGCAGCAGATAATATTTAACCATACTCTCTAATATAATTATAATTATGAAACGTAGTTTGTTATGCTTTCACGCAAAAATTACTGGGTGGATTTTGATGAAATTTTGCATAGGGATAGAGCTGGACCTGGGTAGAACAAACAGATAAAACGAACCCATTGGATAGTTTTCGAAGTTGTTCCATACTCGGCGAATGAAGTCGCGGGAGGAATCTAGTAAAAATACTCAACCACGAAAACATGACCCCCTGCCGCGAAGCAAACCGGGAACAGCCAAGTCAGGACTCGTACTGTTACCTCATTGGTCCGTACCGATCTACATCTACTACATCTACATAGATACTCTGCAAATCACATTTAAGTGCCTGGCAGAGGGTTCATTAACCACTTTCATAACTTTTCTCTACCGTTCCATTCTCTAATGGCGCGCGGGAAGAAAGAACACCTAAATCGTTCCGCTTTCGATCTGATTTCTCTTATTTTATTGGGATGGTCATGTCTCCCTAAGTAGGTGGGTGCTAGCAAAATATTTTCACATTCAGAACTAAAAGTCGGTGATTGAAACTTCGCAAACAGATCACGCCGCAATGAATAACGTCTTTCTTTTAATGATTTTCACCCCAATTCGTGCAACATTTCCGTGACGCTTTTCCCCCCGTGACGTGATAAAACAAAACGAGCTGCCCTTCTCTGAACCTTCTCAATATCTTCCGTCAGTCCCACCTGGTGAGGGTCCCACAAGGGGCAACAGTACTCCAGGAGGGGATGCACAAGTGTGATGTAGGCAGTCTCTTTGGTGGAGCTGGTGCATCTTCTAAGCGTTCTGCCAATGAAACGTAACCTTTGGTTCGCCTTCCCCACAATATTTTCTATGTGTTCTCTCCAGTCAAGGTTGTTCGTAATTTTAACTCCTAGGTATTTGGTAGAATTTACGACCTTAAGGTTTGACTGATTTATCGCGTAATTGAAGTTCAGCGGATTTCTTTTAGTGGTCAGGTGTATTACTTCACACTTTCCTTTATTTAGTGTCAATTTAGCCTAATTTCGTTGAAATCCCAGTCAAAGAAGAAAAGTATAGGAAGTATTCGTGTAGGATAGTTTCAGCAAAATGAACTTCCTGGATTTTGTTTGTTGAAACACTTTAGATTGAGCCGTGCCCCTACCAGGCTTTATGAAGTATATTATGTTATTGTCTGGCCAGTAAAAGGTAAAATAAATCGGCAACTTCGGTTATTATCGTGACAGTGGGTAGAGGGCACCGTCTTCAATTCACAATTGTGACAAATTAATTGTAACATTAAACATCTGATCCGTGAATGTATCTCAGTCGTTAAATAGCAGGATAAACAAAGTGCGCGGGGAGAAAGGTACCTTAAAAAGTAGCGTGAAGCGCTAAATTCTCACCATTATTTGAAACCACAGTGAAGTTCTTTTTGTTTTCTCATTTAGAACAACTGACCAGAATACGACGGAGGGTATTGTCAGTTAGTAATGTACGTAAATAGAAGAACGAATAGTTCTTATGGTATGCGAAGCCACAGAATACCGAATCCATTTCTCGCCTACCATTGCAACGTAGTGTGTAGATAGTCCAGTAGGGTCAAGCCTAAAAATTAGACAAATAGGAAATAATCACCAGAAAAGATTCCATTGTCTTAATGGCTTCATTTGTGGCCAAATACATTCTAGGTTTACCCCTCTGTGGAGTTATGCAAAAGTGGTGGAGGGCAAAAAGGGGTATTTTTCGGTTTTGTGATTATACCTCGTAAATGACTCAAAATATCGAAAACATAGTGAAATTAATCGTTGTAGGGCATGAAATTCAGCATTGAATGAGACCATCCGCATATTTTTTGGACCTCCTGTTTTCATACTAGTGCTCTTCAAAATTGGACAAATGTTACATGTTCATGAAAAATTGTCATTTTAACCTCTGTTATTTTTTTTTCTTTTTTTTTTCTTTTAATATCGTTGAAACTAGCCCATCTATCAATAACGTGGTCCACATAAACATTTCTAAGCGTTTAAGATACGGTACTTTACATTTACAAATCTAGGTCTCTTGATCAATTTTATGCAGAGAATTCCGAAATATCATTATAATGAGTAAAGTTTGAACAGTAATTTTTTTTTTTTTTCAAAGGGTAAATTCCGTGACAAGAAATGTAAGGTATACTTTGGGAATTCCATATTAAACGGCAAAGCCTTTTTACGCCTTGTTATTATGCTTTTGTGTATATTTTCCGCTGGGGAAGCCAGTTTAATAATAAAACTTTTATCCATTGTGTTGGAACCTGCGACTGTTTCTTGAAATAAGTTTCAGAAATTACTTCAACCAGTCGCCTTTTGTTTCTTCTTAATGAAGATTTATTTAAACCATTACTAGTTTCAAGCTGCCTAGCAGCTCTTCATCAGATGGTATACATTTAGTGCAAATTACACTTGTATCTGTTGCAGGGCAGAAAACGAGAAAAAAGTAAACACTAATTTGGTATGCTACACTGAATAATTACAATATAAGTCTGTCTTCAAGACATTACTTACAGTTATGCGTTTCACATGTAATTTGTCCATATTTGGTCCGCTTTTAGATAGCATTTCACTACACTTCCTTTCCATCAACACACTAAAGCAACTCCCACGACTTTCAAAATTGTTAATTTTACCACTTGAAAGCCGGCCGCGGTGGCCGAGGAGACTGAGGCGCTTCAGTCACGGTCTGCACGGCCACTACGGTCGGGGGTTCGAATCCCCCCTCGGGCATGGATATTTGTGCCGTCCTTAGTTGTAAGTAGTTCTTATGTAGTTTGTAAGTTTAAGGACTGATGACCTCGTAGTTAAGTCCCTTCAGCTTAACAAACATTTGAACATTTGAACCACTTGAAAGTCGTGGGAGTTGCTGTAGTGTGTTGATGGAAAGGAAGTGTAGTGAAATGCTATCCAAAAGCGGACCAAATGTGGACAAATTACATGTGAAACGCATAACTGTAAGTAATGTCTTGAAGACAGACTTATATTGTAATTATTCAGTGTAGCATACCAAATTAGTGTTTACTTTTTTCTCGTTTTCTGCCCTGCCACAGACACAAGTGTAATTTGCACTAAATGTATACCATGTGATGATGAGCTGCTAGGCAGCTTGAAACCTGTAATGGTTTAAATAAATCTTCATTAAGAAGAAACAAAAGGCGGCTAGTTGCAGTAATTTCTGAAACCCAGTTTAATAATGACAAAACTGTACCTTTTGTACCTCCTGAGATAATGTACCAGGAATTTACCTCCAAAAATCAGAACACCGTTTGACCAAATTTGAAGGCAAATATATTTATGTAGGTCACCTGTGATTTTAATTTAAACTGCACCATTAGGAAGAGCAGCTTTCGCTTTACTAGAATACCGTGCACAATGTGCGTGTGGAGTTGTCAAGCAGCAGCTTCCTGCGTCCGCCCTCTAGGCGACACAGTTTATGGCCCTGCCGGGGCGCCCGGCGCCACCCGCGGACAAAAGTACGGGTCCGGCCCAGGTAAAAGCTTTTTCAGGCCGGGCCTCGCCAGTTCCACCTTTCTTCCGAGGTGGACGCACGCCAAACGACGCAGTCTTTTAGCCACAGCGGACGACACGGCACGCCGGTGTTTGGCGCTACGTGCAGCTCGCCGCGACGCCAGCCTGCCACCCTTCCCGCCCCACGACGCGTTTTAATCGGCCCGCCACCGCCTCCGCCTGCGGCACGAGACCTCGCTGCCCTTATGCCCCAGGCACTGCTACCGTAAGTAAGAGCACTTTTTTTTAAATTAATAATTAATGCCGCAGCAGTCACTTTTTACTAATATTTTTATTGGCACGACGCGTTTCGGCAGCACGCTACCATCATCGGGTGCATTTTTACAGTTACTGGGTCATTATTGACGTATTATGTTTTGTGTTGTGGATGCCAGTGAGGTTACGTTCGGACATTTTAACAGTTTTGATAATCTTGATAATCTTGTTGTCTGGCACACACAACACAAGAACACAAAAATGTTTGCATGTGCTATATATGTAACTGTGTTCTTGTGTTGTGTGTGCCAGACAACAAGATTATCAAAACTGTTAAAATCTATATCTAATGGTTGTCCATATGTTCTGCATATCTGAGAACAATGCTTAGCTGGTCTACCTTCGATGCATCCTGTGTAGTGTCCATTATGATGGCGAAAAAGGTGATGCTCTAAATTGGTCCAGGAGCTTATCTTGAAGTTTGTTCCCTAAGCACTCAATTATTTCAGTTTGGTTTTTTGGACTCAGATACCTTGTAGATCCTAAGAATAAAAAGAGATAAATTTCAAAAAGATTTCGAATATAAGCAATTGAAAAAATAAGCAACAAGAGATATGCTAAAATATTTCTTTGAAGCGAAAGTAATTACCTTTGGGCATGTCCAACACTTGTCTCAAAATGTGATCATACCGGGCGACAAGCTCTACAATTGACAGAAAATTGCCGTGGTATCCTTCCTCCTGACTTAAGCTCTCTCGATATCCTCTGAAAGCCAATGAACGTTTTGCTAGAGTAAGTATGATATCGAATAACCATTTTCCAAAATGACGCTACCTTACGAATTTCATTTTCAACTTCCTTATCAACAGTTTCATTATTTTTCCAAAGATTGTACACAGCACATGCTTCTGTATGACCACTCGAAAAATTGTGTTCTTTAATTCTTTCCGATAAGTGCTTCCAGGCCCGATTACCCGTACACCATACATTATTCCTTTGAGATGCAAACAATCAGCAAGGTTGTCAATAGGCAGCATCTAGAATTTTGGAATAACACAGCCAAACACGGTTAACTCGTCCATACTTGGAAACTGCAACGTAGTATGAGGTTGAGAAACACCTGTTGTTCTGGTGGGGATCTTTAGGAAATGGTCCTCAAGGCTGTAACGGTCCCATATCAAGAATTAGACGTTTTTCAATATCACTCAATATCTTGTTCGTGAAATTTCCCAAGTCATAGTAAGCTTTATTTACTATTTACTTTTTCGAAGGATTGTAGACATCGATGGTTCTTTTCCTGTTTCGTATTCCTTGCAGATGTCGCCGCCATGCTCGGTGGTATCGTCGTGATCAGCGATATTTTTAATTGCAGCTGTTGTCGGATCCTCTTCAGTAGGCTTTTCATCAGGTACCTCATTATCTGAGTCACAATCGACACAAATGTTTAGGCTGGAAGTACTTGTAGAAGGCTGAGTAAAAAATTTGTCAATTTTGGTCATTTTTATTTACTGTCTTCTTATTCCTTGTGTTGTTTTCGCTTAAACGCACCACTAGGTTTCTTTTTCTTTTCCATGATTTTATTCACGTCAACAAACACTTCGCAAACTCAACAGTCCGAATGCGTCGTTAACCGTATCTGCTCAAGTCAAACACACACTGCGGACTGCATTACTTTGTTACTATTTGGCCGCAGTTAACGAAGAATCGCGCGGTGGTTGCTGGGAATGACCTTGGAGCCGCAGGACGACTGTGGTGGGGAGATAGCGGCGAGGGCAGACAATGTCTGCTGCTTGCAACTGTGCTGACTGTCAATACCCTTAACAATGTGCACTGAAACACGTCGCGTCTACGGGCAGAGTAACGTTGGCAGCACCTGAGATAAATGAATATCTTTCATTTTGTGCTCATTTTCTCCGTTTGTCTCAGTATAAGTCTAATCGTCGATTAAAGGTAAAGCAGCCAACAATCCGAAGATTGGTTTGAACACCACAGTGCTTTACTAGGCATAGTCCTGTTTGAGGTGGTATGCCGTTGCCTTTCTTCGACCTTCGAACTAACTTAGCCAGCCAGTTATAGGGGGACCTACAGTTTAATGTGGGTTCCGAACCACAGTGCTACTCGGTATTTTTCACATCAGCAGCACTGCCAGAGGTGAAAGAAGTGGAAAGTGACAGATAAAAATTCTAATACCTGGCGGGGATCGAACACGGGACCTTTGGATTTGTAGTCTGGCACTATCACTGTGCTACAGAGACACAGGATTATCGTGGGGGAAAAAAAAGAATACTTCAGAATAAATCTACCGTAAACACTGCGCTATGTATATTTCCACGTTTTCTGTTACGTCATTGGCCTGTCGTTCACGTGGAGTTTAAAAGGATCCTGAGTACACTGAAGTAAGATGACGATAAGACAAATTGTGCCGCTATACCACCAATAATACCTGTACCGAAAAAATCTCGCAACCCCACAAATATTACAGTGTAAGGGTCTCTTATATGGGAAAGAAAGTGTAGCCACTGAAGGCAGTAATTACTATGATTAACGCTTCCGGTAACCTTTCAATTTTCTCCATATCTAAATCCGATGGATACAGACATACATATCGGCGCTTGAGCTGTTTTTCTTTTGCTTCACTGATGACGCGCCGATCAGTAATACAATCCAAAAAATCATCCACGATCCATATTATCTCCTTGCACGAATTTCAGAATGCAACTGGTTACAGTAATTCATCGGTATCTATGATTAAGGAGCACTCCATTGAGAGAATTCACTGCATAAACAAATGAGTTACCGTAATAATAATGTACTGTAATAATGTATTGTAGAGACATCATATTCAAATGTGGTCACACCGTCTATCGTCAAACACACTGCTGTAATTCAGCACCATTCACGGTTATTTCGCAAAGTTTGACTGCCACGGCAATTCCGACTTCAAGCGACAACACACTAACGATGGCAGGGTCCACGTCTTAGCGGACAGGCAATAGACCTTGTTATGTTTGGATTCTGCTGTGAGAATAATTTTTGGATTTCAATTCGTGTGTTTGAGGTTTGTTGGTCAGGATTCAAAAAGTTAAAAGTCGAAAATCCTTCATTCAACTAAAATATTATAAACAGTAGAACGTCGATTGTCCGAAATATTGTATCCCATCTTCGTTTCCGCCGGTTGTCCTGGATGTCGGTGGCCGAGTAGAGAGAGAAACGGACACGCGTGTGCGGGTACAGAGTCTGAGGTGACCAGCCAGTGGGACAGCAGAAACTAGAAACACTAAGCTAGATAAGAACAAGTATCATGACTGCAGAATGCTGATACATAGTTGAACTAGGTAATGGCCTGCCTACTGATGAGAGACTTTCCTAGTGCCTGACTTAAGTGAACGATGCAGTTCCGTGGTGGCCACGAGCGGGATTGCAGCAGAGGGCGCTCGTGGCCGACGTCGTAAGAATGCCGCGCCGTGCGTGCATGGCGGCGCGCGGCGAAAGTACGTGGCGCGCACTTCAGACTTGGGCGACACTACACGAAGTAATTGGGGGATATGGATATTCGGAAAAGCGGTTTATTCGGATAATCAAATTGTACACTTGTATTTGCCAATAATTAGTACTTACAATAACAGTATTGGCAAGCGCACTATCCTTCACAAGCCGCAACATTTGGAAGGCGCAACTGTTGCTGTGAGCAGCTTTGATGCTGCCGCTACTTCTGCCAACTGAAGTGTGCCGATTGTCTTACACAGCGACTGGCGGCTTGGCCGGTCAGCAACGCCACAGAGTAGCGTCGTGTGTAGGCCCCATTAGAAGCAATGTTTCGCCAGCCGTGGGAAACTTGATTGAAGTTATGGCGAGATGATGAACGGTAAGATGGTAGACTTAAAAAAATCGAAGCTCTACTGTAACTTTTTCCGAACGTCACGGACGCCGAGGGCCCCTTGAGCTCGGGAGTCCCGGGGCACTACCCCGGCTAGCCCTTTGATAGCTACGCCACTGCTGATGAAGTATTAAATGCTCTGAATAGACATCACCTGTTGGGATTTTTTTTTTCTTTGTGATCTCTCAAAGGCTTTTGGTTGAGTAAATCATGAAATTATTCTAGATAGGCTTAAGTTTTGTGGTATGAGTGGGACAGTGCGCAAATGATTTAAACCATACGTAACTGGAAGAGTGCAGAAAGTTGAAATAAGCAGTTCACATAATGTGAAAGAAACCGCTAATTCTTGTAACTGGGGAGCTATAAAAAATGAGGTCCCACAAGGTTCGCTCTTGGGTACTTTCCTGTTCTTAATATATATTAATGACTTGCCATTGTATATACACAACGATGCTAAGCTAGTTCTTTTTGCTGACAAACAGGAATTAATTGATGATATTATAAATCATGTCTTCCAGAAAATTATTAAATGGTTCTCTACAAATGGGCCTTTGATAAAACCCAGTATATGCAGTTTCACACAGTAAACGGCATGCCCGCGAAAGGCAAACGTCCCAGGTTCGAGTTCCGGTTCCGGCACACAATTGTAATCTGCCAGGAAGTTTCACAATAAATAAATATTGAGTTTGAACAGATATCTGTAGCTGAGGTAGAATATGCCTATTTTCATTCATTGCTTTCGTATGTGATCATCTGGGGCAATTCAACTTGAACAAAAGTGTGTAATCAGAATTAATGCTGGATCCCAACCAAGATAATCCTGCAGACATTTATTTAAGGATGTGGGATCTTCACTGTAGCTCCACAATATATATACATTCACTTATGAAATTTGTTATGAACAGTCCGACCCAATTCAAAAGCAATAGCAGTGTGCGTAGCTACAACACTAGCAAAAAGGGTGATAATCACTGTTCAAAGTTAAATCTAAATTCGGAACAGAAAGGAGTGAATTATGCTGCCACAAAAGTCTTTGGTCACTTACCAAGTAGCAAAAATGACAGATAGCCAACTATTATTTAAAAAGAAATTCTGAATGGCGAGTCATACTACATTTTAGATGAATTTTTAGACAGAAGTTCGCAAATAAATAAATAAATACATACATACATAAAAAAGAAATAGTAAAAAAAAAAAAAGCCTTAAAATATTGAGTGACATGTATAGACACCATCAAACTGACAGTTTCTACATCATTGCGAAATGTCGTATTAATGATCTATGGAAGAAGTGTTGATCTAATTCAATCTATCGATTTCTTTTTGACTAGTTGTATCTTCCAAAGCAGTAAATACAAAGGCACTTTTAATCTGCTTCATTAGAACTAGGCATATCCAAATTTTCCCTTAATGAAACTTTCATTCTGCAGCATAGTGTGCGCTGATATGAAACTACCTGGCAGATTAAAACTGTGTGCCAGAACCGGGACTCGAACCTAGGACCTTTGCCTTTCGCGGGCAAGCACTCTACCACTGAGCTATCCCGACACGACTCACGGTCCGTCCTCAGAACTTTACTTCCGTCAGTACCTCCCCTCCTACTTTCCAAATTTCACAGAAGTTCTCCTAGGTTCGAGTTCCGGTTCCGGCACACAATTTTAATCTGCCAGGTAGTTTCAAATTTTCTCTTGTTTTTGCTTTCATCAGCTTCTTCTCCTTGATAGATCTTGCTCTAATAGAATTAACTCTTTCTGCTTCCGATTTTGTTGACTCAAACATGGAGTTGCTGCCAGAAGGATGCCAAAATTGAAGCGATCTCATGCATCGTCATAGGATTTGTAGCCATCCATGAGTCACTTGCCGTATTAATATATTTTTTGAGAGGACCGTATACACTATGGTCTAGAGGCTGTAGTGTGGCGGGAATGACAGAATTGTCTCCCCATTGCCTTTAAAATAATTCAACAGTGCTGCTGACAGGTGTGACTCGTGATTAAAAGTAGGAGACATGGTGTGACATGTGGCACAAAGTGTTTGGCAAATTTTAAGAAGTTGGTTCCAGTCATCCACCCTAATAGATTACCATCGCACCTCTGCCTAACGGGCCATCCCTTAAAAAGTGTTCCCTAAAGTGAACTCTAGGGAATACAATGAAAGGGGGAATAAAAGTTCCGGCATCACTTACTGTGAGGTCATTGTTACCAGAGATCCTTTCTCCCCAGACGTCATTTTCCCAATTTGCTTGAAACTCGCCCACCCAATGACTTGGTCAGGTTTCTGCAGTGTCATTACCCCTGTTTCGTAGACATTCCAAATGTCGGCAGGACCAATTCTGAGACTTTCTAAGACGGCTGTGAGGTTATAAGAAAATACTGTCACATTAATTTTGTTGAAACTTGTTGCATGACAGAGGTTTGTAGCTTGGGGAGACCTGATTGAAATATTTATGTCGCCTTTAGAAACCAGTAAATTAATTTTCAGTCCAACTCTGAGGCAGGAGGTAATCAGCTAGCAATTTTTCTTGCTCAGGTAGGGACACCTACAAAGAGAAACCCATAAGCGATTAGCAGTAATAATTTTTATTCATTTTTTGTAGACCTATGTATTGTTGTGGTCTTCAGTCCGGAGACTGGTTTGATGCAGCTCTCCACAATACCCTATCCTGAGCAAGCCTCTTCAACTCCACGTAAGAACGGCAACCTACATCTGTCTGAATCTGCTCACTGTAACCATCTCTTGGACTTCCTCTGCGGTTTTTACCCCACACACTTCCATCCAACGCTAAATTCACTATTCCTTGATGTCTAAGAATGTGTACTACCAATCGATCCCTTCTTTTAGTCAAGGTATGCCAAAAACTCCGCTTCTCCCCAATTCTGTTCAGTACCACCTCATTACTTACGTGATCCACCCAGCTAATCTTCAGCATTCTTCTGTAGCACCACATTTCAAAAGCCTCTATCCTCTTCCTGTCCGCACTGCTTATCGTCCATGTTTCACTCCCATACAAGGCAACACTCCACACAAATGCCTTCAGAAAGGACTTCCTTACGCTTAAATCAATATTCGATGTTAACAAATTTCTCTTTTTCAAGAATGCTTTTCTACCCATTGCCATTCTGCATTTTATATCCTCTGTACTGCGACCATCATTTGTTATTTTACTGCCCAAGTAACAAAAATCATCTACCTCCTTTATTGTTTCGTTACCTAATCTAATTCCTTCAGCATCACCTGATTTTCTTAGACTGCACTCAATTACCCTAGTTTTGCTCTTGTTAATCTTTATCTTATATGCACCTTTCAGCACACTGTCCATTCCGTTCAACTGCGCTTCCAGGTCCTTTGCTGTCTCTGACAGAATTACTATGTCGTCGGCAAAACGCAATGTTTTTAATTCTTCGCCCTGAACTTTAATCCCTTCTCCAAATTTCTCCTTGCTTTCCTTTATAGCTTGCTCAATGTACAAATTGAACAACATTGGGGAAAGGCTACAACCCTGTCTTACTCCCTTCCCAACCACTAAATCCCTTTCATGCCCTTCAACTCTGACAACCGCTGTCTGGTATAAGAATTTTATTTAAATTTACTAAGCATATTAAGTTTTAGGGGATAGCCTGTTCCCACAACCCTCCAACAGCTACTAAACCGGGACCTAAGACTCCCACTGCACTCATCTTCACACTGACTTGTAAAGAACAGTTTCCTCTACCTGTTTATGTTTTGAGAATGCATATGCAGGTGTCTTTTTTTAAGCTGTAGCTGCCCCTTTAGTCACTACTTCTTCTTGGCGTGACGCCTCGTCTTGCAGACTTGTTTCAGTTCCTTGGGTACGTGTCATCACAGGATTTCGAGAGACGTCATCGGTCGCTTGAGCAGCAGTAGCCTGTAAAACCAAGAATTTTGAGTTGTAATGCAAAGGAGGCAAAGAAATTTCCAAAACAAATACATGAATAATGATTAAATTACATAACAATTTAGCTACATCTTCTATCTACTAAAATTTTAGAAATTTTAACTTTCTATTTTAGGTTAACAACTGACTTTTTAACAAACTTAAACTTACATTTTCCATCTCCGTGTTACTCTTCAATCCTTTTCACTCAGTCGTTCTCCATTCTTGCAGTAACTGCCTAGAGTTTTGTTGTTCAAGCCCAAGGATTTCGCAACATTTCTTGTTGAACATTTCCCTCGCTTTACCAAAAAAGCAACAGTTTTCAATTTTTGTGGATCTGTTCGATCGTGGTTTGTAGTTTCTCAGCACGAAAAAATTCAAGAAACGTATGAGATTCATATAAACGTATAATAATCAGGGTACAAAATAAGTTCACTGTGCCATAGTGAAACATATGATATACAGTTAGGTTAAATAATAGAACTTGGCGAGGGGCATGTTAACGCGATCGAAAAATCTGCGTAAACCTGTCGTAATTGCCCCATCGCCATGTTTGAATTATTTTTCGAAACTAAAGTCGTAACACTTAACCTTTCAGATCATACGAGTGGACCTTGAAAGGAAGAATAATCTCCTGTAAACGAACACATGATCATCTGTTGTCGGTTCGAAGAGCGAAGCTGTCTGCGAGCCTCAGTATTTAACAAAATTTACTCGACTTGCGAAAAACACAAACACGTTGCTCGCGCTAAGACATTCACTCAACTGGCGCCAAGAAGTTTGTGAGATCCCTTCATGGTCAGTAACGCTTAAACAACAGTGGTTCCCGAGAAAAGTGCTCTGCGTAAACGTGCCAAAAATGTTCAAATGTTTGTTAAGCGTAAGGGACTTAACTGAGGGGTCATCAGTCCCTAACCTTACAAACTACTTATTAACCAACTTATACTAAAGACGACACATACATCCATGCCCGAGGGGGGATTCGAACCCTCGACCGTAGCGCCCGTGCAGACTGTGACTGACGCGCTGCACAATAATAGAAAGAAAAGTACATCAGGGCTTGTTATCTAATTTGGAGAAAATTGAGATTTTTTTGCGCTTTAAGGGTGAATTCCAACAATGTGCTAAATGAGAAGACAGAACTGTCTAAAGCGCAATAATAGGCCCATTTTAACAATGTCTTCCTTGAGAAATAGTGATTACTTCTTCTGTTTTAATTAGGATTTCAACTTTTCGTATTTGATGATTAATTTAGAGACGTATTATGTATGTTGTAGCTTTGATAGATATAATGAACACATAGTTTCTATTATCGCCTGTTACCGTGATATGAAAGTGGTATGAAAGAGCAGCTGTTCTGTAGTCCACCACTAAGAGAGCAGCTGCCCTATGCTCCATAACTGTGCCTCCAAAACATGTTACTTGTTGAATACATTCTCTAATCGCAGATTATTTTAAGGTATGTTCTCCTGAGAATGGCATATTGGTTAGTCGAATCCCGCGCGTCGTATTTTACGCCGCGGTGGAGTAGCCGAGCGTCTAAAGCGTCTCGATGCGGAGCGCGCGGTTGCTCGCCGTGGAGGTTCGAGTCCTCCCTGGGGCATGGGTGTGTGTGTTGTCTTTAGGTTAGTTTACCTTAGTTTAAGTAGTTTGTAAGCTACGGACTGATGACCACGCAGTTTGATCCGATAGATTTACAAACATTTGATTTCATATTTTACAGTGTGTTAACTGTTAGATAGCAGAGCTCTCCCTTGTCCTGAATCGGTACAAGTCGGTAGACGTCGGGCGGCTTCGGCAGGCAACCTTTGTTTCGAGGCTGCAGCCAACATTACTGACTGAAAGTTCAAATGTTTGTATAGCTTATGGGACTTAACTATGGGGTCATCAGTCCCTAAACTTACAAACTACTTATGAACTAGCTAATCCTAAGGACGGCACACATATCCATGCCCGAGGGGGGATTCGAACCCCCGACCGTAGTGGCCGTGCAGACCGTGACTGGAGCGCCTCAGTCCCCTCGGCCACCGCGGCCGGCACTGACAAAGTGCCGTGGGAGGCAACAATAGACGTCTGCTTTCTTTTTGTTTGCATACCAGTGTTCTGAGTGTTCCGTTTTGTGTAACACGTTACTTAAGTGAGTGATTCCTGTAATTGGTATCGTTATCAACCATTCTCGTGAGTACGCTGCTTTGTTTCATTTACGACCAACATTTAAAGCGATATGCGCCACCTGTACTTTCGGGGAAGCATGCCGCGTAGTTTGTGGTGTCAGCACTGCAGCACGTAGGCGTGGCTTGTCTCCCCCGCTCGCCTCTCTCCCCGCGGCTGCCAAGGTGTGAGGCGGGGCTTGCTTCCTCTTCTCCCCGCTCCCCCCTCACAACTCAGCCATCTAACAGTTTACACTTTACACACTGTAATACGTGATTCCTTGTTTTTCAATATTTTCAATGGGATAAGATGGTCCCGAAGCAAAGGCACTGAAAAAAAAGTCATGAATTTGACAAATGGAGCATCATTTACCCCAGTACTTGATCTAAACACAGTTGTAAATGGCGTCACTTTATCATCACAGGCAAATGCTAGGTGTGTCACAACGACCTTGAGGCTAAAAAGCAATAGAAGATGTGAAGAGATCTACACAGGTTGTGGCGGAGGGTACTCAGTACCATCACTAGTTACTTGCTTGTATGTATCTTTGCCGTCTTTTACGCGAAATGTAGGTTGGCGGCAGTAGAATCGTTTTGCAGTCCGCCTCAAATTCCGGCCCTCTAAATTTCTTCTACAGTATTTCTCGAAAAGAATGTCGCCTTTCATCCAGTGACTCCCATTTGAGTTCCCGAACTATTTCAGTAAAACTCGCATTGATCAAATTTACTAATTACAAACCTAGCCACCTGCCTCTGAACTGCAGCTATGTCCTCCATTAAACCGATCTGGTGGGAGTCCTAAACTTGAGTAATACTCAAGACGGGGTCGTACAAGCGTTTTATATACGGTCTCCTTTACAGACGAATCACATCTTCCCAAAATTACTGAGTAACCGTATTTCTTACCTCTACTAAGTACAAATAGTCGAAAGCTTTTTCGGCGTAATAAAGAGGGCGTTAGTGCCGTCTAATACCCGAGTCCAGCTGCAGAGACTTTCTAACCAGCTGGCTCAGTTTAACGAATACCTGACACCTAAAATGTTCACCAATGTATACATTGTAACATGGAATGTACCACATCTATGTGTCATTTTGTAATCCATTTAACACCTGTTGAGAATTTTCTGGTTTGTATCAGCCATTTACAACATTCGCGCTCATAGAAAACTATAATTATAGTCGGTATAGCTTTGTATATTCTTTTCTGTTTAGCTTCAGCACTGAAAATGGTTTCTGAGTAACCGAAATAGATTTGATATAATAGGAACAAAAGATTTTTACGGCCAATGCTGCTTTTTTCACTTTTTATAGAAATTTGTTGGGTGTCTCTCATGTGGTTGATCTGCAGAAATAATGTGCCGGTTATGATGCCTGCGCAAACTCAAAACACAAGGAACAAAAAAGTTCAAATGTCTGTAAATCTATCGGACCAAACTGCGTGATCATCAGTCCGTAGCTTACAAATACTTAAACCTAGGTAAACTAACCTACGGACAAACACACACACCCATGCCCCAGGGAGGACTTGAACCTCCACGGCGAGCAACCGCGCGCTCCGCAGCGAGGTCCTTTAGACCGCTCGGCTACTCCACCACGCGCACAAGGAACAATCGTGGTAGAATACAACAATTAGCTTCGAACTGACACAAACCGCTGTTCTGTTTAAGAATCGAGTATTATTTTAAGCATGGTTTCATGCGGTTTCTTGCGCCCGAGAACAAACGTTCCCTTGTCAGTTTCAAAATACTGGTTTATTTTCAAACTTGGTCAGCAAGCATAGAATTAGCAGCAAACTGGTACTTGTTTATTTTAGTTCAACATAATGACAACAATAATTTATAATCTGACAATGGTAATATAGTACCTCCGATTTCTGTTTTTTAAATTATAACAAAAGCCATCACCCGGCTTTCTACATTATATGAACATATATAATGTAGGGAGCGAGTATGTTACATAGGGAGTGAAGAACTATATTCGACTTGTACAAAAACCAGGCAGCAATTATTAGAATCGAAGGGTATGAAAGGGTCGCAGTGGTTGGGAGGGGAGTAAGACAGGGTTATAACCTTTCTCCAACGTTGTTCAATCTGTACATTGAGCAAGCTGTGAAGGATTACAAGGATAAATTTGGAGAGGGAATTAAGATACCAGGGAGAGGGAGTAAAAACCTTGCTGTTTGCTGACGACACAGTAATTCTGTCAGAGACAGCAAAGAGCCTGGAAGAGCAATTAAACGGAAGGACAGTGTCCAGAAAGGAAGGTATAAGATGAACATTAACAACATTAAAACAATGGTAATGGAATGTAGTATCAGAAAATCAGGCAATTCTGAAGGAATTAGATTAGGTAATGAGAGAATAAAAATAGTACATAAGTTTTTTTTATTTGGGTCGCAAGGTAACTTCTGATGGTGGAAATTAAGGAGATATAAAATGCAGTTTCTGAAGAAGCGAAATTTGTTGACATCCAATATTAGTTTAAATGTTAGGATATCCTTCCTGAAACCATTTGTCTGCAGTGTAGCATAGTATGGGAGTGAAACGTGGACGATAAGAAGTTCATACAAAAATATGATAGAAGCTTTCGAAATGTGGTGCTAAAGACGAATGACGAAAATTAATGGATAGATCACATAACTAATGAGGAGGTGCTTAACAGGATTGGGGAGAAAAGGAGTTTCTGGCGTATTCTGACAAAGAGAAGGGATAGGTTGGTGGGACACATTCTGAGACATCAAGGAATCATCAACTTGGCATTAGAAGGAAGTGTGTGGGGTAAAAATCGTAGAGGGAGATCGAAGGACGAATATAGTAAGCACATTCAAAAGGATATAGGTTGCCGTACGTATTCTCAGATGAAGACTTGCACAGGACAGGGTAGCGTGGAGAGGTGGATCAAACCAGTCTGCGGACGGGAGACCACAACAACAATTTAAATCTTTTACAGTCTTCGACCTGATTAACGATTCTACATAATAATTTGGTTGCACACTGACGTCCATTGTTGTAATAACTTCCGTTAGAACTTATACCCGATTGGCCAAAGTTTGAATTAGAGAGTGAAGTATTTAAATAACGATTGCACCTACTTCTACAGCAGTCAGCATTCAACCTTTTAAGCAGGGCCAGCTGAGAACAACCGGTGACCAACATTATGGGTATATTTTATTCATATTTTTAAATATTTACTTTAGAAATAAGTTATCCCTGTAATATGTAATATATATAATTATAGTTGTGGTCGGATCGAAACCGGTTATCAAAAAAATTAATAAAGGAATTTGCAATCTAGACTGACTTTAACATGAATCAATAATTAAGATCGCTGTTAAATCTATGATGTTCTCAAAAATAGAATTAAAATTGTTGTATCGAATCTTACACACCCAGCTCAATCTGTAGGGTCTTTCAGAAAGTATGGTAAATATTTGAGGAGAATTCTACTGTTGACTAATTTGCAATAAAAAACCTTATAACATATGTCCAAACTTCATCGAGTACAGAGATACAACTGAATTCAACGCATTTTTGTTTCGTGTGATGCTACACCGGCTGCTATGGGCGTATTTATCGAATGTCAGCACTAGGGTATTGATTTGCAAGTTGTGGAGTTGTGTGATAGTTTACATTGAAGTTTTCATAGTGATTTGTTGGTCAAGTCCACTGTCCTGTAGCATGTAAGCACGCCGCACGTATTTCCACATGCTGGATATTGAAATACGGTACTGCGTATTGTGAAGGAAACGCTGTTACTCTTGCTTGTAGAGAATACGGCATACGGTTTCCTAATCGCATGCTACCATATTCAAGAATGTTTACTCCTGTTTTCAATACGTTGTGGTGCGCCTCGGTTGCACAGTGTTAGAGTACCAGACTACAAAGCCAGTTCCAAGGATTTTTATCTGTCACTTTTCACTTCTTTCACCTCTGACAGTGTTGCTTATGTGAAAAATACCGAGTAGCACCGTGGTTCGGAACCCACGTTCAACTGTAGGTCCCCCTACAACTGGATGGGTAAGTCAGTTCGAAGGTCGTAGGAAGGCAACGGCATACCACCTCCAAACAGGACCATGCCTAGTAAAGCACTGTGGTGTTCAAACCAATCCTCGGATTGTTGACTGCTTTACCTTTTGAGTTGCACTGATGCAATGCCTAGCAGTCATACAGGATCTGAACGTGTAAATGAACGGTCTGTGGATAAGTAGAAGACATTGTTCAGTCGCTAGAACAAAAACACGTACTATTTCTACACGCATTCGTGTTCCACATACAAGAGTACGGTAAAATTTACCCGAAATGCGCTGCTAGCGCACGTCCTGGGGCTCAGGCGTGAACCCCATGCTGCCCGTAATGGCAACAGACCGTATTATTCATTTCGGACCTGTTGATAAGTATGGAAGTGCGATTACGCATGTCAATCACGTAGCGATTACAGGCAGCATGGTGTTCACGCCTGAGCCTCAGGACGTGCGCTAGCAGCGCATTTCGGGTTTTTCAAGCGTCAACTTCGCGTCGCAATATCTCGGGATGTAATTGGAATATTGCGATGCAATCAACGCCATTGTTTATGTGATTTGTCATGCTATGGATTGCTGAAGAAAAAATATAGGGTGTCCATTAAAAAAAACATAAGTTTGTGTTAAAATACAAATTTTCTTTCGTTTTAGAATGCTTCCAAATATGTACATTCATCAGCCCCAGCCGTACGTTGATACCCGTGAATGTCATTTTCCAATAGCTGTTATTGTTGCACAGATATTTTGGGTGGACAAGATAGCTGGGACACCCTATATATGCAAAGTGGACAAAAACTGTAGTCCGATAGATTTGCAAACATTACAAACAAAAACTGCACTACGAAGTTTTAACCATGGATAGCTGATGCCAGTTGGAACCAAAATTACTAATGTTGTGTAGATGGAAAACGCATCATTTTTAAGGTACGGAAAATTGTAGCCACACGCAGTGGTTGGCCGCAAGATTGCCCAGTTGCCACTTGACCGGCAGCACTGTGGTAGTCAGGTGACACAAACAAACGTCCCTCGCCCTTTCACTTCCCCAACGTTACGCGCACATGTGTCGCAGCCATGCGTTGTCCGGAGCATCCGGCAACAGCCTATTCTCACGGCTAATCTGAACACGTGGCGCCAAGTTTCAGTAGTTTATAAATGGCGCAATTCCGATCTACACAACATTAGTAATTTTAGTTCCTGCTAGCATCAGCTATCCAGAGTTAAAATTTCTTGACACAATTTTTCTCCACTCTGTATATGTATGAGAGACAAGTAAATAAAGAAAATAAAAATTCCGCCTAATAATAAGATTTGTATACAAATTAAATAGTAAACTCGACTTGTAGTTTTGTTTAGAAGAATTGTTAATTATACTCTCTGTATTTGGATTGTAGTTTGTTAGTTGTAAGCACAAATAGTCTTAGATGCAACGTTTGTTTCTTACATTTGTTAAAAGGAAACTAGAAAATGCATGTCTTCATATAAAATGTGTTTGTCAGTCCCATGCCGGCCGCGGTGGCCGAGGGGACTGCAGTGCACCAGTCACGGTCTGCACGGCCACTACGGACGGGGATTCGAATCCCCCGTCGGGCATGGATATTTGTCCCGTCCTTAGTATTAGCAAGTTCATAAGTAGTTTGTAAGATTAGGGACTGATGACCCCGTAGTTAAGTCCCATAAGTTCTACAAACATTTGAACATTTTGCCAGTCCCATTAATTCCTTCAGAATTCTATTATAATCCAAATGAAATTGGGCTTGGGTCTTCAAAGAAAGATTTCAAACGAGACTCACATGTAAATTCATCATGGACTCTTGCTCGTGTTGTTGTTGTTGTTGTTGTTGTTGTGGTCTTCAGTCCGGAGACTGGTTTGATGCAGCTCTCCACAATACCCTATCCTGAGCAAACCTCTTCATCTCCACATAAGAACGGCAACCTACATCTGTCTGAATCTGCTTACTGTATCCATCTCTTGGTCTTCCCCTTCACTAATCCCCACTATATCTAACTTCAGCCTATCCATTTCCCTTTTTAAATTTTCTAATTTTCCTACTCGATTAAGAGATCTAACATTCCACGCTCCGACCCGTAGAATGCCAGTATTGTCTCTCCTGATGATCACATCCTCCTGAGTAGTCCCCGCCCGGAGATCCGAATGGGGGACTATTTTACCTCCGGAATGTTTTACCTGAGAGGATGCCATCATCATATGTTCATACAGTAGAGCTTCATGTCCTCGGGAAAGGTAACGGCTGTAGTTTCCCCTAGCTTTCAGCTGTTCGCAGTAGCTGTGTGGCAAAGCCACATTAGCTGATGTCACAAGGCCAGCTCAGTCAATCATCCAGACTGTTGCCCCTGTAACTACTGAAAAGGCTGCTGCCCCTCTTCAGGAACCACACGTTTGTCTGGCCTCTCCACAGATACCCCTCCGCAGTGGTTGCACCTACGGTACGGCTATCTGTATCGTTGAGGCACGCAAGCCACCCCACCTCGGCAATGTCTATGGTTCATGGGAGTGGGACTCTTGCTCAATTGTAACTATTTTAGCAGTTTATAATTGGTCTTTACACATTAATTTAATTGAAGTATAAAATAAGCCATCAAAATGAACATAAAACAACTAACAACAGGCTAATAATGCATGATGCCACAGTCAGAGAAATAATAAATCAATTATCAGACGTAGCATTGCCGTATATTAGTTACGAATGGAAGCAAGGAAGGAAGGAAGCTTAGGGTTTAACGTTCCGTCGACAGCTTAGTCATTAGAGACGGAGCTAACGCTCGGAGTTCGTTTGAAAGGAACCATCCCGGCATTTGCCTGGAGTGATTTAGGGAAATCACGGAAAACCTAAATCTGGATGGCCGGAAGTGGACTTGAACCACCATCCTGCCGAATGCGAGTCCAGTGCGTTACCACTGCGCCACCTCGCTTGATTAATTACGAATGAATCCTACTGCTTCGCTGTTATCATATCGCACTGAATACGTTATAAGTGGTGTCTTATTTAGCACGGTTTTGTACTTAACTTTCTAGATTATAAGACTTCCATCTTGATCTTCAAGCCGGGACTAGACAACAACAAACGGTTTTTCCACTCCATAGCTCTACCCAAAAGTAGAAATATTACGTGTAATATTTACGTTTTACTCTTAGTTCTCGATAACTACCAACCGAATCCAACAACGCTTACAGTGATTCTATCAATAATATTTCATAAAATTTCGATCTCTCACGACCTATCACTCGCATTCATTGCATCAATTCTGAACACCCATCTAGTAACACCCTGTCAAAAGATCCAGTCATTTACGCTTTGCATAGTCCACCAGAACATATTTATGACTTGCTTTCTGTAATCTTGGTATTATATTTGTAGACATCGAAAGACAGTGTACCACGAAGCAAGATATGGGAATGTTTGGAAAACTTAAAGGTGCCAAAGTATCTTATTAATAAAGTCAAAATGCTATACCAAAAGTTGTATAGCTGTGTCCACATAAGCAACGGACGATCAGAATGGTTCGAAAGAAAGAGAGGTGTCCAGCAAGGAAGTGCCCTATCACCACTCCTATTTGTAATAGTCATCGACACAATTATAAAATCTATCAAGAAAATAAACAGCGAACCTAATGCCCTTGTTTTCGCTGATGATTTGATGGTATGGGGAGAGACAGAAGCTGAAGCACAGAGGAAACTGAATGACTGGAACAACACATTCAAAAATTTCGGACTAAAGATAAGTAAAACAAAGACAGTAGAAATGACCATCAACAGGCAAGAAAAAAGATCGAATATATTTCTAGATGAGGCTAAAATAGAATCTATTTCTCATTTCAAATACCTAGGAAGTATGATCTCTAAAGACAACACAGTTAAGCAGGAAATACTCAGCAGAATACAGAAATCATCCAGTTTTTACAGTCAAATAAGAAATCTTCTCTGGGATGATAAAATGCCACAAAAAGCAAAAGCAACCATGTACCATACCTATTTCGTTCCAATCCTTACACACGGCTTAGAAACATGTACCCTACTAACCAGAGACCTCAGTAGAATTCAGGCAATGGAAATGAGATTCATTAGAACTATGAATCAAACAACCAGGCAGGATAAAATTAGGAATGAGGTGATTAGAAAAGTAGCTGGTATTGAGGTTCCTGTCACCAGCATAATAAGGAAACGTAGACTTCAGTGGTATGGGCACTTAATGAGAATGAATAGTGAAAGACCTCCTAAAAAGTATTTCAACCTCAACCTCATAGGAAGAAGACCTCGAGGAAGATAAAGAAAACGCTGGATAGAGACTTGAAGATCAGATGTGGAGGAGAAAGGACACAAATGGGAAGACATTCTGGAACAGAAGATGTATGAAGACAGGACGAGATGGCGAGCGCTTGTACTCCACACCCGGGAAACTGGAGCTGGAAACTGATGATGATGATGATTTCTGTAAGTCATTATACCATTTACTTAGTGCGTTTAACAATCACTTCTTTAAAACAGCCATGTGCCTTCTGCTGATTCACAACATCGCGCGTACCTTGTTAGTTGTTACTCGAGATAAACACGTGAAATACCACAATACATAATAAAATGGACGACACACAGAACAGTTTATTGGGAAAGGTTTATCTCTACATCAGCTCCAAGTCATTCACAGTCACAGAGTAACATGTTTACCCCAAAACCTAATACAACACCCGAAAATGTTAATGACCTCCACGAGAAATCAATTTGAGATTAAACATGTGTACATCCATTCCACACCCCACATTGGTTGAAACCAGTCAACTGTAAGTCACCAAACTATCAAAGATATGTTACACCCTCTGCTTCTAGGCTGAAGAACATTTTACCACCGCAATCATCTCCGGTAGTCTGCCTCCTTCGTCCAGTGGACAGTGCGGTGGGTTGCCATGCAGGGGGCCCGGGTTCGATTTCCGCTCCGGTCGGGAATTTTCTCCATTCGGGGACTGGGTATTCTGTTGTCCTCATCATCATTTCTTCATCATCGACGCGCAAGTTGCCCATATGGCGGCACCTAAAACACTTGCACCACCAGGCCGAACACGAATCCAGCAGGGTTCGAACGCCCAAAAATGCCATACGGAATCATCTTCATCATCACTCCGATAGACTACTGACAAGGAAAGTACTTGGGCTCGAACAAACACATATACACCAAAATCGTATGAGAGATAATGTAAAGATCCCTTATTACACTAGTGATACTCCCGTAAAATTTACGTATTCACGGGCCCCATCCCCATCATTTACAGGTCATTCAACACCTTCAAGCAGGAGATGGAAGTAGATGATTGGAATTTTGTCACTGAATACTTGAAGACGCCAAGCACGCGGGGCGTTTGAAACGTCCGTGAAAAGTTCGAGATATGGCACCACCGGCGCGTATCGAGATCATTTTTAGTTAGTAGCATCTTTGGAAAGAACGCACACCACGTTTCAGCCATATTCGACTATTTCTTTGTGTTTCGCATTAACGGAATCAAGGAAGTCAAGTGATTGTCAAGGAATGCTTGAAAAAGAATTTAGTGTGGTGATTAAACATTACTTTATGAAAGGCAAAACGTCTCAGGAGATTAAAGAGAAGCTTGATAGACATTATGGTGACTGCACCTTCGATTAGAACAGTTTATAAACTGACACTGAACGTTCTGGACACTTTTTGGAGGTTACGACTCTAGAAATCATTGATAAAGTCCATGATATGGTGATGGATCACAGAAGAGATACATGCGTGAGATTGCTAGGGCTGTGGGCATCTCGAATGATAAACAGTTGGTTATGAAAATGTTATCCGCAAGATGGGTGTCGCGACTGCTCACGCTTGACCGAAAACGGAATCGTTCGAAGTGTTGCAAGGAAGGTTTGCAGCTGTTCAGGGAGAATCCGCAGGCCTTGAAACGTCTTGTCGTCACTGTGGGTGAAACATGGATGCATTACTATACTCCTGAGACCAAAGAACAATCTGAACAATGGGTTACCAAGGGAGAATCTGTACCAAAAATAGAGAAGATTGCTCCTTCGGACGGAAAGGTTTTGGGATTTGAGCTGTAAGAAAAACGCCTGCGTTTAGCCCACAAAAAAGTTATATTCCATCATGACAATGCACCAGCACACACCTCAGCAATTGTGGTGGCAAAATTGTTGGAAAAAGGATTCCAACTCGTTTCAAATCCCCCCCCCCCCCCTATTCTCCAGACTTGACTCCGTCGGACTTCTATTTGTTCCCCAATTTCAAGAAATGCCTGGCGGGACGAAGATTTCATTCAAAAGAGGAGGTGATTGCAGAAACTAATAGCTATTTTGCAGGCTTGGACAATTCCTATTATTCGGAATGGATTAACAAATTAGAACAGCATTGGACGAAGTGTCGAAGTCTAAAAGGAGACTATGTCGAAAACTAAAAATGGTTTTCCCCAAACAAATTAGTAGTATTTATTTTTGCGCCAACTTTTCAAACGCCCCTCGTAATTCCATATTTAGTCTTCACTGATGTAGCCACTTTCACTCATGACGGCATCAATAACACTCGTAATTCTCATCAGTGGTCCGAAGAAAACCCACATGCCTTTGTGGAGAACATTTTCAAGAACGGTTCTCTGTAAATGAGTTGTGTGTTTGGACAGTCTGTCAGTTGACTGGGCATTTTGTGTTACCGCATCGTCTTGCTGGACCCCGTTATTTACACCTTCTTGAAAATAAGCTTCCGGAGTTATTGGAAGAGATTCCTTCGGCTACAAGAATGCGTATGTTGTTGTAGTGTGACGAGGCTCCTGGACACACAAGTCATCAAGTGACACATCATCTAAACCTAACATTCGCCGGAAGATGGATCGGAAGATATGGGCACGTCCCCAGACCTTACTCCATTTGATTTTTGTCTGTGGGGATGCATGAAAGGCGAAGTTACCAAAGAAGAGGTGAACATAGCAACCACTTTGATCTTTAGGATTATGATTAGTGAAGCACAGAAAAAAAAAGTACTCAAAAATGACCTAAGAAGACGTAGACGTGTTGTTATCAAGAGAAGTCCAAAGTGCATTGAAGTTGGTGGTGGAATTTTTGAAAATCAACTTTGAACGTCCTCATTTGCCTTTGTTTCTGTTACATACTAACCAGCTGTATCTGTGTACTCAATAAAAATTAGACACATGTTACACGTCATTTTCGCAATTTATCGATACCACCACCTAAAATAATTACTGTTCCTCCTGAAACACTCTATATGTGTGCCGCATCATCGAAACTTCGCAGGTTTGCAGTCTACGTGCCTTTTCCTAAGTTGTTGGCGACGATACTGTCGCCTCACCCGTAGCGAGTCACGCGGGAATTTCCGCACGGTTTGGGGTGCATTGTCGAGGACTGTGCAGTCGCTTCCACCAGACGTTCGAGTCTTCCATCGGTCATGGTGTGTGTATGTGTGTTTTGTCCTTTGCATAAGTTAGTTTAGGTGGTTTGTAAGTCTAGGGACCTATATAGCCTCAGCAGTTGATCCCTTAGCTTTACAAACATTTACCCGTGGCGAGCTTCTCGAGGCTATTTACCAAATCCGCACTGACAAAACATCCCTGAACAATATCCGAAATATAGCCAGTGTAGGTGTCGCATTACGTTTTCGTCTTTCTTTTCCTTTACGTGGGTCTTTCAAGAATTCGTCCCGCCTTGACAGTGTTTAATTTCGAAATTCTATTGAGACGTGTACTGTAGACATTTGTAGTGACGTTGGTCAATTTAGTAGAGTATGGAGCTGCAACCAGACTGCTTGCGAGAGCATCTCAGCTATACCAGACTTCTTTCGAACTTCGCGCAGTTGTCGTGGGGAGTTTCCGTTCTCCTATACCTATCCAGGTCAGCTGTTTCCAACGTAACATTCAAGTGGTAGCGTACCGAGGCGTCCCAAGTCTGAAGGCAATAGGTCGACATCCCACTTTAGCCGATAGTTGAAAATAGTCGTTACCAGATAGCAGAACGACGAAACAACATTTTCTTTATGCAAAGCATAGCAAATTACTGCAACATGACTAGACTATTGACAAAGTTTTCTAACAGTACAGGTCACTAGATATAAGCCAAGTATTGATCGGGTATTTATTTTTCTGTTACCATCTCCTCTTCCCACTTCTCTCTTCCTTCTCCTCTTTCCGTCTCTCTTTTTCTGTCCTCCTCCTCCTCCCCCCCCCCCCCCACACCCGTCTGTATGGATCTATTTTACTTTCTCCCTCTCTTCCTCCCCTCCTCCTGATATGATACATGTAACTCGCAATGACATTCCTAAATTATGTTTTTATTGCAGCATGCCACCTGTTCATCTCTTTCTTCCTCCCTTTTCTATTCACCTGCTGACCTGCTGCTACCCCTCTCTCTTTTCATCTACCCTCCCACTTGTCCATCATTCCCTCGCCTATCCCCAATCTCTGTCAACATCATCCCCCCCTCCAATCTCTCTCTGTTCATCTCGTCCTCCCCTTCTCTGAGTGAATCTCCTCCCTCCCCCCACCCCTTACTGTCATCATCTCCTCATCTCTCTCTATCCACTGTCTCCTCCCCCTGTCTATGAAAAATTACATATATCTCCCAATTTTCATCATTATTGGTGAAACGCTGTTGAAGCTTATTGAAGATAGGGATTCAGAAGCAAAATATGAATTAACTCATGATTTTGGGTGTGTAAGTACTTACACATCAATTTTATTTTTATTATTCAGAAAGATATGAGTCGCTTTACAAATAAAATATCATATATAACATGTAATATTAGTGTTTTCGTTTTTACTTCATTCCTGAAGGACGGGCTATTATGCCAAGACTAAGGGTGCAATTCGTGTAAAATCAATGTTGCTATATTTGAACGTGCAATAACAATGATTATTAGTGTTTGCGTGTGAATGATCGACATTCAAATGAAAGTCCGATGTTGGAAAAAGTGCTTTGTGCCAAAAGGAAACAATTTACTCTACGTGTTAAAGAAACCGAAACACCATCCTTCTGGAAGGACGTCAGGGTCATCTGGGTTGGAAATATGTTACTGAAACGGAAACTCATGTACAAATAAATATTACGTGAAAACACTAAAACACATTTCTGCCACATTTTCAGATTCCTCGAAGCGAAAACTATATCTTGCCATGTTTACGTTATTCAATTTGTATATTTTTATTTTGTTTCTTGTTCGATCTCAATAATCTAAAAATTATCCATCTACGCTGCACATTAGAATTAAAGGATCGCTATTTCGAAACTCCTTAATTGTCTCCCAATATAATGCAAAAGTTTGAAATTTTGCTGAAAGATGGCGACAACTTGTTCCGCAATGCCTTGCGACAACTTAGGCAGCAAAGTGTAGACGCTTTCGGGAAAAAAAAAACACCAGAGTTCAGAAACTCAGATATATGAGGTTTAAATTGGGTTAATTATGTAAAACTAGCCACAACTGTCACCATAATTCTGCCCAACGCCACTTCATTTATTTATTTAGCGTATGGCTTTTAAGAAACTTAGATTTCTGTATAATACGTAATGTTTCTCTGCATTATATTATATACATCTAATCACAAACAAACATCTAGTCCTTGAATGTATACGACAGATATTTGGATTGGCAGAGGGAATTCTTCAAAATCCTTCTCTGTATCCGTTGAACTTGATTTACACGATAAATCTGTCTAATCCACAGACTGTAAATTCAACTAAATACTTAGGAATAGCAGTTACAAACATCTTAAATTGTAAAGAACACATATAAGATATTGTATGGACGGCTTCCCAAAAGCTACTTTTCATTGACTGAAAGCTTTGAAAATGCAACAGTTCTACTAAAGAAATTGACTACGGCACGGTGAGGGTGCCCGAGCGTTCCAAGGCGCCTAGCTGCGGATCGCGCCGCTGCTCGCCGCTGGAGGTTCAAGTCCTGCCTCTGGCATGGGTGTATTTCTTGTCCTTAGCATAAGCAGCATACGTTAGTTTAAATAGTTTGTAAGTCTAGGGCCTGATAACCGCAGTAGTTAAGTCCCATAGATTTAGAAACATTTGAAACTGACTACGCTACACTTGTGCATCCTATTTAGAGTAAGGTCGTGATTCACAGAGGTGTATGGAGAGCTCAAAATGTCGCAAATGCATCTTTCAAAAGGAAACTCACGTTGGTCAGTTAAACACTGTGTAAGTGTTTCGCAATATAAGGGATGGCGGTGTCTGTCTGTGAGGGCGTGTAAGTCAAACTCCTCCAATGCGAAATACAGAGTTTAAAACTGGTTAATGATATGATACGCTGTAAATGAGGTGTGTCACACTGCTGCAGATACGCAAAAATATACAAAGTATAATGGGTGTGCGAAGGTGGTTGTGTATACAGCTCGCTGGTCAGTGCTACTTACGATAAGAATGGAATCATCTTACAAGGAAAGTACATGGGCTGCAACAAACATATCTGTATGAACGTTTCGTTACGGGATCTCTACGTACACCTCAATGTGCTGCCATGCTCTAGATAGCACTGTAGATGTAATTGTAGACGCCATACGTAATGCAGATATCTTAACTATAACTTATGTAAAACTCATCGTACATGTTCTCTAGCGAATTGTCATCAAAAGCCGTGATGATAGTTGTAATTTTAACCTTCTTCTCGGAACACTGTTGGTATTCACTGCCACTGCTTCCATCCCCTCTTCCCGCACTTACCGAAGCACTACCGCTAGCAATGAGTTGTTCGTCATTATCATCCCTATTATCGTTATTATGAGTTTGTAACAACAGTATCTAACTTATTCTCATATTTCTGTACCATAACAGATACGAGAAGGCATGCAAATAATACCACTAATACCATCTTCACGAAGAAGGGTTCTTCGTAACTTCAGCTCAACTAATCGCAATCACAGTAGCAGTATTGATTAGCAATCGCCGCCCCATCTGACGCTTCACCACACAAATAACGTCACAAAACGCAACTTCGGAGGAACACTGCACCGTCCCTACTGGCGAACCGACATGTCAATGTGCAATGCGGCATGGCACACGCAGAGGCCTCTAACGGACGACTGCAGAGTTTTGCAGATGCGGGAGTATCACTAGTGCAATAAGGGATCTTTACATGATCTCTCATACGATTTTGGTGTATATGTGTTTGTTCGAGCCCAAGTACTTTCCTTGTCAGTAGTCTATCAGATGATGATTCCGTATGGCATTTTTGGCCGTTAGAACCCAGCTGGAATCTTGTTCGGCCTGGTGGTGCAAGTGTTTTAGGTGCCGCCACATGGGCAACTTGCGCGTCGATGATGAAGAAATGATGATGAGGACAACAGAATACCCAGTCCCCGAATGGAGAAAATTCCCGAAAGGAGCGGAAATCGAACCCGGGCCCCCTGCATGGCAACCCACCGCACTGTCCACTGGACGAAGAAGGCAGACTACCGGAGATGATTGCGGTGGTAAAATGTTCTTCAGCCTAGAAGCAGAGGGTGTAACATATCTTTGATAGTTTGGTGACTTACAGTTGACTGGTTTCAACCAATGTGGGGTGTGGAATGGATGTACACATGTTTAATCTCAAATTGATTGCTCGTAGAGGTCATTAACATTTTCGGGTGTTGTATTAGGTTTTGGGGTAAACATGTTACACTGTGGCTCTGAATGACTCAGAGCTGATGTAGAGATAAACCTTTCCCGGTAAACTGTTCTGTGTGTCGTTCATTTTATTATGTACTGTGGTATTTCACGTGTTTATCTCGAGTAACCACTAACGGGGTACGCGCGATGTTGTGAATCAGCAGAAGGCACATGGCTGTTTTTTTAAGAAGTGATTGTTAAACGCACTAAGTAAATGGTATAATGACTTACAGAAATCATCATCATCATCATCATCAGTTTCCAGCTCCAGTTTCCCGGGTGAGGTGTACAAGCGCTCGCCATCTCCTCCTGTCTTCATACATCTTCTGTTCCAGAATGTCTTCCCATTTGTGTCATTTCTCCTCCACATCTGATCTTACAGTCTCCATCCAGCGTTTTCTTGGTCTTCCCCGAGGTCTTCTTCCTATGAGGTTGAGGTTGAAATACTTTTTAGCAAGTCTTTCACTATTCATTCTCATTAAGTGCCCATACCACTGAAGTCTACGTTTCCTTATGATGCTGGTGACAGGAACCTCAATACCAGCTACTTTTCTATTCACCTCATTCCTAATTTTATCCTGCCTGGTTGTTTGATTCATAGTTCTAATGAATCTCATTTCCATTGCCTGAATTCTACTGAGGTCTCTGGTTAGTAGGGTACATGTTTCTAAGCCGTGTGTAAGGATTGGAACGAAATAGGTATGGTACATGGTTGCTTTTGCTTTTTGTGGCATTTTATCATCCCAGAGAAGATTTCTTATTTGACTGTAAAAACTGGATGATTTCTGTATTCTGCTGAGTATTTCCTGCTTAACTGTGTTGTCTTTAGAGATCATACTTCCTAGGTATTTGAAATGAGAAATAGATTCTATTTTAGCCCCATCTAGAAATATATTCGATCTTTTTTCTTGCCTGTTGATGGTCATTTCTACTGTCTTTGTTTTACTTATCTTTAGTCCGAAATTTTTGAATGTGTTGTTCCAGTCATTCAGTTTCCTCTGTGCTTCAGCTTCTGTCTCTCCCCATACCATCAAATCATCAGCGAAAACAAGGGCATTAGGTTCGCTGTTTATTTTCTTGATAGATTTTATAATTGTGTCGATGACTATTACAAATAGGAGTGGTGATAGGGCACTTCCTTGCTGGACACCTCTCTTTCTTTCGAACCATTCTGATCGTCCGTTGCTTATCTGGACACAGCTATAACACTTTTAGTATAGCATTTTGACTTTATTAATAAGATACTTTGGCACCTTTAAGTTTTCTAAACATTCCCATATCTTGCTTCGAGGTACACTGTCATATGCTTTTTCGATGTCTACAAATATAATAACAAGATTACAAAAATCAAGTCATAAATATGCTCTGGTGGACTATGCAAAGCGTAAATGACTGGATCTTTTGACAGGGTGTTACTAGATGGGTGCCGGCCGCGGTGGCCGAGGGGATTGAGGCGCTCCAGTCACGATCCGCACGGCCACTACGGTCGGGGGTTCGAATCCCCCCTCGGGCGTGGATATTTGTGCCGTCCTTAGTTGTAAGTAGTTCATAAGTAGTTTGTAAGTTTAGGGACTGATGACCCCGTAGTTAAGTCCCATAGACTCTACAAACATTTGAACATTTTTTACTAGATGGGTGTTCAGAATTGATGCAATGAATGCGAGTGATAGGTCGTGAGAGATCGAAATTTTGTGAAATCTTATTGATAGAATCACTGTAAGCGTTGTTGGATTCGGTTAGTAGTTATAGAGAACTAAGAGCAAAACGTAAATATTACACGTAATATTTCTACTTTTGAGTGATACTGTCATAACGGATGGACCTGCATTCATGCCGGAGAGATGTCGGTGCTGTGTTCAATGTATGCCGTAACTTGGCTGCGGCCAGTGTTGGGTAGAACTATGAAGTGGAAAAACCGTTTGTTGTTGTCTAGTGCCGGCTTGAAGGATGGACTTGGACTTGGTTGATGCTATGAAGGCTTACAGAGAATGATTAGAATTTCTCTAATGAATCGGAAAAATACCCGTTTGCTGAGGTAGATCTTGTTCTGTTGCGATTTGACTCTAAAGAAATCATTTCGGAATTATTCTCAGGTGGTTCGGATAAATGAATTGGATTCATCTAAGTCAATGGTTCCCAAACTGTGGCTTTTGACCCATTAATGGGTCGTGGGATCTATTTAGGTTTGTCGCCAGAACACTAAAAATATCCAAGTAAAATAACTTACCCACTGAAAACTGTGAAAGAGTATATCAAGATGAAAGTCTTATAATCTAGAAAGTTAAGTACAAAACCGTGCTAAATAAGACACCACTTGTAACGTATTCAGTGCGATATGAGAACAGCGAAGCAGTAGGATTCATTCGTAATTAATCGAGCAAGGTGGCGCAGTGGTAACGCACTGGACTCGCATTCGGCAGGATGATTGTTCAAATCCACTTCCGGCCATCCAGATTTAGGTTTTCCGTGATTTCCCTAAATCACTCCAGGCAAATGCCGGGGCGGTTCCTTTCAAAAGGGCACGGCCGATTTCCTTCCCCATCCTCACCCAAAACTCCGAGCGTTAGCTCCGTCTCTAATGACTAAGCTGTCGACGGAACGTTAAATCCTAAGCTTCCCTCCTTGCTTCCATTCGTAACTAATATACGGCAATGCTACGTCTGATAATTGATTTATTATTTTTCTGACTGTGGCATCATGCATTATTAGCTTCTTGTTAGTTGTTTTTATATGCATTCTGATGGCTTATTTTATTTTATACTTCAATGAAATTAATGTGTAAAGACCAATTATAAACTGCTAAAATAGTCAGCACTGAGCAAGAGTCCATGATGAATTTACATGTGAGTCTCGTTTGAAAACTTTCTTTGAAGACCCAAGCCCAATTTCATTTGGATTATAGGCCTAATAGAATTCTGAAGGAATTAATGGGACTGGCAAAATGTTCAAATGTTTGTAGAGCTTATGGGACTTAACTTCAGGGTCATCAGTCCCTAAACTTACAAACTACTTATGAACTTGCTAATACTAAGGACGGGACAAATATCCATGCCCGAAGGGGGATTCGAACCCCCGACCGTAGTGGCCGTGCAGACCGTGACTGGCGCACCGCAGTCCCCTCGGCCACCGCGGCTGGCATGGGGCTGACAAAACACATGTTATGTGAACATGCATTTTCTAGTTTCATTTTATCAAATGTAAGAAACAAACGTTGCATCTAAGACTATTTGTGCCTACAACTACAATCCAAATACAGAGGGTGTAATTAACAATTCTTCTAAACAAAGCTACAAGTCGAGTTTACTATTTCATTTGTATACAAAACATACTATTAGGCGGAATATTTTATTTTCTTTATTTACTTTCCTCTCATACATATACAAAGTGGAAAAAAATTGTGTCACGAAATTTTAACTCTGGATAGCTGATGCTAGCCGGAACCAAAATTACTAATGTTGTGTAGGTCGGAATTGCGCCATTAAAAAAATGTTCAAATGTTTGTATAGTCTATGGGACTTAACTACGGGGTCATCAGTCCCTAAACTTACAAACTACTTATGAACAACTTACGAACTAGGACAGCACAAATATCCATGCCCGAGGGGGGATTCGAACCCCCGACCGTAGTGGCCGTGCAGACCGTGACTGGAGCGCCTCAGTCTTCTCGGCCACCGCGGGCGGCCCATTTTTAAACTACTGAAACTTGGCGCCACGTGCTCAGATTGGCCGTGAGAATGTTGCCGGATGCTCTGGACCAAGGTTAGTAAATATAAGGTTGGGCAGTAAGCGCTCTGCTCTACCATTGGCTAGCGCTGTGACGTCACTGTGGGACTGCTCGCTCACAAACGGCCTGCACAGGCTTAGTCCGCTATGGCACGGAATGTGCATTTATACGTTTTTGACGAAAGATGTTGTTTCTACCTGAAATACAAAGTGCTAGTCTGCTGCAAAATATTGCAGTTAAGACTGCTGGGTCATATTCTATCGTAGATTTACGCTTTAAGTATCAGTAACATCAGATCACAAACATATCGACAATGTCTATAATATGATCTGCTGACTTTAAAAGAACAGGAATCTTTGAAACACTTTTTTTCGTGGCAAATTAAACAATTCCGACTGTAAATCCCTTACATGATCGGTTGCTTTGAAATGCCGGGAGCGTATTCGAGAGTGTGTAACGTTTACAGTGTCCTTCCTGTAGTATTTCGAGAGCCACAGTTTCTTTAACGTTTCATCTCGAGGAAAAATATTAAACTTTATTTCAGTTCCCTTTGTGTTCCGGCTGTGGGAATAATAACCCGTAATAGCACAGCCTGGGATTGTATAAATAATAACAGAAGTATTCCAAATAATGACAGCAGAAATGGTAGCACTCGTGACAAACACTCGGGAAATCAATATACTTACCACTAGAAATGTTTTACTTCCGAACTATGAAGCAAAACAAACTATAAATGCTTTCATTCCGTGTTGTTCCTCGACAACAACGTATTAAAAGCTCATTTATACCGTATTTTGTGTATAAATCCTTAAAGTCGCATTGTTCTTGATGAATAACATGCTTCTAGTAAGATATTTTTGCCGCTTGGTACGGCGTGTAGCCACTTCTGAGGCATTAGTCTGTCCGTCTTGGAGGTGGTGTTACTTTGTCGTCTGTAGGTGGCTGTTTGTAGGAGCGTGAGTGCGATGCATGTTATTTTATTTCAGCAGTGAATTGTCTTGTCTTTGGCGCTGTGGCGAAGATTATGCTAGCATTACTGATCTGACAGTATTAACCATCAACAAAATAACGTCCCAAGTAGTAAAATACCTCGATACAAACGTCTATGTAACAAATGAAATACATGGCATAAAAAAACAATAGTTCGATCAAAAATTTTAAAACATGTATTTTGATGTTTAGTGCACTGTATTAATACAGAAAACAGTGAATTTTAATTTTTCCAAAGCTGAATTCATGACGTAGGAATGAAAGGGTTAAGCAAATACAACAGAAACGGTAACACACGCACACACGTTAGCAATAGCAACCAACACTGCATTTTCTTTTACTCCCAGGTGGCCCACAGTGACTTCATGCGCAGAACGGCAAAAACGCGTTGGCAACTGCGCATCGCTTACTGCGCCCCACTGCTGTGGACAACGCATGGCCGTGACACATGTGCGCATAAAGTTGGGGAAGTGAAAGGGCGAGGGACGTTTGTTTGTGTCACCTGACAACCACAGCGCTGCCGGTCAGTTGGCAAGTGGGCAATCTTGCGGCCAACCACAGCGTGTGGCTACAATTTTCCGTACTTTAAAAATGATGCGTTTTCGATCTACACAACATTAGTAATTTTGGTTCCTACAGGCATCACCTATGCATGGTTAAAATTTCGTTCAAAATTTTCAAATGTTTGTATAGCTTATGGGACTTAACTACGGGGTCATCAATCTCTAAACTTACAAACTACTTATGAACTAGCTAATACTAAGGACGGCATAAATATCCATGCCCTAGGGGGGATTCGAAACCCCCGACCGTAGTGGCCGTGCAGACCGTGACTGGACCGCCTCAGTCCCCTCGGCCACCGCGGCCGGCTAAAATTTCGTAGTACAGTTTTTGTCCACTTTGCATATATACACCGAAGAGCCTAAGTATCTGGCACACCTACCTACAGTTCGATTATCCGAGAAAAACAGTTTTCTGAACATCCATGTCCCCAAATTACTTCGGATAATAGACGTTCTACTGTATATAAAATTTTAGTTGAATGAAGGATTTTCGACTTTTAACTTGTCCTGTTGAAATTGACCCCAACATGAACAGTCAGTGGCGGCGCTAGGCGTCGGAAACCGCCGACGGCCTCGCACCTGTGGGGGCTTGGCAAAACATTGTTAAAACTTTTTTCTTTTTTTAATTATTTCTATTTAATTTTTTAATCTGGTTTTTAACGGCGCTTTTCAATTGTTAAGTCATGTAGCGATAACCTACATCTAACTTATACTAGCTTGCTTAAGGACGAACACAAAATTCGTACCCAAGTGTGGGATTCGACCTCCGATGGGAGTAATCTCGCAGCATCATGGTATGACGCCTTAGTGCACTCGGACATTCTCGACCGGCAGCTATTTAGTTGTCCGTTTTTATTTCCATGATTACACCAGTGATGAAATTTCCAGTTAAATACTTTTTGTTACCGAAACTGAGTTTACTGTTTGACACATTAAACAATGAAAATAATGCAACGAAATACAATGACAGCCCAGCTGAGTTACAAATAAGACAACAAGGTAGACAACAATGCAGTGACTCCAGGCTGTTTTAGCACACGCTGTGCAGTGGACAACGAGCATCGTCAGCCCTGTACTATATTTATTAACCTTGCCCTGCACCAAGGTTATTCTATAAAAGGTTAGGCCCGAAGCGAAACGTCCTGCTATTGACCGTTGAAATGACGACAGCGGCGAAGCAGCACTGCTAGCGAGGGGCGCGAAGCGGTGCTGCGCCGTCACGTAGAACACCACTAAACACACTAAAGTTAGCTGTTTACGCATTGCTTATTGCAGTCACATACCTCGTTAAATCCTTCCGACAGCCGAAGAATGCCACTGACGTCATTTTCGCATCTGATGCCTCTGCTTTCTCTCTCTTCAGCTTCATGATGATGTAGCGCACTCTAATAAAAATTCGGTCCGTAAGAATATTTTAATGACCTCCGGGGCCACATGAATATATTTCAGCGAAATTACGTCGGCTAATCTCTTAGAAATATTTTTTAAGTGTGTTACTTCCGTTAATCTCATTGAACAGCAGCTCAAACTCTGAGATCTGCCGCATCCACTTGTCAGACGGCACTAACAAACCTCCTCGTGATAGAAATTCTATCCACCCATATTCTGCAAGGTGTTTTGTAGGACAAAGTAGTTCATTAGACGACACCCCCAGTGAGATCTCATATTTCGCAGCACGGCGTGCAATGTAGCCTGCCAGATATCTGAATCCTTCAGTTGGGTATTCAACATGTGTCACAGCAGACGGTGCAGCAACCTCACAACTAAAACTTATGTCCTGGCTCTCTGCTTCCCCATCTGGCATCGTCACTGCTTCAGACATATCCGGCAAATTTCCACACAGCGGACTAGATGACGGAAATTGTTGTGAATCTTCTTCCTGTCTCACAGAAGAAGTATTAGACAGTGGAATATCTTGGGCATTCTTTCCCAGAGGCAATAAACACAGCCGATGTTTTACTTCTTTTAGTCAAATGTTTGTGTTTTCTTATAAACGCAACTAGAAACACTTATTTAGACATATTAAGTACATTACAAATTGTTCTTTGACTCTCAGAAAAATGCTATACATGCGATCGAACGCGTAACCTCTTAAAGGTGCACGTTCTCGCGGGTTAATATACACTTAATGCCTAGTGACAAAAGGTCAGAATGAAGGCCAAACAAAGAATTAATTGACATTAAGAGTCCTTTCTGAAATGGTAACAGCTTCCTTCGGTTTCTAATCTGTATTGTTTCACAGCACAAATACCTTATGCTGAGAATCGGTTTCTGGAGCTGCTCGTTTGTTCCATAGGCACTAGCTAATGTCTTTTTTATCAACGATTCTGGGGGAATTTAAAATATCAAACGAATCATTAACATATTAATCGAATTTTCTGTCGTAAAACACAACATACACTGTAAACAACAAGCTACTGCAGGGCTACTGCTACATCTGCCGCCGCGTGCTTCGGCGGTGACGTCATGCGCAGTACGACGAATTTCTACCTTGGACTGCGCAGTCCATTCGGGCCCCCTCTGGCTATAACCCTGCACGATTCGAAGTCTCTCGAGGACCGCCGATTGTTACCGATCAGTTAAGGGACTACCCATGCAACATCCGTCGTGAATCTGCGCGTGCGCACTAAACGGCAGTGACGAAATGACCCACAAAACTTTGTCAGGGGGGTGTAAATTTGACTCGCACGCTTTGAATCTGTGACGTCACCTGGAAGCAAGCGCCGAGCAGTTGCCGCAGTACCCTTATGAAACGTGCAAGCAGGAAGTTGTGTTCTGCGCTCTCTCGTTTCGTGCCCTGTTAAGCGTTCGGATAGAAAGTAGCTTTCTTGTATTAGGGAACAATGATTCCATATATTGGCTGCTACGTTTGCGTTGTAACGAGTTTTCTTTAGCTAATATATAAAAATGAAGGCCTATGCCTGTCAATGTCATTCAGTCGATTGCGATAAAACTTAGTCAACTTATTGCAGCGCCAGCGTCACGGTTATAGGCATAGTAAAATTTCGAAATTCGCACTCTAAGGGAGTCAAATCATGATATTATATAAAACAGAAGCACATTTTCTCTCTGTCTGTCTCTTTAACCTTCTATAACTCGAGAACTACGTATCGTGATGAGGTTTCTTTTAAATTGTACGTCTCACAAAGGTCTTAAAAAAAAGGAGCATATGTCTGAGTGAAGCATATATACCATCTTTCTCTCCTAAGGCGCTGGCGCCGGATGGCTTCAGACTACATAAATAGTGATTGTGGGAAATTATAAAAGACATGTACTCTCCAGAAATTTATTTTAGATCTTTATGAGCCTTACAATTTAAAAAAATAAAAACCCTCATCACGATACGTTTAGTGCTTCTCGAATTAAAGACGTTTAAATATTACCCGTGCCAAGTCGCGGGGCGGGACGGGCTACCTAGTTGTTAATAATGTTTTAAGCTTTTCTTTTTCAGACCTTTGTATATATATATATATATATATATATATATATATATATATATATATATATATATATATCACAAGCGTGTTCCACTGCTTAAAAGCAATGTTTTTCGTCGAATGAGAGAAGAAAAGACGGAGAAATGTGTTCACGGCGGCCTTATAATACAGCGGCTTGCTGCCGACTGACGTAATACAGCGCTAACCAATGAGAGTGAAGAAGCCCAAACTGGCATACCTTTCTAGTCTACGTAACTTGGTATGTCAAGAGACTCGCACGTAGAACACTTCCATCTAGGTTTTTTGTCGATATTGGGTGAAAATTGGTTGTTTGTTTATTTAAATAAGTTATTACGTATATTTCGATACATTTATCACACTGTTGGGGTTTGATTTCATATTTGTTAGGTCAGCATTCAGACACATTTCTTAGCAGTGGCTGATACAGTTTTTTTCTGGGGGAGGACACAAGGCTGAGGAGGGTTCACATGTCCTTAAAGGCGTTGTGAGACTGATTTTAAAATACACACACATATATGTTACAGTCTTCATCACATTTAACTGATATAGTAAGCTCCCAAAATAAGCTCCAAATCCACAGTCGCTTCTTAGATAAAACTTAAATATACTTCCACCTAACTATTAGTACTACTTATATACTACTAGTTGCTGTGCTTTTTGGCGTCATTTTCAAATGCCCATAATTACAAAAATATTGGAATGATTAAACCACGTTAAATAGTGAAAAATTTCAAATTTTACCACAAAATAAAAGAAGAAAAATTCGGAGTCTCAATGCTCTGTGTTCAGCTGTGGGTACATTTGTTTCAACCTTTATCATTATTGGACTATTGCCGGCCGCGGTGGCCGAGGGGACTGAGGCGCTTCAGTCACTGTCTGCACGGCCACTGCGGTCGGGGGTTCGAATCCCCCCTCGGGCATGGATATTTGTGCCGTCCTAGTTCGTAAGTAGTTCATAAGTAGTTTGTAAGTTTAGGGACTGATGACCCCGTAGTTAAGTCCCATAAGCTTAACAAACATTTGAACATTTTTTTTATTGGACTATTAAGATTGAATAAGACTGGCCACTTGAAAACTCAAAGTTGTACAATGCGGTCGAAAAATAAGTTTTGTACAGTGATGCTCAAAGGATTACGATATTAAATGTGCCAAATGAATTAATGGTGACTGTACAGAAACTTGGGACACATGGTTCACAAATTTAAAAAAATATGTTCTAATGTTTGTAATCCTGAGGAACGAAACTGCTGGGGTTTCGGTCCCTAGTTTTACAGACTACTTAAACCAACTCATTCAAAGGACAACACGCACACCCATTCCCGAGGGAGGATTCGAACCCCTGGCAGGAGCGGCAGCTTACTCCACGACGTTGCGCCCCAGATCACACGGCCATTCCCGCGCGCCGCACGTGGTTTGATTGTCATTTTGATAAATGTAGAGTTCCATTAATCCCGATACTCTTTTTTTTATTTTGGGATAAATTTTTAAACTTTTCACTCTTCAATGTGGTTGAATCATTGTAATATTTTTTTGTAATCATAGGCTCTTGAGAATGACGCCATAGTGCGCCGAAAGTAGTAGTGCATTTGTAGGTAGTTGGAAGTATATTAATTTGACAAGTGAAGACTATTTTATCTGGTGATGCCAGGAGCAGAAAACATCTGCACTAGTTTTCAGGACATTCATTTACTTCGTATCGCTGTCAACGTTACGCTGCTCCTAGACACTGGACACATTGTTACGGATAACGTTTTCAACAATGCGACGCTGGCATCCGCTCACTGCTCCTCGCCTCCCGACCAGGGTTGCCAGGCGAGGCGATTTTTCGCATTCTTGGCTTTTTTTTTTTTTTTTTCTTAGAATAATAGCCATTCTAGCTTTATGGCGACTGGCGATTAAATGTGGCTAGTAAAATAATTAGTTGGCGACTTAAAAGCTATTTTATTTTACTTCAAATAAGACGAATTTAAAGCAATCTCTCTTGAGACATTGTATAAATGAAAATGACTGAACACCGCTAGGATACTGGGGAAATGTAATCACACTATAGAAGTTGCCACAAATGTCTGCACGTATCTTTTTATCTGTGAGAGAATGTCATAGAGATGCAAAGAAATTAAACTTGCAGGCATAGGCGTAAAATACCTCGAGGAGCCTACTTACAAAGGTTCAAGAATAGGCTTTAAACGATGACTCCTAAAATATACTACAACCTCATATGTATGGCTGCCGTAGACATCGCGAGGATTACAGCATGCACAGAGGCATTTAAACAGTAATTTTTTTTCGCGCTCCATGTCAGCACAACAGAAATTCCTAATAACTGCTACTGTGAGACAAGCCCTTTGCTACACACTTCGCAGTAGTTAGCAATGGTTTTCAGATATAAATGACACTGTAGAACACTCAGTAATTTCCTTGTAGTTCTCATGGCCTATAAATATCAGTTTTGAAGAAGATATAAGTGATCAGTAATCGAAGCTATGGAACAGAATTTCCCTTATGTAAGTTTGGCAGAATCATTCTTGAATTGTTTTATGTTACGATTTTATTAGTTCTGAAATTAAAACATATGATAGTTAAATGTAACTGTGTTTAAATTTAGTATCCACTGTGTCACTAGAGTCTCTATCTTACATATACAATATGACTATATTTCGACTGCATTCGTTGATCAGTTGGTAGTGTGTGTGGGTTCAGTTCCTGGCTGGGCTCAGATAAATGTTTCTTTTAAGAACGAGGTTTGTTGGAATGTCCAGTCTGGTGTCTATGAATTTGAGAGCGCCATAGTTTGTGTTACTTGTTAATCAGTAACCAACGTACTCCCTGAATTTCAGGATTATTGTTGTTGAGACACACGATATAATACCATAGCACAATGACGTTAACTGACTATAAATTCCGATAGGCCTACTTGACTGTTTTTACTGAGGCAAAGGTGGCTATATTTAGGCTTTTTATTGATAAAAAGATGGCGATATATTGGCTATTTTTTGTTTAAAATTTGGCGACAGAGCCATGGAAAAACCTGGCAACCCTGCTCTCGACAGCTTAGTACACGCTTCCTGCAGCTGCCAACAGCCAGCGCACAAATCGTCAACTTATCGTGGACAAACAATACTGTATCCGGCTTAGTTGTTTCATTATCAAACGTTGTAGGCCTACTGAACAACAATCAAACAGCCAGTAAATATGTCGCGCTAAGTTTGATAAAGGTAAAGCAGTCAACAATCCGAAGTGCTTTACTAGGCATGGTCCTATTTGGAGGTGGTATGCCGTTGCCTTCCTCTGACCTTCGAACTGACTTACCCAGCCAGTTATAGGGGGACCTACAGTTTAACGTGGGTTCCGAACCACGGTGCTACTCGGTATTTTTCACATGACCAATCCTACCAGAGGTGAAAGAAGTGGAAAGTGACAGATAAAAATCCTAGGAACTGGCGGGGATCGAACCTGCAACCTTTGGATTTGTAGTCTGGCTCTCTACCACTGTGCAACCGAGGCTATTCCCTCAAAACCTAAAATCAGATTTCCTGCGACGCGTTGCAATGAATCAGTTTCTTCTTCGTGCTTTGTAAAGTTTTTATTTAGTTTTATCGTAAATTACTGACAAAAAGGAGCAAGAAACAATTAAAAAGGAAGCATAACATAAAAATTCAATTTATGTGATGTTAATTACAGGAATTTTGCCTTTTTAAACTCACAGATACATGCTGTCTTCTGTAAGTAAAAGTTAATTATTCTTATGCTGAGATTCTCTCTCCCCCCCTCTCTCTCTCTTTTTTGTCAGGCTGTCTAGGGGGGAGGCACGTGCCCCTGTTGACCCCCTCCCCAAACTCCGCCTTAGTTTCTTAGCAAATTTATTTGTCTGTAAAGCAACATTTATTTTACTTTCGTAAATTTTGTGTAAGTTCCACTACGGTTTGATTAAAATTACTTGATAGTTGAACCCGTAGTGGACTTTGCCTGTTCGAGGCTTAGGGCGGCATAGATAACAGAGACCTATCAGCGTTAAATGCCGCATCGGCTACTATTTCATTTGGTGTCTTAATAAGATATGTAGTTGTAAGACAATAGCCGGCCGCGGTGGCCGAGGGGACTAAGGCGCTCCAGTCACGGTCTTCACGGCCACTACGGTCGGGGGTTCGAATCCCCCCCTCGGGCATGGATATTTGTGCCGTCCTAGTTCGTAAGTAGTTTGTAAGTTTAGGGACTGATGACCCCGTAGTTGAGTCCCATAGACTATACAAACATTTGAACATTTTTTGTAAGACAATATGGTTCAAACTGACTTTCTTCGTTACTTTTATAAAATAGACATGTTGTTCCTTTTACGAAGGAAATCATCATTTTTTCCTCTGATGTTCCGATGTATTATTTATGTCTTGCGATGAAGCCGCCATAGAGCGAGCAAAGGCGCTGGCTATTATCAGACTGAGTGTGTCTAGCAGAAAATATTGCTGACCGTAATGTCTACAGTTGGGACAAATCACTGATTAAATGTAGATGTCTCTATGTGTAAACTTCGAAAAAGTAATTGTAGAATGTAATACTAAAGCTGAAAATTAATAAATCTGTGGCAAGCTCTTCATTGCACTTATGTGCGTATTTTTATATTGCATTTGTAGTAGACCTGTGTATATAGCACAGGTTTCAAAAAAACATTTCATCAAATTCTTGATGTACAATTGGTAGTTATTTTACGCGATAAGCGTCGGTGTTGTAATGACTCCCATACCAGATCCTGTATCATTTCCGTAACGATGTCTCCCGTATATCGTGACAAAACGAAACGAGCTGCCCTTCTTTGCACTCTTTCGATGTCCTCCGTCAAACCCACCTGATAAGAATCCCACACTGGGCAGCAATGTTCCATAAAAGGACGGACAAGTGTAGTGAACGCAGTTTCTTTAGTAGTTCTGTTGCATCTTTTAAGGGTTCTGCCAATTAAACGCTGTCTCTGGTTCGCCTTTCCCACGACGCTATCTACGTGTTCTTTCCAATTTAAGTATGAAGTAATTGTAATTCCTAGGTATTTTGTGAAGTTTACGGCCTTTACATTTGATTCATTTATCATGTAAACAAAGTTTAACGGATTTCTTTTCGTACTCATGTGGACGACTTCACACTTCTCATTAATTAGAGTCAATTGCCAATTCTTACACCATACAGATATCTTATTCAAATCGTTCTGCAGTTGGTTTTGATCTTCAGATGATTTTACTAGACGGTAAATGACGGCGTCATCTGCAAACAACCTAAGAGAGCTACTTAGATTTTCCCCTAAATCGTTTATGTAAATAAGGAACAGCAGAGGACCAATAACACTACCTTGTGGAACGACCGATATCACCTCTGTTTGAGTCGATGACATACCATCGATTACTACAAACTGTGTCCTCTATGAGAGGAAATCCCCTATCCAGTCGCAAATTTGGGCGATATACCATAACCACGCAATTTCATTAAAAGCCGTTTGTGAGGTACGGTGTCAAAACCATTCTGGAAATCAATGAATACGGAATCAATTTGCGAACCCTTGTCGATAGCACACATCACTTCGTGTGAATAAAGAGCTAGTTGTGTTTCGCATGGACGATATTTTCTAAATCCATGTTGACCTTGGGCCAATAGATCATTCTGTTCGAGATAATTCATAATATTTGAATACAGGATATGTTCCAAAACCCTGCTGCAAATTGAAGTCAATGAAATAGGCCTGTAGTTTAATGAGTTACTCCTACTGCCTTTCTTGAATATCGGTGTGACCTGTGCAACTTTCCAATTTTTTGGTACAGATCCTTCTTTGAGAGAGCGGTTGTATATGGCTGTTAAGTAAGGAGCTATCGCTTCAGCATAATCAGAAAGAAATCTAATGGGTATAGAATCCGGACTAGAAGACCTGTTGTTGTTAAGTGGTTTAGTTGCTTTACTACTCCGATGATATCTACTTCTACGTTACTCATTATGGCATCTGTTCGTAATTCGAAATCTGGAATATTGGTTTCGTCTTCTTTGGTGAACGAGTTTCTAAAAGCTATGTTTAGTACCTCTGCTTTAGTAGCGCTGTCATCGGCAGGATCGCCATTACTATCACGTAGTGAGGGTATTGTTTGTGTTTTGCCCCTAGTATATTTAACATATGACCAAAATCTCTTAGGGTTTGCATTCAAATTTCGAGAAAGAGTTTCGTTGTGAAAAGTATTGTAGGCCTCTCGCATTGAAGTCCTCGCTAAATTTCGAGCTTCTGTGTAGGCTCGCCAATCCTGGGGGTTTTGTGTTCGTTTAAATTTAGTATGCCTTTTCCGTTGCTTTTGCAACAGTGTCCTGACCTGTTTTGTGTACCAAGGAGGATCACCTCCTTCTTTTACTAATTTATTTGGTATAAAACACTCAATTGATGTCGATACCACTTCTTTGAATTTGAGCCACATCTGGTCTACACCTGCATTTAGTGTTACAACCGAGTGGAAGCTGTCTTTCAAGAAGCGATGTATTTTATTTCTATCTGCTTTCCGGAACAAATATACGTTTCGTTTATTTTTGGTAACTTTGGGACTTTCGATATTCAATCTCGCTACGACAGCTCTGTGTTCATTAATACCTGTATCCGTTTTGATGCTCATGAGCTCGGGATTGTTTGTTGCTAAGAGATCAAGAGTATTTTCACATCCATTTACAATTATAGTTGGCTCATGAACTAATTGTTCGAAGTAATTCTCAGAGAATGCGTTTAGTACAATTTCACACGATATTTTATGCGTACCTCCTGATTTGAAAATATAATTTCGCTAACAGATTGAGGGTAAATTAAAATCTCCGCCTACTATTTTCGTATGAGTCGGATACGTTTTTGTAATTTGACTCAAGTTTTTTTTTTTTTTTTTAACCTTTCTGCTATTGTATCGTCAGAGTCGGGAGGCCGGTAAAAGGAACCAATTATTAACTTCTTTCGATTTTCAGGTACAACCTCTACCCATAATAACTCACAGGAACTATCAACTTCAACTTCGCTACACTAAAAACTACTTTTGACAGTGTCAAACACGCCTCCACCTATTTTGTTTAATCTATCCTTTCTGAAAACAGTTAGATCTTTTGTAAAAACTTCTGCTGAACTTATTTCCGGCTCGAGCCAACTTTCACTGCCTACAATGATGTGTGATTCGGAGCTTTCTATTAAAGCTTGGAGTTCTGGTATTTTCCCGACACAGCTACGACAATTTACAACTGTTATACCGATAGTTCCTAGATCTGCATTTCTCCTGTGATCCACCTGCACCCTTTGAGGTTGCCCATTTTGTTTTCCCCCGAAGCCCTCTATCTTAAAAAACCGCCCAGTCCACGCCACACAGCCCCCGCTACCCGTGTAGCCGCTTCCTGCGTATAGTGGACTCCTGACCTATTCAGCGGAACCCGGAAACCCACCACCCGATGGCGCAAGTCAAGGAATCTGCAGCCCACACGGTCGCAGAACCGCCTGAGCCTCTGATTCAGACCCTCCACTCGGCTCTGTATCAGAGGTCGACAGTCGGTCCTGTCAACTATGCTGTAGATGGTGAGCTCTGCTTTCATCTTGCAAGCTAGACTGGCAGTCTTTACCACTTCAGTTAGCCGCTCGAAACCTGAGAGGATCTCTTCAGATCCGAAACGACACACATCATTGGTACCGACGTGAGCCACCACCTGCAGTTGGTTGCACCCTGTACCCTTCATGGCATCCGGGAGGACCCGTTCCACATCTGGAATGACTCCACCCGGTTGGCCTTCTTCCCCTCCTTGGCAGCCATCTAAAGGGACTCCATCACCTGCCTAACGTTGGTGAAGTTCCCAACTACAAGTAAACCCATCCTCTGTGAAAGCCAGGATCTTGCAGGCTGGGTGGTGACAGAGTGAGAGACACCATCCGACTCAGGAACGTCGTCCTGAGCAGATAGCGCCTCAAATCTGTTCGCAAGACGAACCGGGGAGGCGTCACGATCAGTCCCCCGGATTGGCTTGCGCCGCCTGCCACGCACTGGAGCGCAACCACAGGTGGGGAGTCTGCCTCACTGCTAGCAGTATCAGGGCAAGTGGATGGAGCAGGCCGATCGGTGGAGACGACGGGAGTCCGTTCGGTCCCCACTACCGGCCAACAGCGACGCCCCTCGATCGCAGCCTTCAGCTGTGCAACCGAGGTTAACACAGCCTGAAGCTGGGAGCGAAGTGTCACCAGCTCGGACCGCATCCGCACACAGCAGTCACAGTCCCTATTCATGATTATAGTCGAGAAAAAAGAAACTATAGTCGCGATGCACTCAAAGGAAGACTACACTGTTTGTTAAGCGGTAACCCTGTTTCAAAACAAAGACAGACGACTGTCACGACGCAATTTACACGACGGAATAATACACTAATCAGATATTTAATGCGAATTGGAATCAAATAAAAACGCGAGAACAAAATGTTCAAATGTTTGTTAAGCTTAAGGGACTTAACTTACAAACTACTTATGAACTAACTAGCTTATATGCCCGTGCTTCGCAGCGGTTGTTAAAGAGTTACCTCTGTATATCTTGGTTTTTAGGGTTCCACACCTAGGTCAGCAAAAACAGAATCCTTGTTGGATTGCTCTGTCAATAAACTCAGTTTTTCTAGCCAAGATGTCAAATTTAAGTAGAAGTCATTGTCGAAAACGCTGAATGTTTATAAAGTTTTTCATACAAAAAGTGAAATTAATTTGAGGCCGTACACCGTAACGAAGTAAATTTAATGTTAGTTTGTGTTCATAAAGTTAAGACTGCGGTGTGAAATTGTCTGTTTGGCGTAAACTTCTGGAAACACTTCTATCGTTGAGATGAAAATAGTAATGGCAATAATAATAATAACAGCGCCGTGTACTGGTTCTATGGTGTAGTACTAAACTGTAAGTGTATGCTGAAGTATTAGTATGTTGCAGTGAAGGAATGTCGTCAGCTGATCGTCTGTATAGAATTTTCCATTAAATATAGTATTTCCAGTGAATTTTCTTGACGTTTTAGCAGCATCGGCCACTCTTTCACCAAATACATGTCCCCACGTCCTATAGTGATTACTTCGTAAAGCACGAAATTGAAATCGACCTTCTGTAATAGAACTATATATTCAGAACACCAAGTACAATTTTCTCTGCACAAGAAGACGTCTGTACCTATATTAATGTAGTCCGCACCAAAAGTAAGTAATTTCAAATTTTAATCCCAATATTGTACGGACCACTCCCATGAACCACAGACATTGCCGAGGTGGGGTGGCTTGCGTGCCTCAACGATACAGATAGCCGTACCGTAGGTGCAACCACAGCGGAGGGGTATCTGTGGAGAGGCCAGACAAACGTGTGGTTCCTGAAGAGGGGCAGCAGCCTTTTCAGTAGTTACAGGGGCAACAGTCTGGATGATTGACTGAGCTGGCCTTGTAACATCAGCTAATGTGGCTTTGCCACACAGCTACTGCGAACGGCTGAAAGCAAGGGGAAACTACAGCCGTTATTTTTCCCGAGGACATGCAGCTCTACTGTATGAACATATGATGATGGCATCCTCTCGGGTAAAATATTCCGGAGGTAAAATAGTCCCCCATTCGGATCTCCGGGCGGGGACTACTCAGGAGGGTGTGATCATCAGGAAAGACAATACTGGCATTCTACGGGTCGGAGCGTGGAATGTTAGATCCCTTAATCGAGTAGGAAAATTAGAAAATTTAAAAAGGGAAATGGATAGGTTGAAGTTAGATATAGTGGGGATTAGTGAAGTTCGGTGGCAGGATGAACAGGATTTCTGGTCAGGTGAGTACAGGATTATAAATACAAAATCAGTTGGGGGTATCACAGGAGTAGGATTGATAATGAATAAGAAAATAGGAATGCGGGTAAACTATTATGACCAGCACAGCGATCGTATTATCATTGTCAAGATAGATACGAAGCCAACACCGACAACAGTAGTACAGGTTTATATGCCAACTAGCTCTGCCGATGATGATGAGATCGAAGAAATATATGAGGAGCTAAAGGAAATTATTCAGACAATTAAGGGAGAGGAAAACTTAATTGTTATGGGAGACTGGAATTCGGTAGTAGGACAAGGAAGGGAAGGGAAGATAGTGGGGGAATATGGTCTGGGCAAAAGGAATGAAAGAGGAAGCCGCCTGGTAGAATTTTGCACGGAACATAATTTAGTTATAACAAACACCTGGTTTAAGAATCACAAAAGAAGGTTGTATACGTGGAAGAGACCAGGAGACACCGGGAGATACCAGATAGATTTTATAATGGTAAGACATAGATTTCGGAACCAGGTTTTGAAGTATAGGACATACCCAGGGGCAGACATAGACTCTGACCATAACTTGTTGGTTATGAACTGTAGGCTGAAACTGAAGAAACTACAGAAAGGTAGGAAAATAAGGAGATGGGACCTAGATAAATTGAAGGAACCTGAAGTTCTTAAGAATTTCAGAGGGAGCTTCAGGCAACAATTGACAGAAACAGGGGAAAATAAAACAGTTGAGGAGGAATGGGTAAAATTGAGAGATGAAATAGTGAAGGCAGCAGAGGACAAAATAGGTAGAAAGGCAAGACCTACAAAGAATCCTTGGATATCACAGGAGATACTAAATTTAATCGATGAAAGGAGAAAATATAAAAATGCAGTAAATGAAACAGGCAAAATGGAGTACAGACGACTAAGAAATGAGATTGACAGGAAGTGCAAAATGGCTAAGCAGGACTGGCTAGAAGGCAAATGCAAGGATGTAGAAGAATGTATAAATAGGGGAAAAATAGATACAGCCTACCGGAAAATAAAAGAAACATTTGGCGATAAGAAAAACAGCTCTATGAATATCAAGGACACTGATGGAAAACCAGTTCTCAGCAAAGAAGGGAAAGCTGAAAGGTGGAAAGAGTATATAGAGGGGCTCTACAAAGGAAACGAACTTCGAGACACTATTGTAGGAAGGGAAGAAGATGTAGATGATGATGATGAAATAGGAGATACTATACTGAGAGATGAATTTGACAGAGCACTGAAAGATCTAAGTCGAAACAAGGCCCCTGGAATAGATGATATCCCGTCAGAGCTACTGAAGTCTCTGGGAGAACCAGCCATGACAAAATTGTTTCACATTGTGTGTAAGATGTATGAGACAGGTGAAGTACCCTCAGACTTTAAGAAAAATGTTATAATCCCCATTCCAAAGAAAGCGGGTGCAGACAGGTGTGAAAACTACAGAACTATCAGTTTAATAAGTCATGGTTGCAAAATATTAACACGAATTATATACAGAAGGATGGAAAAGCTGGTAGAAGCCGACCTCGGGGAAGATCAGTTTGGGTTCAGGAGAAATGTAGGAACACGGGAGGCAATACTCACTTTACGCCTTATCCTAGAAGATAGATTAAGAAAAGGCAAACCAACATTTCTAGCTTTTGTAGATTTGGAGAAGGCTTTTGACAATGTTGATTGGAATAAACTCTTTCAAGTTCTGAAGCAAGCAGGAGTAAAATATAGGGAGCGTAAGGTTATTTACAACTTGTACAAAAACCAGACAGCGGTTGTCAGAGTTGAAGGGCATGAAAGGGATGCAGTGGTTGGGAAGGGAGTAAGACAGGGTTGTAGCCTTTCCCCAATGTTGTTCAATTTGTACATTGAGCAAGCTATAAAGGAAAGCAAGGAGAAATTTGGAGAAGGAATTAAAGTTCAGGGTGAAGAATTAAAAACATTGCGTTTTGCCGACGACATAGTAATTCTGTCAGATACAGCAAAGGACCTGGAAGAGCAATTGAACGGAATGGATAGTGTGCTTAAAGGTGCATATAAGATGAACATTAACAAGAGTAAAACTAGGGTAATGGAGTGCAGTGTAAGAAAATCAGGTGATGCTGAAGGAATTAGATTAGGTAACGAAACAATAAAGGAGGTAGATGAGTTTTGTTACTTGGGCAGTAAAATAACAAATGATGGTCGCAGTACAGATGATATAAAATGCAGAATGGCAATGGGTAGAAAGGCGTTTTTGAAAAAGAGAAATTTGTTAACATCGAATATTGATTTAAGCCTAAGGAAGTCCTTTCTGAAGGCATTTGTATGGAGTGTTGCCTTGTATGGGAGTGAAACATGGACGATAAGCAGTGTGGACAGAAAGAGGATAGAGGCTTTTGAAATGTGGTGCTACAGAAGAATGCTGAAGATTAGGTGGGTGGATCGCGTAACTAATGAGGAGGTACTGAACCGAATTGAGGAGAAAAGAAATTTCTGGCATACCTTGACTAAAAGAAGGGATAGATTGGTAGGACACATTCTTAGACATCAAGGAATTGTGAATTTAGCGTTGGAGGGAAGTGTGTGGGGTAAAAATCGCAGAGGGAGACCAAGAGACGCGTATAGTAAGCAGATTCAAGTGGATGTGGGTTGTCGTTCTTATGAGGAGATGAAAAGGCTTGCTCAGGATAGAATAGGGTGGAGAGCTGCATCAAACCAGTCTCTGGACTGAAGACCACAACAACAACAACATTGTACGGAACAATTATGAAAGCAGAGAGGTTTCTGATGAGTGTGTTGTTTTTATTTAGTAAGTATATGGTTTGTTGATCGCGTGTGTATATTATCTCTAGTGGCAGGCACAGAGCAGAAATATCTCTGTAGTGACCATTCAAATGCGCACAACAGTTTTCGTGTCCTGACAATAAGGTGGAAATGTCACGTAATATTGGGAAAAATATATTAATCGCTGACTTTATGTTGGTCCATTTTTGTTCGGTTAAGATGGATGACTATGTGTACATGGCTCTTTTAGCGACGCTTCCTCAACTTTCTTGTTGCTTCTGTGACACATTTATTTAGATATTATTTCATGTTATGCGGTTGCTCTGCGAAAAGGAGGGGGGGCTTCTTTGCAGCCAATACAGTACAAACCAATCGTAAGAGCAAATAAATGTGTGGAAAGAGTGGCTTTGTCTCAATATCACATGGTAATTCCAATTTAATATTGAGAAAATGCACAGAACGCAATGCTCATTCCATAGGTATTTCTTCCATGCACAATTTAGTGGTTATACCCGGCAAAAGATGCACTTCTTTTCTTTCCATGCAAAGCATATAGGATACAGTTAGGAATAAAAAAAATTGTGCCATACCTAGGTTAAATTTTTCTTGCAGTGGCAGCGATTTAGTTTGCTATCGTTGGCAACCAACTATTCGCTTTAGGGGGATGATTAATTTACTGACCAGGGCTGCAGAAATTATTTATTCCATTGGGAACATAAAGAATTATTCCCTTAATTCTACATGACTGAGCGTTTCTAAAAACCATTCAATGGCTCTTGCCAACATCAGAACACAACGCCGCCGCAATAAGTAAAATTGTACCCCTTCTTGTAGTATGTTACACTATAGTTATGAGAATGGAAAAGAAAAACGCCGCAACGCCATAATTAGTTCTTTGGCATACTATGTAATTAACGTCGCCTCACGTTGTCCTTTCCTGTAATGTTAAATGTTTGTAAATCTATCGGACCAAACTGCGTGGTCATCAGTCCGTAGTTTACAAACTTTTTTAACCTAGGTAAACTAACCTACGGACAACACACACGCACCCATGCCTCAGGGAGGACTCGAACCTCCACGGCGAGCAACCGCGCGCTCCGCAGCGAGACGCTTTAGACCCCTCGGCTACTCAACCGCGGCTTTCCTAAAGATAACGATGTTAGTTTGTATTTGCAAAGATAAGGTTGCGGCTCTTAATTCAAAGTACTTCTGTCACTGAGGGAATACGCACTACATTATCATGTATTGTTTCTTTGCAGCACTATAAAACCAACAGACCTTTAGTGGTTCGTTGCTGTTCTATGGTAAAATCCTCGAAAAGAAAAAAAAGATAAAAAAAGAATGAAAAACTTAGCAGCGCCAACTGCTAGTTCTTTGGTGCTCTACGTAACTAACAGGGCCCCTGTTTGTTCTGTACTATCCAGTTTTCTAGGCATTGCTAAACAGAATGGACTCCAGATGTAATAAGTACGTACCGAAATCAGAAACTACATAAATTCGTGTTTCCTCGCAAAGAATTCTTAGTAAATGAAAACATCGATAGACACGAAGGAACGTCGTTATGCTTTAAATGAAAATGATACCCGCGAAAAGAGGCACTTTTTTCTTTCCATGGCATTGCAAGGCATTGCAGCCAGTAAAAAAATGATTTTTTGTCCTACCTGGGTTAAATTTTACTTTTAGTGGCAGCGGTTTAGTATGTTAACGTTGGTAACTAAATATTGGCTTTAGGTGGTTCATTAATTTACTGTTCGGAACTACATTATTCATTTATTTCATCATCAACACAAAGAATTATTCCCCTCATTGTACGTGACTGATTTTTCAAAAAGGATTCAACGGCCATTGCCAACATCAATATACAACACCGCTGCCGTAAGGAAAATCGTAGCCCTTGTTTGAGTGTGGTGGTGGTGGTGGACATAAGGGACCAAACAACGAGGTCAGCACTCCCTCTTGTTTGAGTGTATTACACCTAAGTTATGTGGATTAAAAACGCAACATCGCCATCTATTAGTTATTTGGTATACTATGTTACGAACAGCGCCTCTATCGGATCTTTGCTGTACTACGCTGCAATTCAAGTACAGCATACACCATAAACTACAAATTACGATATCTCTTCTTCTCCTGATCCGATTTTGATGAAATTAAGCTTATATGTTGACCCAAGGTACTCTCCGTTGACCTATGAAACCCCACGAAAGTTCGTATAGTATTCTTGGAGATTTACTGAACGACACATACTTATAAGCACAGTATACACATAAAACTTCAAATTACGATATCTTTCCTTTCTTAGATCCTTATTGTAAACCCTACAAAATCCCAGGCAATCATCATAGGTCGCACCACCCCTTCCTTTCGCCACCGAGACCTGTACCTCACCCTCCATGGTCGCCCCATCCCGCAAACGAAGACCCTCCGCTACCTCGGATTAACCCTCGACAGAGACCTTTCCTGGAACCCTCACCTCAAAACCGTCCGACAAAAGCCCTCTCCCGCCTAAACCTCTTAAAATGCCTCTCCGGCCGGACATGGGGACTAAATCCTTCCACCATCCTGTATACCTACCGTTCCCTCATGCGTCCCGTCCTTTGCTGCTTCCATCCCGCCTGGATATCTGTTCCCCCCTCCTATTATGAATCCCTCAAAATCCTCGAACGCCACGCCCTTCACCTCGCCTACCGCATCCGCCTCCCCTCCCCCACGCGGATCCTCTACGACCTCATCCCATTCCCACACCTGGTCAAATTCCTTCAACACATCCGCCTCAAGTACATTCACCGAAAGATAGAGTCCCATAACCCACTGGTATCTCCTCTCCTCCTGGATCCCGGGCCCCTGCCACGCCTTTACCGCCACATCCCTCCCTCCCTTCACCTCCACACTCTCTACATCCTCTCAGAGGGTGGCTTCCGCCACCTACCTCTCCCTGACGACGTTCTCCAAAACCGTCCCGACAACTTTGACCCCTCTCTGTGGATTGCCGCCGCCTCCTCCCTCCCCCTCGCCTCCCGTCCCCCGCTTGGCTCACCCCCTCCTTTCTCCACCTCCCCAGGAGCTCCTTCCGGTCTCTCCCATTTTCCCTTCCCCCATCTCCTTGCCCTTCCCCGCGCCTTCTCCATCCTCCCCCCCCCCTTCCCCCTGCAGGGCCAGTACAGTGCTGTGTTTTAAGTATTCAGTGCTTCGTGTGTATAGTGCATCATCGCCCAGTGTTTTTTAATGTTGCGTACACCAGTGTTCAGTGTTTTTTACCTCAATGTCGACATCTTTGTCACGTCGTCTGCAGTGAGTGTTTTTTAGCCACCGTGGCAGGTCTTGTTTTAACGATCATGTATGTTTCTGTCCGCTGTCATAGTTTTTAACTTTCTCCCAAATTTTCATCTTGATATTGTATGAGCGCCTTTTATCGCCTTTCATTTTATTTTCTGTTTTGTCCATTGTGTACGTTCGCTCGGCTGTAGAGTAGCATCATTGGCTGCTGCCAGCCTGCCTTCGGGCATTAAAATTTCAATAACGAAAAAAAAAAAAAAAAAAAAACAACTTTCTCTGATCCGATTTTGATAAAATGTAACCTATGTTACTCTCCAAACTATTCCCAATTTACCTCTGAAAACCCATGGAAGTTCGTGTAGTACTTTTGGAGATTACCTTAAACAAATAGACATACACCAAGGATTTTATACAAATGGTTCAATTATGATTTCTTCATTTTCTCTGATCCGATTGTAATTATTAAAGCCTTTATATAACCGCACGATATGCTCAAATGTTCAAATGTTTGTTAAGCTTATGGGACTTAACTACGGGGTCATCAGTCCCTAAACTTACAAACTACTTATGAACTACCTTATACGAAAGACGGCTCAAATATCCATGCCCGAGGGGGGATTCGAACCCCCGACCGTAGTGGCCGTGCAGACCGTGACTGAAGCGCCTCAGTCTCACGATATGCTCAAGTTACATGTGAAAACCCAATGAAAATTCGTCAAGTAGTTTAGGAGATAAACGTGTTCAAAGAGACAGTCAGACATGACGGTTGTAGATAAAAAATTTCAAATTAAGATTTTTTTTCCGTGATCCGATTTTTATGAAACGAAGTCTATATGTTACCGCGAGTTACGCTCAAGTTACCTGTGAAAACCCCATGCAAATTGGTGAAGTAGTTTTCGAGATAAGAGCTTTTTAATAGTTGAACAAACAGACATAGCGGTTACTGAAAACACTTAAATTTACGATATCTTGTTTTTTCGTAATCTGATTTTGATAAAATTATGCCTATATGTTGACCAAACCTTTTCCCATTTTTCCTGTGAAAACCGCATAAAGATTCGTCCAGTAGTTTTGAAGATTTAAGGGAACAGCGATAGACCTACAATTACAGATTTATTATTAGTATAGACTAACTCTAAGGACGGCACAAATATCCATGCCCGAGGGGGGATTCGAACCCCCGACCGTAGCGGCCGTGCAGACCGTGACTGAAGCGCCTCAGTCCCCTCGGCCACCGCGGCCGGCGCGCGAGAACACAATAAATTTGATGAACTGAAAGAAAAACGCACTGAAAAGTAAAAATATGTAGCTTCTAGAGAGAAGCCGGTTAAACTTACAACTGACAATTTCCTGCTAAATCCCTAGAGCCGCGGTGGAGTAGCCGAGCGGTCTAAAGCGTCTCGCTGTGGAGCGCGCGGTTGCTCGCCGTGGAGGTTCGAGTCCTCCCTGGGGCATGGGTGTGTGTGTTCGTCCTTAGGTTAGTTTACGTAGGTTTAAGTAGTTTGTAAGCTACGGACTGATGACCACGCAGTTTGGTCCGATAGATTTACAAACATTTGAACATTTTGAAATCCCTGGAGACGTGTGCGCTGGACGACGCCCGCTAATTGAAGCTTAAACTCGAGTCTCCATAGTAAAAAATCCTATAGTAGGAGGAGATGTGAAACACACACACACACACACACAAACATCCTTTACATATATTTTTATTATTTATAGATTTCTCAAATATTTGTTGTATTTATTACTTGTTGTTCTGGCATCATACACGGCAATTCGTTCTATACTATACCACTGAGTACTTTTAAGCATCATCAAACGGGGTAATTTAGTACAGGATAGTATATTTGCTCTTTCGCGCTGCACAGCAACAATTTGCCTTTCACAAAAATTACTTCAAGTGAGAAACTGTATCTTAACATTTCGCGACTTGTTTTGAGTCTTATGTAAACCTTGATAAATATCCGATTAACAGTGTCGAGGTTGAAATTCCACGCAATATCGTGAATTGTAAACTTTCTATTGTCCCGATAAGTGGAAAAGCGTTCTAACTGCAGTTGTCATCCAGGTCATTAGCCACTTTATTTATGTGTCTCAGGCAAATACCGGTGCACATCGACTTTTCTGTTTTTAGGATGTTTTATTCATTCTACATACACCCTCCACTTCACTGACAAAAATGTAATCGAATACAACCTATGGAAGTTATGGTAAAAACAACCTCAAAACAGACCGGAATCACCCCATTTGAACTGCACTTATCAATGTACTTAACAAAAAATAATTTTTACATAATCATGTCTGAGGGATCCTCAAGGTAAAGAGACATAGGGAGGAAATGGGAGTCTGGTGCATCAAAAAAAGAAGAAGAAAGGCTGAGACAGCTACCATCCAAGCTATGAGTTTGAGTCTGATGATATTTCTGAAGAAACCTACTTCAGGTGAATCTGCTCCACATGCCTCTGATGAATCTGCCCTCCCTTTCTTATACAGCATCAGAATTGGACGAAACTGCTGTTATCTAACATTCTGAACCAAATAAGGAGTTAAGAAGGGAAATATTTATGATTTAGAAAATTGAGTGGACATTGTTCATAAGACAGAGCATTTACAGAATTAGATCCGGGGAAGTAGGTGTTTCCAGTAACAGATTCACAGCATCATGACTTAATTCAAAATGGTTCTCAACAAAAACTCGAGAAATCTTATGAGAGTTACACCAAAGACGCAAATAAATGACATTTTACTAGAAAATTGAGTAACGGCGAAGAGCAACATCGCAGGTGTTTAGTTTACTCCAAAAGTCAAGATAAATTTTATTGGTTTCCATGTAGACTTTTTTCACACTTTCAGACACAGATTGTTGTGACTGGAAGGATCTGAGTAGGATATTACAAAGATGTGAACAAAATCAATGACACGTGAATGTATGATTAAATGGATGGAATTCTATAAAGAAATCAAATAAGGGAGAACAATAGATAAGGAAAACAAGATACTGATTAGGGAATCACAAAAGTATTGGTATAACTTATTTGAAAGATTGATCGATATTATCAACTACTTAGCCACACACAATCTGGCATTTAGAGGTCATCGAGAATCCCTTAACCTGAATGATACTGGAAACAGTGGAAATTTTATAGACCTATTTAAACTATTATCCAAATATAATCTAACGCTAAAAGAGCACTTGCAACGTATTAATGAAAAACAACTTTCTCGGCATTATCTGAGCCACGAGATCCAAAATGAATTAATTTCATTAATGTCAAATCTGTCATTAACGTAATTGTAAAAAGAGTCAAACACGCAAAATATTATGCCTTCATGATCGATTGTACCAAGGATGTGAGCCGTGTGGAACAAATGTCAAGATTTTACAATTCCTCAACTGGAGAGATAGAGGATCACTTTGTTGGGTTTATTGCCGTTGCAGAAACAATGGGAGAGTATTTTACAAACGCAGTTTTAAACGAATTAGAAAACAATGATATAGATATATAAACTGTCGGGGACAGGTATATGATAACGACGCCAATATGGTTGGCATTAATAAAGGTGTTATAACAAGAATAATCAATATTAATCCACGAGCATTCTTCACGCTATGCGGATGCCATTCTTGGAATTTCCTTCTCATAGATGCAGCTAACTCATCTAGAACAGCTACAACGTTTTTCGGCTTCATCAATAAAATTTATGTGCTCTTTACAAGACATATCAAGCTATGGGAACTTAGAAAAACCAAATTAAAATTGACATTGAAACCTCTGTCTAAAACGAGATGGGAAATCAGAATCGGAGCACTACTAAAAGCTGTATTATTCCAATTGATGTATCAGAAAGCTTGAATGACCTGAAAAGTAAAACTGATGATTCTGAAACTCTTACTGGCTGTGAAGCTGTCTTGAACGAAATGTTAACGTCTGAGTTTATTGTTGCACTACATGTGTGGTACGAGATTTTACTACGTGTGAACAATATAAATGGCAGTTGGTTCAAGTGAACCTGGAAGTAGCAGTTGAGTCTTTACGTTCATTTCGTGACTGGATTCGAGAATTTCGTATAATTACAGGATTTGAAACATGCGTTGTAGAAGCTCGATTGTTTGTAGAAAAAAGTTGTTATGAAATTGAGTCTGAGTTTAAAAAGAGAAGAATAGCACAGAAAAAACGAATGTTCAATTATGAACAAATTGATGAACCAATGCAGTACAGAGTTAATTTTTTTAACACAATGATAGCTGCTGTAATAGTCGATAGTGAATGTCAATTAAGACGACACCCTCACATACACCACAGCATCATCAGCAAACAGCCGCAAACTACAAGTTACTCTGTCCATCAGATCATTTATATAGATAGAAAATAATAACGGTCCTATCAGAGGTCAAATGTTTGTACAACTATGGGACTTAACTACTCTGGTTATCAGTCCCTAGGCTTAGAAACTACTTAAACACACACAACCATGCCCCAGGGAGGATTCGAACCTCCGATAGCGAACAACCGCGCGCTCCGCAACGATGTGCCTTAGAACGCTCGGCCACTCCACCGCGGCGCGATCCTATCACACTTTCCCTGAGCACGCTTGACGATACACTCATCTCTGATGAACACTCGCCGTCGAGAACAACGTACTGCGATCTATTACTTAGGACGTCTTCCAGCCAGTCTGTGAACCTAATCCATAGGCTCGTATCTTCTTTAGCAGTCTGCAGTGTGGCACCGTGTCAAATACCTTTTTGAAATCGAGAAAAAAACCCTCTGCCTTGCCCCTCATCTAAGACTCGCAAGATGTCATGTGCAAAAAGGTCAAGTTGAGTTTCACACGAAAGATGTTTCCTAAACCCGTGCTGATTCATAGAAAGAAACTTGTCTGTCTCAAGGAAATTTACTACATTCGAGATGAGAATATGCTCCAAAATTCTACAGGTAACTGATATCAAAGATATTGGCCTGTAATTATGTCGGTCAGTTCTTTTACCTTTCTTATAAACGGAAGTCACCTGCGCCTTTTTACAATCACTAGGAACTTTGCGCTGAATTAAAGATTCGCGATAAATGCAAGTACGGGCCAATGTCGCAGAATACTCTTTAAAACCAAACTGGTATTCCATCCAGACCAGGACAGTAGGTGGATTCATGAGGAATGTAGCAGGTCAAACACTCCAAAAAGCCTTCATTATTTCGTTCATTAGTACGCTGTTCAGTATTTGTAATTAACCAATAAAAATAACGTGTACTGTAAATTTTTACGTTTATTTATTTATATTTTTTGAAATTTTACCAACAGGTGTGTCATAAGGGGTGGAGAATATCATGCATTTGCACTACTTTGTATTTTAGTGTTTAAAATTAAGGTTCTCTTTACAACTATTTCCATTCAGTTGGAATATATGGAGAAATGTCCATAGTATGATATGTATTTGTTTTCGCGGCTTTTAATGACTTAACGATGAATTTACATCGATTTTTCTTAGGTGCGTGTATTTCCCCCACCCTCCCCTTCCGGTAACGAATGAAGTGGCAATGAACAGAATTAGGGAGAAAAGAAATTTGTAATTTGTGGAGTATCTTGACTATCAGAGGTGATAGATTAATGGAAAACATTCTCAAACCACAAGGAATCTTCAATTTAGCAGTAGAGGAAAGTGTGTGGGAAAAACCGCAGAGGGAGACCGAGAGACGAATATGCTTGTTTCAAAGGATATTTGTTGCCATTCTTATATAGCGTGGCGAGCTGCATCAAACGATTTAGATGGAATTTTGAATTTCCAACCACCATTTATGCTACAAGAGCACATGGAGAAGCGAAACATCGTCGCCATCACTTTACAGGGTATGCAGTGCCGATACAGTGCGTGATGAGACTGTAACGTTAGGTACGTTTGATTAGGTTTATCAACACCCACCCTGAATGAATTTAGGTCAAGTACACTAACGATTTGATTACATTTACGTCAACAAGTTCACTCTAAGTCACCTACTTCGGTCGAATCATCCCGCATACACAGGAGCATTTGGATAGATATTTAGAACATGTCAAAACAGCACAGCACAAGAGAGGCAAGACGTTTCGATTTCGTACCCTTTCCACCAGGTTGAACATTGAATTTTTTAACTAATAATTTTACGATTTTGTTTGTCTCTAAAGGAAATTTCTATTCCTTATTAGAGAATATTAGCATCCGAACGAAAATTAATTATATCTTAGACAATGCCAGTCTAATGTCCACAGTCCTTGCACATACTTCTGAGCAGATTTCCTTAGAGTTCCAACATAACATCATAATCATCCCACATACGCAAGAAGGAGCATTTGGGTATCTAGAACGTGTCAAAAATAGCGAAGCACAAGAGAGCCTAGACCTTGCGACCAAAAGCAGAATTTTTAACCAATAATTTTACGATTTTGTTTGCCTATCAGTCGCATTCGTAGGATCCATTCTCAACATCCAAGTAGTAACATCCTGTCGAAACATCAAGTTACTAAAGTTTTGCAAAATCCACCAGAGCATATTTGTTACTGTATTATCTATAATCTAAGCTACAGGACAGGGTACGTGTTGAGCTGCATCGAACCAGTCTTTAGAATGAAAACTACATCAACAACAGCCCAATACTGCCATTTCAGCAACAACAGCCCAATACTGCCATTTCAGTTTCGAAATAAATAGTTAAGACACTGATTAGTAAAATGTCAAAAAGTGAATTGGATCTGTTTATCTTAAAGGAGAAGGTCAGTGGTAATGAAAGCAAGTAAACAGCCCAATTCAGAATTAAATTACAAATATTTGATTACAATTGCGTTCTTTATTGTAATGATATGCTGATTACTTACTATACCAAATATAATGAAAATATTGAATAAAATACATATAATTTTATAGCATTACTTTGAGAATGTTATTTTTACTTACTCTGGTGTTTGAAAATGACCAATTTTCCTTTCAATCTAACGATATTTTCTCCTTCACATCCAGAAATTGGTTTCTTACTCGTTGGCAGCACTGGTAGTCGCTCGTGTGTGGGCAGTGGGACACTTTACATTGTTTCTATGGCCATTAGCGTTTATCTATTGCTCAACAGGTAGCTATTCTGATAACTGCTATTTATATATTTATTTCATCTCTTGCTGAGAAACCACAAACCGACTCATTTTTCTAAATCTTTTCGGACATGGGAGTATAAGAACAGCACTTACGCCATGTTGCATTCTTGGCATTGAAAGAATGGCGGTGATACATTAGCTGTGGCCAGTGTTACGTCGTAAGTACATAAATTTCCCATGTTACTCATTCCATATATATTATAACATAGTGTCTCGTCATTAATAATTTCTTTTGAAGTAATCCAAGTAGGCCTATTTTCCTTGTGCTAAATTTTTGTCAGCGGTAAACTTGCCTGTTGTATACGTCTAGATATTCGTTTGGAAACGTAATTGTTCACTCCGAGTTTTAAGACCAGGAAATCTGATAAATGAAGCAAAATTCAGTTGAACAGTTCTGACAATAAAATTTCGCTCACTTTAGAAATCTGCATGTGCTGATGCAATGTATGACAATTGTCTGGGTAGTTCTGTGCCTACATATGCGCAATATATAACCCATTACAGTGAAACTGATAATTGTACAGCGCAGCATTAGAAGTGTTGAAATTTGCTTACTTCACTGTAAACTTCTGCCTGCCGCAATGTGTTTATTGTAGGAGTAAGAATAGATTACCACCAAGAAAGGTAAATAGAGCAAAAATGAATGCAGGTCTTGGTTATATACGAAAGGATACGACAGGATATCAGTATTGATACATTTGTAAAGCTTAACGCTGAAGCCAATTTTATACTGTTAGTTCTAAGCGAAAAGGGAACTGTTGTATTCTTCTTGAAAAAGAACATGAAAGAAAATATAAGAAATAAACCAAATTAGTTATTATTAAAAATGTTGATGGAAAATTGTACTTGCGTATCACGACTGCTTGAGATACATTAAGTACCGGTAGTCGGAGAGGCGTGGTTAAATTGCTTTTTGTTTAAGTGATTTGGTGCCACCTCACGCGACAAACTATAAAATGAAGTTGCAAATTTCATGTTAATCTCACAGTGTTAATGCGATGGTATTGACCAAATCAACTTTGTTTTTAAAATATAATTTTGCATAGGCCTATACGTGGTATCGTTAGAATATACTGTTGTGGTTTGTGAGAATACCCCGCCTCTCTCTAAAGGTAGACTGGATAAGAAACAATTTCCCATACATAAAAATGACCTTACTCATTGCGGTATACAATCTTTCTGGTTTTACGTCTGGGACTTGACGATATTATTTCCTATTATATTTCGGCAGCTAAATTGTGAATGTATTTGTGTGTTGATAAGTACGTACGAATCTAAATAGGTCTTACTTTGACCTATGTTGATTTACTTATTTGTGCTTTCTCACGTTGAATCAAAGAAGAAAGAACAATTATAATAGGCCATAGGAGTATGAATGTACGCTACTTTATAGAACAAATATTTAATAATGTCTGTTGGAGGTGCTGACACTATTATTTATACATTATTAGTATTGTCAGCAATACTAATATACCGGTAGCTGCCTTCCAATTATGTGGAGTAGCGCCACAGTGGTATTATCATCTTGGCGCTGCGAGAAACTTACATGCTTGCGCAACGCCTGCCCCACCAAGCGTCGATTCTCAACTGCAGAGCCATCTGTCAGCAGGAAAACGAACAAGACATAACACGCGTGTTCTTATTTAACGACGTCTTTGTGGACTCTATTGCTCGAGAACTAGTATATTTCAGATGGAAGTAGTATCGAGCACCAAAGTTTATTCACAAAAATAATGAACTATTAATGTCTCTGGAACTAAAAGTGCCGAAATTGAGAAGACAAGTTCCGGCTGGGAGTGGCGGCGTGCTCCTGTAATCCAGCTACTTGGAGGCCAGGTGTTGTGGATGGTCTGAGGCCGGGAGTCCTGGTGCTCAGTTTCCCATGTCGATCTGGCGTCCGCACTAAGCTTGCCATCAATATGGTAACCCTTGAGGAGTCTTGGGTCACCAGGTTGGCTAAGGAGGGGCGTACCGGGCCAGGGGGGAAACCCAGCAGCCAAAAGTCCCCGTGGTGAGCAGTAGTGGGATAGCGCTAGTGAGTGGGAGCTGGGTAGCAGCCCGGCCAATACGGCGAGACCTGCACCTAATTTTTTTTTTTTTTTTTCGTTCGTAATTTTGTTTGTCATATTTTTGCAGTTTGGTGTAATTTACGTTACGATTATAATTTGTCTACACCAAACAACAACTAACAAGTTTTTCAATTCGTACCTTATTTGTATTTCGGCCTACCTTTGCCTTGCAGACCATCCAACAAAGAGGGTGACACCAATGTTCAATCTCACCATTCTCACATCTCACCTCTCCAGCCATCCAACCTCTCTTCCAGTACCACTTATCATTGTACAGCTCTGTATTGAATCCCAAACTATTTCCTGTAACAATTGTAAACACTGATCATACTGCTAATGTGCAACATGAGAAGTTGGCATCATATGATGGGAAAGTGAGATATATAGAGAGCTGATTTGGAGTAAACTGATTAAACTGCAGCAGACAATGTGTCTTGTAGCCCTACCAGTGATGGACTAAAGGAGGGGTGATGGGGTTGGGACTGGCCTGCCTATGTGTTTTCCTAGGCAGTGGCGGACTAGTGGACTAAGAGGGTGGTGGAGGGGGCGAACAGCCCCGGGCCTCTCCTCTTGGGGAGGCCTCCAAATACCTCTAAAGCATTTTTTTTAATTTTGAGTGCCCTTGGCCTCTCGTTTTGAGGCCTCCAAATCTTGACAACAATTTTTATTTTAGGCTAGCCTTTGCCTCTCATCCAAGCGGCCACCAAATCTCAAAAGGAGTGGAGGAGGGGTCTTATTTTGTTTTTCCGCCGCCCTGGGCCTCAGGCAGCCTTAGTCCGCCACTGTTCCCAGGACTAAATATTGTCATCATTGACATTACAATAAAGAAGGTAAAAATATAATCATGTGTACTTAATGACCTGCACCAGGCCACGGCAGTTGCCTATAGTCAAGTATCTTAGGATAATCACCAGTTTTCTGCTAAACAATTATTCTTCAGGAAAGATTTTTTTATGCTATCTACACAAGTGTACTCTTAAGTACAGTATAAAAATATGTGCAAGAGCTTATCAGTGCTTTATGAATTTCTTAACTGAAGTATTACACATTGAAAATTATTTTAAAATGTGTTTTTTTTTTTTTTTTTTTTTTAAAGAAAACAACTAGATGAACTGGAGTGTTTTTGTCAGCTCTTGAAGAATCAGCAGACATTTGATGCTCTTGAATACTGTACCATATTCCGTAGGACTTGAATCAATATATGCTTGGTTTAACATTCAACAGCTCTCCAGTATTTTCATCAACTTTAATTGCTGTTTCACAGAAAATAGGACTACAGGTAAATGAGGCGCATAGTATCAAACATGGACAAAAATAATTTTGTTAATTTTTCAATAGAGCAACATTTTTGTTAAAGTCCCATTATGAGTGGAATTTTTATTTATTTTTGTACCATATTTGCAGCCCTATGAACAAGTAAACCATGGTCGACACTTAAGAATTTTATTCTAAGACAATGTAAAACACATTCAAATATGATGATGTCCATTTTTGAAACCAAGATTGGCTTTTGTCCATCTTTGATTCTAACATCCTTGTAATTGCCCATGTTTGAAACCAACTATCCCAATAGTTGGAATGAAATTAAACTTCTGTTTTATCTTACAAGAAATATATTGAAAATATGAAGGACATAAAGTTATTCTTATACATTGTTAACAATTTTAAGATTAATTTCTGATCTTGCTTCACTGTATTTCTGGGCAAAGAACCTCTGGTTCATCACACGGGTCTTCCAAACAATCACATTCATAATCATTAACAGCTTGTTCATTTTCACTACAACTGTTCTAATTAATGACTTCAACATATCACTTAAGAGAGGCATTTAATTTCCACTCTTTTCTGAAGTGCTTACCTACTAATTTGTCAACATCTTTCAGTTTCTCATTCACACCAATGTCAATAGGTACTAAAGCACCATCCCATTTAAATACTTGAATACTCCGATGACTCTATGCTTAGTAATATTACAAATTGATAAAAATGTTTCTTGCCACACTGACAAATTAACACCTGCTCCAATCATAACAGATGCTGAAATATTGTAACTTTAGGCTTAATTCCTTCCCCTTGGATTCTGCGCCTTTTTGGCTGACTTGTCTTGCAATATTTCAGGATGAAGGCATCTTTTTGGGCCTTCTCTGCAATTGCATAATATGCGGCATAAAATTCCTTCATGTCAGTCATGGTTGAAAGTCTGCATTTTAGTTTAGAATTGTGGTTGCATTTTGCATATTTAATTGCTTATCTGCTGTGGTTGAATGTGGATGATACTCTTCATCACTGTAATGTATATTATCAGAATACACTTCATTTTTCAGCAGTGTGATACATCTTGAACATAATTTCTGACTTGGTTTCATGTTAAGTCCCATGCAATGATTCACTTGCAATACTGATTTTACACCAGCTTTTCAAAGGCTTCACCTCACTTTCTTCCTTGGATGCAATATCTTTGTAGGAAAGAATACTTATCCAGAAACACTTTAATGATGATAACAAACGCTAATCTTTTCTTGAACTGTACTGCTCATGCCCACAGGATGCAGCCTAGATCTCCACAGCAACAAATCTTGGTTTAATTCATCCAGGTCATGCACAAAGTGAATGTCACATTTAGTTCCATATGTTGTTATATGACATTCAGATTCTAGTGCTCTCCCAATACTGCAACTTTTATGAACAAAAGCACCACCATCATCCTCTTCTGCATCCATACTGCGTTTCCACAACAGCACTGTCCTGTTTGAAACAGAATCTTAAAAGCATGAGTTGCCTTTGTTCCCAAGCTTGTTTCCTTGTTGTTCCTGCCTAAGAATGACTCATGCATATCTGTCAACTCTTGTACACAAAGACCTTGCAATAACATGTTGAAATTTTGAGGCATATTACATTACGGACTACTTATTTAGTGTATAAAGTTTGGCTTTGATATCACTTGTCCCTTTTGTGCTACCATACTTTGAAAATTCACATTCTTCAGGTGATTTTTCAGTTATCATATTTTGAAATTTTTTTTATTTTCCCTTAGAAACATATTGTTGGTGTTTTGACACTTGGAGTGTGTTCCCTATGAGGATTTTACTATATGGTAAAAATTTCACTGGGATTGGCAGAATAGTTACGAAGTTATTAAGCCCAAATTTGGCTCTAAAGATAGATTGCCAGAGGGGCGTTGCAATTTCCGGGTCGCACTACCTTCTTTCACAAGCTATTATTCTGGAACTAATTGTCAGGGGAACATAATAGTTTGCACATGAATCTTTCACACATGGTAGCACAGGTGTACTAAATTTCAGGCAAATCTGAGGCTATGAGCTGGAACACTTTCTCAAACTGGTTGAATTGATGTGGAATAACCCTATTGTTAGATGTTCAAATATTTGTAAACCTATTGGATCACACTGCTATGGTCATCAGTCCCTAGACTTACAAACTACTTAAAGTAACTTACTTAAGTAAGTACACCCCTACCAATGTCTGAGGGAAGACTCAAACCTCTGGCAGAAATGGTCAACCAGTCTGTAGCATGATGCCATAGACAACATGGCCATTCTGTCCGTGCAGCAATATTGTTAGACTTTTGCTAAATTTGTATATCCTTGTCACAGAGGCTTTTGAATTATATTATGTGTGTGTGTATATATATTTTTGTACCAAGTGTTTAGTGGTTGTACTCCAAAACAATTCTTGCTGCTGTAATAATTACTGAATACTTGTAACACTCACAGTTAATGTCTGTAATGTCCTTACTTCTGGGATGATACCATAGAATTGCTGAAAAACTTAACTGCTATTGTAAGGTGTGTAATAATGCTCAGTGAAATTACTTTTACTGCTTGTTATTTGAAACTAGGTCTAAATGCGATGAGTCAGATATAGAAATGTTAACTGAAATATCTTAATATATTTATATTCAGTGGCTTTGATACATCCAGTAAAATTTGTTGTGATGAAGATAATAATCTTATAGCTGCCTTAAATAATAATAGTAATTATTATTATTGGTCTTTCTGTCAAGCCATTATTAAGCATTTGTAAAATCCCCTTGGACTGTCACCCAAGTCACGCATCACTGAAGACTAAGAAACAACATGTCAAATCGTTACAATATGATGCTGTGACTGAGCAGCCACGGCATCGTATTATCACAATTAGCAGCACTGCTAATCTATTAGGATTTTAATCACACAAATTTGCTGGGAAACCATGCATTGTTGTACAGTATATGCTCACCATTGGCAGTTTTACTTTTGATTAAATAATATAAATATATATAATTATGTATATAATATGAATATATTAAGATATTTCAGTTAACATTCCTATAACTGACTAATCACATTTAGTTTAAAATAAAAAATAGATGAAGTCTACTTACCAGGCGAAGGAGCACAGGCAGTGATAGTAACAAATAAACACACACACACACACACACACACACACACACACACAAACGCTAGCTTTCGCAGCCTAGCTGCTTCGTCAGACAGAAGGGAAGGAGAGGGAAAAGGAAATGATGAGGGTTTTAAGGGAGTGGGTAAGGAGTCATTCCAATCCCGGAACAGGAAAGACGTACCTTGGGGGGAAAAAAGGAGGGTAAACAAATACACACACACCCACACATGTACGCAGACACAAGTACACTTAGGCAGACATACTGTAGAAAGCCAAGTCTACAGTATATCTGCCTAAGTGTACTTGCGTCTGTGTAAATGTGTGGGTGTGTGTGTATTTGTTTACCCTCCTTTTTTCCCCCCAAGGTAAGTCTTTCCTGTCCCGGGATTGGAATAACTCCTTACCCACTCCCTTAAAACCATCATCATTTCCTTTTCCCTTCCTTCCTTTCTGCCTGACAAAACAGCTAGGCTGCAAAAACTAGCGTTTGTGTGTGTGTGTGTGTGTGTGTGTGTGTATTTGTTACTATCACTGCCTGTACTCCTTCACCTGGTAAGTAGACTTCATCTATTTTTTACATATATTTTTCCTGTTAGGAATTTTTCCTCTATAATATTAGTTTCAAATAACACGCAGTATAAGTAATTTCAGACAGTCACTTTTTGTTTACCATGAATTTTACTGGACAAATGATATATTTTTATTGTATCTGTTCCATTGAGAAATTTAAGTGTCCATTGACCTTTGTGTGTTACGTATTCTGCATTATTATTTTGTTTAGTGTATCAGATACCTATTTTAAGTTTTAAAGTTAATAAGAAAGATCCTCGTGTTCATTTTATAAATTTTGTCTGGAAAGGCAAAATGGTCTCAACTGAAATGTCACTGGATAGTTAATAGGTGACTTACTGCCTCATTCTAATAATTTTCATGGTAATTATAAAGTAATCAGTTGTGGGATTCCGTTTGAAGCCCTATACATCATAATTATGCCTATAGGGTTTATGACATTTTTTCATTTTTCAAGTAGTATCTGAAATTATTTCATCACTTCAAAGAGGGTCATCTTGAATGTTCGATACCACCCGTCGGCTTTCAATTACATCGTGTATTAAGTCATGATTGTTACCAGTCGCTGATTATATTGTAGAGATGGCAAAGATAATATTTATTAGGATGCATATGTGTATTTATGGATTTCGTGTTTGCGTAATAAAATGCTGCTGAGGAATACTAAGTAATATTTGTTTAATTATTCTGATTGGCATATAATATTAGTTTGTTTACTTAATGTGAGATATTATTATTATTATTTTTAATTTCTAGTTGTAAATTGATCACAGAATCATTGTAAGTGGCATAAAACTTCGTTATATTTGCATCATGTTATATTTTTTAACATTATAATAATTTTGGTATTGTTATTTGCATAAAATATGCTTTGCCAGTATTACATGGTTTTTTTGTGAAAGCAACACACAATATCACCTTTTTGTATTTTTAGTAAGGAATTATCTAGTGTTACTAATTAGAACTTTTTTATATTGATTAGGACAAAATACAGTTATCAGTTTGTTGAACAGAACACTATAATAGCACTAGTCATCCAACAGTACACTTCCTTGCTGTGACAACAAGCAAAAATGAATGGTTATTGTTCAAAATTAAATATAGTAAGAAGCAAAGTTATGCACTCACATGCTATGCCAGCACATTTATTTGGGTGTTTGTCAAAAGTTTTTTTTTTTTTTTTTTTTTTTTTTACTGATAAGTCATCATTTTAAAGGAAGTGCTTTACGAAGAAAGCTGATTTATTGACCAGGCAAGGGTACATCAATATCCTGTCAACCACAGAGCAGGGACAGTAATAATTTCTGCAGATTTGTTGTGAATTCCGAGGACAGTGTTTCACTGTGATGGCTGATTTATTGATCAGATAAGGGCACATACAAGAACCTGTCAACCATAGAGTAGGAACAGCATTAATTAATTTCCCCAAATTTGTCACAAATTCCGAGGGCACTGTTACATTGGGAAATAGCGGTGGGTGAACATTTGTAACGAGAAAACCTGTAAATTTTCAGCTTTTCTTGTCACAAATGTTAGCCAATCTTTTTCCTGAATATCTTGTGAATTCCATGAGATGTCATGACGTTTGGGCTGAACAGTATACACTCCTCATATTGCAGCTAGTAAAATGATTATCTATAAAACAAAAAAGATATTAATCGATAATTGAGAATGCATACAAATATTTCCTTATAATCCTGATCCTTGGTGAAACGCATTTTGCTGTGTTGTGATTAACTAAGTACAGCAAATCTGCTGGATTCAAATTCTGCTTTCTGATTGGCTAAACAGTGTCCATTCCCTCCGCACCATTGGTTAACAAGAGAACATCGCAGAGCATAATTTCACTTTCACACTAGGCTAGGCTCTCGCGAATTTTTCACTAGTTGCATAATTATTCTTCATTATTACGAAAAAAAGTTCTCCTGATGTTACATTGTATTAAATAACTTCAGTAAACAAACCATTTCAGGGTGATTTTGTGTCTTACATTGTCCAGAAGTGCTTTACATAGTACAGTAAAACGTTACCATTGCGTGTTATATTTTTGATGTGTTACTTTTATTTCAGTATCGCTATTTCTATTGTTTTTCTATTTAGAATTCTCTGCCCAAAACCACTTAATACATGCGGTAGTACCATTATATTCTTTTACTTAATTGTATTTTTTTCCCACTTACATTTATATTTGTGTAGTTGTTTATTTCATGTTGTTATGGACACCACATTACATTCACATTGAAATATGAATGTCGGTTATTGTCATGATGTTATGCTGATGTCTTGGGTCAAAGCAGACGGATGGTATCGGAATTTGAAGTATTGCCTTTCAAAGTTACACTTTGCCTGAAGTTATTTGTACTCTGAATGTCTTTCTCTACTTAACTGTGAACCACTTTCTTACTGCAGTTGATTTTTGACAATACTGCATCAAAATACTTCTTAGCTACTGAGGTTAAATGGAACAGGGGAATGGCAGTATGCTGATTCTGATATACAGTAGTATGTGTCAATGATACTTTGGGCTAGGATGGCCAGACATTCCATATTTTACGGGATCATTCCTTATTGAGCTGAAGAGTCCCATTGTCACAACAAAATAAGGGATATTGTACCATTCTTTTTTCCAAGTGGCACATGTATTTTGAAATAATAAATTTTTAAGTAATGTACAGTATAACCAAATGGAGAACAAATGGGCTCATAATCAAATAACAAAGGCTTTAACCCCATCTGAATAAGGCTCAGTTTTTTAATTTCTTTGGTTGGTACGATTTAATGCTTTCACGTGATTTAAGGCATTTTCAGCTATAAAAAATTCAGTCATTAATAATTTCATTGCTAGAAAATGGCATCTGAAAGTTTGCTTTCTTGGACATTTCAAATTCATTTCACATGAAGTTAATTGATTAGAGATACAGGTATTAGAGAACACAGAGCTGTCGTAGCGAGATTGAATATCGAAAGTCCCAAAGTTAACAAAAGTGGAAGAAAAGTATATTTGTTCAGAAAAATGGATAGAAATAAAATACATTGCTACTTGAAAGACAGCTTCCACTCGTTTCTAACACTAAATGTAGGTGTAGACCAGATATGGTTCAAATTCAAAGAAGTGGTATCAACAGTAATTGACAGTTTTATACCAAATAAATTAATAAAAGAAGGTAGTGATCCCCCTTGGTACACAAAACAGGTCAGGACACTGATGCAAAAGCAACAGAAAAGGCATGCTAAATTTAAACAAACACAAAATGCGAGATGCCTAACATACTTATCACAACGAAACTCTTTTCTCGAAATTTGATTGAAAACCCAAACAGATTTTGGTTATATGTTAAAAATACTAGGGGCAAAACACAAACAATACCCTCACCACTTGATGATAATGGTGATCCAGCCGATTACAGCACTACTAAAGCAGAGTTACTAAACATAGCTTTTAGAAACTCATTCATCAAAGAAGATGAAACCAATATTGCAGATTTCGAATTACAAAGAGAGGCTGTAATGAGTAACTTAGAAGTAGATATCATGAGAGTAGCGATGCAACTAAAATCACTTAACAAGAACAAGTCTTCTGGGCCAGACATTTCCATCTGATTATGCTGAAGTGATAGCTCCTTACTTAACAGCCATATACAACTGCTCTCTCAAAGAAGGATCTGTACCAAAAGATTGGAAAGCTGCACAGGTCACACCTGTATTCAAGAAAGTCAATAGGAATAACCCACTAAACTACAAGCCTGTTTCATTGACTTCAATTTGCAGCAGGATTTTGGAACGTATCCTGTATTCAAATATTATGAATTACCTCTAACAAAATGATCTATTGGCCCAAGGTCAACACAGATTTAGAAAATATCATCCATGCGAAACACAACTAGGCATATAGGCATTCTTTTTTTCCTCGTTCCATTTGGGAGTGGAATAGGAAAGGAAATGCCTAGTAGTGGTACAGTGTACCCTCCGCCATGCACCTTACGGTGAATTGCGGAGTATGTATGTAGATGTAGCTGTAGCTCTTTACTCACTAAGTGATGGGTTCTATTGACAAGGGTTAGCAAATAGATTCCGTATCTCTTGATTTACAGAGAGCTTTTGACACCGTAAATCACAAACGGCTTGTAATCAAATTGCGTTGTTATGGTATATCGCCCCAAATTTGCGACTGGATAGGTGATTTTCTGTCAGAGAGGACACAGTTCGTAGTAATCGATGGTAAGGCATTGACTGAAACAGAGGTGATATCGGGCATTCCACAGGGTAGTGTTATTGGTCCTCTGCTGTTCCTAATTTACATAAACGATTTAGGGGAAAATCTAAGTAGCTCTCTTGGGTAGTTTGCAGATGACGCCGTCAGTTACCGTCTACTAAAATCATATGAAGATCAAAACCAACTGCAGAAGGGTCCAAATAAGATATCAATATGTTTACAAGACAATCAATCAAATGTAAAGGCCGTAAACTTCACAAAATACCTAGGAATTACTGTTTCTTCAGACTTAAACTGGAAAGAACACGTAGATAATGTGGTGGGAAAGATGAACCAGAGACAGCGTTTTATTGGCAGAACCCTTAAAAGATGCAAACAGAACTACTAAAGAAACTTCATACCCTATGCTTGTCCGTCCTTTTTTTATTTATTAATTTTTTTTTGTTTTGTTTAGAATTGCTGCCCAGTATGGGATCTTTATCAGGTGGGTTTGATGGAGGACATTAAATGAGTCCAAAGAAGGGCAGCTCGTTTCGTATTGTCACAATACAGGGGAGACAGCGTTACGGAAATGATACAGGATCTGGGATGGGAATCATTACAACAAGGGCGCTTATTGCTGCGACGTGGGCTACTTGCAAACTCCAATCACCAACATTCTCCTCCAAATGTGAAATATATTGTTGACTCCCACTTAAATAGGTAGAAATGGTCATCAGAATAAAATACGAGCAATCAGAGTCCGAACGGAGAGATTCAGGTGTTCATTCTTCCCACGCGCTATTCGAGACCCTCTGCCAGGCACTTAAAGTGTGATTTGCAGAGTATCCCATGTAAATGTTATTATGTTGTAAAGGTTATCAGAATTTTGTACTACTTTTAGTGCCAAGCATAACTGAAACTGGTTACTTCATAGGAAGTAGAATCATAATCACATTTTTGGCAATCCTGTTATGGTGTCATTCAGTATTTGAATAATGAAACACTGCTCACGTATTTGTATTGCCTGATATTTGAGAATTTATTTGCATTCTCAAGTGCATATATGAACACAAGTATTCAGTTTTGCCACAAGTTCTGAAAGTCAGGGAAAATTTAAGGAAAGAGTCAGGGAAATCATGGAAAAGTTTGGGAAATTTGAAAAAAAGAAGGAAGTACTGGAAAAATCTTCTTTTATTTCAGTAGATGAAATGGTTTGTATAGCAAGATGTCATCCATCGTTACTGACTGGTTGCAGCTGAGTATATGCACTACTTCCTTGCTCCCTTATTCCTTACAGCTGGCAAATGATGTTAAAGTACCATGAAGATCCTCTGTTGTCAGCTAAAATACCATTTTTTAACTTGTCAGCTAAAATACCATTTTTTAACTTTGTATCGGGGCAGGTCACATATTTTTGAGGGAATACCAATGAGTGCCCCCCATTGCACCTTTCCTTTACAATGTTTTGCCATCTATACTTGCAGATATGATGGCCTTGGGTTTCAAGACTGAGATATTATCTGCTACAAAATCAGTGTGTGACATAAAGCTGGTTTTATTCTTGTATTAGACATGAATTTAGGCCATGCTGTATGGTCTGAGCTCAGAAAAGTGCCTGCCAAAGATAATTTAACTTTCAGAGATGAGTGCAGGAATTACCTGATAAAAGATGTGCTCAAACCTCCTTCTAAAATAACTCGACGTGCCGGTCCTTTTGGTAAGTCATCTCTTTTCTATTTTTATTTTTGTATATATATATATATATATATATATATATATATATATATATATATATATATATATATATATATATTTGTTCCATTGTTCTTCAGTCTCAGGTGGTAATTATTGGGACTGCAGCTATGTAAAAATACACACTCTTATCATTTAAGACAGAATATTATTAATGTTGAATTCTTTGACTGCTCATTTTATACATGCAGTTGCTTTTCTCACAGCTTAAAATCTCTTTGAATTTTACATGAAAGGACTGAAAGTGTCACCTAATTTGCTAAAATTACTGTATGTTCACATTTTGTAACTCTTAATGAAAAAGCAAAAATTCTATTTAGTTTTCATTTAATCAGAAGCTTCAAAGTTTTGACAAACTTCAAATCTGTTATTGATTTTAATCTGATGAACAGTTTTCTGTTAGTATTAAATTCTTGCTATTAATTTAGAGTTAAGTCATTGATAAAAACAGAAATTATTGGTATAAAAATGGCTTTCATTTACACAACTTACCCACATACTTCCCCTTCACATCATAAATCTGATAAATGAGACAACTGTTTGTTCGTACAAAACTAGAGGGTTAATAATGCATCTAGATATACAGAAGTCTTTACATTTTGTTGTCAACTGTGTCTTTATACACCGTTGAGATCTCAAAATTTGTCAGGAATAAAGGCTAAAACGTGTCTGGAAATCAGGAAAAAGTCAGTGAATTTAACTTGGAGAAAACTGTGGCGACCTAGATGACACCCCCGCCCTCACCCTTCCGTGAGGCCCCCATCCTCGTGTATGTACGGCAGCCCTGGCCTCGCTTATGCACGGTACCCCCGGCCTCGCGTTTGCATGAAACACTGCACGGAACACTGCGCGTGAAGAACATTGCTGCCATCTGTGTTTCCATTGGTGAAGTTCGGCGTCAGCTACACTTTAGCGCAAGAGACGCTATAGTGGAAAAGTTTTATTTCATGAATCATGTCATCAATGTACAGCATTTTTAAAACATACAGTTACGAATTAAGTAACCTACATGTGTTTACATTGTTTCAAATGAATGAATACACTTCTCAGTTGTAAACAAAGATGACACATACTTTTCCATATAATTTTTCTCTGTTTTCATTGAAAATACAGTTTTCTCAGTAACCATTGGAAATGGGATATATTTTCATATAAAGTTTTTTGTTTAGAATTACCCATACTATCACCTCCCACAGTATTGCAGATTCCTCCTGAATCGCCCTGTATAGCTTATATGAAAGTGAATGTTGGTAGCATTATGTTGTTATAAGTATATGTAATACAATAAAAATACCAATAAGATGTGTATGAAGAGCTGCATACATGTAAAATAATCAGGTCATAGATAATAACTGATCTCTTCTTATGTGCATATTCTGCTTTAATATACTTCAAATATTCACTATTATTTATTAATTGTTCAAATAGTATTTAAAAACTTGTGATTGCATGTCAGATGTATCTAACTATCCAAGATATCACTAAAATCTCTTGGTCTGCCCACTAGTTCAATGTTTTCATTCTGTTGTAGTGAATAATGTGCCCAGAAAGTGTAATTAGGTTAGCTGTAACATGTATACAAAACGCGTTTACACTGAGGTGGAGGCAGAGAATGGATCCTATCATGATCACATAGATGTTATTTACATGCTGCTCATTGCGAACAGACATATATATTTAAACAAAATGTCTGCTTGGAATGTCTTATTCTATGCATACAGCTTCAAGGCATGCTTTATATATTTACACTGTTTCAGTCATATTTTTCACTGCTTTTAACAGCTATTGTGGTATCATCAATTCTCTGAAACTATGCTGTTACTAAATTTTTAATTACTATTTATTCTTGTTATTTAAAATTAATAGTACCTTTACCCCCATGAACCACAGACTCTGCCGAGGTGGGGTTGTGCATAGCAGAGGGGTATCTGTGGAAAGGCCAGACAAACATGTTGTTCCTGAAGAGGGACAGCAGCCTTTTCAGTAGCTGTAGGGCAACAGTCTGGGTGACTGACTGAGCTGGCCTTGTAACATCAACTAATGTGCCTTTGCCATACAGTTACTGCGAATGGATGAAAGCAAGGGGAAACTACAGTTGTTCTTTTTCATGAGAACATGCAGCTCTACTGCATGAATATATGATGGCATTCTCTTGGGTAAAATATTCTGGAGGTAAAATAGTCCCCCCCCCCCTCCCAATTTGATTCTGTGGGTGGGGTCTACTAAGGAGGATGCCGTCGTAAAAAAAAAAAAAATAAAAAAAAATAAAAATAAAAAAAAATTAAAAAAAAATCACCCTGTCATTCTATGGACTGGAGCATGGAATGTTAGATCCCTTAATAGAGTTGGGAGGTTAGAAAGTTAAGAGGGACGTGGATGGGTTGAAGTCGGATAAAGTGGGGATTATTGACGTTAAGTGGAAAGATTAACAGGATTTCTGATTAGGTGAGTACAGGGTTATAAATACAGAATCATTTGGGAGTATCACAGGAGTAGGTCTAATAATAAATAAGAAAATAGGAATGTGGGTAAACTACTATGAGCAGCATAGTGATCACATTATTGTAGTCAAGATAGAAATGAAGCAAACAGTAACCACAGTACCTTATATGCCAACTAGCTCTTCTTTTGACGAGATCAAAGAAATATATGAGGTGGTTAAGGAAGTATATATGGTTAAGGGAGAGGAAAACTTAATTGTGGTGGAGGACTGAAATTTGGTAGTTTAAAAAGGAAGTAAAGGAAAAATAGTAGGGAAAAGGAATGGAAGAGGAATCCCCCTGTTAGAATTTTTCAGGGAACATACCTTAAGCATCACAACCCCTTGGTTTCAGAATCATTAAAGACAATTGTTTACATGGAAGAGACCAGGAGACACTGGTAGGAACCAGATTTTATAATGGCAAGAAAGATTTTTAAAACAGGTTTTGAACTGTAAGACATATTCAGTGGCAGATACATGACCATATCTTACTGGTTATGAACTGTATACTGAAACTGAAGAAACTACAAAAAGTTAATGAAATAAGAAGATGAAACCTGGATAAATTGAAGGAACCTGAGGCTCATGAAAGTTTCAAGGAGTGCTTTAGGCAATAATTGACAGAATCCAGGGGAAATAAAACATAGGAATTTAATAATCCCCACATCCAGGTGTGAAAATTACAGAACCACCAGTTTAATAAGTCATGGTTGCAAAATTTTAACATGAATTATTTACAGAAGGATGGAAAGGCTGATAAATGCTGACCCCAGAGAAGAATAGTTCAGATTCAGGAGAAACATGGGAACACGGGAAGCAATACTCACTTCACGACTTATCTTAGAAGATACAGAAGATAGATAAAGGAAAGGCAAACCTACATTTCTAGCTTTTGTAGATTTGGAGAAAGCTTTTGACAGTGTTGATTGGAATACACTTTTTCAAATTCTGAAGTCAGCATGGATAAAATATAGGGAACAGAAGATTATTTACAACTTTTACATTAACCAGACAGCAGTTATTAAGAGTTGAAGGGTGTGAAAGGGAGGCATTGGTTGGGAAGGGAGTAAGACAGGGTTGTAGTCTTTCTCCAATGTTATTTAGTTTGTTAAATTGTGCAAGCTGTGAAGGAAAGCAAGAAGAAATTTGGAGAAGTAATTCAAGTTGTTGATGAGATTGTAATTCTGTCAGAGACTGCAAATGACATTGAAGAGCAGCTGAATGGAATGGAGAGCGTGTTGAAAGGAAGGCATAAGAGGAACACAGAAAAGGGTAATGCAGTATAAGACTATTGGGCGATGCTGAATGAATTAGATTAGGTAACAAAACAAAGGTGGTAGATGAATTTTGTTACTGGGGCAGTAAAATAACTTATGATTGTTGAGGTACAGAGGATATAAAGTGCAGAGTGGCAAAGTATAGAAAAGCATTTTTGAAAAAGGGAAGTTTGGTAATATCTAATATTAATTTAAGTGTAAGGAAGTCTTTTCTGGAGGCATTTGTGTGGAGTGTTGCATTGTACGGGAGTGAAACTTGGACAATAAATAGTTCAGGATGAAAATAGAGGCTTTTGAAATGTAACGCTACAGCAGAATTCTGCAGATTATGTGGGTGTATCATGTAACTAATGAGGAAGTACTGGACAGAATTGGTGAGAAAAGGAAGTTATGGCATACTTTGTCAAAATAAGCTATCAATTGGCAGAACACATTCTTAGGCATAATATACAGAAAAAATAGCTATATTTTTATGATTTCATGTAATCAATAAAAAAGCTCTATCTCTATAAAGTAAAAGGTGCTGCAGCACAAAATATACTCTGAATGTGAGCAGTGAAACTGATACAAAATATCATGGGGTGCCTACTTAAATTTACTTCTCTCTACATTAGTCAAAAAATTATGCTTTTCACCACTGCATTGGAGGGAAGAGTATGGGGTAAAAATCACGGAGAGAGACTAAGAGAAAGATACAGTAAGCAGATTCAAATGGATGTGGGAGTGCTGTCCTTATGATGAGATGAAGAGGCTTGCTCAGGATAGGTGGGGGTGAAGAGCTGTATCAAACCAGTTGTCAAACTGAAGAGGACAGTGTTAGTAGTTCCTTTATTAATACTGACAAGTGTCATGAACATTGTTTCCACTAGACCCACAAAATGAATGTGATTATGGAATGTTGGTAACAATTCCACTGCTGAACCATTAATAATGCTGGAAACAGTGGGTATGCATAAAATCTTGTGCAAATAATTTGTGGTCTGGAGACTCCAACCAATTATAAGGTCTTAAACCAGCTGACATTATCAGATGCAGATATGGGGTGGCATGTGGTCAGCACACTTCTCTCCCAGCCATTGTCAACTTTCAGTTTTTTGACTTAGAGCCATTACTACTAGGTAAGGTCGCTCCTTACTTGGCATAATGTGACTGAGTTCACCCAGTAGCTCAACAGTGCATTGCAGCTCGACTGGTCTCCCATCTAGGTGTTAATTACAACTGACAGTACTTAACTTTGATTATTTGACAGAAACTGCCGTATCCATTGCAACATGGCCATTGAGAACAAAAACTATACTATTTGGAATGTCAGTTTACATTATGTCAGAATAAGTTGTGTTACATAATGCAGTGGGTCATTTAACTCTGAGACTGTAATTTGAAGGCCAATTTGCCTCAGTAATGGATTTTTTCTTTATATATATATATATATATATATATATATATATAAGGAATGGAATCCAGTAATGGATTTTTTTCTTTTTATATATTATAGAAGGAGACCTTCCAGGTGGGAAAATGGTATAAAATAAAGATTTTTGACTTACCTAAAGTACAGGCTTGTCGATAGGAACACCAAACACACACAAAAATACACAACCATTCGAGCTTTCGCTGCCAGTGGTGGCTTCTTCGGGAAAAAGAGGGAGGAAGGAGAGGAGAAAGGGAAGGATATGGGTTTTAAGGAAGTGGAAAAGGAGCCATTCCAATCCCAGGAGTGGAAGGACTTACCTTAGGGGACAAAAAGGAAGGTAAACAAATACACACACACTCACACATATCCACATCCAAACACACTTAGGCAGACATTTGTAGAAACCAAAGAAGTTGGACAGAGATGCCACTTCAGGCAGAGGCTCTGTCCACAGAACTGAGGCAAAGATGTTAAAGATGGCGGGCGGGAATTAGAATTTAGCGGAGGTTGAGACCAGGCGGGCAACGGGAAGAGAGAATGTGTTGAAGGGCAAGTTCCCATCTCCGGAGTTCTGAAAGATTGGTGTTGGTGGGAAGTATACAGATAACCCGGACGGTGTAACACTGTGCCAAGATGTGTTGGCCGTGCACCAAGGCATGTTTAGCCACAGGGTGATCCTCATTACCAACAAACACTGTCTGCCTGTGACCGTTCATGCGAATGGACAGTTTGTTGCTGGTCATTCCCACATAGAACGCTTCACAGTGCAGGCATGTCAGTTGGTAAATCACGTGGGTGCTATCGCAAGTGGCTCTGCCCTTGATCGTGTACACCCTCCGGGTTACGGGACTGGAGTAAGTGGTGGTGGAAGGGTGCATAGGGCAGGTTTTACAACGGGGGCGGTTACAAGGGTAGGAGCCAGAGGGTAGGGAAGGTGGTTTGGGGATTTCATATGGATGGACTAGGAGGTTACGGAGGTTAGGTGGGCGGCGGAAAGACACTCTCGGTGGAGTGGGAAGGATGTCATGAAGGATGGATCTCATTTCGGGGCAGGATTTAAGGAAGTCGTATCCTTGCTGGAGAGCCACATTCAGAGTCCGCTCCAGTCCCGGAAAGTATCCGGTGACAAGAGGGGCACTTCTGGGGTTCTTCTGTGGAAGGTTCTGAATTTGGGGGGATGAGGAATTGGCTCTGGAAATTTGTTTCTGTACCAGATCAGGAGGATAGCCGCGGGATGTGAAAGCTGATATTAGGTTATTGGTGTACTGGTTCAGGGATTCGGGACTGGAGCAGACTCGTTTGCCACGAAGACCTAAGCTGTAGGGAAGGGAACGTTTGATGTGGAATGGATGGCAGCTGTCATAGTGTAGGTACTAACAACAGTACCTTCACTATATATATATATATATATATATATATATATATATATATATATATATATATATATATATATATATATTTACATTAAATGATCTGGATTGTAATCCTGTCAACACACAAATGTTTTGCTTGTTCTGAGAGACATTAATTTGTAGAAACATCTTAAATTATTTTGCTTGTTTCCAAATTTAGTCTGATGTCCATCAAATTATTAAAATGTTCATTATAATTGAGACTATATATGCAGGGTGTTTAATTGAAGACATTCAAATATCACAGAAACAAGTGAAATACTGATTTCTTTGTATTGGAGGGGGACATCCAATTATACTAAACTCACCCTCACCCAACCTCATGGCTGGGGGAGGGGGGATCAACTTTGATATCTTCAATGGGAACTTCCATTTTTTTATTGCAGATTATAATTGTATGGTAAAAACTACATATATTCAGTCTTAAACATTCTTCCATTTTGACACAGATGACACTGTAATCAATGGAATCTAAATGAGTCCACAACAGCAGTTTACAACATTTAGCTGAATGTCCATTTAATATTCAATGGCATGAGGGACACCACCTCCATGCTTTGATGATAAGAAAGGCCAATACTTCATGGCTTTCAGTTGTACACTGCACTGACAATGTCGTATACCTCTAACATATCAATTGTGGGACTACCTGATGCGCCTTTGTGTCTGGGTCTTGAAACAAAAGTTCACCTGCTTTCCAATGCAATTAAAGTAAATGTTCAAATGTAGCACCTTCAACTGCAGTACATGCAGTGACCTGTTCTGCAAATGGTTGTACACAGTATATAAGCATATCTGTAGGAAATTTCAGCACAAGTGTATGTATGCTGTTGATCTTGTCTTCATAGCCCATTGTCACATGCTGTTACACCCACAGAAAAATCTAGTGGCATTAAATTGGGTGACTTAGCAGAGCAGTTAATAGGGCCACCTCAGCCAATCCACCGACCAGTGTAAACATGGTCTAATACTTCACATGCTTTACTTGCATCATGCTAAAACCACATAGGTTCCCAAAGATTTGGGGCAACATCATTGATTAGTTTTGATAGTTCTTGTTCCAAAATCATTTCGTATTTGCTTCTGTCCAACGTGTCATCAATAAAACATGGGCCGATGAGTTTGTTCCCCACAATGTTAACCAACCAAGGGCGTTGATGGTCGCCTTTATGTAACCAGTGGGGATTGTCTACAGTCCAGTAATGCTTATTATGCCAGTTAACACTACCATGTTATGTGAAGGAATACTCATTGGAAAACGGTACCTCGGCAAAAATGTTGCTGGCATTCACATTTGTTGAAGTGCCCATTTGCATAACACTATCCATTTATTGATATCTCCATGCATTTCATGATGCAGTGACACGTGGTATGTATAGTACCTGTGATGATGCAGTATGTTGCAAATACTACCAGTGGATATACCACTGTGTACTCCTGTTTCATTAGCTTCCCCTGTAACTGGTTTATTTTGTTTCTGCTTAGCAGTCTATACACTGTCAGTAGACAAGGCATTCATGTCCTTGTAATAGACCGCACTACAGGGCCACTGTGTTGCATGAAGTAGATCCATGTTTAATAATTCAGAAGACTATAACGTTGCTGATGGGACTTCCAAGTAAACATTATAAATTACTGCCAAGTGCTACTCTTGCAATATGAATTTGGTGTCCGCCATGTCATTTAATATTAAATGGATTTCGGTTCTGCTAATTACAAGACCATCTGTGACAAAATGGAAAAATGTTTTAAGATGAAAAACATATGTAGGTTTTTTAATCCATAATCTGCAATATAAACAATTGTTATCTTTGAAGATTTCCAAAATCCCCCCCCCACCTTCTACACACTGCATTGGGGGGGGGGGGGGAGTGAATGTAATATCATTGAATGTCACTTCTGACACAAATGAGTAAATGTACATTTTTTGATACCACATGTAGTGTCCATATTTGAATGTTAGAAATGGATTCTTCTGTCACTTCTTGGTAGAAGCCAAAATCTAGTTCGTAAATAAACATACTATTAGAACAAAAACAGATTGTATGTTTTCAACCCTAAATATTTGAAATGTCTTCAGTTAAAATGAACACCCTGAATCGCCCATGTATTGAATAAGGCAGTGTGTATGAAAGATTTTTGTGAACAAAACTCATAATACTACATGTAAACAAATTATTTGATGATGTAGATGCTTTTGAAGAGAAGATTAACAAGCACTGTACAGTGGAACTTTGTTTATGGACCTGATGATTCCATGGAACAATTCTTAAAATATACATGCAATTTAGACATGGTATGGGACAGAAATGAAAGACAAACAGAACTTTTAGATTATCTGAATTGGGGCAGGGGTCTGATAATCTTCATAGTGGTGATGCAGAGGAATCATCTACAGCAATAATCATGGTGATAAATAAGCTTATATGACAGAAGATCACTGGAATGAAAGGTGTAGGAAAGATGGAAGAAATAGATTAGAATTACAGATACAGGGTTGATGGGGTAAGCCATGAACAGAGACGTATGCAGTCATAAAATACTGAAAGATCTCTAATAGGAAGAGACCAGGAAACTCAATCAAGCCTCATTGTGTGTGAGGAAGAGGTAGTTATAAAATACATTTCAATAGTACTGACAAGATGGCGCCATCTAAAAATGTAACTGAAATGTACTCCAGTAAAAACGAACTTAAAAAGTGTGAACAACTGCAAGATTTGTGACAAGAAAGTGATAAAAGGTATCAAATGCAACACCTGCAATCGCTGGTTTCACGAGGAATGCTCTAAAGTAAGCAAAAAATTCGTAACTCTATACTATTTATGGTACTGTCCCGCGTGTGTTAGCGTTGCTTGCGAAAACAAATTTAGAGACATAATCAGTGAAAAGGACAAAATAATGAGAACACTGCAAAGTGATATACATGCTCTAACTAACAAATACACTGCTCTGAAGAATAAGTGTGCAGTTTTGGAAAAGAAAATGCAGGTTTCTCCAGCAGATCACAATAAAGAATTCAATGTAGGCCTAAACAAAATGGGCATGAATGGCTTTACCAATGTAAATAAAATGGGCACCAATTAATTTACAAAGTCTTCCTTATCAAATGAAGTCAATGGTAAACAACAAGAAACTGAAAAAACTACCTCAGCCTCAGAAAATTGTGGTCTTCCAAAGGCATATTCGGAAAGTGCAAAAATCAATGTCCCAGCAGTGAATAGGTGACCACAGAAGAAGAAAAGGTAAAATTTTTTTGTGAAAGTCATGCACGCAGCATGCCGGAACTGTTATTAAATTGTGTGAATGACCGTGTTAGTGTTTCTGGCACCGTAAAACCTGATGCTAACTTCGACTATGTAACAGTGAATGTTAAAGAAGAATGTTCAGATCTCACAAGGAATGACTGTGTTATGCTTATAGGAGGTGCAAATAATGTCTATAGAAATGATGCCAGTGCCATAATTAAGAAGCTAATCGCAGTTCTAGAATTCCTGCAGTTCACCAACGTCCTTGTTACAAATTTGCCTCTCATGTATGACCTGCCAGCATGGTCATGTGTTAACGAGGAAATTAGAGCTACAAATTGGAAGATGAAAAGTTTCTGTGCCAAATTTGTTAATGTGATATTAGTAATTATGAAAGACACTGTTTCACTCATCATGGATGCATTTTAACAAGTATGGCAAACGGATTTTAGCGTCTAATATTAGTAATGCTCTCAGAGAAATATCTTTTAATGTAAGTAATGATAAGTCTGTTATTGTGCTTGACTCTACTTCTCAGGGAAACTAATACAGCGGACCAATTTCCATGGAATTTGGTCCGAAAGAATTGGAAAATGTGACACTGAATCAAATCCCTATGCAGGTGTTAGTAAATAAGTTTAATGATTCGGTGCTCGATTTGTCTCATAAAAATCATTTCATAATGCACCTTAACATAGTGGCCTATCAGTAAGAATGATGAACAAGCTGTATGAATTAGAAGTATTTCTGGAGAAAACAAAGTCTGTAAAAGTTATATGCTTGAATGAACACTGGCTTGAAAGTGGAAGTATCAACTTGATAAATTCACTCTCAGGCTACGGTTTAGCAGCTAGTTATTGTAGAGAAAATGGGTTTGGTGGATCGTACATTCTAGTAGAGCAGTCATTCAGATTTGAAATCAGACTAACTTTGAATTACTTGAAGATGAACAAGTATTTGAAAGCTGCTGCTTTGAACTGTTAGAATATGGCATATTAATTATTAGCTTATATCACGTCCCTGAATATTGGGCCACTTACTTATTTCTAGACAAATTTGAAACCTTGTTGTACAGGTTGCAGTTAGAAAAGTTAGATAACAAGGTCTTAATTTGTACAGACTTCAACATAGATGTCAGAGCTGATGACAGATTTGCCAGTTCTCTGAAGGACTTGTTATCTACAAATGGCATAACATTAAACTTCAGTGAATACACCTGATTAATAGCAACTTCTGCAACTTGTATAGATAATACTGTGAGCAGTATCAATTACAGTGCAAAAGAAAAGTTTGTTCCAGAATTAGGAATATCAGACCATTCAGCCCTTTTTCTCACAGTGCCAATTTTAATTAAAGCAGGGAGGGCTACAATGAAATGAGTTAGGAATGTCAACCAAGAAAATGTGAGTACATTTGTCTCAAGGCTGAATGAAACCACCTGGTCATTCAGCAACCAGAGTTCAGTAAACACAAACTACAATCCTTTTGTTTCAAAATTCTTGGGTATTTTCAATGAATGTTTCCCCTTCATAACTGCGTGTGACAAATACAATAGGCCTAAAAATAACTCTCAGACAACTGAAGGCATCAAAATTTCTTGTTTTAGAAAGAGGGAACTGCACATGGAAGCAAAGACAAACCGTGATGCAGAGTTTGTCATATATGTGAAAAAATACAAAAGAACACTTGACAGAGTTATTAAACAGGCAAAACTAATGGCAAATAGTCAGTACATAGCAAATGCCACAAATAAATCAAAAGCTGTGTGGCAGATTGTGAAAACTGAAATAGGTGCTGAAAAAATAAATAATTTCAATTTTAAATTAGAGATTGATGGGGAAACTGTTGCAAGCTCCAGACAGATCTGTGAAGAATTCAACAGATACTTTACAGCTCCAAATGAAACTGACAGTTTCTCTGCTCCACACGTAAGACCCAATACCAGTAGACCAGGAGAATTTAAATTCTCTCATGTATCCTGTCACAAAGTGGCCAGCATTATAAAATCCCTAAAAAATATCAAATCTGTAGGCTGGGATGAAATTCCAACAAAAATCATAAAGGCAGCATGGCACCCCAACTCTGTCTCTTAATAAATCAATCGTTTGATGAGGGCTGCTTTCCAGAAAGGCTGCAGTATGCAGAAGTTCGGCCTATCTACAAAAAGGGCAGACAAGATGAGTTAGGAAACTTCCTACCAGTATAATTATTGCCAATATTTTCTAAAATATTTGAATGACTAGTGTGCAATCAGTTAGAAAAATATAATGAAGAACACAACATTATTCTTCTTAATCAGTATGGATTTATAGGAAGGTGCTGAGCACTGTACATGCTATTAATAGTCTTAACACTAAAACAAGCAAAAGCTTTGATAATAAGCAGTGATCTAACTAAAGCATTTGATATGATAAACCACAAATTGCTGCTCCACAAGTTGGATGCTAATGGCGTCCAGAGGAAACCTCTAGGCTGGTTCTTGTCCTACCTCAAAAACAGAAAACAGATGGTAGTGATACAACAAAAAACTGAGAAGGTCTATTCTAGCTGGGAGGAAATACAAACAGGTGTACTCCAGGGTCCCTGTTACGCTCATTGCTGTTTCCGTACGAAATAAATGACATTCCAAGTGACATAACTTCAAAAACAATTCTCTTTTCAGATGACTACAGCAGTAATCTGCTGTAAAAATACTGAAGAATTAGTGCAGAAAACTAAACAAACTCTTCATGAACTAGAAAAGTGGATAAATAATAATGCCATGAAACTGAACTTAAAAAATGCAAATTGTACATTTCAGGACAAAACAAATAAGTGAATACTTATCACAGTTAAATGACGAAGGCAAAGAGCTGATCCCTGCAGATGCTGTTAAATTCCTAGGTGTTACAATCAACAAGAACTTGTAATGGTCTGGTCAAGTGGATTACTTGGTAAAGCGGTTAAACAGCTTTGTCTGTGCCATGCGGGTCTTAAATAAAATAACTGACTTAAGTCGAGAAAATGGTTTACCATGCATATTTTTTTATCAGCGGTGAGTACAGCATAATATTTTGGGGCGCTGAAAAAACCAAGCCCACAAAGTGTTGAACCTGCAGAAAAAAATCATCAGAGCCAAGACAGGAGCAGACAACAGGCAATCATGCAAACCATTGTTCACAAGCCTAGACTTAATGACAATTCCTTCTTTATTTATTTATGAGATAGTTCTCTTTGAGATAAAAAACCCACACCTTTTCGAAGGAAATTCTTTTACACATACATACACAACAAGACATAAATCATACTATATGTTACCTTGCCACAGACTTGGATTATTTGAAAATACTCCATACTATATGACATTAAAGATTAGAAATAAGATATGGACAAAGTTCAAGGACTCCAAGACTGACATCACAGTAGGAAACATTGCAAAATATTCAAAAAGCAAATGTTATTACAGTCTGGATGATTTTTATGAATAAGAATTAAGATGATTTTAAATTTCTATACAGTTATTCATCTTATTTTGTTTTGTTTTGTATGTTCTTTTGGTACTGTGTTCTTACATGTAAGTTCTCTATTATGGATATTGTGTTTGTATATTTGCACACTTTCAAATTGTAAAATTAAGCAGAAATACTCAAAAAGAAATAATTTAAATCAATACTGTAAAAATAAGAAAGTTAAGTTATGTAATATGTGAAGATGTAGTTAAAATGCACTTATATATAAGCATATGTTGCTGTACTGTATACTTATGTAGGCATACAACTGCATTGACTGACAAATCACCTATGTTCCAATTAAATGATTATATATAACATGTTATGTGACAATAAAGATTCTATTCTATAGTAGGAGTAACAGTAATTACCACAAAGTCAACCTGATAAAGTCTGCAAGGGAACTTTCCCACAGTGACATTTTGAGTATGAAGCGGTACTGATTCAATTCAATTCATTTATTTGTCTGTAGACTACAGTCAGTTGCATAAGACATTGTCATACATTATATACATATGTTTGATTTTAACAGTACAACAATTTACAAATTATATAATATACAAGAATAAACAATATATTTATACAAAAATATATGTGAATATTTACAACAACAAAAATATATAGAATCAGATTTTAACAGTACAGGTGTGAATATTTACTAAAAAAAATTGTAGTGTACTAGATACGCTATGACAAATAAATACCTGGTACATGCCACATTAACTGAATAATAAACATTTATTACGAATCACTTGATACATTCAGTGTACACAATGGTCGAGTCCAAACAATACTCAAAAGGCCCGCATGGGCTACCTAAACCTCAGCAAAAAGATGTTCCACTCGAGGTAGAGTCGATCTCGATGTCGCCACAGAACCCCTGCAGTGCGGAGCACATCTGAGACTGGATCACGAGTGCCGGGACGAAGGCCGATCACGGGGGAGAGGGAAAACATAGTCTCTATGCCAAGCAGGCGCAATGACTCTGCAGCTGGCGCGAGTTTAAGTGGTAGGTGAGTGTGTGGCAGGTGGAGTAGGAAAGACGAGGATGAAAAGGGTGCCGGTAGCATCAATGAAACACTTGACGTTCGATGGATCAGTGGTCGAGGGAAGGCTTTCGGAAAGGAGGAGGGAAAGGTTTTGCTCATGAGGTTCGTTCGAAGAGTCAGGAGAGATGTACATGACGAAGATTTGATTATCATTCAAAACGAGAGACATGTTGGAAGGGGGGTAGGCAGAAACATCTACTGAGAAGAAGTGAGGGGGAAGGTGTGCTGGGGAAAAATGAGTTAAGGGGGAGGAAGGTGACTCGGCAGGGGGTCGCCCTCCTGCAGAGGCGTGGCGTGCAAGGGGGGGAACCGGAGTCGAAGGTAACATCAGGCATTGGTGCAGTGTCGACTGCGGCGTCTGGAAGCTGAGGGGAGACGGTCCAAGCAGGCTTCAGGCGGCTCTTAGACACTGTCGTCGTCTTCCTGTTAATGATGATGTCGAAGTGCGACGGACCTCGGCATACAACCGTGAAGGGGCCACGGTACGACGGTTGTAGTGGAGGGCGAACTGAATCCTGCCGTAGCATCACTGCAGCACACGTTTCTAAATCCCTATGCACAAAGACACCTGGGCGGGCATGAATGAAGGTTTGAGAGGTGCAGAGTGCTCGCACTGTATTCCTGATTTGCTCAATGAATTCTGGGTATGAGCTAATGGAGGGGTCCATGTCCTCAGAGACGAATTCTGCTGGCAACTTCAGGCATTCACCGTACAAGAGCTCAGCGGTGGAGCATCCTAAGTCCTCTTTGAATGAATTTTGGAGACCCAGGAGTACCCACGGAAGGGCGGTAGTCCACGATTCTGAATGTCACATGAGTGCAGCTTTCAGGGTACGTTGCCACCGCTCTACCAACCCGTTGGATTGTGGGTGGTAGGCAGTGGTATGTATCCGTGATGTGCCACAGAGGTCACACAACTTATCGAAAAGCACTGCCTCGAACTGCCGACCCTGATCGGTAGTGATGGTAGTAGGGCAGCCGAAGCGGGCAATCCAACAAGATACAAATGCGGAAGCAACCATAGTGGCAGAAATATCTGACAAGGGTGTGGCCTCCACCCAGTGTGAAGCCCGGTCAATACATGTGAGCAAGTATTGGAAGCCTACAACACTGGGAAGAGGGCCCACCAGGACAAGGTGTACATGAGTGAAACGATCAGAGTGGAAGCTGAAGGAGCCAAGGGGTGGGCGGCAATGTCGGCCAACCTTGGCGCGTTGGCACGGAATGCAAGAGCGGCACCACTCACGACAGTCTTTTTTTATCGAAGGCCAAACAAAGCGTTCCGCAATTAAGCGAGTGATGGCTTGTGCACCTTGATGGGCGAGACCATGAAGCGCGTCGAAGATCACGCGGCGAAAATTTGTGGGGACTAGTGGGTGTGGCACACCCGAAGATGTGTCACACCACAATGCAGTAGACTCACCGGGTATGTTTTTGCGCTCCAAAACTACAGAATGCTCGCCGGATTTGAGCAAGGTTGAAATTGAATTATCGCTCGACTGAGCCTTGGCGAGCTCGTGGAAGTCGATGACTGAAGAGATACCAGCGAGCCGTGAGAAATAATCAGCGACCAAATTGTCAGAGCCGCGGACGTACTGTACGTCACTCGTGTACTGAGAGATCAGATCAAAATGCCTGTAGCGACGAGGGGGTGGGTCAGCTGGAGGATTTTTGAGGGCGTGTGCCAGAGGTTTATGGTCTGCGTAAATAGTTAGTGGACGACCCTCAATATCTTCTCGGAAATACTTGACCGCCTTGTATACAGCAAGAAGTTCGCGGTCGAAGGCAGACCACTTGGATTGGCTGGGTGACAACTTTTTAGAAAAAAACTTCAATGGCTGTGACTTTTCACCACAATGCTGTTGAAGCACCGCCCCAATCGACACCTCACTGGCGTCAGTGGTAATGGAAAGGGTGGCATCGGGGGAGGGATCAGCCTTGTGATTGCTTTTGCTAACACCGTTTTCAAAGAGTCAAATGCAGTTTGCATTTCCGCCGACCAAAGGACGGGACGATCCCCTGTAGTGTTGGCACTGTGCAAGGCATCTGTGAGGGGTGTTTGTAGTTCAGCAGCCTTTGGGATATGACGACGTAAAAAATTTATCACACCCAAGAAGCGTTGTAGTTCATGATTAGTCACAGGCGGGGGAAGTTTCTGCACTGTTTCGACCTTTTCATCAGTGGGGCGAATGCCATCTGCTGACAGACATGTCCCAGGAAAATAACAGACGACTGTCTGAAAACACATTTGTTTTTGTTGGTCACAACACCGCGTGAATCAAGGACACTGAACAGTTCGGATAAGTGTTTTTCATGCTCCTCAGGAGATTTCGAAAAAATCAAAATATCGTCCAGGTATGCGTAACACTGTGGCAGAGGACGAAGAAGGGAGTCTAGGAACCTCTGCCATGCCTGTGTGGCGATTTTTAAGCCATAAGGCATATATAAATATTCAAATAAGCCAAAGGGAGTAATGATGGCTGTTTTTGGAATGTCCGGTTCATGCATTGGAATTTGGTGATAAGCCTTCTTGCAGTCAACGACACTGAAAGTTGTCGCGCCTGCAAGTTGGCTAGCAAAGTCTTGGATGTTTGGCACAGGATAGCTATCAGTGATTGTCCTATCGTTTAACTTCCTGTAATCTCCACATAAACGATAGGTACATCCTTTTTCGGCGTAAGGTGAATAGGAGAAGCCCATTCGCTAGAGGAAGGTCACAGAATGCCGGCCTCAAGCAGTTTGCCAATAATGTTTTTTGTGATTTTGAGTTTATGCGGATTGAGGCGGCGTGGTCTGAAACGCACTGGAGGTCCCTCTGTTGTGTTGAGTCTATGGCAAGCATCACTACTGATAATAAGAACGCCACTGGAGGAGGCAGACAGACGGTTGCGCGTGTTAGTGGTTTGATGTAACAAGATTCCTGCTGGAATGTCCACGGAAAATTTATTGTTCCTTAAAAAGTCTATGCCAAGCACCGGACAGGACACTTGCGCGATCAGAAAGTCCCACTTAATAGTCAAGTCGTTAGATAAATGAACCGGCATGTGAACCATTCCAAGCACTTTGATAGTGGAATCGTTTGCGGCGCTAAGCAGTGTGGGAGAAGGTACGAGAGTGTCCGGTGCAAGATACGGGGGTAAAACACTCGTATCTGCCCCACTGTCAATCAGAAAGTCAATGTTCGAAACATAGTCAGTCACAAACAAACAGCCGTTGCAGCTTACCATACTAGAGGTGCGAGTTGTGGAGTGGAGGCGTCTTCGTTTTGATCGGGGCGCCGCGCCTGCTACTGCGCACCGCCGCCTGCGTTTCCCGCCGAGCATAGAGAAAATCATTTGAAACAAGGGTGCGCAGCCTACATCACAGTTCAGATGGTGTAAGGTCTCCTAAGTGCACTTCGTGAATTATGTGATGCAACACTTCATCAGGCGAGTGGGAAAGTCTCTCACAGATGATACGTTTCGCATTTGTGTACGTAAGAGGAGTCAAGGTGGTCGTGTAGATGACCGACAAGGCACACGAACTTAGATTCTTCTGAAAGAATGCCCGAGACCCTGAAAATAGATTCAATTAATGCGAACCAAGTGTTCAGATGTTGCTTTGCAAAAGGCGGCAGCTTTGGCAATTTAGTGGGCTGTTGTTCGAAATTAACTGGACGAACAAGTGGAGGAGGCGCATTGCCTGTCGCGAATGTTAGCCCGGAAACTAGTACATTCGTGAGGGTATAGTTCTGTGAAGCATTTTTCCAAAACTAACCGGCAGTCCGGTGGTACTATTCAACACATTTGTAACACATGGTAGATGGTCAGAAGGCACAGTAACTGAAGGTATAGCACAATGCACTTGTGGAAAATCGCGCAAAAAGTTCGAGATCCAAGGCGGTACCGAAACTTGCTGTTGAGTGCACTAAGAGTCAAAATTAGAATGTTCAGTTGTAACACAGCACTGTTCGTGAGGCCCTGGTGACATGAAAGTTGGTTCTACTTTAACTAAGTTGGCGGTTTGAACCACAGAAAGTTTTGGGAGCCAGCATGTCGGTGTGGCCACACGGATTGTTGTCATGTACAACAGGGCTCAATTTGTTAGGCTGTATAATGTCTAGTCCCACCTGTGAATTGATGCACTGTCCTTTCTCAGCGGTTGAAAGCGGAGAAGCAGATAATCCTTGTTCTTGCGATCGTAGCACTGAAGAACACAGAGATTGATTCCACATGGCGCAATTGTTCACTGCACTCGCGTAGTAACAAATTCGGAAAAGAGACACGAAAGCATAATTGTGCGTGAATTGAAATGGGGGTCACCACTGTAGTGTAGTGGATACACTATGACAAATAAATACCCGGTACATGCCACATTAACTGAATAATAAACAATTATTACGACTCACTTGATACATTCAGTGTACACAATGGTCGAGTCCAAACAATACTCAAAGGCCCGCGTGGGCTACCCTAACCTCAGCTCAAAGATGTTCCACTCCAGGTAGAGTCGATCTCGATGTCGCCACAAAATAAATAAATTAAAAAAAAAAAAAAAAAATACACACAGAATCATCACTTACATTTATACTGTGAGGTCATGCATTTCACTGTGCAAGGTTAGGTTAGGTTATGTAGAAACTTATACGTTGAATAGAAGGCTTTTTGCTTAAGCCAAGATTCCAAAGTCATTTGAAACTTTCTGGTACCCAGTGCTCTTATATGTAAGGGCAACTTGTAGTACACTTTACCAATATGTAGGAAATTGTCTTCTGTTTTTGATAACCTAACCCAAGGTATGTTAAATTAATTTGAACTTCTTGTGTCATAGTTGTGGACAATTTGCTCTGATTTCATACCTATGTGCATTCTCCCTAGCATGAACCAGAGCTTTTAGGATGTAAAGACTGGCTACCATTAGAATTTTATGTAAGGCTTGAATGAAGTTAGACTATTTAACCCTAAAATACATCTGATTGCTTTCTTTTGCCATAGAAAGACATCATTTGCTCCAGCAGAATTTCCTCAAAGCAGTATGCGGTAGTGCAGATGCATGTGAAAAAATGCATAATATGCCATTTTTAGGATATCCTCACTTACACAACTTTTCAGTTTCCTTAATAAATATAATACTAATTTTGTGCAAAGTTTTTCTGTATGAGCATTCCAAGAACGTTTGCTATCCAGATAAATCCCTAATAAATTTACAGGTTTTCTGTGGTCATGTTGCTCATCATTAATGTATCTAAGTGATAATAGGTTTTTTCAGTTGTGCTGTTGTTTAATGTCAGCATATTTCTCTGGAACCATTGAGATGCATTTTTCATCATGGAATCATTCCTTTATCTCACAATAGTCATTTCATGGTGTGTTGTGATGAATGTTGTGTCATCAGAAAATATTACAGTTTTAAACGGCTAAGAAGTTGGTGAATCATTTACATACACTGTAAAAATGAAGGGTCCCAATACAGAGCCTTGTGGGAGTCAATACTTTACATTGAGAAAATGAGATTTAGTATTTGAATTGACAACCACCATCTGTTTCCTGTTTGTCAAGCAGGGCTAATTATGTACCACTAAAGCCATAATTTTGAAATTTATCCATCATGATGCTGTGAGAGAGAGTGTCAAAGGCTTTGGTTAGATCCCTTAACATAATTTGGGTAGGCTGTTTATTTTCAAAGCCATGTCCGACAGATGATACAAGTTCTTGGACTACCTTTATTGTTGACTGTCCATTATGAAAACCATACTTAGCATTGTCTAGAAGGTTATTGTTTCAAAGTAATCATTCATTTGCTTTTTCATCAATGATTCAATGATTTTTCCTATTATGGGAACTATAGCAATAGGCCTGTAATTTTCAGGTGTGTTTCTGTTTCCTTTTTTATATATGGGAAGAACAATTGCCAGTTTCAGGAAGTCAGGAAATGTGCCCTCCGTTAAAATCCTATTTATGAGTTACGGCAGGGGACTAATTATGACGCATATTATTTTCTTTGTAATGTAGTTGGAAAGACCATATATGCCTTCTGTTCTGGATTTGCTGAGTAATGCTGCTATATCTGTTATATATTTGGAATGGATAGGCTTCCACCTAAAATTTGGCAAATCTTGGTTCATTATTGGTTCATCTGAAATGATACGATTTGATGTGGCTACTTTTCCAGGATGTATAAAAAAATTATTTAAGTCTTCTGCTCTTAAGGGTGTGGGAATGTTCTCTTTTGTAAACCCGGTTTCCACTTTTACTATTTTCCATGCTGCTTTTCATTTATTGCTGGACTCAGAAATTTAATTACCATTGGCCTGATAAGATTTAAAGCTAAACTCTCATTATTTATATTTGACATTACATTGTTTAGACAAGCTTTGAATCGGGTAGGCTGACTATTATGGCAGTAGAAATTGAATGACTTTAGGGTATCCAACAGAATTCTAGTTCTATAACTTTTGACAATCACATCAGTATTTATATCCCCAAAAATTAAAATTTTATGCATCTTATTGTTGTGGTCACGGAAAACAACTCTCTCACTGCTACACAGAACACTGGCGTGCACTGGCTGTAAGAGTACCCGCGAAGTGAGCTCGTACCTCGTAAACAACACACTGCGCGCAGAGCACAACTCCACGCTGTTTGGGTCATTGACCCGCCCGTGGCGTGCTCTGGCGTTTGCCGCATTTTCCCGCGGCGCACTCTCGCGGCCGACTTCCGACGTATGTTATCGGCTGTGTGTGTGCCTTACAGCATTCCTTTCCCCTTGGGGAGGCTCGGATGCGAGCAATGTCCATGACGTCGTCATCTGTTGGGCTCTGACTGAGGTTGCGGGCAGGCACCGTTGCGTAGGGTCGGAAGTACTTGGAGCGCGGGCAGCGTCAGCGCCCCTCCCCTGACAACCCATATGGCAGGACCGGTGATGGTGGCTCGGTCTCCATCTCCACCTCAGTCCCCGGACCTGGTGATGGTGGACCCGAAGGGAGCAATGCATCAGGAGGAGATGAATCCAGCATGGGTGTTGGCTGTACCCGCAAAGGTGTAGGTCCCTGAGAGGAGGGACCTGGGTCAGTCCCTGGCGGAGGCAGACAACTTGCAGGTAGCGGCAGGAACCTCTCTTCGGCCTGTGGGCTGGTTAGTGGAGCAGACTGGTGCGAGAGCATCGGCTGAGGGATGGGGGGCTCCCGCTCTTCCACACGCAGGCGAAGCTGGTTGTGGTGACGTGCAGTGATGCCGTCTTCTGTGCATACGTCGCAGAGACGGCGGCCGCGGCATCTGGTGATGATGGCAGGAATCCATTTCGGTCGACGTCCAAACCCACGTGCCCAGACAGCCATCCCTGGTCGGAAGCGAGAAGATGGAGACACAGATGAATGTCCCGGGCTCGGATGCAGGAGATGAAGCAGAGTCCGGGGCTGCCGGCCATGGAGAAGTTCCGCAGGACTCTTGTCGCCGAAAGGGGTGAACCGAAAAGATGAGAGAAATTGATCGAGGGCAACATCAGAAGGGTACCGAGCCACATATTTTTTTAACTGGGTCTTAAAGGTGCGAACAAATCTTTCAGCCTCCCCATTTGACTGCGGATGGAAGGGTGGGGCCAGGACATGGCGGATACCTCGGGCATTGCAGAAGGAGGCAAACTCGTGGGAAACAAACTGAGGACCGTTGTCAGACACCATGGTAGTGGGAAGGCCTTCAATCGAGAAAATGCGTGACAAGGCGGCAACCGTGGCCGTGGCTGAGGTTGAAAGGCAACGGACCACGTAAGGGAACTTAGAGAAGGCATCAATAACCAGCAACCAATAGGCATTAAGGAAGGGGCCCGCAAAATCAATGTGTAGGCGATCCCAGGCCTGCGAAGGTTGAGGCCATGGGGCGAATGTTGCCCGAGGGGAAGCTTGATGTTGCGCACATAGCGAGCACGAGGTAACCATATGAGACACGTCGCTGGCCAGGCCCGGCCAAAACACATGGCGGCGGGCCAATGCCTTAGTACGAGATACCCCCCAATGATCGGCGTGTAGCAGCTTGAGGACCTCTGAGCGGAGGGCCGATGGAATGACGACCCGAGGAGAGGAATCCTCAGAATCAAGGAGAAGCACGCCATCTACAACAGAAAAACGGTGTCGAAATGCGTAGTAGTTTCTGAGGGGGTTCGATGCCCGTTTCGGCGGAGTCTCAGGCCAGCCCTGCTGGACCAGATGGATCACCTTGCGGAGGACCGGGTCTGCGGCACTAGCCCGAGCCACCTTGGCACCTGTGATGGGAAAACCATCCACTGCTTGCTGAGCGGCTAAGTCGACATGAAAGCACAGCAATTCTTCCTGGTCAAAGTCTGGGTCTGGTCCAGCCGGAAGCCGGGAGAGCGCATCCGCATTGGCATGTTTGGATGTAGGGCGGAAGTGTATCGCATAGTTATATCGAGATAGGAGACGGTGAGCGGCCTTGTCCGGTAGTGACGCCGAAGGGTGAAAGAGAGAAACCAGTGGCTTGTGATCAGTTACGAGATGAAATTTCACGCCATACAGAAAGACATGAAACTTCTTCAGAGCGTAGACAATAGCAAGGGCCTCCTTCTCAATTTGCGAATATCTGGTTTGTGCCGGAGTGAGCGTTTTAGAGGCGAAAGCGATCGGTCACTCAGATCCGTCTGGATATTTATGAGCGAGCACTGCCCCAATCCCATTTTGAGAGGCGTCCGTTGCCAAGACAAGAGGGAGGCCGGGTTGATAGGTGACGAGGCAGGGAGCCGATTGCAGCAGCTCCTTTAATGTGCAAAATGCTGTTTCACAGGCCGATGACCAATGGAAGGAAGTCCCTTTGCGCAGCAGGTCATGCAGGGGTTTCGCAATAGATGAAGCCCCCGGCAAGAATTTATGATAATAAGCGACCTTTCCTAAAAACACTTGCAGGTCCTTGACTGAAGTCGGCCGAGGGAGAGCCAACACGGGAGAGACATTCTGACTGAGGGGCTTGCTGCCCTCACTAGAAACCTCAAACCCCAAAAACGTGATAGAAGGCTGAAAAAAGTGGCATTTCTCCAGGTTGCACGTCAACCCCGCCTCCTGTAGTACCGTGAACAGTGCCCGTAAGTTGCGTAAGTGTTCATCGGCTGAGGACCCGGACACTACTATATCATCGAGATAATTGACACAACCGGGCACAGACAGTGTGAGTTGTTCAAGGAAACGCTGAAAAATTGCTGGAGCGCTGGCCACCCCGAAGGGCAACCTCAAGTATTGGTACAAACCAAAGGGCGTGTTCAGGACCAAGAGACGTTGAGAGTCAGCGTCGAGAGGAACTTGCAAATACGCCTCAGAGAGATCTATCTTTGAAAAATATTGTCCACCCGCCAATTTCGCGAGAAGCTCGTCTGGGCGCGGCAATGGATAAGTGTCGATGATAGATTGGGCGTTCACGGAACGTTTGAAATCGCCACAAAGGCGCAACCGCCCCTACGGTTTTTTTACAATGACCATGGGAGTCGCCCATTCACTAGACGGAATGCGTTTTACCACCCCAGCTTCCTCCAGGCGGTCCAGCTCCGCTTTGACGTGGTCACGGAGCGCTATCGGAACCGGCCGAGCGCGGAAAAAGCGGGGCCTGGCGGAGGGCTTCAAGGTGATGTGGGCTTGGAAATTATTAGCACAGCCCAACCCCGCCGAAAACAGCGCCGAAAATTCGGTGCGTAAAGAGTCTAGTTGCGGGAAGGGCACCTGGTCAGAGACAATGTTGACATCGTCGGAAATTGTGAACCCAAACCCCTGAAAGGCGTCAAGACCAAACAAGTTGTCCGTGTGAGCATCGTTTACAACAAGGAAAGTGAGCCTACGAGTGACAGATTTGTATGTAACAGGCGCTGAGAACTGTCCCAGGATCGGAATATTTTGTTTATTGTAACTGACCAATTTCCGTGACACCAGTAAGAGAGAGGGAGAACCCAGATCCAAATAAGTCTTTGAGTTCAATAAGGTGACGGCCGCACCTGTGTCCACTTGCATACGCAACTGTTTGTGGAAAACAGTGACGTCAATAAAGAGCTTGTTGGGTGCAACCGAAATCGCTGAGACGCAATTTACGTCCATCTCTGCGTCGGAATCTTGGATTTTGGAGGCACAAACAGAAGCAATGTGACCTTTCTTGTGGCACTGATGACACGTGGACCACCGCTTGGGGCAGTCAGGTCTATCATGATCGACAAAACAGGAGGGACACGAAGGAAGCATTTTCCGGTCGCGTGACTGCACGCCGCCTGGCCCGAGTTTCCGCGGCCGTGCACTTGGCCAATCGCTCCGTCACCGAGGCTGCGCGCGGACTGCCGCGACCACGTCATCCCTTTGCGACCCTGCCTGTAATGGGGAAGAAGAGGGTTGGATTTCCGCCACCTCACACCAAGCCTCAATTTGGCTGCCCGCCGCCCGCGAAACCTCGAAAGACTGCGCAATGTTAAGAACCTCTGAAAGTGAAGGATTTTCGCACAGGAGAGCGCGTTCGCGAACCTCGCGATCGGGAGCGAGCCGAATAATAGCGTCCCGGACCATATGATCGGCATACGATTCTTTATGCACATCCGTAACAAAATGACAACGACGGCTTAAACCGTGGAGGTCCGCGGCCCACGCCCGATAAGACTGTTGTGGCTGCTTCCTGCAGCGGTAAAACTCAACACGGGCCGCTATCACATGAGTCCGTTTGCGGTAATATTGTGAAAAAAGGCCGCACATTTGATCGAAAGACAGCGACGCAGGATACTGCAAGGGGGCGAGTTGGCAAAGCAGCTGATACAGACGAGGCGACAGCCACGACAGGAATAACGCACGACATAAGGTGCCATCAGACCAGCCAAAAGCTTGAAAATGTTGTCTTAACCGTTTTTCATAAGCGTCCCACTCTTCGACGGACTCGTCGTACGCCGGAAAAGGTGGCGGATACGACAGAGGGGGTGCAGGGGGCGAAACAACCTGTGGGGTGGACGGGGGTTGGGACCCACTAAACAAGGCTGTAGCAAGAGACTGTAATACCTGGTTCTGAGCGTGAATTGCCGATGCAAAAACCTATTATTGTTCGACGAGGCGACGCAGAATCTCATCGGAAGAACCAGTAGACATTGTGTAAGACGAACAACCACTTCAGACGGAAAACGCGGGGAGGAAAACAAAAAAATACCGCACTCGTCGCCAATGTTGTGGTCACGGAAAACAACTCTCTCACTGCTACACAGAACACTGGCGTGCACTGGCTGTACGAGTACCCGCGAAGTGAGCTCGTACCTCGTAAACAACACACTGCGCGCAGAGCACAACTCCACGCTGTTTGGGTCATTGACCCGCCCGTGGCGTGCTCTGGCGTTTGCCGCATTTTCCCACGGCGCACTCTCGCGGCCGACTTCCGACGTATGTTATCGGCTGTGTGTGTGCCTTACAGCACTTATATCTAAGTAAATAGTTTAACAAGTTCTCTATATGATCCCTAATGATTTAGCAGAAATTTTTGGTGCACAGTAAATTGACACAACAATAACTTTGCATTCAGGGAAAGAGGATTGCTGCCACCTCAAATTCTCCCTCTACTGATAAAAGCTTTAGATCAATTACACTGAATTTGTGATTTAAGTCACTTTTTATTAACATGGATAAACCACCATCCTCCATTTTGGATCTAAAATATCCAGTTACAAATTAGTAGCCATATGGGATATACAAACTACATTCTTCTTCCTTAAGCCAGTGCTCATTCAGGCACAACACATCACATTGTAGAACTTCTAGAAATAGTTCAAGTTCTGAAAATTTATTTCTTATCGAAGTCCTGTATATTGATGTGAAAGAAATACAAAGAATTGTCATCTGTATCTTGTAAATCTAGTAAAGGTTTCTCATTGTTTGACAAAAACTTGATACATATTGCCTTTCAAAGCTCTATACTGTTTTGTGGCATATGTCGTATTTAATAAACTATCTGGATTTCCATGGTATGTGCCCAGAGGGCTTACTTTGTTTGTTGTTTCTTTCCGGAGGGTGTCCCTGTTTGAATATGGCATAAAAAAGGTTTGTCTGTCAAATGTTTGTTTCTTTCCTAAGAAAATTGTACTGCTTACATTTGGTTTAGACTGGGCAATTTTTACAGATGGTGTTAAAACTGTCTTTTCACAGAGATCCGGCACTATAATCTTTCTTTCTGGACTAAAATTTATTTGATTTTCGGTAGAGCGCTTGCCCGCGGTCCCGGTTCCGGCACACAATTTTAATGTGCCAGGAAGTTTCATATCAGCACACGCTCCACTGCAGAGTGAAAGTTTCATTCTGGAAACATCCCTTAGACTGTGGCTAAGCCATGTATCCACCATATCCATTCTTCCAGGAATGCTAGTCTTGCAAGTTTTGCAAGAGAGCTTCTGTGAAGTTTGGAAAGTAGGAGGCAAGGTACGGATGGAAGTAAAGTTGTGAGGCGGCATCGTTATTGTGTCAGGGTAGCTCAGTTGGTAGAGCGCTTTCCCGCGAAAGGCAAAGGTCCGAGGTTTGAGTTCCGGTTCCGGCACACAATTTTAATCTGCCAGAAAGTTTCAGAACTATTTTTATTTTCAGCATTGCATCTGAGCTCAGCTCTCAGTTAACTAATTCAGAACAATTTATCAATTTAAAAATAACCCCAGAAAAGTGTAATTTCTCCTAGAACTTAATATGTGGGTGTCACTACATGATAGGTGATACATGCCACTGGTCCATGTGCTACTCTTCTTTTCGTGCTTTGTAAAATGGTGGTTGTTGTCATCTGATGCCCCATTCAGATTACTGACACTCGCACATAGTATTATAGTAAGTTGGACTTCATTCCTAGTGATGGAGGCAGTCATTGAAACTTATAAATCTTATCCAAATCTGTTACAGTAGGCTAAATTTTTTTTATCTGAATAATGCTGATGATTTGAGGGGTTGAATGAATAAGAGGAACAACGAAATTGGAAATTTAACCTAATAATGAAGTGTTAAATTATCCTTATGTGCACTAAAAGAAATCCATTAAACTTCATTTACATTATAAAGTAGTTTAATCAGAAGGCCACAAATTCAAGTACATTAAAATTAACAATGGAGTTAAATTGAAAAGAACGCATGGAAAGCAAACCGAAAGCTACCTTTCATTGGCAAAACAGAATACGCAGCAGCCAAGTGTCAGTCCTGTTTTGGAGTATTGTTACACAATGGGATTCTTATCAAGTGGGACTGACAGAGGACAATTTATTGTCCGTAGATTATATTTTACAATGATATTAGACATTTAACATATCATAAAACATGTCAGTGTTTTCAGTTTTACATAAAGCAAGCAAATTCTTAGATGTTTAACAGTTATATATAATTTCAGACAATTTCAGTAACAATTAAAACATTTCAGTATACCATACACAATATTATGTTGCTTTTATAATATGTAAGTGTTGTGCTCCATTACTTGTTGTGAATTCAACTTTCTGTTAAATACTCATTTATATTATATCAATTTCCAGCAATAAGGTGTTTCTTCATTTACTATTGAATGTACTTAGTTTCCTTATGTTCCTTATACTAATAGACAGTCTGTTGTTTAATAGGCATCTAGCATTTACAGGGTCCCCATCTGTTAGTTTTACCCTTTTTCTAGTGATTTGATAATTTTCCCTGTTTCTTGTATTGTGGTCATGGATGTCTGTCTTTTTGCAATTTTTATTTGAAAAAGTAGGCATATAGCATTGTATATGATGTACACACTTGGCACTGTTGGTATTTTTAATTCTTTGGATTTCCTTTTACTTGTCTACGCCCATGAACTACTTACATTGATGGATAGTGAAGAAAACACTGTTTGTCGTAAACACAATGTTGCTTGTTTCGCACTCACTCGTCGAATGCCCCCCCGTCACTCTGGCCGTTTGACAACGCGCCGCCAGCAGATGGCGTGCAGCTCATGTCAGCTGTTTAGACAACCGTGCCCTCATGTGGCTAGGCCGGGAACTATCTCGGCTGACCCCGCGCGAACCACGGAACACAAACAGGCGCACACGATCTGAATGGCCCGCTAGGCCATAACATCCCTCCCCCTTGGGGTCAGGAGCCGGACTTCAGAACGGCAGTACCGAAGTCTGGCTGCTGGGACTCTTCCACCTCCATCCGATCGTCTGGTGGCTCCATCCACTCCCTAGCTGGAACCACCTCATACGGACGGAACCCCTTTGAGCGACAAGGGTTTCGCCCTCGCGAGTGATGTCTCGCTGCTCCAAGCACTGACGATGGCAGTGGGTCCTCCATTCCCCCCTCCTGTGGCACGTCCATGGGCAACTCGGGGCCCCCGTCGGCTGGCTTGAAGGTGCCCCCACTGCCGGTGACCAGAGCTGTCCACTCGTTGGAGCTGGCCGCTTGGGCTGTGGCGGGGAGGTGGGCCCTAGACCCCGACAGTGGTGGGAAATCCCCTTGCCCACCAGCCAACAACTGGGGAAATGAAGTTGGGTAGAGAACTGTCCTCTGATGGTGCTCTCGACAGAGGGGGGCTGGACCTGGAAAAGGAGGAAGGGACCATAGGTGTGGGAGGAGGATGGCGGACCCGGAGCTGATCGTGGTGGCTGGTGAGGATCCCAGTAGGAGAACGGACCTCACAGAGACGACGGCCACGCCCCCGAACAACCATGGCCGGGACCCAACGAGGATGGTGGCCGTAACCTCATGCCCAGACGGCAAAGCCTGGAGCAAAACGCGACAGAGGCTGAGGAAGGGGTGCGGGAGGGCCTGGATGCAAGAGGGACAACAGCGTCCTATGTAGACGGCCGTGAAGGAGTTCAGAGGGGCTCTGCTGACCTGCCGGAGTGGACCGATAAGATTACAGGAATCGGAGGAGGGCTTCCTCCACTGAAAGATGCTCCACATACTTGCGTATTTGCATCTTGAAAGTGCGGACAAACCTCTCCGCTGCCCCATTTGACTGTGGGTGGAAAGGGGGGCCAGGATATGGTGGATCCCATGGGTAGAACAAAAATCGTGAAAGTGTTGTGAAGTTATCTGTCACCAATGCGGCCGGGAGACCTTCAATAGAAAATATCTTTAACCACGAATGTGTGGTAACTTCCGTGGATGTAGAGGCCAGGCGAACAACAAACGGGAAGTTGGAGTATGCGTCAACAACACAAAGCCAGTAGCTATCCAAGAAGGGCCCCGCAAAATCAACATGGAGTCGTTCCCATGGTGCAGATGAAGTAGGCCATGGACAGAGAGATGAGCGAGGAGCTGCTTGTTGGGATACACAAGAAGAGCATCCTGCTATGAGGCGAGTTATGTCCCCATCAATGCCTGGCCAATAGACATGTCGGCGGGCAAGCATCTTTGTGCGAGAGACGCCCCCAGTGGTCCCGATGTAGAAGATCGAGAATATGGTGGCGCAATGACACTGGAACCACCACTTGGTGGGAGCCGTCTTCCGTGGACAGAAGTAAAATGCCCTCATAAGTGCTAAGGCGGTGACGAATGGCATAATAATTGCGGAGAGGGTCTGATGCCCGACCCGGAGGACGCTCCGACCAACCTTGCCTCACCCGTTTCAGGACGACCTGGAGGACAGGGTCAGCAGCGGTAGCCTCCGCGATCTGTGAGCTATTGATAGGGAAACCGGAGACAATATCCACTGCCGACTCGTCGACTGCAAAACACAAAAGCTCTTTGGCATCAAAGACCGGGTCGGGGCCTACCGGGATGTGCGACAGGGCGTCAGCATTGGCGTGATGAGCCGTCGAGCAGTACGGTATCTCGTAATGAAAATGAGAGAGGTACAAGGTCCAGCGTTGAAGACGATGGGCTGCCTTGTCCGGAAGAGCCGCCGACGGGTGGAACAAAGACACTAATGTGCAGTGGTCTGTGTATAGAGTGAACTTTGACCCATAGAGATAAATGTAAATTTTTTTTAGAGCAAAAACTATGGCTAGGGCCTCCTTGTCCACCTGGGAATACCTGCGCTGCACCTCCGTAAGAGTTTTAGATGCAAACGCCAAAGGGCGCTCTGACCCATCGGGGAACCGATGTGCCAGCACCGCCCCTACACCATACTGGGAGGCGTCTGCTGTCACCACAAGGGGGACCCCCGGGGTGTATGCAGTGAGGCATGGAGCCTCAAGGAGGGCCGCTGTAAGTGATTGAAAAGCCCGCTCGCATGCTGGAGACCAGTGGAACGGGACGCCCTTACGCAGCAATTGGTGCAGGGGGTGAGCCACTGTGGCTGCCTGCAGGAGGAACCAGTGATAATAGGCGATCTTTCCCAGGAATACTTGAAGTTCGTGAACGGAAGGAGGACTGAGAAGATCTGCGACCGCACGCACGTGATCATCAATGGGACGCACCCCCGTAGTCCAAGTATTCGATAGACGGTTGGAAGAAAGAAGATTTCTGGAAATTACTGCGGAGGCTAGCCTCCTCCAGAACGGAAAACAAGGAACAGAGGTTGGCGACATGGTCAGCAGCTGTGGATCCCGTCACCACAATATCATCCATGTATGTAGTTCACGCAACAGGGGACCGGTGCCAGCAACTGCTCCAAAAAACGCTTAAAGATTGCGGTGGCACTGACCACCCCAAATGGCAATCTCTGATATTGATATAAGCCAAAAGGCATAGAAATTACCAGCGCCTGCTTGGAGGCATCATCTAAATAATAAGATAAGCCCCTGCCAGAAATATCTTTGAAAAGTACTGGCCCCCTGACAATCGATCTATCAATTCTGCTGGGCGAGGCATGGGAAAAGAATCAATGATGGAGTGATAATTTATAGTTTTCTTAAAGTCGCCACATAAACGCAGGGCCCCAGAGGGCTTGCGAATGACAACTAGAGGGGAGGCCCACTCGCTTGCTGTGATAGGACACAAAATACCCTCCGCCGTCAGGCGATCTAATTCAGATTTAACAGCGCTGCGGAGGGCAATCGGGAGAGGCCGAGCCCGACAGAACGATTACACATGGCCCGTCTGTGCGGGCACGATTCCCGAGAATGGGACGTCCCGCATGAAAGACATGAAATCTGCTCGCCCTGTGAAGCGGGCGATGCGCGCCGCCTTTCCCCCTGCCTATACGACACAGGCGAGCACCGCAGCGTCAGAAGGGAGGGAGGGGAGGGCGATGCAACAACAGTCACTGAAGAAACCGGCGCCACGGATAACTGGGCCGAATCGGCAACTGAGGATACCTCCTTCCAAGCGGAAAGTTGACTCCTGACAGCCTCAAAAACTTCAAATGTGCACGCAATACGCAAAACCTCCGCTAATGAGGGATCGTCCAATTGAAGAGCCTACTTGCGAACGTCCAGGTCGGGAGCAAAACAAATCAAAACATTGTGGACCATAGAGTCCGCATACGAATCACCGTGCGGCTCGGACCAAAACAGACAACGACGGGCCAGTCCCTGCAGTTCCATGGCCCATGTGCGGTACAACTGACCCGGCTGTTTCCGCGAATGGTAGAAAGATATGCGAGCTGACACCATGTGAGAGTGGCGGCGAAAATATGCTGCAAAGAGAGAACAGATATCCGGAAAGGACAGGGATGCCTGCATCTGAAGTGGCGCCAAATCGCCCACAAACGAAAAAGACGAGGCGAGAGCCACGAAAGGAAATAAGCTTCTTGCCTACTTTCATCACAAACCTGGAAGGCTACGAATTGTTGTTAAACGCTGTTCGTAGTCTGACCAAGTCTCGGCATTGTCGTCAAAGGGAGGAAACGGAGGAATGGGCACAGAAGACCGCAACCCGACCTGTTGTGTCACAGCCCTAGTCAAGGTGTCAATAGACGCCGTGAGGGAAGCATTCTGTTGAGCCAAAACTTCCGGTAACAACTGAAGATTCGTCAACTACGCACTAAGGTGTTCTGCCATGACTGCAGCAGGAAGACCATGCTACCATAAACCTCGTCACCACTGAAGAAAACACTTTGTCGTAAACACAATGTTGCTAGTTCTGCACTCGCTCGTCGAATGCCCCGGCCGTCACTCCGGCCATTTGACAGCGCGCCGCCAGCAGATGGCACGCAGCTCACGTCAGCTGTTTAGACGTCTGTGCCCTCCTGTGGCTAGGCCGGGAAGTATCTAGGCCGGGCCCGCGCCAGCCACGGAACACAAACAGGCGCACGCGAAAAAAGCAAGGGAAAACTACAGCTGTTACTTTTCCTGAGGACTTGCAGCTCTACTGTATGAATATATAATGATGGCATCCAGTCGGGTAAAAAATTCACTTGCTGAATTTTTATATTTTCTCCTCTCATCAATTAAGTGCAGTATATACTGTGTTATCCAGGAATTTCTATTAGGCCTTGTACTTCTGCCTATATGATCCTCTGTGGCCTTCACAACTCTCTCAGAGCTACCCATTCTTCTTCTTTTTTTCTTCTTCTTCTATATTACTTTCCTCCATTTCAGCCAATCCTTGCCTAATGCTTCTTCTGAAGCTCTCAACCACCCCTGTTTCCTTGAATTTGTCCAGGTTCATCTCCCAACTTTTCTACCTTTCTGCAGTCTCTTAAGTTTTAATCTACAGTTCATAACCAATAAGTTATGGTCAGAGTCTATATCTGCCCCTGGATGTGTCTGACATTTTAAAACCTGGTTTCTAAATCTATTCCTTACCATTATAAAGTCAATTTGGTACCTTCCAGTGTCTCCTGATCTCTTCCACATATACAACCTTGTTTCATGATGTTTAAACCAAGTGTTGGTGATCATTAAATTATAATATGCACAAAATTCTACCAAGAGATCTCTTTCATTCCTTTTTCCCAGTCCACATTCACTTACTACATTTCCTTCTGTTCCCTTCTCTACCATCAACTTATTTTTCTTTTCAAATTTTCTGACTTACCTATGCAGTTAAGGGTTAGAACATTACATGTTCCAATCCATATAATGTCTGTTTTGTTTTTCTTGATAACATCCTCCTGAGTAGTCCCCACCTGGATATGTGAATGGGGGACTATTTTACCTCCGGAATATTTTACCCAAGAAGACGCCATCATCATATATTCATACAGTAGAGCTGATGTCCTCGGGAAAAGTAACGACTGTAGTTTCCACTTGCTTTCAGCCATTCACAGTAACTGCATGGCCAAGCCACATTAGCTGATATTACAAGGCCATCTCAGTCAATCATCCGGACTGTTGCCCCGGTAACTACTGAAAAGGCAGCTGTCCCTCTTCAGGAACCACATGTTTGTCTGATCTCTCCACAGACACCTCTCTGCTGTGGTTGCACCTACGGTACGGTTATCTACATCCTTGAGGCAAGCAAGGCACCCCACCTCGGCAATGTTGGATCACATATGACACGTGAATCCTTTAACAGTATTGTGACTGGCTCTGAGGTCAAGTTATTAAAAGTGTTCCAAGAGTTATTATGAATAAGAATAAACCAGCTTATTATCTGATAACCAACCAAAGCTGTGACTGTTATGGATAAAACACATAATTAGGATTTGGAACTAACAAATCTCTTTGGAGATCTCGCAAGTAACCGATGATCAGTTAATAGTGACATAGGTTCAGTGGGTAAACTTAGTGTAATTATGTTGAGTAATGTATAAGTCAACATCTGAAGAAGACTCCAAGCTGTCTTCGAGATTTCTTAAAGTTGAATATGGAGCTGTTAAGTGGTGGTGACTTTGTAGGATTTATTTTTCTTTATTGTTATTATTATTATTATTATTATTGTTATATTACTCACCTTAAAAAGGTAAAGGGGATCTGCATATATATGAGACATTCAAGTGATAAGATCTGTAACTGAAATAAAATATTTTCCAGTAAAACGAAATACTAACCTGAAGGCAGAAAATAAAAATAAATTGGATTATTATTATTATTTTGATTTCAGTACATTGCAAGTCATTCAAAGAGATATGAAAATGAATATGATATTGATCTGTAGGAATTTATCAAAATGCATCCTAAGTAAATAACATCTTTGGTAAATAGAGATAAATATCAGTAATAATTGTTTCCTTTAGAAATAGAGTGCATTAAAGTTTGTCAATCTGTGAAGAAAAGGGTTTTTAAGTAAAAGTAAGTATTTAAAGAAAAGATTATAAGCATCAGGTTAAAAGAAAGACTATATTTTATTCTCAAGTTTTCAGTTGATACAACTATAATATTTGTTTATAGGAAGGTAATATCTGGGAACTTTAAATATTACATAGAAATAAACTTAATATATTTCAGAAGTAAGAAGCCTAAATTACATTGCCCAAATACATCTTTAAAAGGAGATTATTTCATCAAGGAAAGTATTAAAAACCGTTTTAAAGTAAAGATGAACGGATCTGATTTTTATATCTGTTATTGAAAGCCAATGGTTTATATGGTAGTAAGTTCATTGGTAAAAACTACAGTTGTATCATTCCTCTTATTAATGAATATCAGTTTAATAGCTGTATAATAGTCTTGTATAATGACTAACGCTAATGAAGGAAGGAAGCTTAGGGTTTTACGTCCCATCGACAGCTTGGACATTAGAGACGGAGCAAACACTCGGATTTTCTGGGAAGGATGGGAGAGGAAATCGGCCGTGCCCTTTGAAAGGAACCATCCCGGCATTTGCCTGGAGTGATTTAGGAAAATCACGGAAAACCTAAATCTGGATGGCCGGAGGTGGATTTGAACCACCATCCTTCCGAATGCGAGTCCAGTGTGTTACCACTGCGCCACCTCGCTCGGTTGCTAATGAAGAAATTCATTTTTATTATCATTCATCTACATCTATATAGATACTCTGGAAATCACATTTAAGTGCCTGGCAGAGGGTTCATTAACCACTTTAATAACCATTCTCTACTGCTCCATTCTCTAATAGCGCGCAGCAAGAAAGAACATCTAAAACATTCCGTTTTGATCTGATTTCTCTTATTTTATTGGGATGGTCATGTCTCCTATGTAGGCGGGTGCTAGCAACATATTTTCACATTCAAAAGTAAAAGTTGGTGATTGAAATTTCGTAAATAGAACTGGCCGCAATGACTAAAGTCGTTCGTTTAATGATTTCCACCTCAAAGCATGCAACATTACCATGACGCTTTCCCTCCTGTAATGTGATCAAACAAAACGAGCTGCCCTTCTCTGAAACTTCTCAATGTCTTCCGTTGGTCCCACCTGATGAGGGTCCCACACTGGGCAACAGTACTCCAGGAGAGGATGCACAAGTGTGATGTATGCAGTCTCTTTGGTGGAGCTGTTGCAGCTTCGAAGTGTTTTGCCAATGAAACCTAACCTTTGGTTCGCCTTCCCCACAATATTTTCTGTGTTCTCTCTCCAGTCTAAATTGTTCGTAATTGTAACTCCTGGGTATTTGGTAGAATTTACGACCTTAAGGTTTGACTGATTTATTGTGTAATTCAAATTCAGCGGATTTCTTTTAGTGGTAATGTGTATTACTTCACACTTTTCTTTATTTAGTGTTAATTGCCAATTTTCGCTCCATGTAGAAATTTTGTCTAAATCGCTTTGCAGTTGCTTTTTGATCCCTTGTTGACTTCACTAACCAATAAACGACAGCATCATCTGCGAACAGTCTAAGGGAGCTATTCAGATTGTCTCCTAAATCATTTATAAACATATGGAAGAGTTGCGAACCTATAAAGCTTCCCTGGGGAATGCCAGATATCACTTCTGTTTTACTCGATGACTTACCATCAATTACTAAGAATTGTGTTCTTTCTGATAGGAAATCGTGAATCCAATCGCACAATTGGGGCAATATTCCATAAGCACACAATTTCATTAGAAGCCGCTTGTGAGGAACATTGTCAAATGCTTTCTGGAAATCCGGAAATATGAAATCGATTTGAGAATCCCTTGACGATGGCACTTATCACTTTATTGAATAAAGGGCAAGCTGTGTTTTGCAAGAGCGATACTTTCTGAACCCGTGTTGACTATTGGTTAATAGGTTGTTCTCTTCGAGGTAGTTCATAATGTTCGAAACAAAAATTCTACTGCAGATCGACGTTAATGAGATTGGCCTGTAATTTTGGGGATCAGTCCTATTGCCTTTTTGAATATTGGAGTGATTTGGGCAATTTTGCCGTCTTTGGTTATGGATCTTTCGCTGAGTGATTGGTTATATATGATAGCTAAGTATGGAGCTATTACATCAGCATACTCTGAGAGGAATCTAGTTGGTATACTATCTGGCCTGAAAGGTTTGTTTTTGTTTAGTGAATTAAGTTGTTTTACTACTCAAGGAACATCTAATTCTAAATTTTGCATGCTGGAAGCTGTTCTTGGTTTGAATTCTGGAGTGTTCACTTCGTCATCTTTGGTGAAAGAATTTCTGAAAGCTGTGTTTAGCAATTCTGCTTTATGCAATTGTGGAATATTATGTAGGTGAATGTTATTGAGTGGTAACAATGTTATCTTATGTGACCATGAAATTTAATTGAGTGACCATGCTTTTTTATTCAATTTAGTGACTACACATCTCTCTAAGGCTGGTTTTGTGTTCACAACAGAAGTAAAAATATTCATCCTGGGTGGTATCTGATGCAAAACCTTTGGTTTTCTGAGATAAAAACGAGTCAGATTCGTAACATTTGTACCATCAATACCACAATATTGTAACATTGTCATTAATTCTAACTTAACAGGCGACCATAGGGCTGACTAATAACATTAAGGACATGACAAAAATCAGGTTTTCACTATTATAAGCTTGGCAAAACCTTCTAATAGAATTATTAAGAGTGTTACAATAACTTTTTTTTACATTGCATAGAGTTCATGGACATAACATCTCCATGGATCTTCTTCCATGCAGTTTAGTTCTCCATGAGCAGGCACCATCTTATTCATCTCTTCGCTTGCAGCAAGTGTCTACCCGGACAAACAGAAACCTGAGGCAGAACTTGCTTTTCTAACAAAAATAAATTACAAAATAATATGATTTGGTCGTCTTGTGTTGGTAAAGAGGAATGTAGTGTAAATTGTTACACTACAAAGTTTGGTAAGGTCTCCAGCTTCTTCAGTGATTACTTTGATTTTTTTTCCTTGCCAGGGCAACTCCAAAAGCAAACAATGGAATGTTAGATCCTAATCTTCCTTCCAAATGCAAAGATAGGAACAGTAATGGGTATCAAAGTCTCAAATGTGAAGAAAATAACATACCCACCTTTAAATAGATGCTGTCAGAAATGATTACATATATACCAAAGAATGATATAGTAGGAAAAAAAATAGCAAAATACCTAATATCATGTAGGCCCCCCACCAAAACCCAGAAGTATATGATGTGTCAGGGACTACTAATATCTAAAGTAATGCTGGAGGGAACTGACACCTTGCATCTGCAGGCCTGTCCAGAAATCCTTGAGAGTACGATTGGGAGGAGATCTCTTCTAAGTTGCACTTTGCAAGGCATCCCATATATGTATTCAATAATGTTCATGTCTTAGGAGCTTGGTGGCCAGCTGAGGTGTTTTAACACAAAATACTGTTCCTGGAGCCACTGTGTACCAATTCTGGACATGTGGGATGTCTCATTGTCCTTCTGAAATTTGCCCTAGTCCATTGGAAACACAACGGACATGAATGGATGCTGCTTATCTGCCAGGGTGTGTCTATGTGTGTGTGTGTGTGTGTGTGTGTGTGTGTGTGTGTGTGTGTGTGTGCGCGCGCGCGCGCGCGCGCGCGCGCGCACGCTCGCCAACTGTCAGTCTTATCTAGACAAATTAAGGGTCCCATATCATTTCAACTGCACACACCCTGCACATTATAGAGCCTCCACCAGTTGGAACAGTTCCTTGCTGACATGCAGGTCCATAGATACAAGGGTTTTGTCCATACCCATACATGTCTATTTACTCGATACAATTGGAAACTAATACAGATTGGTTTATGGTTATAAACAGTCCAAGTAGAAACTGACAGTTGAGGCATAAAGTTTTGTGTCACACAGTCAGGAGTATATGAGAGGGCCTGCAGTTCCATGTGGATGATTCATTGAATAGCTTGCATGCTCACACTTGTTGGTGGCCCAGTATTGAAATCTGCAACAATTTGCTGAATAATTGCACTTCATATTGAACTATTTCTTCAGTCATTGGTCCCATTTGCAGCAATGTCTGAGCTTTCATATTTTACTGTATTCTCAGTATTCATGGTGCATTCGTCACTAGTCCTACAGGAAAAACCCACCTTCATCACTACCTCAGATGCTGTGTGTGACCTATTGTGTGCTAAATATTACACCACATTCAAATTCACTATAATCATAACCTATCATTGTAGCAGCAGTAACCGATGTAATGCCTGTGCCAGACACCTGTTGTTTTACACAGGGTAGCCGACCACAGCAGTATCATCCAAGTGTTTACAAATCTGTGTTTGCATATGTCTGCCTACGCAAGTTTCTTTGGCTCTTACTTGTAAAAGCCAATTAGTGTGGAAAGCAATAAAGAATTAAACAAATGTGGCGTATCCTAAATGTAAAATATCATCTGGTCCCAACAAATTTAGTATTTTCAGGTGTAACTGTACAGAAATCAAAATTAATAGTCAATGACAAAAGAGATAGTAGAAGCAAACAGAAAAATTAAGTGCTCTCTTGCTCCTCTTTAGACTGTATTTGTGGGGGAAAAAAATCATCCATTACAAATATTTCACTGCCTCTTGCAAACATATTCCCCAGGTGTCTAAAACATACTTAAGTGGCCTCTATTCATGAGAAGAAAATCCAGCAGAAGACCATTAAGCCAAGTATTTGGACACAATATTGTACAAATTAGACCAATAACTTTTCTAAACTATTACAGTTTGCATTTTGCCTCTCTGAGACATAATTTACTACTGCAGTGTCAAAGATTTCTAAACAATAACCAAAACAGATGGATAAAATCAAACTCAACCTTTGGTTTGTATTATCAAGATTATGTTGGACACAAGCTTTGAATACACACCATCATTGATATTGTGACACCAACTAAAAAGCGACGACATGGGTATCGGATTTTATATATGGTACGTGAAGTTCCGATCTCAAATAAAAAATCAGCCAAAGCCATTTGACGCAACTCTCAAAAACTCAAGAAATCTACTTCGAAGTTTTGCAAGTACACATCAGTAACATTAATTAAATGAATTGCAGCACATGTCAGTGTTGCTCAGATAGTAGTGTTCCTGCCTCCCAACCATAGGGGCGGTGATTCAAATCCCACTGTGTCATTTTTTTCGTTGTTTTTTAATTCAGTTATGTAAAACATTTTAGGATCTCTAATTTCAGGTATTGTGTCAGTATTTGTTCATGTGTTTGTGGATGAGCTGAACACTTTGTCACCTAAAACAATGGTTGAGTAGATTATCTGCTTGGAAAGCCAAAAAAGGGAAGAAGATTACTTATGGGTTTTGACTGAAATCATCATTATAAAATATAGAAAATTACAAATAAACAAAAATACTAGCATTTTTCATAAAAAAATAACCATTAGATATTAAAATTGTGTAAGTATTTGAATATAAGAGGGGGGGCTGGGGGAAGGGAATATCATGGGGGAAATCGAATCATTGATCTTATGGTTGTAAGGTGAGAACACTGCCACCTGAGCTACACATACATATGCTGCTACTGATTTAATTACTGGTACTTAAGTGTACTTGCAAAAGTTCAAAGAGTATTTTCTCAATAATTTTTGAGAGTTGCTTCTAATGGCTTTGGCTGATTGTTGTTTGAGTTCTGAACTTCACGTACCATGAATACAAAAAAATTCTAAAATCTGATACTCATGTGGTCTCCTTGTAAGTGATTATGCATCATTGGCTGGATTTTTTGTGATTGTTAAGATGTCACAGAAACAAAGCATTTTATGGGACTGTAAACTAAAAATACTGATCTTGTGAAGAAATGTCAGATGAATTTCTCATGGAAGTATGGGATGGATGAATAGGGGTTTTGGGTCAGATTGGTCTTTAGTAGTGAGAAATGTGAACAATAAAGTGAGTTAAACCAGCAACAACAAGAGAAAAGCAATCCAGCAAAAATGAGTCAAGCTGAAATTAAAAAAAAAAAAAAAAAAAAAAAAAATTAAATAAATGAAAATGGTACAACTGAAGATTTGAACATTTCATCTAATATATAACCGTGGTTCGGAACCCATGTTAAACTGTAGGTCCCACGATAACTGGCTGGGTAAGTCAGTTCAAAGGTCGGAGGAAGGCAACGGCATACCACCTCTAAATAGGACCATGTCTAGTAAAGCACTGTGGTGTTCAAACCAATCTTCAGATTGTTGACTGCTTTACCTTTTTTAAGAGGATATATCACCATAAAGATTCACCCCTACCCTCTGTGTGTGAAATAAAGTGCATTCAAGTAAAATGTGGCATACAGTAATCTGCTCCACAGGCATCACAAATCAGGGGTTCCTCTCATCTGAGTAAGAATCCATGGATGTATGGATAGTTCCCGATTCCAAGGCAGTTAATTGCTTCTTCAGCCCACCTGAAAGGCCAGCAGGAGGATCACCACAGAAGGCTTGTGAGATTCAGCAACCTTTGTTATATGTCACTGAAAACCATTCTGCCCCCCACAACTGCAGGCATCACAGCCCTGCAAGGGAATCAGGTACCATGTCAAAGTTTGGCAGCCTGATTGGGTTTTTCATTACCCCGAATTCCCACATGTCCTGGCACTCAGAAAATTAACACCTCCAACCCATGACATTAGATGAAGGACAGTTCGTCTTGTGTATGCTGCAGCAATGTCTCTGTTGGATGTAAGTCTTTCAATAACTGCAGCGCACTAAGAGAATTAGAGCAAAGAAGAAATCTTTTACCCTGCACATGACTTAACTGCTCTAGTGGCTTGAAAACTGCATGTATCTCTGCACGAAAAAAAAAAAAAAAAAAAAAAATCTCGGGAAGGTGAACCTTGAGAAATCGGTTGGGAAATACAGTAGAATAGCTTATGGAATCCCCTTGCTTGGAACCATCAGTGTACACCACTGTAAAACCACGATGCATATCTAAAACAGTAAGAAACACAGTCTGAAAAGTAAAATCCGAAGTTTGATCTTTTCTAAAACTCGTTAGGTCTAATACAAGTTCAGGTCTCTAAAGAAGCCAAGGGGAAAGCCTGTTCCAACCTCGATGTAAAACATTAAAACCAGCCACTCCCATTTCTACAAGGCAATCCCTCGTGGGAAATCCCATAGGGCCTTATTGCCGATTATAAAGAGTGTATCCATTGGAAGTCTAAATGGTAAGGTATACCAGTTGGTGTGAAAAGATGTGGACAGTGTTTTATATGACCACACCATTGTAGCCATCGTCTGATAGTGGTGGCTCTGCAGCCTCAGCACAGAAACTCAGTATGGGGCTTGTCCTGCATGCCCTATTGGCCAGCCGAATTGCTCCATTGTGTATCACATTCAACATAAGACAGCCATGTTGACCCGCACACTGTATCTGTAATTAAGACAAGTACACATGAAGGCCCTGTAAAACTGGAGTAAACAGGTTCTGTCTGCTCTCCAAGAATTTTGGCAGACATTTTAAAATTTCCAGTGCTTTGAAGCACCATGTCTTCAGGTCCTTAAGGTGTAGCAACTACATAAGTTTCGAATCTAATGTGAGGCCCAGAAACCTGACTGTCTGTAAAAGTCAGAATATAGCCCTCCATCCGCAGTTCAGGTAAACTGAAAACAGTACACGAGCAATTAAAAAGAACACACACACACACACAGAGAGAGAGAGAGAGAGAGAGAGAGAGAGAGAGAGAGAGAGAGAGAGAGAGACTTTTCAGTTGAAAACTTAAAACCAGTTTTCCCTGCTCATTCATCCAACCATGTAAGAGTGGGCTGGAAGAAGAGCAAAAGACAGAGGTCATGCACAAATAAAGAACACTGGACAGGACATTTAACTATGTGGTAATACTGTTAATGGCTATGGCAGACAACATCACACTAAAAGCAATCAGGACTCCATATCTAAAATAGCATGGAGAAAGGAAGGGCCAGATAACAATGGGAAGGAAACCACGAAAACCCCATTCATGTATCTGTCCAAAGATAAGATACCTCCAAGTAGGCCTTATCAATATCGAAAAATACACCCAGAATGTAATGCCTACAAAGGAAAGCATGTTGTATAGCCGCCTCCAGAAAGGCCAAGTTATCAAAGATGGAACAATATCTCCCGAACTCTCACAAAGCATTTGAGGAGCTGCCTAGATTCCAGCATCCAAAGAAGGCAGCATCTGAACAAGGTGGTAATTAACTGTCTGTTTTAGGGTCTTTCCCATGTTGCTAGTGAAGATGACACTATGATAACTGCTCGGGCATGTGCGGTCTTTCCTGGGTTTTAAAAGAGGAATTAAAACGGCCTCCCTCCATGAGTTGGGAAACTGGCCTGATGCCCAAATGAAGTTACAGAGGTTGAGGAGGATTTCTATGTTCTGCTTTGTGAGGTGTCATGTCATACTGTAGTGGATACCATCATGACCTGAGTATGTGTCATGAGCCACAGACAATGCAGAAACCAATTCCCACATAGAGATGGAGCAGTTATACTCTTCTTCAATGCTGGACCAGAAGTCCAAAAATTCCCTTTCAGCAGCCATCCGGTGGCACGGAAAAGTTGGATCTTACCTGGTGGTGGCAGTAACTGTAGAAATATAACCTGCCACAGTCAGGGCAATATCTCGTAGGTTGATTGGAGACTACCATTACCCATTACAGCAGCTATTTGACACCTCTCTCCTCTCCCAGATATCCTCCTAACAGTCCCCCATGCAACTGAAGTCTAAGTGGGACAGTTAATGGAATGTAGGAACTGTTGCTACTACCTCTTCATGTGGTTTTGAATAATCTGGTGACATTTGGCCCTTGCCACCATAATGGCTGCGAGGTTTTCTGCTGTTGGTTGACTCTTGAACCGCCGCATCATCTGTTCTAGATGGTAGAACGGCATTCATCATTCCACCAAGTGACAGGCTGCCTTTTTGGTTGACCTGAAGACTGTGGAAAGGATATATTACCAGTGTGGTGGATTGTTTCAGTGACATGATCCACCCATTTCTGGACGCTGTCATGAGGCTCAAGTTTGGCAAATCTGCTGTAAAGTGTTCCATCTGCCCTACTAAGCACCCATCTTGCTAGCTGTCTTTCAAGTTCTACTTGGGCTTATTTGACAGTAAGAAAAGTCCAGCTGGTTGTTTTCCACAGATTCTGTCTCTTGAGTAATTAGTGTCAGCTTTCTTTTGTGTTATGTAGAAGTTAGTACATGTAATTACCTCGTCAATCATATTATCATCTATCATGAATGAGAGAGCTTGCGTCTCTGACTTCATGCCCCTTGCGTTCCCTTTTGGGCCAAGGAAGTTTTTTTATGGTATTCTCTTTCAGTGTTTTGGAGTGCTGGTTGTATGGCGGTTGACTCCACAGGGTGGTACAATTTTTTCCCACCTAAGAATTGGCACCATCTTTAATATAAGATACATTGCCACTAAAATCTTCTTCAGAATCTGAACTAGGATTTGCGTCATCTTGAATAATAGTTTCCTCTTCATCATCTGATGAGGACTCCAGACAAAAATCGCTAAGGTCTTCATTACTTGTGGAGAGTAGTTTTTCTGTTTCCTCATCTGTTAGATCCATACCACATCTACGAGACATGAAGAGTAAATTATGTAGTAGAATCAGTAGAATAATACTCATCTTTCACATTGTGTAAGAGATTTATCGAGAGAGTTAAACTCCTATTTACGAAATAAATTCAAATTTTCGAGTATTCTAATATCTAGGCTACAATTTATACAATAAATATTTACTAAAAAGTGGCACAAGCCCATTTACAAGGAAAACTATATGTAACAGAAAACAATTCAAATGTACTTACACGACAGGCAGTGTGGTGCAAATCTGCTACCAGTGATGCACTCTCCAACAAAATTTTGTTTGGGTAGACACAGTCGTGAACTAGAAACTCAGAACCTTTACTGACATCACTGTTCAGGTTTAATTGAGGAATAGCTAAAGTGGAAATATGGTATACCTATTAATGTGACCACAGTGAGCATTTAAAGAAAAGTGGTAGCATATTTGCGCTACCGCTTGAGGGTTAAATGATCATCATATGTTTAATTATGATGAAAAATAGCACTTTATTGCTTCCAGTCAGAACAGTCAATACAAAAATTAGATGCCGATTCATCCTCTTTGGCACAACTAAATGAGCAGTCATAACCTGAAACCTCTTGTTATAGTTAGAAGCAGAAGTCAAGCATCATTCGAAGGAAATGTAATATAAATGAATGTAAAATGTTAAATTCTGATATTGAATAAGTATGAGAGCTATGTAAAAATTACACTGAATCCTCATCTAATGATGTACCATTCCAAACATGTAATTATGTATAATTTTATAGCATTAATTTATGTTAAATGTAATCATCATGGCATCTCCATCATCTTCCATCACATCACCTATTCTGACTTGTCCTATATCATGATGTGCATGTCTGTACAATGTATGATTCAGAGGACCAAAAGTAAATAAATAAATAAATGTAAACTTATTGCTACAATTCAATTACCTGCATTGAAAGACATTTGAATTTTAGCCAGTTGTTTCAATAAGATTTTGTTCCATAGTGATAAATCACACATGGGGGCCAAAAGAAGAGGTTCTACTGATGCTTGATCACTACTGAGCTCATTCATCTGCCAATATGTCACTGTTAGAAAATAATAACAATGACATTAATTGATCAGGATATCTTATTAGCATTTAAGGTACATTGTCACTGAGAACTTACAAATAGTAAATTCAGATGAGAAAATGGAAAAGTTTGAAAGTTGTAAATATTAAGCATGTTTTTATTCAGTGGACCTGGAATGGAAAACATCAGTGTGACCACTATTAAGAATTAATGGTAAAGTGTTTCACTGAAGATAATACAACATATGAACATTGTAGTGACATGTCAACAACAGTGAGACATCTAGTCTGCCTATAATGTTCTACAGTGCAATATTATCCTGAGGACTTGGAACTATTGGATAGTCAATGATGAAGAACCAATTTAAGTGATCATAGATTACATGAACATTTCTTATGCTGTCCGAAATGAGAGTAGGATAGCAGTGGAGTATGATGATTTGAAGCTGGAGAGGTATGAATGATTTTCCTAGTACACATGAAATATTGGCTAATGTTAGATATATTATGTAGATGGAGTAACAAACTGAATCAAAATAAATTGAACTGTTACAGTTGATGAGCAAAAAACAATAGGGGAGAGTTAAATGTACGGGTCAATTTGTTCTTGCATGTAAATTGTGAAAATTGGTTTCTTATGTGTACCATCACATGAAAAAAACTCCACAGTTCAAACAAGCTATTAAAATAATTGAAAAGCAGTAAGCTATTTCTTTATATGCCTTTATTTGTATTAAGAGGTTAGACTTCTTCCAGCCATCCATTTTGTTTGTTACTACAGTGAAAGTTTGAGAGAAATGAGACACACTAATAATTTGTCTAAGCCTAGTCTTTATAAGAGATTTTGTTTTATTTACCTCTAGTTTTAACAACTGTTTCAGTGACTTTGAAAAGCAAAGTGTAGTTAACTGCAGAGTGAAGCAGGTAGGTTACATAGGCCAGTCTAGAAAACCCTAATATAATTACTTACTTTTACAATTAAAATTTCTTTACTTTCAAAAATATGTGATATAGGCCTACATAGTTAAAATTTTTACATAATGTACTTCAGACCTATTTTAGAAGAATTAAAAGTTTTCACTTTAAAGTTGCCATGAATCATACAACCAAGCATCATTCATATAAAGTGGCAGATTTTAAAGTAGCAGTGACACCTGTGAAAGGGGGAACTCTTATGTTCAACCTGCATCCAGTCAATTTGAAATTCCTTGAACTACCGTGAAACATTGCCAGAAGCTCTGATCTCCATGGAGTAAAATTTAAACCATCAAATGACCACAGAGGAAATTACTCATGTTCCTATTTAACAGAAATTGCTAATATGCATTATGGTTTACCGTTCACAGTTACAAGGAATGTAGCACATGAAGTAGTTGCAGCTAATGAGAAGGGCCTTTGGTAGAACTGCAAACAAGAAAGAAATGGTTGGGAAGGTATGAGCTCATTATTATCTGCAACTTGTTCTAGTATGAGTGTTGGTAAATTTTATCCAGATTGAAAAAAAAGCTTATCAAAAATTCAAATTTGGATCAGAAGATATTTACGACCTTGTGGCAATGGAGGGTTAAAGGGGGCTGTGTGTGTATTCTTTTTTGTGTTAGAGTTTTTACGTTGGGCCATATTTTTGGTAAGTTTTTTGTTGATTTTTTGTAGTGTAGTTTTTACTGGTGTTGTTGGTAGTTGATTTTTGCACAAGGTTCAGATCACCTTAAGGGGCAATCTTCAGTGGCATTTCTGTACTGTGTGAAGGTTGGCAACATACCATATTGTATGTAGGTCGTGTGATGAGATGTGATTTTTGCTCTTGGCAAAGGCAATAAATGTGAAAAGTGAGGTACTGGTTGTGACGACAGACTGATCTGTACGTAGTCCTTGGTCTAGGTTAAATTGGGAGACAATTGTTTGGTTGCGAGTTGGCAAGGCCACTGGATGTGAAAATACAGAAGTGGTTGTGGTGGAGAAGATTGTTAGAATGGAACAATCAAAGCGTTTGATACTATTTCTTTGTTGTTCAAGGGGGGGGTGAGTTTAATTATTATTGCTGTCTTCATTGGATATAAAGGTCAATTTATTCAATACCATTTTAATATTGATGGGATTTAGACAGTAGTTGATTGGTACCATTTTCTTGATTTTAGGTGACGTCTAGGTTAATTGATGTAATGGTATTGTTTTTATGCTGTTGGCTTTCTACAAGGGCATTGAGTGATATCACTGTCTTCATTCAAGGTGTCATATGTCAATTGAACTATTCGATTCTAAGTAGGCTATTTTTCCCCTCTTTTTTTCAGTTATTATTTCACATATTTTGTGCATATTTTAAATTATATTCCTGTTTCTTTTCAGTTGGCTTTTTGTCGTTTTATTCAGCTTAGAATGTTCCTGCTGAAAATCCCCACATTCCTACATTTGTCCCGTTAGTGTTATTTTATTAATTTTACGTTAATTTTCAATTGTTTATATGTGTGTCTGCATTTTGAGTGCCATGTTGGCCTAATGGTGTCCTTTATAATAAAGTGACTTCACCACCAAGTACTTCAATCTGTCTGGAAACTGACCATACTAAAAGGGGGAAAAATTACAAATCTTGCTGAGTAATGGGCTAACACATGCAGAAAAGTATTTTCTCAAGCTGCCCATAGTTAGTATCAAGGAGGACTATTTCAGAGAAAAGTTTCTGAACACTTTTTTGTAAGAGAATTATATGATTCCAGTAGGAACTAAGATTCTTAATTTGCTTATGATATGGAAACCAATCTTACTTCATCCAAAATTAAGTAATCTTTTGCCAAGATTGGAAATATATATATATATATATATATATATATATATATATATATATATATATATATATATAGAGGAAAAATTCCTAACAGGAAAAATATACGTAAAAAATAGATGAAGTACACTTACCAGGCGAAGGGACAAAGGCAGTAATAGCAACAAATAAACACACAGACACACACACACACACACACACAAAAATGCTAGCTTTCGCAGCCTAGCTGCTTCATCAGGCAGAAGGGAGGAGAGGGAAAAGGAAATGATGAGGGTTTTAAGGAAGGGGGTAAGGAGCCATTCCAATCCCGGGACAGGAGAGACTTACCTTGGGGGAAAAAATGGAGGGTAAATAAATGCACACACACCCACACATTTACACAGACACAAGTACACTTAGGCAGACATACTGTAGAACTGTAGAAAGCAAAGAAGTTAGAAGTTAGACAGAGATGCCACATGAGGCAGAGACTCTGTCCAGAGAACCAAGGTAAAGATGTTAAGATGGTGGGTGGGAATTCGAATTTAGCGGAGGTTGAGACCAGGTGGGCAACGGGAAGAGAGAATATGCTGAAGGGCTAGTTCCCATCTCCGGAGTTCTGAAGGTTTGGTGTCAGTGGGAAGTATCCAGATAACCCGGACGGTGTAGCACTGTGCCAAGATGTGCTGGCCATGCACCAAGGCATGTTTAGCCACAGGGTGATCCTCGTTACCAACAAACACTGTCTGCCTGTGTCCATTCATGCGAATGGACAGTTTGTTGCTGGTCATTCCCACATAGAACGCTTCACAGTGCAGGCATGTCAGTTGGTAGATCACGTGGGTACTATCGCAAGTGGCTCTGCCTTTGATCGTGTACACCTTCCGGGTTACGGGACTGGAGTAAGTGGTGGTGGAAGGGTGCATAGGGCAGGTTTTACAACGGGGGCGGTTACAAGGGTAGGAGCCAGAAGGTAGGGAAGGTGGTTTGGGGATTTCATAGGGGTGGACTAGGAGGTTACGGAGGTTAGGTGGGCGGCGGAAAGACACTCTCGGTGGAGTAAGAAGGATGTCATGAAGGATGGATCTCATTTCGGGGCAGGATTTTAGGAAGTCGTATCCTTGCTGGAGAGCCACATTCAGAGTCCGCTCCAGTCCCGGAAAGTATCCGGTGACAAGAGGGGCACTTCTGGGGTTTTGTTGAAGGTTCTTAAATTGGGGGGATGAGGAAGTGGCTCTGGCAATTTGCTTCTGTACCAGGCCAGGAGGATAGCTGCGGGATGTGAAGGCTGTTATCAGGTTATTGGTGTATTGGTTCAGGGATTCAGGACTGGAGCAGACTCGTTTGCCACGAAGACCTAAGCTGTAGGGAAGGGAACGTTTGATGTGGAAAGGATGGCAGCTGTCATAATGCAGGTACTGTTGTTTATTGGTAGGTTTGATGTGGACGGATGTGTGTAGTTGGCCGTTGGATAGATGGAGGTCGACATCGAGGAAAGTTGCATGGGATTTGGAATAGGACCAGGTGAATTTGATGGGAACAAAGGAGTTGAGGTTGGAGAGGAAATTCTGGAGTTCTTCTTCACTGTGAGTCCAGATCATGAAGATGTCGTCAATGAATCTATACCAAACTTTGGGTTGACAGGCTTGGGTGTCCAGGAAGGCTTCCTCTAAGCGTCCCATAAATAAGGTCGCGTACGAGGGGGCCATCCTGGTCCCCATGGCTGTTCCCTTTAATTGTTGGTATATCTGGCCCTCAAAAGTGAAGAAGTTGTGGGTTAGGATGAAGCTGGCTAGGGTATTAAGGAAAGAGGTTTTAGGTAAGGAAGTGGGTGGTCGGCGTGAAAGGAAATATTCCATCGCAGCGAGGCCCTGGGCATGTGGGATATTAGTGTATAAGGAAGTGGCATCGATGGTTACAAGGATGGTTTCAGGAGGTAACAGGCTGGGTAAGGATTTCAGGCGATCAAGGAAGTGGTTGGTGTCTTTGATGAAGGATGGGAGACTGCACATGATGGGTTGAAGGTGTTGGTCTATGTAGGCAGAGATTCGTTCTGTTGGGGCTTGGTAACCGGCCACAATGGGGCGGCCGGGATGATTGGGTTTGTGAATCTTCGGAAGTAGGTAGAAGGTGGGGGTGCGGGGTGTCGGTGGAGTCATGAGGTTAATGGAGTCAGGTGAAAGGTTTTGTAGGGGGCCTAAGGTTTTGAGGATTCCTTGAAGCTCTGCCTGGACATCAGGAATGGGATCGCCTTGAAAAACTTTATATGTGGTATTATCTGAAAGCTGACGCACTCCCTCTGCCACATACTCCCGCCGATCAAGTACCACTGTCGTGGAGCCCTTGTCGGCAGGGAGAATGACGATGGAATGGTCAGCCTTCAGATCACGGATAGCTCGGGATTCAGCTGCGGTAATGTTGGGAGTAGGATTAAGGTTTCTCAGGAAGGACTGGGAGGCAAGGTTGGAGGTAAGGAATTCCTGGAAGGTTTGAAGAGGGTGATTTTGAGGAAGAGCAGGTGGGTCTCGCTGTGACGGAGGACGGAACTGTTCTAGGCAGGGTTCGATTTGAATGATGTCTTGGGGAGCTGGATCATTGGGAAGAGGATTATTTTTCTTCGTGGCAAAGTGATATCTCCAGCAAAGACTGCGAGTATAGGATAGTAAATCTTTCACAAGGGCTGTTTGGTTGAATTTGGGAGTAGGGCTAAAGGTCAGCCCTTTGGATAGGACAGAGGTTTCAGATTGGGAGAGAGGTTTAGAGGAGAGGTTGACCACTGAATTGGGATGTTGTGGTTCCAGATTGTGTGGATTGGAATTTTGAGGTTTGGGAGGGAGAGGAGTTGGGAGTGGGAGATTGAGTAGATGGGAGAGACTGGGTTTGTGTGCAATCAGAGGAGGTTGAGGTTTACTGGAGAGGTTGTTGAGGGAGAGAGTATTGCCTTTCCGGAGGTGGGTGACCAGGAGATTGGATAGTTTTTTGAGGTGCTGGGTGGCATGCTGTTCTAATTTGTGGTTGGCCTGAAGGAGGATATTCTGAACTGCAGGTGTAGATGTAGGAGAGGAAAGGTTAAGGATTTTGATTAGGGACCAATGAACACACCTGTCAACTCCTATCCCTAATCAAAATCCTTAACCTTTCCTCTCCTACATCTACACCTGCAGTTCAGAATATCCTCCTTCAGGCCAACCACAAATTAGAACAGCATGCCACCCAGCACCTCAAAAAACTATCCAATCTCCTGGTCACCCACCTCCGGAAAGGCAATACTCTCTCCCTCAACAACCTCTCCAGTAAACCTCAACCTCCTCTTATTGCACACAAACCCAGTCTCTCCCATCTACTCAATCTCCCACTCCCAACTCCTCTCCCTCCCAAACCTCAAAATTCCAATCCACACAATCTGGAACCACAACATCCCAATTCAGTGGTCAACCTCTCCTCTAAACCTCTCTCCCAATCTGAAACCTCTGTCCTATCCAAAGGGCTGACCTTTAGCCCTACTCCCAAATTCAACCAAACAGCCCTTGTGAAAGATTTACTATCCTATACTCGCAGTCTTTGCTGGAGATATCACTTTGCCACGAAGAAAAATAATCCTCTTCCCAATGATCCAGCTCCCCAAGACATCATTCAAATCGAACCCTGCCTAGAACAGTTCCGTCCTCCGTCACAGCGAGACCCACAGCTCTTCCTCAAAATCACCCTCTTCAAATCTTCCAGGAATTCCTTACCTCCAACCTTGCCTCCCAGTCCTTCCTGAGAAACCTTAATCCTACTCCCAACATTACCGCAGCTGAATCCCGAGCTATCTGTGATCTGAAGGCTGACCATTCCATTGTCATTCTCCCTGCCGACAAGGGCTCCACGACAGTGGTACTTGATCGGCGGGAGTATGTGGCAGAGGGAGTGCGTCAGCTTTCAGATAATACCACATATAAAGTTTTTCAAGGCGATCCCATTCCTGATGTCCAGGCAGAGCTTCAAGGAATCCTCAAAACCTTAGGCCCCCTACAAAACCTTTCACCTGACTCCATTAACCTCATGACTCCACCGACACCCCGCACCCCCACCTTCTACCTACTTCCGAAGATTCACAAACCCAATCATCCCGGCCGCCCCATTGTGGCCGGTTACCAAGCCCCAACAGAACGAATCTCTGCCTACATAGACCAACACCTTCAACCCATCATGTGCAGTCTCCCATCCTTCATCAAAGACACCAACCACTTCCTTGATCGCCTGAAATCCTTACCCAGCCTGTTACCTCCTGAAACCATCCTTGTAACCATCGATGCCACTTCCTTATACACTAATATCCCACATGCCCAGGGCCTCGCTGCGATGGAATATTTCCTTTCACGCCGACCACCCACTTCCTTACCTAAAACCTCTTTCCTTAATACCCTAGCCAGCTTCATCCTAACCCACAACTTCTTCACTTTTGAGGGCCAGATATACCAACAATTAAATGGAACAGCCATGGGGACCAGGATGGCCCCCTCGTACGCGAACTTATTTATGGGACGCTTAGAGGAAGCCTTCCTGGACACCCAAGCCTGTCAACCCAAAGTTTGGTATAGATTCATTGACGACATCTTCATGATCTGGACTCACAGTGAAGAAGAACTCCAGAATTTCCTCTCCAACCTCAACTCCTTTGTTCCCATCAAATTCACCTGGTCCTATTCCAAATCCCATGCAACTTTCCTCGATGTCGACCTCCATCTATCCAACGGCCAACTACACACATCCGTCCACATCAAACCTACCAATAAACAACAGTACCTGCATTATGACAGCTGCCATCCTTTCCACATCAAACGTTCCCTTCCCTACAGCTTAGGTCTTCGTGGCAAACGAGTCTGCTCCAGTCCTGAATCCCTGAACCAATACACCAATAACCTGATAACAGCCTTCACATCCCGCAGCTATCCTCCTGGCCTGGTACAGAAGCAAATTGCCAGAGCCACTTCCTCATCCCCCCAATTTAAGAACCTTCAACAAAACCCCAGAAGTGCCCCTCTTGTCACCGGATACTTTCCGGGACTGGAGTGGACTCTGAATGTGGCTCTCCAGCAAGGATACGACTTCCTAAAATCCTGCCCCGAAATGAGATCCATCCTTCATGACATCCTTCCTACTCCACCGAGAGTGTCTTTCCGCCGCCCAGCTAACCTCCGTAACCTCCTAGTCCACCCCTATGAAATCCCCAAACCACCTTCCCTACCTTCTGGCTCCTACCCTTGTAACCGCCCCCGTTGTAAAACCTGCCCTATGCACCCTTCCACCACCACTTACTCCAGTCCCGTAACCCGGAAGGTGTACACGATCAAAGGCAGAGCCACTTGCGATAGTACCCACGTGATCTACCAACTGACATGCCTGCACTGTGAAGCGTTCTATGTGGGAATGACCAGCAACAAACTGTCCATTCGCATATATATATATATATATATATATATATATATATATATATATATATATATATATATATTTTTTTTTTCATTGAAAGCCAGTTTCATCACATGAAGGTACCTTCTTCTGGACTCATGGAATGTTACATTTATATTGTTACTGAGTAATAATTTAAATTTAAGAACCTTTGACTCATTAACAATATAAATTTAACAATTTATCAGTCCAGAAGATGGTCCCTTTGTGTGCCAAAACTGGCCATTAGTGAAAATAAAAACACTATTGTGATCTTTGCAAAACATTTTAAGTAAGGTTCTGCTTAGCTCACCTAGTATAACTAGAATGTGATTATTAAATACTGTACATAAATCTGACTTAAATATTTCTACTATGCACCGACTTTATATCCTCAGCTTGGTGCTGACTACCAGACATCCCATTATCGACTGACCGTATGGTTTTATCCTGACAAACACTCTTTGCATACCACACTTTCTGTCTTTCTAATAACTTTCAGAACCTTACAATACCATTTTGCAAGGAGCTAATGTTAATTGATTTGACTGCTAATATTTTGTTCTGCACCACATTCTTATCCCCTTCAAAGCCACCCATCTTACCTGTTACTGATAGGTACCTGCTCTGAATGTTTTCATGTATCCACCCCCTATGTCACATGAAGGAACTACAGGGTGTTTCTGATAATTATACTGGCCTCCATACTGTCCTTGGGTGATGTAGTTTGGGTTTATTGCAAAAGCAGCAGCAATCCTAATGGACGAAGGAATTCTTTTACACAGGATACAAACACTGTTTTAGGGTAAAGATAAACAATTTTCTTATATGCACCAGCCATTGTAAAAACACTATCCCATCCTTGTCCTTACCTGTTACTGATAGGTACTTGCTCTGAATGTTTTCATGTATCCACCCCCTATGTCACATGAAGGAACTACAGGGTGTTTCTGATAATTATACTGGCCTCCATACTGTCCTTGGGTGATGTAGTTTGGGTTTATTGCAAAAGCAGCAGCAATCCTAATGGACGAAGGAATTCTTTTACACAGGATACAAACGCTGTTTTAGGGTAAAGATAAACAATTTTCTTATATGCACCAGCCATTGTAAAAACACTATCCCATCCTTGTCCTTGACAAATTTCGACCATTAGTTATTTAAAAAGGAAAAAAATGAGGTCCTGGTAAAGTATGTAGCAAGTTTTGCTTCTCCCCACCCTCAAACCTGGTACGCTAGCTCTAAATGTAAAAATCTAAGGTGATGTAGGTGTGTAGGACAATCAATCCCATAATTTTTGAATATAGCATTAGTAGTGTGCTGCTTGACACAGCTGCAATGATTAAATATCTACACTTAACATTGCAGAATGGGAGAATATTGGGAACATGTCATTCATCTGTAAAGGAGACCACTTATAGAACACTTGTGCGACCCCTTCTTAACTATTGTTCCGGTTACAACAAATTATGTATTGTGGGCACCCACAGCTGTAGACTTGAGTCATAATGATGTAAACCGCTTCAGCTATTTGGTATTCTTTTATTAACTAACTACTTTCGTGGCATTAGAGCCACATCATCAGGGTTATCTGTATACAAAGAAGAGCAAATGCCAGTAACAATTGTGTTACGCTATTTTCATTTTCTCAAAGCAGTAACTCAGTTAAAATTGACGATATAGAAATGTGCCTTCTCTTGGGAAGAATTTATATGGAAGCCTTTGCTGATAATTTTTCTTTTTTCAATTTGCTTCTCGTAAAATGTACAAATTTCTTTGAATTTTAATTTGTTAAAATTATGACTATAGCTCTGATGTCTGGGATCCCCACAAGATCGGTTTAAAGGAAGAGACAGAAGCAATTCAGATGTGAGCTTCTAGGTTTGGTAGTGGGAGGTTTTATCAATGTGCAAATGTTACAGAGAAGCTTCAGTAACTCAAGTGGAAATTAGTGGAGGGCAGGCAATATTCTCTTTGAGAAAGTACTGTGAGAATTTAGAGGTCCAGAGTATGAAGCTGACTGCAGAATTATTAAACTGCTGCTAACTTACATTTTGTGTAAAAACCTTGAAGATTAGATAAATTCAGGCTTGTACAGGCATACAAACGTTTGGTATTTTCCTCACTCATGTTGAGTGGAACAGAAAGATAATGGAGTAATGGTGGTACGGGGGACACTCTGACACACACACACACACACACACACACCTTATGTTACAAGATAGAAATCTATTAACATGGTCAGATGAGAGGTTCTGTAATGAAGTAACCTATTGTATACAATAAAACTTTATTAGGCCTTGCATGGAGTTTATTCATGATTTTTCCTACTTTTCCTGTTGCTTATTTTTATTTATATCTAACAGGATTTACTAAGGCTTTCTGATTTTTCTCTAACAGCAGGTTTTTACATTCCGTTTTCACTATACATTTTAATAGAGTTAGTAGTTATTTTCTTGTTTTAGGGAAGTATTTGTGTCAGGATATAATTTATGGTTGTGAAAGGCATCCACATGAGTAGTAGAATATCTACTTTGGATGTTCTGTTGAAGAAAGTTTACTGTTTAGGTATCAAAGCAACCTAACTTAAAATGTAAGTAGCTATCATTCATCTGAAGTAATGAAAATGCTGTGTAGGCGTAATTCTTGTTGAATTTAGTAATAGTAAGGTGATTTTCTCAAAAGAGTAATTCAGTTAAAATTGACGATATAGAAATGTGCCTGCTCTTGGAAGAATTTATATGGAAGCCTTTGCCAATAGTTTTTCTTTTTTCAATTTGTTTCTCGTATAATATACAAATTCCTTTGAATTTTAATTTGTTAAAATTTCTTTGAATTGCTTCCTGAAGTTCTACTAATCCCCACATAGTTAAGGATAAAATAAATATTTATTGAGTTTTTTCTTGTTTCCCTCATTGTGGTTTAAAACATGAATATAAGGCACCGTTACAGACACCAGTCAAGTGTCATTTGTAAAAAATTACAACTCATCTCCATCATATCAGGAATGTAATATGTGCTGGATAATTTTTAAGGAAATAATAGTGGGTTGGACATTGAACAACAAAATATTTACATCCCATGAAGTACTATCTATACTTCTTTTAGTCACTTCTTAAAGGCAATAATTGTACAGTGAGCAGCACAAACGATGAATGTCGTCTCAATACTCTTAGAGGGGTGCCAAATTGTCTCCAAAAACTATGTAACCTCTCTCGGTTGCGTGGAGGAGGAGGAGGAGACGTTGTCCAGGTACGCACATGTTGCAGATCCATTACTGGTGAATAGGCTAGACTTTGTAATAAAGTGGCTATGTTGGCAACACTACCCGATGTGCGCACTATTATTTAAGATAAAAGTTAGTACAGTAACCACACAACGCTCGAGGTTACACTTATTGTAATTTGTGTTGACCGCTTTGCATTGATTGCTGCGCTGTCTGGCGAGATCGCCTGTATTCTGTCCTATGTCCATGCCCCGCTGGGGCTTAGGAGGTGCTGCCTCTATCGGCCGGGCCTGGAATTCCAAAGTGCTGACTGTGCGTGGCTCGAATAGCGCGCTCGGTTCAGTCGCAGCAAGGGCAAAGTTAAAATAGAAATATGATTGCCGCAGTACATTTTATTACTTTGTTATACTATTTTAATATGAGGTTTTTATGAATACACCGGTTCAGTTATGGCGCAGTTCGAGACAAAGGTTTCAAAATAACTTGTTAATAGTGTACCTGTGAACGATTTTGCTTGTGGATTTCTGACTGGCGATACAACTTTTTTTAGATCACAAGCACATATCACTGAAGTAAGGCCACTCACATTTTACCACCACTGAAACTTTTCTTATTTCGCTCTGCAGAATTGTGAGAACAAGTGGGGATAACGTGTCACTACCGTACTTTACGTAGCGTAAACGCAGTTCTGACGTTTAATGCGAGACGATCCTACTGAGTCATGCTTTTAACATAACATTATGCAGATCTTTTGTTTATTGTACAATTTTTCTCAACACCACATAGGAACTGTTTTCGAAAATGACGTTATGCTACACTCGCAAGAAATGGGCCAACTGTAGTGATGGCAACACCTGTCGATAAAGGCTTAAAAACCGTCTAAGTAATTATTCTAAACCCTTGCAAAATATTTCCTTATTGACCAACGCAGTTTTATTTTCAGACCATTAAGTACTCAAATGTTTGCACCCAGTGTTAATTATGAAAAATATTCTGCAACATTCGATCTCAATGATTCGCGCATTTAATGTTGAGGGTGGTACAGTAGTTAACTAAAAAAGACTTAAGCTGTCCTAGTAGCCCACGCTATGTAGGAGGATTCTAGAAATACGTGAAAAGCTTTGCATGCTACCCAGAATAAAGTTATCGTCAATATTGTTTACAGCACAGTTACCACTGCAGAATTCAATCCCAGACAAGCATGATCACGCTTGCTATCCTGCCCATCGTTGACAAATCACTGTTCCAACAGATTCTGCTTAACATCGTCAGCTGCAGAGAATTGCTGCCGGTAATTTGACTGTTGCTATTAGTTTTTATCGTGAACCGTGTTTCACTACGATTTTGTCTGATTGGCAGGTAATTTTCTTTTTATTCGAGGGATACGCGGTCCCCTAAAACAGTTCCAGGAAAAAATATTTTTTTTTTTTTTATAGTTTCACTAATGTAACTTCCAACCTGCAAGTTCATCTATCACCTATCGTCAACGTAATGTTTTCGCATCAAGTAATTTTTTTTTAATTCGATCTCCCAAAATTCTCTTGGTCGGCGATTCGGCACTAAACAAGTTTAGGGCATAGTATTATCTAGTATCTGCTCAACCGAAGTTTAGTAATTACTGTCTCATTTGATAAGAGTACCGTTATGTCGGCTGTACAGAATTATTTTATTTTATTTTTTAGTTGTGTTTCATGCGATACCAGTGTCAGTTTTCTTGAAAGTTTGTCTTATTACATTTAGAATTTCTTAACAGTGCCTGTAGTTTTAAAGATAAGGAATTTGACTGCATAACTGAGCAATTGTAAACGACTTACTGGTACATAATCCAACAATCGTAAATTCTGAGTGCGGCAGCCGGAGATGACGGGTGTGTGACAAAAATGTGCCTGTGTGAATGCTCCCTAATCTAAAGTAGGCTAATTGGCCAAAATCAAACGTGTTGTGTGTGTGTGTTCGTCCGTCCTATCGCAGTTCGTCGTTCATCTTTCTGCTGAGTTGTAAATTATTATATTGTTGAATTCCAATTTGAACTAACCAATATTAAAACGTAAAAAAAAGAAATTATTATTTCTCATTAACACGTGGCTGGTGTTTGATGGCGATTCGGGTTATTTTGTGTCTGGTTAGCTCTGAAGAATAATGAAAATAAGGAGCTATTTTACATCCACCTACGTATGATTAGGACATAAATTGACCGGGAAAAGCCAACTGCCGTGTGGTTGTCTGGACGGAAGGCATTGCCGAATGTTGGTATTTAGAGAAGAAGAAGGAATTTCACAGCAAGCACGACTGGTTAGTGATAAATTTAAACGTGGCAATTTTCCCCTTCATTTAACTGAATTTAAGAATTAAGGAAACAGCTTCGCCATATCTCGAAATGTTTTATTAGCACACTAATTTCGACACACTTCAGTACATATAGTCCAGTCAACGAAGGAAAAATTGGGGAAAAATCGTGTAGTCGCAAATTTTTGTACAGTTGTAGGGAAGACTGTTATAAACTACGTACTGAAAGTCCCTACCTCTGTGGTGTGAGCTCGAGCGAGGGTGAGCGTTTAAATGTCCCAATTTTAACGTGTTTCTTAAATAACTCCAAAACTTTTCTCTAGCGAAAACGTACAAGAGTACAGAATTAAACTTCATAAAATTTACTACAAAATAGCTCTTCATAATTTCTCTAGGATCAATATTTTACGAGATACAGGAGAAACGAAATTAGCAAATTATGAAAAACCTAATTTTTATGCTAAAAGTTAAAATGTAAGGTCGATTGATCTAGTTTGCGATCGAATAAAAATGCTCATACGACACCTAAGAGCTTCATGCAGTGTTTTGGGATACATTGTACACTTGTGGTGTGGTATAAGAGAAGCGAAGGAAGGGGGTTGGACGGCTGAGCCGTCAGGTGGCAGGTAGGCAAATGTTCAAATGTTTGTTAAGCTTATGGGACTTAACTACGGGGTCATCAGTCCCTAAACTTACAAACTACTTATGAACTACTTACGAACTAGGACGGCACAAATATCCATGCCCGAGGGGGGATTCGAACCCCCGACCGTAGTAACCGTGCTGACCGTGACTGGAGCGCCTCAGTCACCTCGGCCACCGCGGCCGGCGGCAGGTAGGCGACTCTTGTCGAACGCTTCCCTCTGTTGTGCCTACGGCCGCCTGAAAAGTAGACCCGACAGCCTGGAAACATTACTGTGTCAGCTTCAGTTCTCTCCAGTGAGTGTGTGGAAGGTCTTTGCTCTGTTTGTGCGTATATCCATTCAAATCAAATGTTCAAATGTTTGTTAAGCTTATGGGACTTAACTACGGGGTCATCAGTCCCTAAACTTGCAAACTACTTATCAACTAGCTTAACCTAAGGACGGCACAAATATCCATGCCCGAGGGGGGATTCGAACCCCCGACCGTAGTGGCCGTGCAGACCGTGACTGGAGCGCCTCAGTCCCCTCGGCCACCGCGGCCGGCGCGTATATCCATAATTTATTTTGAGTTTATTACGAGAGTGACTTTTCTTGTTTGAGGCATCTGTGAACAATAGCTTAGAAGTGTTTAGTTTGTGAATGTGACACGTGCGACACTGGAGAAATGGAGCGAAGCGGCCAAGCGAATTGAGGCGCTATTCTACGATGCGCGAGACCTTTACCCGTCGGGGGTTTGAATCCCCCCTCGGGCATGGATGTTTGTGCGGTCTTTAGTATAAGCTAGTTTACGAGTAGTTTGTAAGTTTAGGGACCGATGACCCCGCAGTTAAGTCTCATAAGCTTTACAAACATTTCAACGTTTTGAAAGCATACACAAGAGCACAGTTACAGCACAAAATTGTGACAGAGAAACTTGTTAAAATCTTAGATTGCTCCAGCAATCGCCAGCCAAGCTAGGGGAAACAGGTCATCGGCTCTGTCGTAAAATGTGGCGGCAGCTCGCATGACGACAGCAGACGCTGCGTCGGCGAGCTGAAAACCTACAGTCAACAGTCTGTTGACTGCGACATACTAGCAGAAGAGAGAGTGGGGGTAAATTCGTCAACTTGTAAACATTTCATAACTACACGTAACTCTTGTCACAAGAGTGAATAAGACCGACGATACGTCAGCGATTAAATGGCTCATTGAGTGAACGCTGCACTCACAAGTAGGACACATTCGGTCATTATAAACCATTCCATACATTACAGCTTCAGTCGATTCTGTAGGTAAATTCCGGATTTTAGAAGTGTAATCACTCGGTCTTTGGAATCGAAGATGCTCAGGAGAGTCGTCGTCGATCCAATGATGTAATCTATGTATGCACCTTATGTCTCAGATAAAGCAGTACAGACCTAGTAGCCACTAGTCGCAACTAGAAGTTGGAATCCGGAGACAACTACTACACTTCGAACTGACCATCATCCGGGGAGATGGTGAGCCTCTGTCTACCGTCTTCACAACGGTGAATGTGGTTGCTGCCGGACGCTAGCTCAGGCTTCATTGTTTGCTTTCTAAAGGCGAATGATCCTGCCGACGCGCTAGCACTTTGTTGCTAACCCTGCCAGCGGTAGCAAGAGGTCGTCACCACGGCATCGGACTCCAGTGGTTCCAAGCATGTACCCACAAGTAGTTGCATAGACAGGAGAAGGGATAGAGGACTCCACCTGGCAGTCTTGGCTTTAACACCCAGACGTCGCAGCGCGGGCACCCCCGTCCGAATGGTCCAACAGCCGGCCCATAGAAGACGCAGCGAGAGGGCGAGCTAACGCGGCCGAAGGCGACGTCACCTGTTGATATAGCTTCTGCCGAGCTAGCTCCCAAACCACGGAATGTCACATTCAGTTGAATAAACTTTGAAACTCTTTAATACTGTGTTACTAGCGTCCTCTGGCGCTCCACCAGGTTTCACACCTCATCCTGACAAAGCTGGGGACATACCGCTCGGCTCCAGCAGCACATGGAATTAAATGCTTCAGAGCACCACTCTTTTGGAGCAGCAGCCTTCAATTCTCGTGAGTCCCCACATTTGGATTCGGTTGAAGTAAGATTTGTTTTTCAATCTTTTTTACTTTGTTTGGAAGCTATAGACAAAGTATTTTATAACAAAAATAAAAGCCCATTTATTTGCTCGTAAGGTTTAGAATGTGCGATCATTCACCTACAGCAATTCAATTACGATCTGTGTTCTTCAAAGATGAGTGAGATCAGACACCATCATACGACGTATCCGTTCAGTGATATTTCCGTGTGACATTTTTGGCCTTTAGACTTCATTTACTGTACATCATGAGGACTGCTGTAAAAAGTTTCGTCAAGAAAAAGTTGGCATTCAGAAGACGCAGATATTACTGCTGCAATGTAGGAAATAATTACATCGTAGTAAACGACGGCTGCCAGTTCACCGTCGACGAGTTGTTGGAACAAGTGTTAGGAAGAGCACCCCGTATAAAGGCGAATGGCAGCAATGAGAGCATGTAATATAGATGTCAGCGTTTTTTTTTTTTTCAATTTTATGTTTTCAAAAATCAAATGTTTAAATGTTTGTAAATCTATCGGCCCAAACTGCGTGGTCATCAGTCCGTAGCTTACAAACTACTTAAACCTAGGTAAACTAACCTAAGGACAAACACTCACACCCATGCCCCAGGGAGGACTCGAACCTCCATGGCGAGCAACCGCGCGCTCCGCTGCGAGACGCTTTAGACCGCTCGGCTACTCCACCGCGGCTTTTTTGTTTTGCTCTTTTTATTCCGCTGTAGTGCAATCAATGAACGCATGGAGGGAACAAGGTACCAGTTCTTCAGCTCCCATACTGAATTCATCACAATATGGAAATCCAGAATTTTCATATGCCATTGATTCAATATCTTGCAAATTGATTATAACAGCTGCAATTATTATTCTCTCCAATTCTGCCTGTTCGTCTTTGCATCTCTAAGAATATCACAAATCATTCAAAACTTTTTCTCCTGCTCTACGAAAGGAAACAGCACTTTTCCAAATGTGCTGAAAAGTATTCGTTCCCCATACGTTTTTCTCGTTCTTTCTTTGAGTGTCTATCTCCTCCATTAATGCAGAAATATCGTACTCTTCCGGATGCCCTCTTTTTCTTGACGATAAGGTAGAGGTTCTAAAGATTTTTTTTTACAGCAATCATCATATACAGTATGTGCAGCATGCAGATCCGTCACTGAACGGATATGCCTTACGATGGTTTATGCCTCAACTCATCTTACGTCTCCTGTGCACTATGAATTGCTGTAGGTGAAAGATCGATCATTGTAAACTTTCTAGGCAAGTCACTGAGATTTTTCTTTTGTTTGTTATAAAACAATTCATCTGTAGCTTCTGCACAAAACAAATTTAAAAAAGGTCTTACTTCTCGCTAATCCAAATAACGAGTCTTTGAAGGCTGTTGCTCTGAAAGAGTAGCGCTCTAAAGCATTTTATGTATTCATGTGTGTACTTTCCTGCAGGACTTACGAACAACACCGTCTTTCTTGTCCAGAAAAGCGTTGAGCTTTCCCATCTTTTTCTAAATTGCTTGGATGAACCAATGCACTAATTCCTTTTTCCCCAGTGTCAACAAATGTCACTGACATCACATTCACAAACTAAACACTTCTCAGCCATTGTTCACAAATGCCTTAAACAAGAAAAGTCACTAACTGGAAACAATTATGTAATAAACTCAAAATGAATTATTTATATAAGTACAGACAGAGCAAAGATCTTCCGCACACTCACTGGAGCGAACTGAAGCTGACACAAAAATGCTTCCAGACTGTTGGGTCTGCTTGTCAGGCGGGAGTTCGCACAACGGAGGGAGGCGCTCGGCCACGTTCCAGTCGTCCACCTGCCACCTCACGGCTCAGCCCCCTCGCCTTCCCTTGTACCATATCACAAGTGCACAATGTATCCCCTAATGCTCTTAGATGTCGTATAGACATTTTTATTCGAAGGCAAACTACTTCAGTCGACCTCACATTTTAACTTTATAACATAAAATTTGTTGAAGTAATTTATCCATTTCAGCAACTGTTCAGGTTATAAATTAATAAAATTCAGCAACCAGTTGCTTATGATTATTTATTTTAGACGACCGGTTTCGGGCGCTTGAGTGCCCTTCTTCTGGTCTCTATACAAACAAATGGATTGGTATACAGTAAAGGCTATAAATCGTACAAAAGTCGGTTACATAAATTTGAAGTAGTTTGGAATTTTATTACAATCGATTTGGTTCCAAACTGCTTCAAATTTCTGTAACCGACTTTTGTACGTTTTATAGCCTTTACTGTATACCAATCCACTTGTTTGTCTGTATAGAGACCAGAAGAAGGGCACTCAAGCGCTCGAAACCGGTCGTCTAAAATAAATAATCATAAGCAACTGGTTGCTGAATTTTATTAATTTATAAAAATTGTTTTTAAGAATTTGCTCATATTACTTCTCTGGTATCTCGCAAAATATTGATCCTAGAGAAATTATGAAGATGAGCTTTTTTGTAGTAAAATTTATGAAGTTTAATTTTGAACTGCTGTGCGTTTTCGCTAGAGATATTATAGAGTTATTTAAGAAGAACTTAAAAAATCTCTCTTTAAACGCCCACCCACGCTTTAGTTCACACCTCGAATTCGGTCGGGACTTGGAACATGTCGTTTATGATGGTCTTCCCTACTACTGTACAAAAGTTTGCTACTACACGATTTTTCCGCTATTCGCTATTTTTCTATCTTCGTTGACTGAACTAATAGCGTCACTGTGCCGCACTCCATTGAACCATACATGGGGTGTAAACCTGCCAACTCTTTTCCCGGTAGACTTCATGCATACCACTGTTAATGTACAACAATGCCGGAAAATAAACAGATCCAAGCACAGATAAAAAGTTGCTGTTGAAGAGTATAGTGGGTATTACTGTTGTGAACAACAAGAACCCTCAATGAGTGGAATCGAAATATGACATAGCGCATACTCAATATTTGTTCTTTGGGTATTTTCTGAACCATAATTATATAGCGGTAAATGGGGAAAATATCAAACGAAACAATTTCTAGCGATCCAAGGGAGGCCACAAGTCTACAACACAAAAATACACAGAATCTGTATGAACAAACATCATAATTTTGATAACTAAATGACATTCGGGCAAGAAGTTTAAGCGATATTTTTAAAGGATGAAATGCGTTATTTACTAATAGATCTTCAGAATACGAAAACAAATCCAAATAGATTGAATGAAAGCTGAAATGCAAGTAGATTGAATATGGCAATGAATACGATTTACATGGATACGATAATTATACATCGCGGCATACGTAAGGAAAACGCGCTGGATAAAGAGGCTTGGCGGAAGAGGACAGGAATACAACGTGTTATTAATCTTGTAGCAATAAATGAATATTTATTAAGGAAAATGAGTAAGCATTTTTCTGAACATCATTCCAATCTCAACCTCCATACAAGGTATCCGGAGCGACGCACGCTCCAGCTGTGGATCGCAGGCACCAAGCCAAGCGTATGGGCGAGTTTGCGCAATGCAAGCTCCGTTACGCATCGATTCTCACCGGCAGAGCCATCTGTTAGCGACGAACGAAAGCGCGGTAAGAGTTCGTCAGTACGCATGTTTAGCGATTATAGGATATGAAATACTTTGTTTCGAATGCAAATATGGTCTACTGTGCATATTAAAATAAAGCAGTATTATAAATGTTAACCAGATGCAAGTGTTTCATGCACGCGAAGTACCGGAGTTGTGGTGAAAGGTTCCGGCTGGGAGCGGCGGCGTGCTCCTGTAATCCAGCTACTTGGAGGCCAGGTGTTGTGGATGGTCTGAGGCCGGGAGTCCTGGTGCTCAGTTTCCCATGTCGATCTGGCGTCCGCACTAAGCTTGCCATCAATATGGTAACCCTTGAGGAGTCTTGGGTCACCAGGTTGGCTAAGGAGGGGCGTACCGGGCCAGGGGGGAAACCCAGCAGCCAAAAGTCCCCGTGGTGAGCAGTAGTGGGATAGCGCTGGTGAGTGGGAGCTGGGTAGCAGCCCGGCCAATACGGCGAGACCTACACCTAATTTTTTTTTTTTTTTTTTTTTTTTTTTAATTTACTAAACTCTGACTTCTTCAGCTTTTCAGAACTATTTCTTTGCTGTTATACTTTCCTCCTTACGCATAGGGGGGAGGGGGGAATAAACTTTCTTTACAGATTGATTTGTTTGTTTGCCAGTGACCACTAAACGGTTGTAACACGGTTACCGCAAGTGAATAATTGAAACATTAACGCCCCTAGAATACGATTTCGCGAAATTTTATTTCTTCCGTGTCGTTTTTACTGTAGCACCTGTTCGGCACTCAGGCCAGCAGTTGATGACAATTGAAATTTCGATGTACACCTGTAATGACAGTTGGAGTCATTATAATCCATGATAGGAACCTTCGAATGTCGTAAATTTCATTGACCTTGTATAATTAATACATCAAATCGGTGCACTACTTTGTGTTCATGCAGTATCAAATATAAAATTACTGGAGATTGAAAATATTGCTATTAATTTTTGTTCTGTTTTAGTGTAATACTGTTGTGAATAGAACTACACCACGCTATTTATAAATTTCGTTAAATGAATATGTTTAACATACTGGGAGTTATGTCGCACCGTCAAATTGTTCAAATGTAAATGCAAACGTGGAAGTTACCAGTGTGGAAGAAAACACGTCGCCATAACAGGTAATAGCATTAATTTTCTTAGGATTTCTCTCAGTCTCATTGTGTAATTTATAAATTATGGCATTTTGTTATTGTTAGGTGAAACTGAAGATGTAATACCAATTATGTTTGTAGTCAGTGAATTTGGGGTTAAAATGTTCAGAACTTTCTGAAGATTATGGGACTTAACTGCGGGTTCATCAGCCCCTAAACTTACAAACTAGTTATGAACTACCTTATACTAAAGACAGCACAAACATCCATGCTCGAGGGGGGATTCGAATCCCCGACGGGAAACGGATTTGCGCATCGCAGCATAGCGCCTCATTGCGCTCGGCCGCTCCGCCGCGGGGAATTTGGGGTTAAACCGGCATTGCCCGGGTATATATACATTTTTCCAGAATTATATTAGAAACGAAAATAAAAACTGGAAAAAGATTTCATCCTCATGTAGCCATGAAAACAGCTTAGAAATTATGAAACAGTGAAACAAATAAATATGCATAATGTACGAAATTTTAAGTGCAGTATTCAATGAAAGAAAAAGAATAATAAAATACAAATGATGTATAACGTTAATTCAAAACTCGACTATAAACAATATTTATTGATACTTGTGATGGGATAATTTTGTGACTCATTGTTTACGTCATAATCCCTGAACTATGTGTCGTCGGTAGTTTTACCTCCACAGCGATAGTTGTCTGATAGTGAACAATGTGTGCCAAGTTTGCTTGAAATCAGTCGAGTAGTTTAGGAGGAGATGTGCAACGTACATACACTATTAGAGCCTATTTTATAAGATGTATAGTCCGCGACTAGATCCGGAATATTATAAATGAAATATCCCTAATAATAAACTGCTCTAAAAATTTTATTCGTAAGAGGAATGTCACAGGAGTGCAGTTTCATTAATGCTTGTTTTCCTAGGCGGTATACGAACTGCCTTCTGTATTTTAGAGATCCCATTTCTTTCTAATTGGCGGTTGGGAATGAAACGCTTGATGTACAAGGTATTGAAAACTGTTTACCAGTATTCGTGAAACGCGGTTTTTTAGGGCCTGTTGGACAATCATTTAGCATGGAGATATCAGTTGTGTGCTAAAGTAAATGGATTTTCGGTAAAAAATTTTAAAGACTATTCATCACATAGCAATTTGAACTCAGTTTCTGAGTACCTCTTAAGACCTCCATAGACACCTAAAGGGGGAACTGTACGCCTGGCTGCACCATAGAATGAATCTTCTTAATCCTAAAATTTCGTGTACTTAGTTTTTATACGCCCTTTATATTACAATTTGCATATGTTCATACAGTGTAAGAGAATTTATGTATGAGATCCAACCCCGAATAGGGGCAGTGCAGTTTCACCTACTCACAAACACCCCCCTCCTTTTTTTTTCCACAACACAGGTGGAAAATATCTGCTTAAGCTACTTGCGGTTTTATACAGTAGCGTTGTCAAGAAAGAACAATGTACTGTCGTCAGATCTCAAAAATATTTCGGAGTTTTTCTCTGTTCTCCTTACGACTTTAATCACATAGCAGTAGCTTCAATACAGTGATGTGCATTTTAAGATAGGCTAAATAAGCGATACATACTATTAAAAATTGGCGAAGCCTGGTACATACTATCAAAAATTGGCGAAGTCAGTGCCAGAATTACTTTTCTTCGTCTTACTTTACATTAAAGTTAAAAATCTTCTCTTTAACCGCGGGAAAAATCTTTGAATTGTAGGAAACATTCTGCAGGGAAGTATACCTATGATTACGTGGGGGTATTTTTTCTATGGTAAGCAAATATTTCATCCAGTTTTTCATGTAATTAATGACGTAATTAAAAATTGTAAATGTCAATCTACTCCATGAGGTTGACTGTTATGCCAAACGTTTAGTTCAGTAACACAAGCTTTATAAGTAAGAAACTTTGCCCGTGTCGATGAAGCCCTACCGTTCGTACACAAATACCCAGGTTATACTCACCTAGTATTTGATAAAGAGAGCACTTAGTGACATCCAACAAAGTTGGAACATTTTCAAAGCTCTGGTCTGTATGCTTCACACATATGTAACAGATATTCATGAAGTAATCGAAAGTCTCAGTCTTCTCCATATGCGAGTCTGAGGAAACGGGATTTTATTATCTGTTCACTAATCAATGAGGTAGAACTGTAAATGTCCGTCAAATAACACAGTATCATTCTAAGCGTCAGACCATATGTGCGGCCTAGCATACCAACCGTTGTCAACAGTTTTTCCACGGAATTGTGTAATGGTTTTTATATACGAAATACTACGATTCTTAAAATCTTTCAAATAATGAAAGATGATGAAGACGCTCGTAATGATGCTTTAACGGCCACTCGTGGTGATGCAACTAAATTATTTATTGGCGCGTTTCCAATACATCAAAATATCTGAAAAAGTGACAAAAGCAGGTGGCACAATGTCTGAAAACAATTAACAAGAACACGGCAATCTTACAATTAAGAGGTGGGAAAAAACATACCAAAGGTTGCCACACACCATACAAAACGCACCTCAGCGCATGCCGAATTGCCCTGAAAACAAGTCGTGGACACATCGTGTTCAAGGTAAACAGAAATGCCACTAGGTGGCTTTTGTGTACATAGTAACGACCAACGAGCTTAAATTCCATAGATTGGCGATAGGTCCGCCTTGTTTGAGGCAAATTGTGCTGGCGTCCGCCATGTTATTTGGGGTATCGGCTGACAGCTGGTATGCCACACCGACTAGAGAATTTTACCAATTTACAGTTTCACGTTTTAAATAAAGATTGACTATTGTATACGGATGTGGATCAAGCTCTGTCAGACTTTCTCGAAGCTGCGAATTCACAAGCCTGGTAGTAAATGTCCTAACAATGCTATAATGAAATTTCACCAACCTATCTGTATTACAGTTGCAGTTCGTAGTATAACAGTTAGCCTAGGTTTACAACAACAACGAAAGTGCCGCTGTGATAATATTTGCGTTGTTTATAATGCAAATCCGTGGTATAAACGAGCTGCGAAACAAACTGTGAACAGTAATTGTTATGACGAACAATCTTGATCGTGGATTTGCAACTGCTGGTAATGTGTTGTAACAATTCATAAAGTCTACTATACACTTATCTCGTGTTTACTAAACCTATTAGTCAAAAAACTTGTAAAATTTGTATTAAAGGGTTTGGTTGAAAACTTTGGTGGACGGAATTTGAGTACAAAGACGAAAGTGACAAAATACTGCAGTTACAAATGATCGCAGGTCATCTGTCACAAAAGAAATCCACGTCGAAATAAGGTGTCGTTGATAACTTCCCTTGTTGCCATACTGAAACAAGTAACGTTTGGTACGTGAAATTTCAGTACAAAGACGAAAGTGACAACAGAATATTGCAACAAAAATGCGCCTAGGTCAGTTGCCACAAAAACATTCCACGTCGAAATAACGTATCATTAATAACTTTCGTTGTTATCACGCTGAAATAAGTACAGATTTGTTGCAAAGACAACAGACATATACAAGCGAAAAAATTCTGGCTGTCACTACTGCTTCCACTCTTGGCACTGGTTGCATGTCCACCATGCTCGATCAAGTATTATCAAGAAAAAATGACAATATTTAAAAAAAAAAAGTGTAGTTTCATCAACCGCAGGAGCGACAGAACAAGAAATATCTCAGAAACGCACTAACACCAGGAAGAAAACTGAGCATTTTTTTATAATGCGTACTTCAAGGGAGTTACAGGATAGGTCGTCTGAAGCTTCATTCATGGGGCACCTGAGTGCCATTAGTCAGGATTTTTGTTTGAGTTTAGACAGACTGAACACGCAGTACGTGCCGTTTTAACACTTCGATTTGTGCATTTAAATGCTGAACACACTTTAGGCATATTTCAGCGAACGGCTGTAAGCAAGGGGAAACTACAGTCGTTTAATTTTCCCGAGGGCATGCAGCTCTACTGTATGATGGCATCCTCTCGGGTGAAATATTCCAGAGGTAAAATAGTTCCCCATTCAGATCTTCGGGCGGGGACTACTCAGGACGATGTCGTCATCAATGTTCTGTCAAATAGAGTAGGTAAGTTAGAAAATTTGAAAAGAGAAATTTATAGGTTAAAGTTAGATATGGTGGGGAAGTTCGGTGGTAGAATGAACAGGATTTTTGGTCATGGGGGCACAGTGTTACAAATACCAAACCAGTTGGTGGTAACGTAGGAGTAAGACTGATAATGAATACGAAAATAGTAATGCGGATACGTTACTAAGAACAGCGTAGTGAACTCATTATCGTAGCGAAGATAGACACGAAGCCAACACGAACCACAGTAGTACTAGTTTATATGACAACTAGCTCTGCCTATGACGAGGAGATAAAGAAATGTATGATCAGATAAAAGAAATTATTCAGACCGTTGAAGAAGAAGAAAACTTAATTGTGATAGGGGACTGGAACTCGGTAGTAGGAAAGGGAAGAGAAGGAAATGCAGAAGGTGAATATAGATTGGGGAAAAGGAATGAAAGAGGAGATCATCTGGTAGAATTTTGTGCAGAACACAATTTAATAATCAAAAACACCTGGTTTAATCATCATAAAAGAAGGTTATGTACGTGGAGGAGACCAGGAGACACTGGGAAATAACAAATTGACTTTATGATGGTAAGGCAAAGGTTTAGAAACCAGGTTTTAAATTGTAAGACATATCCAGGGGCAGATACAGACTATGGCCACTACTTATTGGTTATGAACTGTAGATTAACACTCGGTCGCCCAGACTTTCCCTGCCCCCTGGAATGCCCAGAGGAGTCATTTTGACACCTAAAATGTAACAAAAATTTTCTGACCTATTAATTAAAATTTTTATGCATTTATTATATTTTATTTTCACCAGTAATGATGCCAGTTCAGAAACAGAATTGTCATTAATAAGAACAGATTACAAGTCATATTATTTATTGATATATAAATAAATTTCACTGAAACTGTTAAGAAGCCTAACGAGTAAGCACATGAAAGGCTTTTTCTTGGTTCTAAATGAATGAAAACTGAACTTTTCACGTTTACAGAAATTTTAGCTACTTCATTGTTTTACATAATTGACACATTTATATTCAGTTTCGTTTGTATATTTCCAAGAACCATCTATTTACAAACAGTGCACTTGGAAATTGTTTTATTACATTTGCAGAATTTGATATGTAGCGTGTTTCTGTGGCATTTTATCTTCATCATCATTTTCATTATTTCCATGATTGTCTGTGGTCATATGAGGAAAGCGATTCTTCACATACTCAGAGTGTAGTTCATCTGCAAGCTGCTGATCAAAATGACTTCTTTTGATCTTCTTCCCAGTAACAGCCCTGAATACTATAGGCCTATGCATTCAATCTTGCCAGGTCAAGGATATTGTAGAAGGAATGTACGTGCCATATTCTTCAGGAAGCCTTGACTGAAACCTGCCTGGCCATATTGTCCATTGTGTCAACCCCAAATTTTGTTTTCTTGTAACAACTTATAGTTTCTGGAGGGTCTTTTTCCTCTCGTATGTATTTATGATACCTATAGGATCAATGGAAAACATTACTGGACTTCTTTTTAGACTGTCAAGGAAATATCATCATGTTCTGTAATTTTTGTCGAATGCATGGGACACTTCAAAAACTTTAGAGCACATGGTATTTCTCTTCTCGCTCTATTTACTGTTCTTGAAGTGGAGGTTGAACTTTCTTTTAGTTTTTTGGTTAGTTTGAGTGAAATGAAGTGAGCCAGTTGTCTCTAGTAACATTTCTGCCTTTGTCCAGAAATGGTTCCATAAGCATCACTACATGATCAGAAACCCTTTGGTCTTGGGATCGTGCAGTATCCTTACCAAGATAAGGGAAACTATTATGTATACATTTGCTTTCAACCATTACTTTTGCCCACACTCATCAGGCTTTGAGGACATAAATTTGTGAACGGACACCTAGTTTTATTTCAGGACAGCCGATCATCTATTTTTATGTCAGTTACAGTTTTGTAATACGTTGTACAATTTTATATGAATTTGTTCCACATGCTGCTTGCTACTGGGAACGGTGCAACTGCTGTGTGTTGCGCAACTTTGATGCCGCCGCTACTGGGGCTGTCTGCGCTGACGTCTCGTGACATAAGCGCCTACCCTAGAGCACTGTATAGTACAAGCAGAACAATCTGCCATTTTGAATCCCGCTTTAAAGGCGCGCATTTAAAGACTACGGAACAATTACGCTTTTTAATATATTCATAAGGCCATGAAATATATTTTCCTAACGCAGAAAATATTACAGGGTAGTAAATTTATTAACTGTAAGAGGCAAGCAACGTAAAGTCCGTGATTAGATGGATATTTAGAGATATGAAACATTCTCTTACATTCCACTTTAAGGCAAATGTTGTTGTTCTAAATATTGACAAAATACAATTAAAATACATAAAAATTATCGTGTTTTCTGGTTTATATATGGTACATCCTCATACGTTTACGGCAACTAAGAGTTGCATTCGAAAACAGTTAATAATAATGTTAAATTGCGATACTGTACTTCCCGTGATTCCCCACTTAATGTCTCGCATGTTTTACACACATCATAATTCAAAATATTTTTACATAAAAAATGTGTTTAATAACTTCGAACGTCCGGTTTCGTTAGGTAACTACTAAATAAAGTCTCTCTTGTAGCATGCACTTTGAAATAGTCATTGTTGCATGCTAAGATTTGAAATCAACGCCTTTCATTTACGACTTCTTTCCTGTCTCTATCGTTGCGAAGTTCAGTTTATTACTATTTCAGACCTCCTGTTCACAGCTTGGGTTACACCTACATATTCCAATGTTGAGAGTCACATTTAAACCCTGAACTAATGCGACATAATATAATTAAAAACCACAAGCTGGGCAAAGCCAGCTGCTCTCATGAAACACTTAAAATACATTTAACATCCCGTAGATAAAGTCCTTAGTTGCTCTAAAAAAAGTAAAAAAATGTAGCTTATTTTCAACACACTGAATGTCGTGTTAAGAATCTTAAGCAAAATTAAAATAAACCATTGCTTACAAGTGTAGGCCAATATTTTCATTACTTCCTCTCTGTGAGCATAACTGTTTCTAGTACAAATAAAAAAAGTTTTGTTCTTAACTTTACACAGATAGTTACTCGATTTAGCGACCATACGTGGCGTCTGGAAAAAAAATGTTCAAATGTTTGTAAATCTTATGGGACTTAATGACTAGTTATCAGTCCCTAAACTAACAAACTACTTATGAACTACCTTATACTAAAGACAGCACAAACATCCATGCCCCAGGGAGGATTACAACTCCCGACGGGGAACGGCCTCGCGCATCGTAGCATAGCGCCTCAATGCGTTCCGCCGCGGTTCTGGAATTTACAAGCTACCTTTTACGCCGATCTATAATTTGAAGGAAACCGATAAAATTTACAGGAACCATGTGTGCTATTATTTGAGCAGTTTGAAGCAGCACAACCGACCATTTCACACTGTGAAACAATAAAATCAGAAAATATTCGCTGATTCACTTCGCTGCACCACACAAAGCTTACAACACTGTCGCCGAACTGGGATTCAAAATGACGGATTGTTCAGCTCGGTATATCTAGTGCTTTAGCCTACCCGCTGCTTGGTCTACTACAACAGTGTCGTGTGTCCTGTAGCTAAGGCCCGCAATAATAACTACGATTTTGCATGCAGACAGCAAACTGAGTCACTTGCCACACCATATATGACACGCAGTGGCGTATCCAGGATCGTGGTTTGGTGGGGGCTGAGGTCCATCACCGAGATGACGTGATGTGAACCCCCCCCCCCCCCCCTGGATACGCCGCATAAGAGCGACAAAAATTTACCAAAACAAGTCATTGCCTAGGAGAAAGGAATGAATTTCTCGGGGCCCCAATCAGACTGGGGGCCCTTGGTCTGTGCCCCTATAGTAGAGACGGTAGTGCATCAGTACCTTCCTGTACTCGCTGGACGGTGTGTCTGATAAGTTCAAGCTGACCAGACTGCTCCCAGAAACGTCTTCCACGATTGTTTGTTTGAAGGTACATAAGTTCTTTATTCCAGTTCCGACGAGTCCATTCAGCATACTGTTGGGACGAGCTTCACCGCAGAGCATGGTATAAAGGTTTCTAAGCTTGACCTCGCTTTGAACATTGGGCGTGAAGTTGCATGCCACGGTGTCCTGGGCTGCACAAAAATTATTTTTCACCATGGTGGCGCTCCTCACAGGGTTCCTCAGAGCTGAAATCTAAGTAGCGGTCATCCACTACTGTGATAGCTATGGGCGGCCCGTAGCGAGGAAAGTCAACGTCAGTTTCTGTATCTCTGTACCTTCTCCACGCCCGAACAACATCGCTTTGATTAACTCCGAGAAGTGGGGAAACTTCATTTGATCAGAGTCCTTCCTGACACAAAGTAACAAAGGATACGATCAAACTTCGGAATTGAACTTATAGGATTGCCAGAACTACAGTCAACACAGTGTTCTTCCGTCTTGGTGTTATGATTGGAACTGATTGCCGTCTCGTCCATTACATAACATTGATACTGTTCACGTATGGTTGTTTACATCTGTGTGCGTATGAGTTTCATCTATGCACAATCTAAGGAACTGATGCAAGATACACATTCAACATCAGTGTCCAGGAGACCTTGGAACCAAGGTGATATTACACTTTTTATGTGTGTACGTCTTGAGTACGCAAATGTAAAACGTCCTCGCCTGCTGCGAGAAGCGGAACTCTCCGTGCTCCACTGTTCTCTCAATTCACAAATCCTATTGTTGCCTTCAGGGAAGCAGGTTTACTATACTCTACAACCTGAGCTATCAACAGAGGCCCGCCTATCACACTAACAATGAGACAGCTGTTGCTTACTGGTAGCGGTTCCCTATTGTGGACAGTCGTTCCCCTGGATTACCTTGAAAGTAAGACAATGGTACTAATGAGCTGCGTGGCTTTTATTATATGTAACACACTTGCGTAATCCGAAATTCCCGTTATTTTATCAGTGACATTGCGAGTAAATCTTTATCTGGCCCGGACTGGTAGTGGTCTACTACGAACTCGTCAAAACGAAACAGGCCTAGACTAAGCCATCTTTACGCGTCAACTATTCATAACTGAAAATACAACCAATCGCAAGTCAGAGGCGCTGAAATACATCCATAGTCTGTTCATAGATGTTCTGTTTTCGCTAATCACAATATTTGGTTTATTTTAACCCGTGCTATACGATCAACAATTTCAGATAACATTAAATTTTACAGTTTCATATAAAACAGATAAATTATAAAAGTTTCAGATTCTTATTAATTGTACAACATTGGAATATGCATATGCGGATGACTTAGTTGTAATGGCCGATTCAATTGAAAGGTTGCAAACTAATATTTCAGAGCTCGATCAGAGGTGCAAGGATTATGATATGAAGATCAGCATCTCCAAAACGAAAGTAATGTCAGTGGGAAAGAGATTTAAACAGATTGAGTGCCAAATAGGAGGAACAAAGTTAGAACAGGTAGATAGTTTCAAGTACCTGGGAAGTATTTTTTCACAGGATGGAAACATAGTGAAAGAACTGGAATCGAGGTGCAGCAAAGCTAATGCAGTGAGTGCTCAGCTAAGATCTACTCTCTTCTGCAAGAAGGAAGGAAGTACCAAGACTAAGTTAGCGGTGCACCGCTCTACCTTTCGACCAATTTTGTTGTATGGGAGTGAAAGTTGGGTGGATACAGGTTACCTTATTCATAAGGTAGAGGTTACAGATATGAAAGTAGCAAGAATGATTGCAGGTACTAATAGATGGGAACAATGGCAGGAGAGTGTCGATAATGAGGAAATCAAAGAAAAACTGGGAATGAACACCTTAGATGAAGCAGTTAGAGCGAATAAACTGAGATGGTGGCGTCATGTTACACGCATGGGAGAAGCAAGGTTACCTAAGAGACTCATGAACTCGGCAGCGGAGGGTAAGAGGAGTCGAGGTAGACAAAGAAGAAAGTACTTAGATTCGGTGCAGAATGATTTTGAAGTAAAAGGCATAACATCAGACGAGGCATCAATGTTAGCATTGAATAGGCGATCCTGGAGGAATTTTATTAGAGGTACTATGCTCCAGACTGAGCGCTGAAAGGCATAATCAGTCTCTAATGATGATGATGACATTGGAATATTGTTTGTAGCTACAAGAACAAGACCATTTCGATAAACGTTAAGCTGCGATTTGATTGCGTTGTTATTTTACTGTTCGCATCGAGTTCTCCGATACGTTACTAAAACAGCCATCTTGACTTGTTCTATCGAACCAGGCGTTCGCTTCTTTTTATGCGTAAGTGCGTTTGGATCCGTTAACAGAGTTCCTGCGGACGGCCCCAGACTGCGGACGACCACGACCTGCGGTGCAGTGCCGCCAGTTGCCGTTGTTCGGCACTGGGTCAGGGTCAGTCTCTCTAATCGACCACCTGTGGCTTCGCCACCACACGCGTGTTAACGCGAGGGGCGTGCAGAGCGCGACCTCTCCTGGCAAGAGGCACTTCCTACTGCTCCGTTTCATGGACCGCGGACTGTTGAGATCGCGGTTTTAACTTTTCGCCAACAGTTAATTAGAAATTTAAAATTCCCATTAGAGACTACTTCTTCCTTCTCGAACAACTTTAACGAAACAGTGACAAAAATATATGAAGCACCAAACTGGTTAGGTGCGGAGAGTCAGTCCGCGTGTGTTTATTCACATGACACACTTCTATCATCAGTTCCTTTATATAATACTAGCTGACAACCCGGCGTTGCCCGGGTATTTATGTATTTATTCCTACCGTTTTTTAGGTATATATTCATTTGTATAAGGGCTGTATGTCTGTAAAATCTCTTGGGAATACAGTTGGTAGTAAAGAAGTAATAGATTAAAACTTGGTTCGTGATGGGTGATTTTCCATGAACGCCATTGTTTATGTGCTCATATCTCATGAACTACGTGTCGGAATGTGATACAATTTGGAACGTACATTCAGCTATATATGTGTATACTGTCTGTAAAATTTCCTGTCGCTACAATTTGTAGTGTTCAAATTATAAATTGTAACGTCATACCAAGAGCCGTAGTTTTACTCCATAAACAGCGGAAAAGTAGTAAGCGAGAAACATTTTTCCTTTCATCATTTTACTATGGTTGCCAGCGAGAAAAGTTTAATAAAAGTTTGAAATTATGCTTAAATTTTGTTGCAAGTCGCTAAGTACTGTCATTCTCATACAGTGTATTTCGAAAGTCTGGTCGCATTAGGGTAAGGTGGTACAATTGTGATCATTTCAGACACTTGTTATTGTAATTGGAAATATATTGAAAAAAGAAATAATTTTAACTGTGGCATTTGTTCTTGGATTTTTAATGAATATGTAACACAAATATTATACAATTACAAAAGTTGGTATAAACAGAAAAAGAGGTTACAGAATTGAGAAGAATCGACCGAAAATGTACCACACTAGGTACAATTGTGATCACTTCCTGTACAATTTCGATCACTTGCATCTTCCACATATGAAGCACATTTTCCCTCGGGCACCAACGTATACTTTGTGGTACCAAACATTGCATTTTTGGCAGCGGATCCAGTCACCCTTAGCTAATGATTCTGCACTATAATAATTCAATAAACAAAATCCACAATTCTTTTCGTTGTTTGCTGGCGAATTGAAGCTTGGTAAACTTCTTTCGCCATTACTTACAGACGTACATTTCCGTTTATTGTTCTTGTTGCATTAGTTCATTGTTTTCCTTGTGCCCTGTTGAAAAAGTTTCCTCTTGCTGCGGAGGTTATCCAGGTTTTCATCTGAAGTGAGTCTAGCTGATGTCAGTGTTTACCTCTTCCGAGACGATAACTTTTTCTCTGGACTCAACGTGCTGAGAAATTGTACTGGACCCTGGCGTTACGGATTTGCCGTGTTTTTCAGTTACATCTTTTGACGATGAGGGTTTTTCTCCCATAATGCTGTTAGTAGCTTGACTGGTGGAGACTGAAGGGGCAGGAGCCTCGAATAACGTTGAAGGTGCAAATTTCTCCTCGGGAACAATGTCTTTTCAAAAGGGCATTATTCCTGTACATTGGAACCCTTTGACTGCGCACCCAATGGACGCAGCTTTACCCCATGCATCACACAAAATAGTACAGACTCATTGTTTTGTAATGTTTTCATTGGGATTGCGATGAATCCAGTTAGTTGCATTTCTGTGATATTGAGCCTTTAGGGACATGAAGAAAGTTCTATCTAATGGTTGCAGTACATGTGTACTGTGCGGAGGAAATCCCAAAAGTTCTATCCCATTTTCCCTACAATATTCTACAGCATCTAAGCTGGTGTGGTTGCCATGGTTGTCAACAATAAGAACTGTAATAGGGCTACCCATTGTTTTGTATTTGTTGAAGTGTCGCAGCTGAACTCCATTTATTGTAGATTTTCTTTTCTGCTCGTTTTCGTGGCATCTAGAAAATAAGAGGTGGCTTTAAAAATCGCGTAGGAAAATCTTTAAATATACAGAATTTATTTGCAGTAATTGTGTATAATGTGTCTATGGTAACCAATCGTGACGGACTAAACTGAAAAACTGCATTGATCGAAATTGTACTAGGGTATCGAAATTGTACCATTTTTCTGATCGAAAATGTACTACTGGCGTGTGTGAATTCATGAGTAAATAGTAGTGAATTTTGCCAAGAAATGGCAGCACATGTCACAGAGGCTTTCTCTGTAGGTGCCTCAGAACACGCCCGAATTGAAAACAAGTTTCTAACCTCACTAATATAGAATTTGCAAGCGCGTGGAAACTAGAAAATTTATAAGAGCGCGTTAGACTAAGTAGCTTCACTTACCTCTTAACAGGAAAAAATTTTATACCTACGTAGTGCAAAGTGGTGTATTCTTGGAAAACACAGGAGGAGCTGTAGAAACCTGCTACACTACGACGTCACACAAATGCAAGTGCTACCAACACTACGAGACTGAAAAATGGCGCGAAACGTTATGTTGATCGGAATTGTACCTATGTCGAATTTGTACCACCTTACCCTATACGGAATTTTTTGCGATTTCTATTGGTTGTGACGTAATATCTTTTGAACCATGTGCCGTATGTGATTCTTAACCATGCAGCAATTTTTACCTCACGGTAAGAAATGTGTGTACCAAATTTGGTTGAAATCGCTGCAATGGTTTAGGAGAAATGAGCAGCATTGTCGCAAAATGCAGCAATTTTTCGCGCATCTCATTGTTTATGACGTCATATCTCGTGAACTATGTATCGTACGTGATTCTTACACTTACGGTGACCGTTATCATGGATTGAAGCTTACGTGTACAAAATTTCACAAAGATTGGAACAAAACTGTAGATTTGTATGCAACACGTACAAATATACGGACACTCTGCTTTATATATTAGATACTACAGATGAAACAGATATATTTCTCGTAATTTTACAAAACGTTAAAAAAATTTAAAAGGTTGTTTATTTATTCGTTTATTTACGAACATTTTTTATCCTAATCGTCATATAATTATGAACCTTTTCATTGACCAACATTGATTACAGAAAGAAGTTTAATTTTTTAATTATTTTCGGAAGAACTGGAAATGACGAGCATCTGTTGAAATGGTTGGACTAGGAGCCTGCTTTTCAGTTTCAAGAAAGAACATCCTCTACCATAGCTGCTCTATGGTCTAAGCAAAGAACTAATGAATATTGCACCAAAGAATATCGAAGTGACAGATCTTTCACCACCTGCGAAATACGTACAAAAGAGAATGACTTGTTACGAATTAACTATTCCAATGTTGTAACGATTCCTGTTTTATTCAAATAAGTAAATTACAAGTACAAATTACATTTTTCGAAATAATTCGATTACAAGGAAAAATTACATGAAATGTAATCGGTACATGTAATTCGATTACTTTTACTCAATTACTTACCATCACTGGTCATGTTCATCGTCTTCACTTTAGTATATCGGGGGCTGGAAATTCCTTTGCCTGCACTAAGTACAAACGTAACTCCTGTAAGGTGGACGTCTGGTGTGCTCTCATGTGTCATGAAATTATAGAACTGCGCTTCTTTGAAAATCAAACTGTGACATCAAACAACTACCTAGATATGTATTTTATGCAGTGCCACAAATTAAGGTCAAAGTGAAAGGATACAGAATTTCCCCATTGATGGACATCCCTAGAATGGATGCCCCAAAAACTTTTTCTTGTGCGGCTACTTGAAGCAACGTGTGTACAGTGATTATATCAGTGATCATGATCATTTAAAGGAGAGAATCAGAGACGCTTTTGACTGTGTTACAACTGATGTTTTTCAACGTGTATGGAATGAACTAGAATAGACGTACGAACAGAATCTGCATCTAACTGCACTGGACAGGTATGGATACAAGGAGAGTTTACCTTTCCTCTGGTGAAGTTTCACATTTTTGTGATGTTTCGTTGCATTTCTGTGAACAGGTTAAAACTACACCATGAATTTACGGACACAATGTGTGTTGTCGCAACTAAATGTGATGAAAAGTGAGAGCAAACGAGACGCGGCATTTACTTTTCACATCTTCGCCTTTAGAGAAGTGGAATGCTTCATGAAAAGTATAAGTGATTTTGCAAAGCTGTGCATGTACACAGTGTAGTCTAGTATACGTGATCTTGTGTCTATGATCAAAAATCCAATCTCTCACACATAATTAACTTAGTTCTCCAAAATTCCATCATATGCTCAGATAAGCCTGGACATACATGCAGAAATTGATGGTGTGTCTTCAAAAACGTTAAAAAATGTTTTGACAGAGCACAGGGAAAAGTGTCTGACAATGACAGTATTGCGTTCATTCGATATAGTTTATTTGACAAATTATTATGTTGTCATATCCTTGGGTGTGATCACATTCATACGAACACGTCAATTAGACAACAAAGCATATCTCACTCACTTATCAGACGTACAAATTAGGAACATCGATAATTGGTTGGATCATATGACGCACATATTTCAGCAATATGATGTATGGCACAATACCAGTGTTTTTTGGTGGAGGATTCGGCTGACTTGTCATCGCATTAAATGTTTGTGGTTTTCATATGAGAGCCACTTCCTCCAGCAAGGGATCTTCCGGCCAAGAAAGCCATACGCTCATTTCATTTTTTCCTTTTGGTTGGTAATAGAGTAGGTGTGCGGAATCAACTTCCAATATAACTCCTTACACTTCACTGTGACAAATGGACGTTACATTACGACACGGGCAAATTTTAAATACAGCGAACTAACACATTAATGACAGGACGAACAGCTCAAAATGTTATGAAAAACGTAGTATGTTGGGGATTTGATTATGGATCTCTCGCGTCACAGTCCAACACCGTGCATACGTAACTACTACGTCATAGTTGTTTTAGTTCGCTGGTTGTTGGTATTAAACTTACACCATTCACTGGTTCCAAATCTTAGGGGGGTGAGATGGGGAGTTTTCATTATGTGGTGATACGAGTAGCGGGACACGCGGGTTTGCGTTCTGTAAATCTTCCATTGTTAATGACAATTTAATGCTGATAGCATGAAAATGAAATAGTGCATTAGAAATTTGTTTGACAATGTCTTATGTTGTCAACAGTGACTGAATGCTAATTACAAACAATGATAGTTTTAAGAAGTTAGTTTAATATGCACTTATCTTTTTCGTTCGTATTCTTAATTTCTTCAGCTTTGATGTCAGAAAGTTTCTGAATCTTATGCTGGTTTCCAGAAATAACAGTGCAACAGCAGTAATCAGTCAGAAAACCAAATGTTTAAATTCATAAATTGCGCAACACACGTCACTGCATAAATAAAACTCGGAGACTACAGTGGAAGACATATTGTATTCGGACTTAGAACGCGTTTAAAATTTAAGAAATTCAGTGATGAAAATGTTGGACCACGAGGACCTTTACCAAACCCTACCAAAAATGCCTCCATTCCTGTGGAATACACTCATTAAAAATTTATCCTTAAGAGAGTTTAAGGAGAAAGCAGTTCTGCAGATAAATTGTGTGTACATGCATTTAACGATAAATGTTATTTAGGCGAAGTATTTAGAGAGAGGTAGAGCAGTAGATGATAGATCAGCTAAGAAGACAGAAAAGGCACAAAAGACGGGTAATTCGCAGAATACAGCAGTCTGAACAATTTTACGCATGGAGGATTGCATTGTTGTTACATAATTTTTCTGTACGTCATATTCATAGAACTTGACAGTAAAGTAACGTCTTTATGCGATTTGCATCCTTACGTGTGTGATTTTTACCCTGACAGCGATTGTTGCCTGATAGTAAGGAACATGTGTACCGAATTTGGTTGAAATTGGTCCAGTAGTTTAGGAGGAGATGCGGAACATACATACATACACGCACACATACATCCTATTTTATAAGACGTAAGATACTGTTTTATCATCCAAAATATCTCTTAATGCCTGTTACAGGCGCATTTGCAGTTTAGTCTTTCTTGCATTGTACTGTCGTTATTAGTTATTTCTGTGACTAAGATGTTCTAGTGAGTTGTTCACGTACTTAGCAGAAATTATAGTTTGGTATAGAAAATGAGTCGATTAGTTCGTGTTCCCTGATACTAAGCAAAATTTGTACTCGGTGGGTGCTTGATTTAAAAAATGAGGAGTTTCAGAATTCCAGCGTCGAATGTCTTGGGAATCATTCAAACGGTCATTCGCTTTCGCAAAACATTGAAATTTGCATTATTTTAGCCGTTAGCGCTGAACAACACTTAACTGATGACCACTACCTACAAATGGGAGATCAAGTAGCCCCCAAGAACAGAATTGCGCGTTACCTTTCCAGAGATAACTGGGAAGTTCCCCATTATTTGGCCTATATGCGTCCAAAACCAACAGTACAGACTACTCACTCCATTCTGTAGTCGTAGTCGTTATCGCACACCTCTCCGACATCCTCGCAAAACACCAAGGTGCATGCTGCACACATATCGTGTACTGGCACATCGATTCGTGGAATAAGGTTCTCGTCATTCGCAAATAACTGAAGAGTAGTGTGACACATGATGATCATTGCAGAAGAGGTGTTCAGCTATCTGAATAGAGCGCGCCCCAGACATGCAGTCCCACGCGTTTGGAGGAACTGTGACACCAAGTTTTGGGCCTTCATTATACACAGATGTTAGCCCTGTCTTATCACTTTCGAGGGTATTTCAGAACTGTGTACTATTGGGCAAGGATGAAGTCAACATCTCAGCGATGGGTTCCTCTTTCACGATTATAACCCACTCGCGCTTCAGTCACGGTCTGCACGGCCACTACGGTCTGGGGTTCGAATCCCCCCTCGGGTATGGATATTTGTGCCGTCCTAGTTCGTAAGTAGTTCATAGATAGTTTGTAAGTTTAGGGACTGATGACCCCGTAGTTAAGTCCCATAGACTATACAAACATTTGAACATTTTTTTTGATAACCCACTGGTCTCCAGAAGGCTGAAGAGTCTGCTGATGTGAAACCGATCCTTCATGCAAGTATTACCAATTGAAATTGACAAGATCATCCAATAGATCCGCCGCCCATGCTTGAGATGCAGTGTGTCGATCACCTCCGATTAACAGCATGTTACATATGCCCAGAACATTTGTAATGTACTGGCAGGAGCAAAATGGTATTGAAAGTTACCTTGCAGCAGATTTTGAATTCACAGATGTCCACTTTCCAACAGGCTGCCTTAATTTTGGTTACTGTTTTGTTTTTATTTTACAGTAAAGATTTTATTCTCTCCCCTCCTTTTCTCCCCCCCCCCCTCCCCCTCTTCACAAAACTAAGGCATCAGAAGTTCGCAGATATATACGAGTTGTAAAATGTTTTGAGTACCTTATTTCATAAATGAACTGAAATCTTGACAAAATGGAAGATAAGCTTTGGTGCAGCAAGTAGCTGGTATTTTTCTTCGCGGCTGGAACTTGTTAATTTTTTATCTAACGATGTAGGAACTGTTGAAAATAAACAAGAAGCCGAGAATCTTTGCAAACCCAAATTAAAATAAGAAAGGCTATGAGTACTTTATTCTTGAATTCATTTCACTCAGCCTCCTTTAACGTAATATTCCTGTGTCACCTTTTGCTCCATTCGTATGAGAGTCAAAATGTTCAAATGTTTGTAGAGTCTATGGGACTTAACTACGGGGTCATCAGTCCCTAAGCTTACAAACTACTTATGAACTAGCTTATCCTAAGGACGGCACAAATATCCATGCCCGAGGGGGGATTCGAACCCCCGACCGTAGTGGCCGTGCGGACCGTGACTGGAGCGCCTCAATCCCCTCGGCCACCGCGGCCGGCTATGAGAGTCAGTATCGTCTTTTACTGTGATCACAATCTTATGTAATTCTACAGGAATTATGTATTTTCAGTAAGTTTCTGAAATAAATTTAACAAATGATGTACTGCGATAATCCACTTTCTTCTTTAGTGATAAAAAGATCAAGAAAGCTTCTTGCTTTCAATCTCATTCTCATGATGGAATTGCTTTTCGACTGCTTTCCAAGTAAGGAAAAGAATTTCCACAGTCGCCTGTCAGCAGTGCATAAAATGTTAATTGTCGGGATTTCACAAATAAATAAATAATTGATATGAGTGGAATTCGAAATATAAACAGAGACGGAGTGTGGTAAAATACCGAACAACTGGCAACTTTAGAATCGTACTATGTGACGACAGGGTTTCAGTATTTGTAAATTATGTTTAGATATGTAAATTTTAATGAAGAGCAGTGTGTTTGATTTCACCTGGATCTTTGTTTTTAAATTTAAAGTCTTATTGCTAATCATGGCGTGAAATTAATTAATAATGGTATGTATTCATAAATCGGATACAAGCTGTCATGTTGTGTACTACGCCACTCAGGGCATTTTCGTTGTGTGTCTACCTTTTACCACAGACAAACTGTGCTTTAACCCTCAATAAAATACGCATTAGCAGTGGCCGAGTTTGGTCGAAGGTAGCCTGGAAGGGGTGACGTGGCCATTTCCACTGCCATCCCAACCTTTGCTTCAGGAAAAAAAGAACAGACAAAGACACGAGGAGAAGTCTACCAGTACTGCCAATTTAGCATTTTTGTGACTAAGTTTAGCATATTTTCCAGTGATTTAGCATAAAAAATTCAATTTAGCTTATAACATTTTTTAAAATTTTTCCTGATAGTGTGTCATTTTTGTTAAACATGATTCATTGACTTGCGACATGCTATCTAGTGTCATAATATGATACTTATTGGACATCCCACATCTTTCGTTGTTGTTGGAAAGTGCCGAAACTTTGCATACAAACGCACACCGGAGAATTCGCGAGAACTACACATTGGCGCCATGTGGAGAGAGAGTACTGAGTTTGCAGCGGATGGTGGGGACAAGCTCCCCCTCAAAGTGTAGTACAACGACACAAATCTGCGTTTATGCCTCCCAAGAGTTCGCGATAACCCTCTTCCTGTATCGAATTGAAGTAGAAGGTAACCCTCCCATTGGTTCAGCAACATTATCATTTACAATTTTCTAAAAAGATGAAAATGAAAACGCTTATCGAAACACATACACCAATAATACAGCAACAAAGTAGACAGAATTGCAGTCAAAACAGTCTAATAGTAAGCACTAAGCTGCACAGTTGGTGCTATTCTCCCGGCTGCTGCTGACGGCATTGTTAATGTTGTTTGTTCTCTTGCAACTAATTAATGTGTGTTGTTGACGTATCAGTGACCTGAGTTCAGAAGCAATATTTTTGACAACGATGACGAAATATAGTTCAGAATTATCGTTCAGAATGGGAGTTAAATGTCGGAGTTCAAAGAGCGGCTTCAACCCGTCGAATACAACTCCACAACAGTAGTGAAAGCGCAATTTTTTAGCCAAAGTCTACTGTTTAAAACAACATCTCTCATCTTAAAATTACGCCGGAGCAATGGAACCATTAAAAGGTCAATAGATATTGAGTTCTCGAAAATCAAAATTCAAATTTTGAACACGCAAAAGGCTGAAAGCACCCAATTGTTATTTATATGTGACATGTTTTTATTTTGATCATCGGTCATTTACCACAAGTGTCTAAAAATGCTCAAATATAATGATGTATTGACAGCATATTTTTATTGACTACTAGCTGGTAGCCGGCGTGTTGCTGCTGCAGAAGAAATAATTGTGCATCTTACGTTTAAAATTTGAAAGTTATTGCTTTTTAAATTACCAATGATAGAATTAAATTTTCATTTTATAGTCGATTATAAATACATTTATTGGAATTAAACGGTACATAAAGGAGAAGTATAAATTACATTCATTTCATTTTGTTGACTTCATTATTCTTCAAGTGCTTCAATGTAGAAAATACTTATTTTCCTTTTCCGTCTTCAGCAAAAACAAATTTCTTAGCTGTCCGACTCGTTAGCACGCAACATACAACTGGCTACGTGAAAAACATGGATTTTCTAGATTCACTCCGAACACATGAAGTGACTGATCTTGTGCCTTGTTAATGGTAATTAAGAATGCAAGTCGAATGGGGAACTGCAATCGTTTGAAATCAAATGAAATGTCGGTAGTAAAGATAGGAATGCGTGGAATGAACACATCTTCTCCTTATGGCTTTCCAGTACGAATAGTTTCCTTGATGATATTCGGCATCATTTTCTTGACAGTGATTACATGTGACTCACATTAATCGGCATCGCAATGAGGACACAATAAGAAGCTGATAAGTTTGTGTTGCATCGAGAAGTCTTACTTCTTCAATAGCCGTCAAATACATTTGTCGGTACGACACGCGCCACCTACTGTAAGTTAACTGAACAATGTCCATAACCTTCGCGTAAGAGCAAGAAGTAACGTGACGATGTTTTATCGTAATCAGATGACCGTTTGGCAGGCATAAAATATGAACAAACGAACAAATATATATGAAGTTACCAATCTTCCATAAGTCCGTCTCCTCCTTTTCCTTCTCTCTGTTCACCTGCTCCTCCCCTCCCCTCCTCTCACTTTCTCCAACTATCTCCTCCCCCTCCCTCTGTTCATCTCCTTTCGTCCGTCTGCAACCATCTCCCCTCTCTCATTCTTCTCCTCTCCCCTCTCTCTGTCCGCCTACTCCTCTACCCTTTCTGTCCCTCCACCTCCAATTACTCCTCTCCCTACTATATATGAAAACATACACATATGCTCCAAGTTTCATGACACCGATCGAACGGTGTCAAAATCGCAAGGTATCCTCCGCCATGCTAAATTCACCGACTTGCAGATTACAAAAATCTCCTTCCTGAAAACATACACATTGTTCTGACTTTCATGGAGACCAGTCAAACAATTCGGATGTTTGTTCTCAAACAATTCAAATCTGTCCATCACTTTCATCATGAAGGAGTAGCATACATATTAACCCATTGTAAGGTACATTCCACCACGCACCATACGGTGGCTTACGAAAGGTAGCCCATGTGTTAATCAGGGTATAAGGTTTCTCTGTTCCAAATTTCATTCATATCCGTCCAGACATTTCAGCTTGAAGGCGTAAGAAACGTATTAACTATAGTCGGCGTCAACGTACGAAGGCGGCCCAGTTTTCAGCCGTTCTGCTCATCCCCCTCCATTACCGCAATGACAGGTAAATTATGTAGGCGCGTGGCTGGCCGCGAGTTACGCTATGTTTCTCCCGCAGGGTCAACTGTGGCGTTCGGCCGTAGCTCCTCCTCTCTTCGCTTCCCCTATTAGTCCAGTCATTTGGTAGTTCTACCTGGAAAGTTTTGCGGGAGTTTTGAAAATTGGTATACTTATAGATTTTGATGTGCTCTTTTCGAATTTTCACTTTGTCACCTCGCATCTTTGCCGCTCGCACCACCATATTGGAAAAATGGCGCCCCAAAACAGGTTTTGACAATATCTCCTTTCCGACGCAGTTTACGATGAAAATAATTCTGAGATAAATTAAACTAGAGAAAATATCCTACAATTTATATCTTAACCTATTTTTGTGTGAAATGAATAGTTTCAGATTAAGAGCGCCGTAAAGCCTACTGCAACATGCGTATTGACGAAAAAGTCATTTCCACACCACCATGACGCTATCCCTGAAGTACCAAGTTCTGCGAGTTCTTCGTGTACATAATAGAGCTAAATTTCACGGATAGAAAGTTGTTACGCACTACCCGTAATAGGGTTCTCTTCTTCGACGTTATGACCTTTTTCCTCGATTTCGTCGTAGGTATGCTGAAAAACAGTCTTCGTTTCTTCCTCTTCATCACTATCGTGTTGTGGAACTTCGGAATTATGACAGGTACCACTGCAATCCACGTAAATAACGGAGCATTTTAATCCTGCCTTTCTGAATCCACATGCTTCTTGACATCACTTTCTGCGTTCGTAAGAAATAAGTTTTAATAATTTCTCTGGAGCCGGAAGCTACTTTTTTTTCCCTACTCCATACCACCGCTGAACATAATGATAGATTCGAAACGAATGTTGTGCTGCCACCTTTGTCGGTGGCAGCGATCCAAGATTAAATTTACCTCTGAATGCTGATTTTGTGAAGCATTGGGAATAGATTGACACATTTCATTTTTCCTTGATTGAAGAGAGCTGATGTTGTATAGCCACTGAAGGCATGCAAGAATAGTATGTTATCTGCAACTGTTTTATCTACTTTCTGTTGAATATATTCGGTGCGAAACTGTTCCTTTTCCTGGTTTGAGAAGATATTGTTTGAACGCGGGGATAGAGCTATCAAAGAAATAAGAAGATCTACATCTTCACCAACAACTATTTCGGAATCAAATGCAGATGAAATCAGCGCTGTGAAAAATAAATAGCGAAAATGCATTACTGTAGATATGGGACGGTGGGCGCATTATAGCCGAATCTTCATAAGGCATTGCTTCGGTGTACGAGGACCAATATTTGAGAGATGATAATGTATATATTAGTCGCCGAGATCCATACTTTTGAAACAAAAATGCTGCTACTCCGAGCTGCATTGCGAGCACGAAAGATTTCGGTCTTGCTGCGGTAATCACGCAATGAGCAAGAGAAATACTTTTTTCTTCCATTTCTCAAGAAGTGCACGATTGTTTCTCAATATCACGTGGTCCTGAAGACCCCTAAAGACTCAGGTATATCGAACTCTGAAAAAAATTATGTGATGGAAGACAATATGTTGTCCCGTATACCTTGGAGCTAATATCTTCTTAAACGATTGCTGCAGTTGTTTCGTTGTACCAGTGTTTTGGAAGCAAACCACAGGAGATACTACATGGGATACTCTGCAAATCACATTTAAGAGCCTGGCAGAGGGTTCATCGAACCACCATTATACTATTTCCATTCCATTCTCGAAAAGCCCGCGGGAAGAAAGAAAACCTGAATCTCTCCGTTCGAGCTCTCATTTCTCGTATTTTATTCTGATGATCATTTCTACCTATGTAAGAGGGAGTCAACAATATATTTTCGCATTAGGAGGAGAATGTTGGCGATTGGAGTTTCGTAAGTAGCCCACGCCGCAGCGATAAGCGCCGTTGTTGTAATGATTCCCATCCCAGATTCTGTATCATTTCCGTAACGCTGTCTCCCCTGTATCGTGACAGTACGAAACGAGCTGCCCTTCTTTGGACCCTTTCGATGTCCCTCGTCAAACCCACCCGATAAGGATCCCACACTGGGTAGCAATAATCCAAAAATGGACGGACAAGCGTAGTGTATCCAGTTTCTTTTGTGGTTCTGTTGCATGTTTTAAGGGTTCTGCCAATAAATCGCAGTCTCTGGTTCGCTTTTCCCACGACATTATCTACGTGTTCTTTCCGATTTAAGTCTGAAGTAATATTAATTCCTAGGTATTTTGTGGAGTTTACGACCTTCACTTTTGATTGATTTATCTTGTAAACAAAGTTTAACGGATTTGTTTACGTACTCATGTGGACGACTTCACACTTATCATTATTTAGAGTCAATCGCCATTTTTTACACCATACTGATATCTTATTCAGATCGTTCTGCAGTTGGTTTTGATCTTCAGATGATTTTACTAGACAGTAAATGACGGCGTCATCTGCAAACAACCTAAGACAGCTACTTAGATTTTCCCCTAAAACGTTTATGTAAATAAGGAACAGCAGAGGGCCAATAACACAACCTTTGGAACGCCCGATATCACCTCTGTTTTAGTCGATGCCTTACCATCGATTACTACGAACTCTGTCCTCTCTGACAGGAAATCCCCTATCCAATCACAAATTTGGGGCGATATGCTATAACCACGCAATTTGATTAAAAGCCTATTGTGGCGTGTGGTGTCAAAAGACTTATGGAAATCAAGAAATACGGAATCGATTTCCGAACTCTTGTTGATCGCTTCGTTGAATAAAGAGCTAGTTGTGTTTCGCATGAACGATATTTTCTAAATCCGTGTTGTCCTTGGGTCAATAGATCGCTCTGTTCGAGATAATTCATAATATTTGAATACAGGATATGTGCCAAAACCCTGCTGCAAATTGGCGTCAATGAAATAGGCCTGTAGTTTAGTGGGTTACTCCTGCTGCCTTTCTTGAATATAGGTGTGACCTGTGTAACATTCTAATCTTTTGGTACAGATCCTTCTATGAGAGAGCGATTGAATATGGCTGTTAAGTAAGGAGCTATCGCTTCAGCATAATCAGATAGAAATCTAATGGGTATACTATCCGGACCAGAAGACTTGTTCTTCTTAAGTGATTTTAGTTGCTGCAATACCCCGATGATATCTACTTCTACGTTACTCATTACGGCCTCCGTTCGTAATTCGAAATCTGGAAAATTGGTTTCGTCTTCTTTAGTGATTGAGTTTCTAAAAGCAATCGACACAATATTTTTTGAGGAGCTGTGCGGTCACAGTTTTTATGTGTGGGTGGTAATCGCATTCAATTTGTGTCATAAGTTCATCTAGAGAGAACTGACACTCTTCACAATTCTGTTCGAGATAAGAGTAAATGTTCTGCATTGCAGTATCGATTCCGTTTGCACACGGACCTCTTTTTTTTATGTCTTCATTCATTCGTCTTTGGTACAGTTTTTTCATGCACGAATTGTGATACTGTGCATCGGCTGCGACCAAGTCATTTACTTGCTAGAGACGCTCAACAGTCGCTCGACCCCAATCATCATTACTAGCTGTATCAAATTGTGAATTGGTGTTTTTCAATGATAATTTACGCACACTATACACAATATTACGCTCGTATAAGCGAGGCTGTTTTTGTTTCGCTTTAAACTCTGCTGTTATTTCAGCAGCGCACAAAAAGCTGTGATTTATGAGTGAGAATGTTGAGGTAGTGGTGGATCATTGTCGTGGATGAGAAGATTCGCCGTCGCCTCCCCTACGCAGAAATGCAGAGATCAATTTCTCATTATTGTAGCGTTTGCGATACACATCACTATCGTTTTCAGTCCCTCCAAGAGCTTTTTCTGGCTGTCCTTTCTTTTAGCACTTGACTTATGAAATGTCTCCAATCCTTTCTCCTTCACTTCATTCGCCTCACTTCCTTGCAATGGATTTTCACAGGTAAAACAGTTCCCTTCCGCAGGATTCATGATACTGAAAATGCGAACGACATTGTAGGTCGATGCACTCGTATTGATTTTCAGGCAGAACATATGAGCTCGGTTGGCAGACATGTCATGGAAGGTGTCTAAAAGTCCCCTGGGTAAAGGAAGGGAATCCCTCTATACTGTGACAGACCGTGTAACCTCAAGTAGGTCGCAGTAGGCCGGTTTTTCACCGCGCAGTAAAATATCTTTCGTTAAGTAGACTTTGCGGCACTCGTATGTGGAAGGTGTCCGAAAGTCCCCAGGATGAAGAAGGGAAATCCCTCTATACCTTAGACAGGCCTTGTAACCACAGGCAGGCCACAGTAGACTAGGTTTTCACCGCTAAGTAAAATATTTTTCGTTTAGTAGCCTTTGATGCGCTCGTACGCGAAAACTATTCATTTTACAAAAATATCTCATAACTATTTTAATCGTAAAATGCGTCGGAAAGGAGATAACGTCAAAAAACTATTTTTGGGCGCCATTTATCCAAGCGTCAAAGATACGAGGTGGCAAAGTGAAAATTCGAAAAAGAGACATCAAAATCTATAATTATACTAATTTTCAAAACTCCCGTAAAACTTTCTAGGTAACCCCTGTTTTGGACACCAAATGACTGGACAATATTCTTCCACCTCTATGCGCGATGCGCCTTCTTACATGACACCAGGTATAATCATAAAGCACCCTCCGCCATGCGCAATACAGAGTTACACACGTGCAAGCAATGGGTTGACAAAGTTTTATCGCAATCTGGTACACATTATGACCGTGCACAAAAGACAAAGAAACAAAGATTATTTTTTATGTTTTAAATTACCTGATGGCTTTGAAGATCAAGAATACTATATACTAATTGACGAATCAACTGATGTTCCAATGAGCAAACTATAAGGTTAGAAATTTCAGCAGATCGTTGAAGAAAATCCTCACTAACTTAAAATAATTGTGTATTTGCATTGAAATTGAATATCAGTAAACTGATCGTCATTGGCACAGACAATCTCCCGTTATGGCAGGAAACACCAACAGTGTTAATCAATTGCTCTCTCAGTCCATTTCTTCCTCCCAGATCATGCCAAAAGACTTAAAATGATTCACAATGATCCAGAACATTCAAGTGTTTTGTCGGATGATCCGAGACGTTCCGTAATGTTCCCGAACATTCTGGATTTTTCCCCGAATGATCCAGACTATTTCCGAACATTCGAGAAGATCCCAGATCATTGTAGAACATTCTGAAATTTTGTGGAATGATCTCTAATGCTCTTCAATATTCTGGATTACTCTAGTAGGTGCTGGAATGTTCTAGAACTTTCAAGAGGGTGAAACGTCACCAGTCGTATCTTCAAAAGCACGCCCTTCAGGTAAAAGCGGTAACCTTCTTCATGAATTAGGACTCGTTCCTGACAATGTGTTTTAGTGGTAAGCACATTGTACAATACAGTCGAGTCTTGTGATTTGTGGTTTCGGCACTCGATTATTCCACGGATTTTTCAGTCTGCGTTTTATAACTCAGCCTTCACCTCTCAACGATGTGAGGAGGCGCCAGAAACGGTAGGTGGTTCGGATTCCAAGTTAGGCGTTGGATCCCCTTGCTCTGGTTGGATAACTGGGCGAAGTGGCACCCACTTGAACGACTCGTATCAGTTTTCTGAATCACATGAAATTGTTGTATATTTCTATAAAATTCGATGTGTTTGTGTGTATATAAACTGTTCCTTATGGTCTCCCAAGACGGATGTAGCAATTTGAATGAAATTTTTAGATAATCCCAGCTGGTAATCGTGTGAGTAGTGATCGTATAAGATATTTATTGATTGAACAATATGAAGCAAAATATGGAACTTGGAACGACAGTAGCACTCCTAGCGGAGAAAGAGGCAGCCGGAGCGGCGCAAAGAGTCACGGAAGTGACAATCGGAGAACTTATCATTTTAATGCTATTATTTCCATTTATCCTAGACACTAAATGTAATAGCGAATTACCCAACACAAGGAGAAAATTCTGTATGACGAAAGACTCAAATACAAATCAAACTAAACAGTAATCGACGAAGAATAAGTCGTCAATTATCCAACTGAATTTTTGAACTTATTGGAACCACCCGGAATGACACCGCACGTATTAACATTGAAGGTTGGTTCACCGGTGATGCTCATATGCTGACCGTTATACAATTGACACCAAATTTATTCGAGACAACAATCATCGGTGGCAGATTAAGAGGTGAAGAAGTTTCGATTCCATGCATACCGATGATTTCTAACGAAAGCGTACGGGCCCACCTCGTCTGTTGACTGACGGAGACCGTCGACAGTTGAAGAGGGTCGTACAGTGTAACAGGCAGCCGTCTATCGAGACTATCACACATGAATTCCAAACTGCATCACGATCAACTCCAAGTAATATGACCATTAGACGTGAGATAATACTTAATATTCCGTGCTGTTGTGCGCCCAAAACATCCTATCCTATCCTATCTATACTGTTCATAAGACAAACATCACTCAGGTCAATGCTAAACAACGCATCGCTTGATGTAAGGAGCGTAAATATTAGACGATGGAACAGTGGAAGACGTTGTATGGAGTGATGAATCACGGTAAACAATAAGGCGATCCGTGGGAGATACTTGGCGATCTACATAGGGACACTATACAAGACTTTATACTCAACCACATATTGAACTTACTAAGAAAAGTAGCAATCCTCATAGCGACCACCATGCACCTAGGATATACGTGTATAGTATACCCCGCGAGATGGCACCGTGTGAGAATTCCAAATGCAATTATTGAAAACCCACCGTAACAGAAAGCACAGGACCTCCAATACTAAAGATGACCACCACCTAGCGCAAACGAGCGACAGCTCGTAAGTTCTACTAACGCAGAACTATTGTTCAGCACTTCTGAGTAGACCTTGGCCAACACCATACTGAATTCTATCGTTACCGATTAATGACGTCACCAATTTGTAAGTCATTTTCAGCCATGTGTCCGGATACTTTTGATCATATAATGCATATCTATGTACTTTCCTGGTGATCAGTACACAAATTTTGTTGCAAGGTAACGTCTGCCCTACACCATACAAAAACTTAGCTATACAATAATATTTCTCTTTGTTTAAAGGTCAAGTGCCCAGAAATTCATCTAGATCGGAGCAAAACTATGGATTTTGTCGAAATCCGTAAGTAAAGTACCCTCCACCATTCACCGAACGAAATCTTACGTGAACTGTGGCCTTCCTCTTGTTCTGCGAGTCAAGTGTGCAGAATTTCATTACGTTCGCAACAAAACTATTGATATACATTTGTATGGAATAGAAACACACGTACACATTGAAATATGCACTTTCAGTGTTTCTCAATTTTTCTAAATTTTCGGTAGATTTTTCCAAAAATTTTATATCATACAGACCTTGTCCTGAGAATTATGAACACAGAATAAAAAATTCTGCCATATCCATCTTACCATTCTCAAGTTATGGCTTGGACATGGGAAATAGGTGTTCATTTTTATACATAAATATCTGCCGACAAGTGGATTAAGAATGGGAAGGATCCATCGTAGACAAATAATAATATGCGAAAGATTCCGAGAAAGGAAAGGCATTTGAACTCTCGGCTCGAAAAAGGTCAAACAGATCAAATCAGGCAAATGTAGAGATTCGCGCATCTGTAAGTTGATTGATGCGCGAAGTATACAGTAACTACCATCGTCATACGTTAGAAAATGATCTTGCCGAAAACCTAAAAAAATCATGTCTTATGTACAATCGATTAGCGGATCAAAGGCCTCTATCCAGTCACTCATTGATCATTCTGGGATGGCAGAATGAAGTTTTAAATTTAACCTTTAAGAAATCATTCACGCAGAATGATCAGGCAAACGTATCTTCAGATCTTACTCACTCCCAAACGGAGGAGATAGTACAAGGCAGAGCCGGTGTAGAAAACAGCTGAGAGTTGAAAACAATCAAGACGCCAGGTCCAGATGGGATACCAATCCGGTGTTACAAAGAGTTCTCTGCGGCATTGGCTCCTTACTTAGCTCGCATTTATCGCGAGTAAAACCAGTGAAGTTCGATTACACCATTAGTAGTATGTTGCCTGACAGTCAAGTGAATTAACTATCTAGGCGTAACGTTCCACAGCGGTGTGAAATGGAACGAACATATTATAAGGATAGTCATGGGGAACGCGGATGGTCGACTTCGGTTTAATGAGAATTTGGGAAAGATGCTCATTGCCTGTAAAGGAGACCGCATATAAAACGCTTGTGCGATCTCGTCTTGGGTATTGCTCAAGTGTTAGGGATCCTCAAACACTGTTGAAGAAATTTAGACGACTGGCATTTGAAGCAGAAGCTGAAAGATTCTACTGCCGCCAAACGACATTTGGCTTAAAGACCACAAAGATAAGATCAGAGAGATTAGGGCTCGTACAGATGCATACAAGTATTCGTTCTTCCCTCGTTCTATATAGAAGTGGAACAGGAAAGCAAGTAATTAGTAATGGTACTAGGTACTCTCCATGCACCTTTGGTTGGATTGCGGAGTATGGATGAAGATATAAATTCCTTGGAATTAACCACAGAGTTAACAGCCAATAAGGACCGCTTTAGGAAACATCGTTCATGTGAAACTCAGCTTGCCCTTTTCTCACATGACATCTTGGGAGCCATGGATGAAGGGCAACAGGCGGATTGTGTTTTTCTCGACTTCAAAAAGGCGTTCGACGCGGTGCCACACTGCAGACTGCTAACGAAGATACGAGCTTATGGAATAGTTTCACAGATTTGTGACTGGCTGGAAGACTTCCTAAGTAATAGAACGCAGTACGTTGTTCTAGACGGCGAGTGTTCATCAGAGACGAGTGTCAGGCGTGCCCCAGGGGCGTGTGATAGGACCGCTATTATTTTCTCTCTATATAAATGATCTGATGGAGAGAGTAACTTGTAATCTGCGGCTGTTTGCTGATAATGCTGTGGTGTATGGGAGGGTGTCGTCTGCAACTGACTGTAATAACATACAGGATGACTTAGACAAAATTTCTAGTTGGTGCGAAGATTGGCAGCTAGCTCTGAATGTGGAAAAATGTAAGGTGATGCGCATGAGTAGAAAAACCAATCCCATAATGTTCGAATACAGCATTAGTAGTGAGCTTCTTGATGTTGTCGCGTCGTTCAAATATCTAGGCGTAACATTGCAGAGCGATATGAAATGGAATGAACATGTAAGGACAGTTGTGAGTAAGGCGGAGAGCCGATTTAGGTTTATTGGGAGATTTTTGGGAAGATGTACTTCATCTGTAAAGGAGACCGCGTATAAAACACTTGTACGACCTCGTCTTGAGTATTGCTCAAGTGTTTGGGACCTGCAGCAGATCAGTTTAAAGGAAGACATAGAAGCAGTTCAGAGGCGAGCAGCTAGGTTTGTTACTGGTAGGTTCGACGAATGCGCGAGTGTCACGGAAATGCTCCGGCAACTCAATTGGGGATCGTTAGAGTAAAGACGACGTTCTTTTCGTGAAATTCTGTTGAGGAAATTTAGAGGGCCGGAATTTGAAGCTGAGTGTAGTACGATCTTGCTGCCGCCTACTTATATTTCGCGTAGTGATCACAAAGACAAGATAAATTAGGGCTTGTACAGAGGCATATAGGCATTCCTTTTTCCTTCGTTCTATTTGGGAGTGGAATAGGAAAGGAAATGCCTAGTAGTGGTACAGTGTACCCTCAAACACGTAGCTTACGGTGGATTGCGGAGTATGTATGTAGATGTAGATGTAGACGTGTTTTGGGTACTTTTTAAATTGGCCATTACTTTGAAATAACACAACACTTGAGTTACAAGAAGAAAATCATCAAATACGAAATGACGTCTCCCAGGGAGAGAGCTTGCACCACAGAGTTACTACATACGTATACGCTTATTACAAGATCTACAGTTAGAAACGTATTCTCACCACGAGTTTGAAATAGCATCTTACCTTAGAACTATAACTCTTGCAGTTTTGGTTGTGTTTATATCCGTGTCAAAGCTTTTCAATTGTAATGTGGTTATAAGAAGCTGATCTTGCTCTGCTGTGGATTGAAAATGTTCTCTGATCGAAACCGGTGGATTGGAGCCAGTTAACCCTAGTACCATGAATGGGGTGGAGTTGGGGGGCAAAAATTTCCCGCAGTATTTATTTTATTTGTGTAACTAATGCATGTATTCGTTTGAGCGAAGAAGCAAGAATTCAGGTAGATGTAGAAACATATCTGTAGACTATATGATTATGGTTTTATAATTTTTGTTGATTATTTAAATGTGCCTATTATATTTAAAGTGCGGGCAGTGCCCTCCACACTCACGCTCTTAGACATCGGCGAGACAAGTTTTCTCATTAAAACATTTTTCAATATTACAGAAACAAATGCAGTTTCTGACTGTTGGTATCGCTGAATTATATTGCTATTGTTCTTTTGAAATGTCATTTGTTGTTCGAGCAGTTGCACATTACTCGCATTTCTACTTATAATAAAATGAATGAGTTGAAGAGGTGTCAGCTATAATGAATGAAGCAAGTGAATGTGATGAAAGTAATCCAGAAGAAGATGATGCAATTGTGACATAGGATAGTGACACAGAAATTGAAAATGATTCAATTTCACGGAGTTCATCCCCTGATAAACAGCACGCAGCTGCTTCGAGCATCATTGTTATAGCAAAAAGCGATAGGGGATGCATTACTGTGCCTCCAAGGCATGTACGCAGGTCAGTACAAAATGTGAATTTTCGTGAAGATTTGACTCATGAAGGTTCTTCCTCTAGTGTGTCAGACTCTTTCAAAAAGTTTATAACTCCTGAAATGATGAAGAGTGTCGTGCACTATACAAACCACGAAGCTCGTAATAAGAATTTAAAACTTACAGCCACAGAAGAAATGTACTCCTTCATTGCTATTTTCATACTCATGGGCACAAATAATGACAGTAGGATGCCTCTTGAGGACTTGTAGGGAAAAAGTACTGGGAATGAATAACTACATAGCTACAATGAACCATATTCGATGTGGAGAACTTCAGTCACTGATTAGATTTGTTGATAACAGCGTATTTAGGGGATGTCGCATTGGTGCCTAAAGTCCCTTTTTGTCCAAAAGTACCTAAAAGGTACCTATTTTTTCAATTAGGTCTGTAAAGTACCTTTTTCCGAATTGGAACACACATTTATCGAATTTTAATAACTGCATTAAAGCTTAACTGAGGCATCTTTCGTGTTACAGCTGGATTTAACCTTTGTCTCAGTATTGCTGTCCTTTCTCAGCACCTGCACGTACAAAATTGTTCTGTCAAGGGGAGTGCAGGGAGTGATGGTAGGACATCGTCGACCGAGGGGCGTGCAAAGGTAAGCTGAGACAGTGCTACGCAGTGCCAGAAACTATTGCGCGACTTATCTTCATCTTTTATGATGGAAATGACGCATGAAAGTAGTTCGTATATGTTGGCAGTAGTTCCAACGAGGACGACTTGCGACTCTTACTGACTAAATAATATCGATCGGAGGTAGGACGTGCTGAGAAATCTGCTACCGACTTCAGCTGGAATCAGAAACGTTCAGCTACTGAGATCGGTGACAGAACTACGTTATTCTCGGTCACTGTATGTATGTTTAAGTCGTGTCACACTGAATTTTGTAGCTGCGCCAAAACCATTAAGTGAGCAAAAGAATTACAGCACTTAGGTAAGCTGTCTAAACGGTAGGTTTTTAGCTGTGGCTGTGAAAATCGCAATAATACACCCCAGACAATTAATTGGTATAGTAACCACTTTTATTGTCTCATGATATTTTGTTAATGATTAGGTGTAAAGATGAGATTTGCATATCCGAGTACTTTTAAGTTTAGTGGAGCAGACAAATAATTAAAATTAAAGTTAACAACTAATTTTTAACTTGTAGATCACAGGCAATCTGGAATACGATACTGTAGATTTCAAAAGTTTTTTTTTTTTTTTTTTTTTTTTTTTTTTTTTTTTTTTTTTTTCCAAACTGCATGCAAACCCTTTAAACTGCGGATCTTCCCACGTCACGATATATTGCAAAACTCGCATTAAAATGACAACACAATGTTATACTTGAGTATGGTAGTGCTGTAATGGCAAGCTGCAGTTGTTATTAAGTTGGTGTTCGCGTGGCTTAGTAAGTGCAATAAAAACAAATTTTAATGTTCACCTATTTGCTGTGATAAGAATTTGCAAATTAAAAACAGCCTTGATTGTACTTTACTTATATACTGCCTTCGCAACTTCTTCTTCATCTCATCCTTTTTGATCATCTTCAGAACAATAGGTTTGTGTCTGCTGAAGTGCATAAATCAAACTTCAAAATCAAAATATTCAAGATTCAAGCCCTAAAACTAAGCTTTGTGTATATATCAATCTGAAGATGCCTCAAAATGGCAAAACAAATTAGCAGCAAAGAAAAAAGTACAATCAAGAATTCTTTATTAAATAAATAAAGAAAAATGGGTCATTGGACAGGGTTGTTCATTGAAAAGAGATTTATTGATATCTCGTATTTCGTATCCCTGTTGGTCCATTGAAAGTTCTTTAAGTCCTTTTTCTGAACAAGTTCGTCCCTTAAGTCCCTATTTATTTTTAGATTTCTGCTAAAAACACTATGATAATGAAACAAGAACCGAAAGACGAAAGAAGATTGAGTTTTGCTCCCCTCGTAAAGTTTTAGACAAAATTGATGAAATGTTTGTGAAATATTACATGCAAAGTGCAGATCCAACGTTCGATGAAATGCTCTATTTCAAGGAAGCTTTAAGGTCTGTGAAAGACAAGTTTGGGAAGTATGGCATATTGATTTGGATGTTATTAGATGCAGGGAAGGATGAGCGATCTGTCGAGGAACGAAGTTCAAAAGGTAGGTGATAGACGCCTAGTGAAGCCGCTGGCAGTAAGTGGAAGAAATATAACAACAGATCGTTATTAGACATCCATACATATAGCCGAGGAGCTTTACAATGATCACAATTAACTTTGGAGGGAACACTGAAGAGCAACAGAGAACACATATCAAAACAGCTAAAGAAGATGCAGGGCCAAGAGTGATGTTCCTCTAGGGTCTTATTCACACATTCCAAGTAACTTTGTATCATTCATCTCCAAATTGAAGCCTACTAATAATCTCCTACGTTTTTCCACACAACACAGTGATAGCAAGATGGATAAGTCGGCAGAGAAAAAACAATATATCTACTACAATGAAACTAAAAGGGGCATAGACATTATTTATCAAATGACGCGACATTATTCGTAAAGCGACGGACGAGAAGGTGGCCCTTAGCTCTCTTTTTCACCTTGATAATATTACTTGTCTCAATGCTGGTACAATTTTCATAATAGACAACCCAAACGGGAATAAGAAGAAGCATAATGTAAGCAGGCTGTAACTGCTAGTATTAGGTCAACAGCTCGTTAGGCCAGTTGTAGAAGAAAGAGCAAAGAATATCATGGGTGTTTACAAAGGTCTATCATCTCCGCAGTGTAAAGTGTTCTAGGAAAACGCTGCCCAGTATTACTGCAGCTGTTCAATATGTTGAATTTTATTCAAGAGGAAGGTGTCGCATCTGTTTGAAGACCAGAACCTCTAAAAAGGAAAAGAACAAGATGACAAAGAGTCTATAGTGTTGCAAGTTTTCCAAGTATTTGTCCCACTCATTCTACAAAAACAATCATATGCAAAAATTGTGAAAGTGAATAGGAATCAAAAACTCCATTGTAATTTCTGACTTTCTGTTTTGCTATTTTACGTTATTTTATGATTTCTTAATACAAGTCTGATAAATATCTGTAAGTTTCTTGATAAAAAATATAACATTTTTCATATTCATTACTTTGTTTATTGTATTTGTATCTATTCTAATGTTTCTGATAACTATGGAAAGTGTATTGCAGCCCAGTAAAGAAATTCCTAGTTCATTAAATAAACAAAAAATGTCAAAAAGTTAAAAGAATGTGAGGGCAATTTTTGCTCCCCCTCCCCCCTTACACATCCATGTGGCAGATCAAGGCTTAGTGGTGCTAAGGATAATGTGCAGCTGAGGCGGGTCTGTCTCGCGGCAGTACGCACTTGGCTGTTCGGACGTTTAGCTGTCGGAAGTTTACGTCACGTGATCAGTCAATTTGTTTCAAGGTGTCTTCTTATTTCATTCTGTTGTTTTCTGCCACACTGAGCGCTCCGTTTTAACTTCGTTACTGCTTATTTCTGTCGTTGTTGGTGTGTTCTGTTATTTCGTTATTGCTATCTTTTGGTGAACATGAGTGATTCGCACAAAACGTTCCAAAAGTGTGAGGAATGCAGTTCCGAGTTCAATATGCGTTAGAACCTCTACACTCACTATAAAGTTCATTCGTGTGTCGAGAACTGGAAGTGTCCATACTGTAGAATTGCATTATCAAGATGCAGTTCCTTAAAACACCATGAAATAAAATGTTAACCCACTATGCTCCATTCGAGTAACGTTCTACCCTACAGTTATGTGATATCTATTTGACATTAAACGTACTGGACAACGAAATACTGCCATTATTGTAGATAGCTTTGGTATAGTATTTGAATCAATAAAAGATGATAAAGTAATGGAATTTCTGTCATGTTTTTACTGCAATGGATTGAGAACTAAATACGAAAAATACCGGTTTTCCGACATGACATCATGGGTCAAAGCTGACGGGTGGTATCCCAGTCTTCAGTTATGCTCGATTATGTATTCAGGAAATAAATTGCTATACTTCATTATGTTCAGTAACTACATGTATCAATTTGCCAATTTTAGACATAACTGAAAAAGTTAATCGAGTACTTCTTAATCGTTTATGGATATTGCCTGTTTTTGCCAAATATGACAGTGCACAGCTTACACATGAAGTCGTGAGTGTATTGACGTGTATGCGAAATAAGTCTTGGTGGTAAGCTGATCTGCAGTGTAGGACTGTCAACGTTTTCGCCACATTTATTTTGAAATGTTAATCACATTTCATTACAAGAATTAAAAGTTGCAGATAATCACAGGGAAAAAGAAAACGAACACGTTTCCGTTGAGTATTTTGGTCATCCTCTGCACATGTAATATAAACTAAGAAAATTGCAGCCGGCCGCGGTGGCCGAGGGGACTAAGGCGCTCCAGTCACGGTCTGCACGGCCACTACGGTCGCGCGTTCGAATCCCCCCTCGGGCATGGATATTTGTCCTGTCCTTAGGATAAGCTAGTTGATAAGTAGTTTGTAAGTTTAGGGACTGATGACCCCGTAGTTAACTCCCATAGACTATACAAACATTTGAACATTTATTTTGAGAAAATTGCAATGACGGTTTATTGCTTAACTTTCACCCTGTTTTGTTTATTGTAGATGAACGACTACAATATGAAGTGGGAATTATGCAGCGCCGCGGTGGAGTAGCCGAGCGGTCTAAAGCGTCTCGCTGCGGGACGCGCGGTTGCTCGCCGTGGAGGTTCGAGTCCTCCCTGGGGCATGGGTGTGTGTGTTGTCCTTAGGTTAGTTTACCTAGGTTTAAGTAGTTTGTAAGCTACGGACTGATGACCACGCAGTTTGGTCCGATATATTAAAAAAAAAAATTATGCAGCTCACGTTAAACTGAATTCTTAAATAGTTTCAACAACAAATTCCGTTAGGTGCAGGACTGCAGCCAAATATGCTAACCACCTTGACCTGCAGCCTTGTGTTTACAATACATATGGGACAGTCATGTGACGTACACTTCCGGCAGCTAAACGTCCGAGCAGCCAAGTGCATACTGCCGCGAGACAGACAGACAACACTGGAAAAAAAGAAAGGAGGACAAGATGCCGCAGTGGCGTTATTAGAGCCAGCAACGCCGCCACCAGAGCCGCTGGAAGGACTGACGGCAGCGACCTCGCTAACCGCGCGGCCGACGGTACCAACCACCAGCGAGAGTGAATCCGATTGGTTGGGGGGGGGGGGGGGGGGGGGCGGCGAGGCAGGCGGGGCGGCAGCAAGCGGCAGAGCGCCAGGCAGTGTGACCTTGCGTGCAGTCGGCGGCCCACCGCTGAGGAGGGCAGTAGCTGCAGAGGCAGTGGCAGTGAAAGTGCATGTCGGCACCGATGTCGTTATTCGAGTGGCAGAAGTCACTCTTCCGTTATGACACTTCACGCAGCAATCTCCGAATTAATCTTTTTGGAAATAGGAAAAGCCGTTTTCCTTTATTTTTCCCAGATGCGTTTCGCCTTCTTACTTTACAGCATCGTCAGTGGGATCTGAAAATTACAGTTTTTAGTATTTAGAGATAGTAAACAGTTGATCATCTATCGGGTTTGGATTTTGTGGTTCTTTTTGTTTGATTACAGTCTGACGTCGTAGAATTCTTTCACTTAACATCATTTTTGTGCATTTTTGAAAGTTCTGAACGTGTTATTCATCCGTGTTTAGAGCCGTAACTTACGAGTGTATATTTGCATTTTTTAAAATTTGTTTTATATACGTTACCAACGTAACGCAGTGTGTTAGGGTGACCAGATTTCCCGAAATCAAAATACAGGACACATGTGTAAACCGTATATTGCGATACCAAATGTTTAACGAAGATTGTGATGCTAAATGTTGGTCCAAGACTGAGATATCGAATGTTGCATTTACTCGTGTTTGCCAGGCGACACTACAGTGTATTCAGTGAAAGTGCTACAAGTGAAATACAAAGATTCTACTCACAAAAGAATAATCATAGGTGTTAGGTGTGTACAGACTCAATGCAGTTAGAAGATTGTTTCAAGAGGAGTTTCCTGGTGTTCAAAATCCTAATCGGAGTGGGATTCGTCGATTTATATATAAATTTTGTGAAACAGCAAGTGTTCTTGAAAGGAAACACACGTAATCATATGTAGTATCTGCTGAAGGATAATGTTGGGCATGCCCTCGTAAGGCTTCCCAGAAAATCAGTTTGACATATCTCTCCAGGAATGGGAATTTACGACGGTTTTGTTGAACCGCTATGTAGTTAATTAAGCTACAGCACTATACATAACTGCAATGGAAGAACTTATACTGGATGATCCTGCTAAAACGTGGTGGCGTTGTGAATAAATTTCGAAGTGTGTTTCTAATTTTCAGACTAATCATCATTCTATGCAAGTATGTATGTTAATTCACAAACTAACGGTTACTGAAAAGCTTTTAAGTAATACGAAAGGACCTCTGCATAATCAGAAAATATCAGTGCGGTGCAATGAGAGAATAATACTTTTTTTTTCCTCTCTCTCTGTGACTGCACTTGCACTCAACTTCTCATTGCCTGCAGCTTTTATCTGTGGCAAGCATATATAGATAAATTGTACAAATCATATTCACACATACTTCAGATTGACTTAAAATTAACATTCGATGAGAAATTATTGCCATTCCTCTGAGGGATCTTAAGAGTATAATCGACAGTTTCCTAAGCAGATGTCAGAAATGCCTGAACAACGAGGGGAGGCAGTTCCAGCATCTCCACGCTTAATGCTTACATTGTGTACTATAGAAATAAATTTCGCTACATTTAGTGCGGAACTGCGGTCATCCTTTTAGCGGCCCCAGCAGACAAGCATCGCGTGCCGCGAAGGAAGTAGCGTTAACAATTGATCACAGTGTACAATACCACCAGCCTTGGTGCAGATAAATACACAAATTAAAAGGCACACACAGTATAGCAAGCAACAAAGTTCAGCAGCAAGACACTTTTCTTCATCAGTAATAGCAATCTTCCCAGATTTTGTGCCAAAAGACATGAAACTTAGCTAGAAACACCTAACAAACGTTTCTTCATATTAATGTGTTGCACAATATAGATCGACCTCCATGTTAGAGTGAGAAAGAACTTTTACACAACGTGTATAATCAATCTGGGATTTGCTGTTCTCATTAAAAAAAAAAAAAAAAAATGGAAAATCAGCTTTCATATAATAAACATTTTCTTTTTTTGTATTTCTGGGAAAAGCTTGCAATATTCTAATGTTCCACACCAGATAACGTAAAGTGTGTTTCTAACCGCATAAAATCAGATGAATAGCACTAATGGGGATTCAGTCTACGAGAAAACGGAGCAATGTACCTACGTAGAAATATTCGCGTAAGAGAAAATTTTTGTGATAACGACTTCAAACTTAGAAAAATGTAACACGTCTGCGGCGGATAATTATTTAGTAGTATAAAAGAACCTCTCTACTGACGACTGGGGTCATGTTTGAAAGTAACGCTCAGTTCTTACGCGCTCGCCTCTGCTTTTGCGCAAAATCCATAAAGTATACAAATCTATGGAGTGAGCATTCGGATGCGAAGGTGAATTTTGTACACATCGTAAAACTTTGCATATGCGTTTACAGACTGCCTAAAAGTATGACACTTGTGGCGAAATTTGTTTAAACGAGCAGATAGCAAGAGTATAGTGCTTCTTGAGTTACAGCTGGGTTCATCGCTATTTACTTCTCTTTTTCGGTTTACTTTGGAAAAAAAAAAAAAAAAAAAAAAAATGAGCGTAAAATCACAAGTATGGAAATAATAACACAAATTTCTTTTTCTTGTCCATCTTCTTGATGACACTTCAGGAAATAGATGCTGTGGGAAGTCAAAAATTGGTAACACAGAATCTCGCTTCAGCCACGCATTTCCGTACATCTCCATATCAAAACATTCTTCTGAAAATATTTGAATACCTTGTAGTAAAGAAATTCTTCATTTTTATTTTTGGATCATTTTTTGATTGTGTGCATCTTTTGGAAAATTAAATTTCAAAAATCACATAATTTAGGAAACTGTCTCATACAGAAGTACTTAGAAACTTACAAGGGCCTGGGAACCTGCATGAGACGGAGGAAAGAAATCTTATTGTCATGTATAAATTTTATCTGCAGTTCAACATAGTACGAATGTGTATACACACTTTACTCAAACTTTCTGTAGATTTATCCAACACTTTTCTCGTAAACACATGGCCAACAATTTATTATATCGTGTCTCGAAATTTTTCAGCTTTTGAAAGTGCCTCGCATCAACACGACATTTCAAGTTTAACATATCCATGACAAGTAATGGTCCTTCTTTCATATGCTTTTCCTCGCATTCGTATCTTAAGAATACTGCACCAGAACTGCATGGCTCAGTGATAAAGTGTCAGTGTAGATCTTTAAACATTTTGAAACGTACGTAAAACAAGGCAAATACCGGTATTTGTAAAATTCTAGTTTCGCTCCCATCACAATACGCAACTACGCAACGTCGTTCCAATAAACAGGACTAGCCCGGTCCGATGTTGAAAACATGCGCAGTAGGCTATGCTCACTCCATAGAGAAACATACTTTCTGCCAAAATCTAGTTCTGAATTCCCGGAAACCACATTACAGCCGCTGCGTTCGAAGACGAAGGTAGCGGGGTCAACAAGTTTACCCTATCCTGACCTGTGCACCTCGGCAAAACACGGTTCCCCTTTCTCCCCAGTTGTTCTGTCTACATGGAACATTAATAGCAAATTTGGATTCTAATTCATATCTACAATATTCTGTAACACGACAATGTCTTGTCAATGATCCTTGCGAGCACTTATTTTTCAAATAATAAAAGAAATTTCAGTTTGATGATCATGAAATATTTATTTAAAATTCTAAGTTATCAATTTCGTTCATTGAATGAAAATTCTCAGTGCCGTTTCAAGTCCAGGGAGCTCTTGTATACCGCTTAAAATTGTTTTACAGTTAAAATACATAAAAATGACATTAGGTGAGCATTACATGTTCAACTCTTGACGCTACTCATCTGACATGACATTTTATGTGTTTTAATGTTATAAAAATTTAAGCAGTGTACATGAGCCCCCTGGACTTAAAACTGCACTGAGGATATTCTTCAGTGAATGAAATCGATATGCTATATCTTAATATCTACACAAAGTGAGGTGTTTGTGCCTATATTTCACGCTGCAGCCGACGCAAACGAATATGTTTGATGCGGTAGTAGGTATCAGTCTCCCATTGTGCACTATAGTGGTAGCGGTTTCATAACGATAAGGGGGTGGAAGACATGAGAGTTGAAAGTTACTGACTTATATAAAATGCGTGTGGGTGTCAATATTATGCTACTCAGCAAAAACTAAACAATGGAGACGAACGAGCTCTTTGTGTTGTCGTAGTGCAAAGTCTCCCGTTGTACTCCATAGCAGTTCCGTGTCGATATCGATAAGAGAGTGAAAGATATAGTGGTTGAAGGTCGTCAGCTTATATAAAATTCGGACTGAAGACCAGCGATGACTTTTGACACTATAATGGCAAAGAGATTATATACAGCAAAACGTGATGCATATTCTTCAGTTATTTTTCTGCAACAAGCGTAGGAATAACGAAAAATAAGTGCATATTGTAGTTTGAATAGTAAAACTACCAAGAAAGATACCAAAGTGTAAGAAGGAAATTTTGCGCTCTCGATCCGTTTCTAAAAGACAGAAAACGGCGCTACAAAGTGAATCTACAGACAATAGAAACTTGAAATTTGTAGACGTTGTTTATCTTACGCTGTAGGAATCAGCGTTTTTCGATATTCCCATCCACAAAGTGCGGTGAAATGGGGAATAAACGGGTTTTTGAAATTATGTTGCTATTAAGCCAATTTTGAAGCAAGAAATACAAAAATTCAGATGTAGATTTTGAAAAAAAAAAAAAAGTTTTTCAATATCAATGGAAATTTAACCATGAATCAGTTGAAATAAGAGGAAATCTTTAAGGGTGCTACTAAGACTATTTTGATACTCGAAATGCGAAAATTTGTATATGGAATTATGGTTAGAATTGAGAAAAAAAGATGTGTTTCCGGGTGTTTTGAATTCTGTCATCAATGATGCAATAGGGGGTGGCAAATTGTATTAAAATACTTGATTAGGAAAGCATTTTTAAAGCTAAATCTATGAAATTTTTTATTTAGAAGTAGAAACAACCAATGCAGACCATCCAGTCTACGCGTGTGTAGCAGATTTAGGTTTAAAAATGCTTTCCTGGTCAAGTATTTTGCTACAACTTGCCACCCACTATTGCTCCATTGATGGCAGAATTCAAATCATCCCGAAACAAATTAAAAAAAAAAAATCTAAACATAGTTCGAAATCAAAATTTTTGCATTCGTAGAACCAAAATAGGTTTAGTAGCATCATTAAAAGATTTTCCCTTATTTTCCCCGCTTAATGATTGAATTTCCAAAAATAACGAAACACGTGTTTTTAAATTCCCAATCAATTTCCAAATACAAAGTTATATATTTCTTGCTTCAAAATTGCCTTAATAGCAACGTATTTTCAAAAAAGCCGTTCATCCCCTATTTCACGCTCTTAGGGATGCGAATATCGAAAAACCGCTGATGCCTACAATGTAAGATAAACAACGTCTACAAATTTCAAGTTTCTATCGTTTATAGATTCACTTTTCAGCGCCGTTATGTCTTTTAGAAACGGATCGAGAACACGAAATTTCTTTCTTGATAGTTTTACTTTTCAAACTGCAATAGGCACTTTTTTATATTGGTATGCTTGTTGCAGAAAAATAACTGAAGAATGTGCATCACGCAAGGAGGTTAGAATCTAGGGAGGTGACGTTATCTATACTGAGAACAGACATTAGTTGAAGGCACGGGGGCCATGTTTTTGTGCCCAAAACAATGATTTCTCGCTTAAAATCCAGTGTGAATATTGTCTTTTTTTACGTGAAGCACTAAACTGGTAGTCATATTGGTGTATTTACTTTGATGTGACATATATTTCAAAGATAAGAAGTACTTTACCATACAGTAACACCAATATTTTGGACACAAACAAATGCCGGAATGCACATTTTGCTGGCTTCACTTTTTTAGTGTTAGAAAATCTCCAGCGATTCTAACTTCCTTGGCATCACGTTTCGCTGTATATAACCTCTTTGCTATTGTGGTGTCAATGGTCATCGCTGGTCTTCATTCCGAATTGTATATAATCTATCTTCCACCCTCTTATAGCTATCGACTTTGAATTGCTATGGAAGACTTTGTACTACAACAACACAGAGATTGTTCGTCTCCATTGTGTACTTTTTGCTGAAGAGCAAATTATTGGGTAAAACTTTACGACGCTTCTCGCCAGGATCCAGCGCTAATGTTGGCAACAGATGACCAATGAAGTATAGAACTGCGTTAATATTTTTCACGAGCAAAATTAATACTGTACCTGCTCTATGGTTGACAGGTTCTTGTATGTACCCTTACCCGTTCAGAAAAAAATTATTTTCGTTTTAATTGAAGTTGTCAAGACAAAACATTTATTTATTGGTCACCTGAGTTGCCGCTATTAACCATGTTCCAACATAACCTCTGGAGCCCGGCGAGAAGCGCCGTACAGTTTAACCTATAATGAGATCAACACGTCGAGTTTTATCTAAGTCGGTAACTTTCAACTCCCATATCTTCCACCCCCTTATCGTTATCAACCCTCTCAGCATAGAGCACAGTAGGAGACTGATAACTACTACCACATAAACACTATTTGTTAGCGATGTGTAGTTTTGGTTGCAGAGTGAAATATAGGCACAAACACCTCAATTTATATATATAGTAAGATACGTTTTTATAATAATTAAACTGCAATTTCTTTTATTATTATTATATTATTGTGATTTGGGTCCATGTCTCGTATCATTGTCGGATCTTCAAACAAGTTACTGTTCTGAAACTGCAATAGCAAGAAGAGCCTCATCAGCAAAGTTGGGCAACAGTTTGCTCTTGTTTGTTGGAGTGATGTTCCAATACTGTAACAACCTCTTACAGTTATTCATGCGCAGTGGTGCTGACTTCGAAATATTATCGAGGGGGGGGGGGCAAAAATCTTTTTACTACATTTAAACGATAACTTTGCATATGTCCAGCGGTTTATCGGTGTAGTAAGTGCTCTCAACCCGCCAGTTTCATGAAAGTACAATATCATCGGCACGAAATGTTGTTCCAAGTCATTAATTTTATCTCCCATTAGGTATACTCTGCTTTAAATTAGTTTTCCACTGATATATTGTAGTGGCGAGGGTCGTGTTGTAGAGGTATCTACCTTTAAGTGAACTGAAGGATCAGAACTTTTAGGTGAATCTCTTACAAGACGTATCATTCAAAACATTCAATGCATTTCGACATACGGATAGCTTTCACACCTCTTGTACTTTTAGGTGTGAAGAATGTGCTAGACAGTGCACAAATAAAGCATTCTTGTCAATTGCCGTAATATTTGCCTCTACACCATTACATAATTCGGTAACATTCGTGAAACATCAAAGCTTTGGTCTCCACAATTAGAAGTTGGCAAATATTGATCATATTTAATATCAAATAGAGCCGTAGCTGTGGCACTTTAAGATAAGTTAGTAAGCCCTAAAATTTTATTCTTCTACCTTTAACGAAGCATCCACGCATCTTATACAGACACTAAATTGCTCTTTGGTAGATAATGTCCGTTGCTTCATTTCCTATTATTGCAAAATACTCTGCACTCTTGATGCCAGTCAATAATTTTCTTAGAAGTGTGTTGTTTCATAAGTATGTTTTCGTATTGCAAGCCTTTGCACTGTTAAGTAACGTAGGGAAGAAATGATTTTAAGTAAAAGCTTATATTTCTATCATATGTGTGAGTTCTTCGTGGAAAATCTGGCTAAATACACAGACATTTTAAGGAATTGTAGTACAGATTCTCTGTGGCAACCTGACGTTTCATGAAATATCAACTTTTCTATCCCTTTCTGTTAGTTCGAGAAGCCAGTTTCCATTAAAGTTTTTTTCCATTTTGTCCAAAAAATGAAAATAATTTGTCATCAGATATTTGTTTATAAATTTTGCAAAAAATAACATGTTGCCTTATTGTAATGGACCCATAGAAAGTGTTGGTTCCGTGAGGACAGAGAACCGCAACTTTTTTCTCGTGAACAGGGTTTTTCTTTTTCTTTCTTTTTCCACCGCCACATTTTAGCCAATACTCGTGACTTTGTATTCATACACATCACCACCAAAATTAGTTTAAGTTCACCATCTCCAACGTTTGGCGAATTGACAGATCAATTTTTAACTAGCTAATAAACACGGCATTGCCCAGGTATATATGCATTTTTCCAGTTTTATATTAGAAAAGAAAACAAAAACTCGAAAAAAACTTCATCTTCATGTATCCATGAAAACAGCTTAGAAATTATGTAACAGTAGTACAAAGAGATATGCATAATGTACGAAATTTTAAGTGCAGTATCCCAAGAAAGAAAAATAGTAATAAAATACAGATGATGTACAACATAAATTTAATTCAAAACTTTATTATAAACAATATTTATTGATACATGTTATGGGAAAGTTTTTGTGACCCCCTTGTTTACGGCGTCATTCTCCTAAACTGTGTGTCGTAGGTAGTGTTGACCCCACAGTGATTGTTGTCTGTTAGTAGGCAATATATGTACCAAGTTTAGTTGAAATCGGTCCATTATTTTAGGAGAAGACGTGGAAAAATAGCGCATGATATAGCAGTGAGTCGTGCTATGATATGAATTCGAAGGTGCATTCAGTGGTTTATGTGCCTAATATCTGCAAAATATATCGTGAATTGTGTTAGCAGTAAAGACATAATCCCATCAAAAACATAAAATGTGCAAAAATGCAACTCTCGCGACGAATTCCTTTCACCATAAAAAGTCGTGAGATCTCATGGGAAACCAAGTCAGTTATTTTAGTTAGTGTTCATGGAACCAACTATTCAGCACCTCATCATAATTTTTATCTAATTAGTTATCTACCAACATCTGTACTGACTATATCAAAATTATACAACTTTATTTCTAAACTAAAGGTACATTTTGCATTATAAGTGAAAGTAGTAACTATTATTTTGCCTCGTATTTATTGAAAGATCATTTTATTTCATACACAGAAATTCAAAATTAGTTATTTTAGTGCATAAAAATAGCCTTGCTTTATGCTGCATACGATTACCCGCCACGGAAATATTACATATAATTGCATAAATCTTTCTCCTAAAATCAGTACACGCCGGCCGCGGTGGCCGAGGAGACTGAGGCGCTTCAGTCACGGTCTGCACGGCCACTACGGTCGGGGGTTCGAATCCCCCCTCGGGCATGGATATTTGTGCCGTCCTTAGTTGTAGGTAGTTCATAAGTAGTTTGTAAGTTTAGGGACTGATAACCCCGTAGTTAAGTCCCTTAAGCTTAACAAACATTTTTTTTAATCAGTACAATTAAAACTTATGAGAGTTACAGGGTGAACGTAATTTCTTTCTTGAGAAAAAAATCAAGCCTGAGAGCGTTAATAGTAACTATGAAATAAAAGAAGAATTTACATGATTTTCATCATTGTGGACTCCATCTGGAAGTGCTTTTTGACATGATGATGATAATTTCATGTGACGTTGTTTGGACGTTAGACCATCTGGGATTGTGTCCGGCCTGCCTTGTGGAAGTATTTTGGTGACGCGCGTCGATGATAATGAAATGATGATGAGAACGACAGAACACCCAGTCCCAGAGTAGAGAAAATCTGCGACGAGACCGGGAATCTAAACTGGCACCCTACATGGCAATCTACTACGCTGTCCACTGAACTGCGGAGGCAGACGCTTTTGGAAAACAAGGACGTTTTGACATAATTATTTAGTGAACTTGTAGTATAATGCACGCTTCATTAGTTTCGTATTTCATTCCCCACATTTTTCTGAGATACAACTTAATAATTTTTCTTTCAGGAAGGTCTATTTATTTTTGGAGATAATGCTCCTCCTTTTCTTCTCTGGTATCATTTTTTGTACATCAGCAACGGATTTTCTTAAAGGCCACTCCTTATCCTTTTTTAAAATTTTTCTCAGAGGCTTTGATGCACCGTTTTTCAGCATACATATTGACAGCACGTTAGCACTCGCACTAACACCGATATTACACTCATTTTCTTCTTTGATAAAGACTCTTCATTACGCTGGCGCTCGCACTAACTCTAATATTGTACTAATCTCCTCCACACATTCGTCTAATATTCATTGTGCACATCCACAGCAAACCACTTTTCGAATTATGTAAGTTTCATTGGCCTCCTGATAAAATTGTCGTAGAAAATCGGTACTTCAATTTTCAAGTTCACGTACAATGGCGTTCCCACGTTCCTGCCGTGTTGTGGTTTTAAATCATCGTCTAACGTGTCTGCTCCCGGTCTAACGTTTTTGCCCCGCGTCATGCGACGGGGATTTTCGACATTACGAGGAACAGTTTTCTCATTTATAGCTGAAATTAAGCTAGAATGTGGTTGTCATTGGTACAGTTTCCATTCGCAGCAATTTAAGCCATATCGTGCCATTTATTCTTCATTATGTAATCAGGTGCCACATGTCATTTCTAACAACTCTTCACTTACTGTTAGTAGAAAGGTGACGGTTATGTTAAAATGACGGGGGGGGGGGGGGAATATACACCACTAGGAATCGAAAATTTTAAATTAATTTTCTCTACCACTGGTATTTTACCACTATACTACCTTATATATATAATCTCCCTTTCTAGCCCAGCCTTTCGCTCTCCATGAGCGCCTTCATTTGGCAAGGTTTCATTTCCTGTAACTGAAATCCACCTCCTTGGATATAAAGTGAAATAAATATCTTCCATCGGACGAAAGGGTTTGTTGCAGTTTCTTGTCCATTGCATTTATTTATTTCCATAACGGATGTCTATATACTCATGAAGAAAATAATTGGGCACATGCCCGATAAGGAAATCAAAAGAAATGTGGGTCTCCTCCATAAATAAATAAATAAAACGTAAGGTAAACTGAAGAGAAAAATTTTAATTGAATAAAATAAAAATCCATTTCCCACGGTAGTTTCGTCTGCGCAGTGCTTCAAAGCTCGTCTTCGCAATGAGGGGGGTTAATATTCCGTGTCTTTTATTCGTAACTGTTAGAACAGCATACCTGTAGTTTGATGTGTATGCAGTTTGCTTCTCATCTCTTAACTTAACCGTGCTCCGATATTTCCGCGGTCATGAGTAGTACAGTTCACAGTTCTTTGTTCTCTTGTTTTTATCGTGCTATTTTCTCAATTTTACTGACTTGAACTATCGTCAGATTTGTACCATAGTTTTCAGCTTGTTACCATATGTGTCATTATAGTCCCAGAGCCCTTGTATGGCGCTGTGTTCATATTCGAGGTATGCTCGGTAATCGTCAAGGGTGTTATGACGATTGTCAAGAGCGTATACAGCTGTGTGACCTAATATCCAAATCGCAGCTTTGTTTTTCCTTCGTGGATATCTTTACCTCTGAGGTAAAGTGTCAACGAGACCACATGTGGCGCAAGCCGGCGAAGGAAACATCTTGATGTTGTGGCGCTTTTCGGTCGTGGGAACTTTATCGTTGACGATCATATACCACGTAGATATAATGCGTGATGGCAGCACAGAGCTATGGAAATTCTTCCAGATGATATTCCATTTGACGTTTGGGTATTTCTGGATTACTCTGTTGTCACTTATTCCTCTTGTGGGAAAATCGTAGTTCTTGGCATTCGTATAAGGTGGGAAAACGTCATCGGCATGGTGGATGTAGCTGAATTCGGTGTAGTAGTGCCGGATGTGACGGAGGGCTATCGGTATCAAGTCTTCGTTTAGCGGAGGGTTGAAGCTGCATGATCTCAAAAGAGATGTGAGGCCTTTTATTAAACTCGGAGTGGTTGTGGTGACTGTTATATGTATACGGTTTATTAGGAGAGTCCGACACTTATGTTTGGTACTGATGAGACCAAGTCCTCCCCAGGAAGTTGGTAATATCAGTGTTTCAAAACATACTTTGAAGAGATGGCCTCTCAATACGTACCAACAAAACGCTTGTTGTATGCTTGTTGCAAGTGGGTCGGATACTGGCAGGATTTGGTCGAGATAGCATATTCTGCTTGCTATGGAGATTTTAACCGTATGAACTCTTTGCAACAGATCTAATCCTCTGTAGGAATAAATGCGCTTTGTAGCCCTGATCTTGTGCAGCATGTCGGTCCAGTTCTTTGTTGCCATAGCATCTGACTCCGCTCTCCAGAAGACAACGAGATTTTTATGTTCTGTCGCTGTCTCGCACCAATCGAGATGCGTAGCATCACCAATTCCTGCATCTATACTCAGCAATATTGTCTTCCTGGTGTTTAGCTTTGCACCAGTGACCTTGGTAAAATCGTTTGCACCTCCACGAGGTTTGCAGTGAATTCAACAGCTAAGCAGATGTCATCAGCATAGGCAATACAGGTCACCTTTTTGGCTCCGATGTTGATTCCTTGTGATCTATAGTTGACGTTGACAAGCACAGGTTCTACTGCAGTGGCACACAACGCCATGGACAAGGGGCAGCCTTGCCGGATAGATCATATAATAGTTATTTTGTCTGTCAGGTGGCCATTGAGTAAAACACGCCGGCCGAGGGGACTGAGGCGCTGTCACGGTCTGCACGGCCACTACGGTCGGGGGTTCGAATCCCCCCTCGGGCATGGATATTTGTGCCGTCCTTAGTCTTAGGTAGTTCATAAGTAGTTTGTAAGTTTAGGGACTGATGACCCCGTAGTTAAGTCCCATAAGCTATACAAACATTTATTTTTTATTTATTTTTTATTTTTTTATTTTTATTTATTTATTTATTTTTTTAAATTTTTTTTTGGAGTAAAACACGAGAGGGGCTTAAGAGAAGGGGGTAATCATGGTTGATGCGATCATATTCCTTTTCGAAGTCTAGGAACAGTAGCGCTCCAGGATCTTGATTGTGTTTCAGGGTGAATATGACGTCCCGTAATTCGTAGTCAGCTGTTCTCGCGCCGCGCCCAGGCACTGCAGCATATTGATGTGTTCCAAGTATTTTTGGAGTAATGGTTGTAGTCACTGTTTAGCAGCCCTTGTTATGATTTTGAAATCGGAATTTAACGATGTGTTAAGTCTCAGTTCGGTAATCTTTTTACTATTACCTTTTTTAGGTATAGGCACAATAAACCTTCCTTAAGTTCGTCCGGAACAGAGTCGAGTTGCCACATTTCATTGGTCTGGTGAATCAGTGTTGGGGCCAGCAGATCCCAAAATTGTTGGTAAAATTCTGCGCAGAGTCCGTCAGGTCCGGGAGATTTTCGCTTTGCGGCGTTGAACACGGCCTGTTTTATGTCATCTTCAACAAATTGGCCCTCACGTGACAAGAGGCAATGTATTTCATTAAGTACTTCATTACAAAGTGCATCATCGATTTCGTGGGTGTCATACAGTTCTCTGTAGTACCTGCATACGTGTGATAAAATGTCCCGTGACTGCAATTCCGCTACTATCTTCGACCACATCGATTAACTTTGCTTTCTGACGCTTCATTATCCGTAACGAATGATAGAGGGAAGCTGTTTGCCGCGGTGGAGTAGCCGTGCGGTCTAAGGCGCCTCGCTGCGGAGCGCGCGGTTGCTTGTCGTCGGAGGTTCGAGTCCTCCCTAGGGCATGGTTGTATGTGTTGTCCTTAGGTTAGTTTACCTTAGTTTAAGTAGTTTGTAAGCTACGGACTGATGACCACACAGTTTGGTCCGATAGATTTACAAACATTTGAATTTGATTTTGAAGCTGTTGCTTGCGACGCAATGTCCTTCAGTTGCGACCTTGTGATGGTGCTTTCCATTTGTTGGCGATACAAATTCGTTATTTTCGCTTTGTACTTCTGCATGCGGCGGTAGGTGTCTGTTACCGGAACGTCAGTAGAATGGTACAGCTCGCGGATACATGAGAAGTAGAATTCTATTCTTTGTTTCTACCAGTATGATTTCTGGTAAGCATATCGTTTAACAGTTGCTCGAAGCTTCGGTTTGGCGCAAAATAGCCGGTGCCTGGTCTGAGAGCGCTTGGCTTGCGCCCACACCTGTTGTACTTGTATGCAGCTGGTGGTCGCGTAACAGACCGCTGTCCGTCCGCCAATAGCATCTGCCGCGAAAGACTTGCAGCCGCTGGAGATTGGCATAGCACTGGTGAGCATTATGGTCGGAAAAGCTGACTGGTGCAATATCGCTATTGGCTACATTTCTGCGAAGGGCGTCAGATCCGATCAATTCGACTGGCGGAGTTGTTGGTGATGTGCGTACGCTATGCGGTCGCCGTGGATTATTTCCCAGGTGTCGAGGAATTCCAGTCCTTGGACCAGGTGGTCGAGTTCGATACATTTATTAAAATTCGGGGTTTGGTCTTTTGGTGAAGTAACGCAATTAAAATCTCCTCCAATGATACAGTTATTGGCGTAGTTGTTAATTAGAAAAGGCACATCAGTTCTGCAAGACGAGGAGCGTTCTTGTCGGCGATTACTGCCGGATGGTGCGTACAAGTTGATAACGTCATGCCAAATGCCTTAGGCATACATCATGAACATCGGAAAAGTAGTAAGCGATTCACTTTTTTCCTTTCTTAATTTTGTTGGGTTTGTCAGCGAGAAAATGTTTCGTAAAGATATGAAATTATGTTCAAAGTTTATTGCAAGTCGGTAAGTACTCTCATTGTTAAATAGTTGACGAATAAAATCACGCTATCACGCGCCACAATATGGGGCAGTTTTCATTGTTTATGGTGGGATATCGTATGAACTATGTATCGTAGATGGTTTTTGCAATCATAGCAAATGATTCCTGACCTTAAAGAATATTTGTGCCAAATTTGGTTGAAATCGGTCCAGCAGTTTAGGACTAGATGTGGGACATACATACACTCATACAGCCTATTTTATAAGATGTGTAGATTATAAACTTGGCCTTTTTTTAAGTGCACAGTAAGGTACGATAGATTGATGAACAGTTCAACCGAATCACAGTGAGACTAAGTGACCAATGCCACTATCTTGCTTCGAAATGCCTTAAGATCGCTGCCAAGAATAGTAACTAAACAGTATTGATCGCCGCAGTTGAAGTGGCCATTGTGTGTATAGTATTGATCGTGTGCAGTGCTTCATAATTGTTAATATTATTTACAATATTATATGAAGAAGCTTTACTATTACCGGCTCGTAGCGACTCACAATCAACTTGGGTGTCACTAGTGCAGCACATTGACCTATTACGCGTTCGTTTTGGTCCACTTTATGTTAAGGTAGTAACCGCAAAAGTGGGCCTTAGCGATTACCTTTTGACAAATCGAAATTAAAATGAAAATAACTGCTTAACTGTTTACCTGACACAAACATTGAATAAACAGTTTGTAGGGGAAAACATTTTCTACAAAATGTACAAACGTTTGTAAATGGGTCTTAACTACTTGGTTAGTCCCTAGCCTACAAACTACTTAAACTAAGTTGAACTAACCTAAGGACAACACATACACCCTTGACAGAGGGAGGACTCGAACCTCCGACTGCGAACGGCCGCCCGCACCGCAGCACGACGACTTAGTGCGCGCGGCAGTTCTCTATAACTTTGCTCTCTTATGTGTGTGTTTTTAATTTTTTATGCCTCGCATCGTTTCTGAGATATTTTCAAAAGTAACAGTGATTTGACACTGTAACGTGTTCCCACTTTTTAGATAGCTCCGTTCAGCCGTTAAACATCAGCGACGAGTACCTTCCTTTTTCAAATCATCATCATCATTAGACACTGATTATGCCTTCAAGCGTTCAGTCTGGAGCAAAGTACCTCTAATAAAATTCCTCCATGATCCCCTGTTCAATGCCAATATTGATGTCTCGTCTGATGTTATACCTTTTACTTCAAACTCATTCTGCACCGAATCTAAATACTTTCTTCTTGGTCTACGTCGACTCCTCTTACCCTCCGCTGCCGAGCTCATGAGTCTCTTAGGTAACCTTGCTTCTCCCATGCGTGTAACACGACCCCACCATCTCAGTCTGTTCGCTCTAACTGCTTCATCTATGGTGTTCATTCCCAGTTTTTCTTTGATTTCCTCATTATGGACACCCTCCTGCCATTGTTCCCATCTATTAGTACCTGCAATCATTCTTGCCACTTTCATATCTGTAACCTCTACCTTATGAATAAGGTAACCTGTATCCACCCAAATTTCACTCCCATACAACAATGTTGGTCGAAAGATAGAGCGGTGCACTGCTAACTTAGTCTTGGTACTTACTTCCTTCTTGCAGAAGAGGGTAGATCTTAGCTGATCACTCACTGCATTAGCTCTGCTGCACCTCGATTCTAGTTCTTTCGCTATGTTGCCAGCCTGTGAGAAGATACATCCCAGGTACTTGAAACTATCTACCTGTTCTAACTTTGTTCCTCCTATCTGGCACTCAATCTGTTTGAATCTCTTTCCCACAGACATGTGATCTTCATATCATAATCCTTGCACCACCGACCGAGCTCTGAAATATTAGTTTGCAATCTTTCAATCAAATCTGCCATTACAACTAAGTCATCCGCATATGCGTGACTGCTTATTTTGTTTTGACCTATTTTAGTCCCGCCCTGCCAGTCTACTGTTTTCAACATATGATCCATGAATAGTATGAACAACAGTGGTGACAGGTTACAGCCTTGTCTGAACCCTGAAACTACCCTGAACCATGAGCTTAATTTGCCATATACTCTTAACTGCTGCCTGACAGTCTACATAAAGCCCTTTAATTGCCTGCAAAAGTTTGCCTCCTATACCGTAATCTTGAATAAATGACAGCAGCTTCCTCCTAGGAACACGGTCATAAGCCTTTTCCAGATCTATGAAACATAGATACAATTCCCTGTTCCACTCATAGCACTTTTCCATTACCTGCCGTAGGCTAAAGATCTGGTCCTGACAGCCTCTAAGAGGCCTAAACCCACATTGATTTTCATCTAACTTGTCCTCAATTAATACTTTCACTCTCCTTTCAACAATACCTGAGAATATTTCGCCTACAACGCTAATTAAGGAGATACCTCGATAGTTGTTGCAATCTTTTCTGTTTCCATGTTTGAAAATTGGCGTGATTACCGCTTTCGTCCAATCAGACGGAACCTGTCCCGATTCCCACGCCTTTTCAATTATCCTGTGTAACCATTTAAGGCCTGATATTCCACTGTATTTGACGAGTTCCGGCTTAATTTCATCCACCCCAGCCGCTTTATTGCACTGTAATCTACTGACCATTTTCTCCACTTCCTCAAATGAGGTCCTGTTTCCATCGTCGTTCCTATCCCATTCTACCTGAAAATCTGACACATCATTGAACGTTCACCTACATTGAGCAATTCTTGAAAATATTCCATCCATCTGCCCAAGGCATCCACAGGATTGACTAGCAGCTTTCCTGACTTGTCCAAAACACTTGTTAATTCCTTCTTCCCTCCCTTTCGAAGATTGCTAATTATGCTCCAATATGGTTTTCCCGCGGCTTGACCCAGAGTTTCTAGCTTGTTTCCAAAGCCTTCCCATGATTTCTGCTTGGAGTCTGCAATTATCCGTTTGGCTTTGTTTCTTTCTTCAACATAACTTTCTCTGTCTGCCTGGTTTCTAGTATGGAGCCATTTTTGAAATGCCTTCTTTTTCTTTTTACAGGCTGCCTTGACTGTGTTATTCCACCAAGCTCTCTGCTTCTCCTGCCTTTACACGCTACTGTTCCAAGACATTCTCTAGCTGCTTCCAGTAGTGTGTCCCTGTACCTTGACCATTCCTCTTCCAGTGACTGTAAATCATTACATTCAACTAACTGGTACCTTTCCGAGATCATTGTTATGTATTTATGCCTAATTTCCTTGTCTTGAAGCTTCTCCACTCCCATCCTTCTAATCATGGCCCTGACTTTCTGCTCTTTTGGCCTCACAAAACCAATTTAACTGCAGATTAAATAATGATCAGTATCATCAAAGAACCCCCTGAAAACACGTGTGTCCTTGACTGTCTTCCTCAATTCCTGGTCTGTTATTATATAGTCAATGATAGATCTGGTTCCCCTTCCTTCCCAAGTAAAGCGGTGAATGTCATTATGATTAAAGAAGGAGTTTGTGATAACTAAGCCCATACTGGAACAGAAATCCAAGAGCTGTTTTCCTTTCCTGTTGGCCACCATATCCTCTCCAAACTTACCAATAACCTTTTCATAACCTTCTGTTCGATTTACTATCCTGGCGTTGAAATTACCCATGAGTAAAACACTATCCTTATCGTTCACCCCAACTACTTCACTAAGTGCGTTGTAAAATCTGTCCATCTCATTTTGATCTGTCCCAATCCACAATCCTAATTTTCTTGCTGGTTATGGCCAAATCTGTCCACATCAGCCTTTTTCAAATGTTTCGGACAAATTGACAGCATGAAATTTAATTGCAAATCTGGCCTTAACCATTCATCTAACACGAAGCTCATCATAGCGGCATTATTGCCGTACATATTATAACCATACCTACGATTTTCGTATGGCTTGATTTGCTTAAAAATGATTATACCTTAATATTTGAAGACCTCGGGGGTAAATAATGATTGGCCTCAACTTTTGTATTTGGTGCAAACAATCATATCCATAAGTTTTTCGTTTTCTTCAGGTAGTACATGAATCTGCAGAGAGTGGCAAATATAAATATTAAAACACATACTAAAACATGTAATAGAAAATATTTTTCAAACATATAATTCATCGTATCTCAGAACTTCACAAATGAGGGTTATCATTATTTTCCCCTGAGGTCTTCATTTGAGTTAATGACTTACTGTGCTGCGGTAATGACTTATCACTCGCTTGCATTGTAAGATTCGCTAGCTTTTTATGTATGTTACAACCACCATTTATTTTCATTAGACACACACTGAATAACAACATAAACTTTACACTGTAATAAAATGACTGTGCGCCACTAAGAACCAACTCTTAACACCTTGAATCCGCCGTCTCTAAACTTACCTATTCCATTTCCTGCAATCCATATGTATTCGTTACTGAATTACGAATACTTGGGCTAACTCGAAGTACTGAACGATGCTCATGAATACATCTACCGTAACGAAAACCAATATAGGGAATGCTTATATTCTGTGATAATATTAATTCTGATGTTAGTAATTTATATACACATTCGTGACGAATTTGAAGCGCGTATTGCTTAGCTTTACGATTCTAGATGTTATTTTTATTGTTAGGCAATTTAGATTACACTTCTTGGGCTGTGTTTGCAGGTTAATCCTCGATGATCTCAAGTCCACTTTTTTGCAAAAACACATTTTATTGTAGTTTTTACCTGTAAAGGTTTCGGTTTAATGGTAAATTTTGTTGTTTTAGAACTGGTAAGAAAGTTTTGAAAAATGTATTGAAAAGTTATTATCTACACAGGTGATACAGTTTCATCCATGGCGGTTTATCTTAATTGTCAGTGTCACAGAATATAGTACAACAGTCCCGCTGCTATAACTCTGATCGCTCACACCGACATTCGTCACGAAATATCCCGACTGATTTTGACATTCCATGAGCGAACTGCGGGCCAAGCAACTAAGTAGTGAGTTTGGGATCAGTACTTAAAATCAGTGGCGTAACTGTGGGGGAGGGATGAGGGGGATAGAACCCCCCCCCCCAGAACCCGAAAAAAAAGGAGAGAGAGAGAGAGAGAGAGAGAGAGAGATCGTATGACAGCAATCTGGTAAAGGTAAAGATTTGGAACTTAGGGTTTTTTACCATAAGTTTTCATTGGAAGGGAGTGAATTAGTTTCTTCAATGGAGTGGTAGATGGTAGTCTGTCTGGAAACTGACTAAAATTTTCTCGGCAAGCAGATCTATCCCCCCCCCCTCCCCTCCCAAAGCCAAGTCCTAATTATGCCACTGCTTAAAATGGAGGACGCGGGACGGGTTTCGCCGATCAAATTGTGTAACAAGTGGTAGAAGAAGCCTTTTAAATTATTAAAATGTCTCACCCGTGCGAACCGTAGGAAAAGAGAAAACGCTCATGCTTTATTCAATTTTATTCTTTGAAATTCAGATATAAAGTTCAGTGCTCTCTACATTTCCATAACAACAGCGAGATGGTTCTTACAATATCGTTTGCTTGTCGGCGGCTGTTGTTGAAGTAGTATTAACAATAACAGTTAAAATTTCTTCACAATATTCGAAGCGCTACAGAGAAATATTGGGCAGAAATTACGCACCACGCATTGTTATGGTTTGTAGAGCTTACTACAGATTTCAAAGACACTGTAACCACCTTATTTCTAGATGTCACTGGTAACGTAACGATACGTTTCCAACGAGTAATGTTTCTTCTAGTAACGAATACGTACAGTTTCACTTCTTTTTATTACTCTCACAGCTCTACTGTGGCGACAGACCTAGTTGTTTTGCTGCAGTTCACTGCTCATTCTTGAGGTGAGGCAACAGAATCTTATTGCTCACAGACTTTTAGCACATTACCAGCCGGGGGGAGAGGGGGGGAGGGGCTAGACACGTGTGAGGAATCGCTATGAAATTGTATATCGAAGACGTGATAAATAATTAGAGGAACTTTCAAACTGTTAAAAATGTAGATGGTAACAAATAAATTTGGAAATATAAAATTCTCTTGAATACGTGAGTTCTCAGGTGTGCAAATACTTACGGAAAGTAATGTCTCGTACAGAGGCGTGCAGCGGGCCTGCGCTACCCGCCCGGGCCCGTAGCCGCGCCCCCCGGGCGGGCCTGGCCACGCGCTGCCCGGCCTGCCGGCACGAGCCCCACCGGACGGCGGCGGGCAGCGCGGGTACCCGAACTACCCGCGCGAGCCGCGGTCCGCCCGGCCGCCCGTGCCGCTCTGCTGCTAGCCGGGGCACCCGCCCGCCAGCCGCTTCACTCTTAGCGGGAAATACACTGTTCCGATTTTCACACTGTAAAAACTGTTCACGTTACAAACGACCATCCCACATCGGTTTATTAACTTAGTTTTTCCTTAAAATCTTTACTTTCCTTGGAAAAAATAACATGTCTGCTTTTCATTCCGCGTGAATTTTCAGTTTCATAATGCTTTTCACTCGATTATGAAGAAACTATGAGGTTAAATCTGATTTTTGGACATCTGATAGTACAGCAACTTAGCTTTCTAACAAAGCATTCAACTTTTCATTTACAAACCATGTACTGAAAAAGTTAGATAGCGGGAAGCTTACTAACCGATGCATTTTAGAACACTCATTAATGTGAGTGTAATAGAGCGGTCTCAAATCGTGAGTAATTGCGAGTTAATGAGCAGCATTACTGCTGCGATAGCAAGTATACGCATTCAGCACGTGTTCGAACAGCGTTTCTGTGGACATTTCGCTAAATTGCTTGATGTTTCCTTGCTGCTAAAAAAAAAGTAAATAAATAAAAATAAGAATAAAAGTTCAGTTGCAATCGAGGTCATTAGAAACGATTAACTGGTAGAATGTTAGGAGGTCCAGCTTACGCTTAATCACTCCAAGGGAAGTAAACTAATTACTGTTCCTCGATACAGGCGTGTGGACCATTGTTGTGGTTTTCTTTTATTTTATATTCCTCCTTTTCCCTTTGGCTGATGGTAGCTGAAACCCCGAGGGAGTCACCACTATTCGAGAGATGACATTCAAGGTCGCAGTCGCTGGACAGTCTTTCATGTATCTTGAAACACTTGTGATTTTTCCTCACTGACTGAATTATCAGTGTAGTATCAGTTGCGAGGAAAAAAATTGACGTGTGCAGTAATGCACCTGGTAAAAGCAGATCGTGCAATTTTGTGGTGCAGAAGCAAAACGATAGCCGAATCGGCTCTCGCCGGAAATTAAACATGTTGAAAGTCGTTGGCTTCGCGTTAGCCGGCTCCAGCAAATTTGTAGGTAGTTTTATACTTTGCTCAGTATTTACTTACACAGTGTTTCACTTTAACTTCATATTAAACTATGTGATGGCTCTAACATAAAGAACAAGATTATTCCTTAAATCTCTTCAGTTCCTTGTTGCTAGTAAATCTATGTATTTCATGTGTGTGACAAAAAATTATATGCCTTACGATGATGTGATATTTAATTTTGTTCAAGGTTGTCCAACTAATTATCTAGCTAAAATTCTGCCAAGGTAAACAGGAAATCTTTAAAAAGCCAGTAGTTTGCGAACAGGTATTCGTCTGTTATTCTTTGTACGTTTCTAGAAACTGTTGAAGGATGAGGAAGAACGTCTTTGGCACTTGCAGTGGGGTACTGTGCTCCTATCTCCATCAAAGTCTGTGCGAGGTCTCGAAATCCTTCTGCTGCAACTGTGCTGAAGGGCCGCAAATCTATCGCACACTTTCTTACACATTTCTCCAGCACAAAAGATTTTTCTGACCCTGGAATATTGCTACAACCGTTCAAATCAGTATTAAGATAAGCTTTGCAGCTATTCAGGTGCCGTAACAGCGTAGTGGTACTGCCATCACGGAACGACAATAATTTACGGCAGCCATTACACTCTGTAAATCCCACAGGTTTATTTTCATTACCTACAATCAACATAAAACGCTCCCATACAATGCTGTCTCCAGATATCTATAAACGCTTGTAGATTCTCTTCGTGAGTTTCCTGGAAACGTCTTTTTTCTCTTCCTCGGATCGTCTACTCCTTGCACGTTGGTACGATCTGTCCTGTTCGCTATTTATTTCAGACATAACGATCGATAACTTATAAATGGCAATGTAGGTAATATAAAAGGTGCGTGAAGCCTACGCTGTGAGTATTACAACGCCTTGCTCAGAACTGTATGCATTCCCCCGTTCGCAGCGCCGTCTGTAGGGCTGTTGCACGGGCTCGACGGGTACCCGCTCGCTCGGCAAGTGTCGGGACTCGACGGCGCACCGCAGCTCGCTCGCTGTGTACAGCGGTGCATTGGGGCTCGACTACCCGCGGTGCGGGCAGCAGAGCGCAGCGGCCGGACGCAAGCGAGCTCGGGCGGGTAAATGTGGCGTGCTGCACGGCTCTGGTCTCGTACTTAAGGATAACCGCCGCATCAAGGATCTATGGAGACCAACGCCGATGTCAAGTTAGTCAGAAAGCTTATAATAAAAATAAAGAAATAGGAATTCTCAGACCAGATGTTTACAGTAAAGTAGACAGGATGCGTGGTCGTGACGTTGAAATCAAGTTGTATTGTATGTCGTGTTTATTATTTGGAGGGTTCAAAATAGTTGTTAAGCTTAAGGAACTTAACTGCGGGGTCATCAGTCCTTAAACGTATAAACTACTTATGAACTACTACTACTAAAGACGACGCAAGCATCCATGCCCGAAGAGGGGATTAGAACCTCCGACGTGGAACGACCTCGCGCTTCGGAGCATAGCTCCTCAATGCGCTTGGCCACTCCCCTCGGCTGTTTGGAGAGAAAATGTTTGGTGGGAATCGAGTTGGCCTTAAGACACCTTGGCGACCTATCACAGGATGACCGATCTTAGTCACATGTGACTGCACAGTTGAAAAACTACCTAGGGAAACACTTTATTAAACAACTGTATCTTGTCTATTGCCGTCAGTTTCAGTCACGGTCTGCACGGCAACTACGGTCGGGGGTTCGAATCCCCCCTCGGGCATGGATATTTGTGCCATCCTTAGTCTTAGGTAGTTCATAAGTAGTTTGTAAGCTTAGGGACTGATGACCCCGTAGTTAAGTCCCATAACTTCTACAAACATTTTTACATTTGCCGTCAGTTGAATGACACACTGATGAGATTTGCCAAAATCGAAGATTCTATTAAATTTTTTTCAGCTCTAAATTCGCGAACAAGAAGAACCTGGTGATTTATCAAAAGAAAAATTCTGGGGTCTTCCAGATTTTTCTGCTGAACTGAATGTTGCGCTTAGCAACCACTTTTCGAAGGTAACTGTATTCAAACGCATTTCTAAGGTATATCCAAAATGATTTACTTTCTTGTATGCTGTAGCTTATCCTGACGGAATAAGAAAGGAAATTGCTGCTGATAATTTTGCATCAATTATTGCAATCTACACGACTGATATTTCAACAATTTCACTGTTTGTCGTAGTTATCAGATATGTTGTGAATGGGAGTAAACCTGGTGTATGATTTTGTGCAGACGTTAGCACAATCTCTTGAAGAATCTTACTAGACATAGTGGATGCACCTATTATGTATGAGTGGTCGACATTCGTGTGTACAGACTTTTCTGAAATATCATTTTGAACATGCAATTTTTATTGATTGTTACGTTCATGAATTGAATCTTATTTTAGTTCAAGTTAAGAGTAATGAAGGAAGAAAGGAAGCTTAGGGTTTGACGTCCCGTCGACAGCTTGGTCATTAGAGTTGGAGCTAACGCCCGGAGTTTTGAGTAAGGATGGGGAAGGAAATCGGCCGCGCCCTTTTGAAAGGTACCATGCCGGCATTTGCCTTGTGTGATTCAGGGAAATCACGGAAATCCTAAATCTGGATGGTCGAAGGTGGATTTGAATCACCGTCCTCCCGAATGTGAGTCCAGTGCGTTACCACTGCGCCACCTCGCTCGGTACGAGTCATGTTAGGACGTTTAATGTTCAAAAAAATGTTCCGATGTTTGTAAATTTGTCGGACTCAGCTGCTTGGTTATTAGTCCGTAGCTTATTAACTACTTAAACCGAGGTAAACTAATTTAAGGATAACAAAAACACCCAGTGCGCACGGCTAATTCGCCGCGGCGACGTTTAATGATATTCCCATTTTTTCGTAGGTTTTTCACATCGAACAGCGATGTTCAAACACGAAATGTGTGATTTGTGTACTTATATAGTCACTTGTAGAAGATTGGAGTAAACTGCCTGAAATTAGGGTACCCAGAATGTCAATTTTGGTTAACGGTATTCACTCGTATTGCGCCCCACATTGATATGTTCACTTTTAGAATTCAGAGACTTCCTGCGATGAATTATGATTTGCAAAAAAATATTTTTTTAAATATCGCTATCAATTTCAGTTTTAGAATCTTTAATGTTTTACAATGTTCTGCGTTAATAAAGCACTTGTATTGAAAGGTACTTGTGACTTGGCAGATGTAGCCGTAAGAATGTTGGGGACACCAGTAACTTCAGCTGCCACAGCGTGTACATTTAGTACGTTTTCTTTGCTGCATTCCAAAACAAGAAAATGCCTTTCTTCCGAGCGAGTAAGAAAACTGACATTTCTGTCATACAACTGGAAATTTATAGATACTCCACCTCCAAAAGAGAACGTGGAAGAAACAAGAAAACAAGCAGAAGCCAACCCAGAGGAAGCAGGAGAACAGGAAGACGACGAAGAAGTCCTTGAGACTGAAGATGATGATTGAGATCGACTATAGCGATGATGATGACTTTTTTTGAGTTCAAAATGTAGATGAGGGCAATTTAATGGACTTTGGGAGTGATAGTGACTAGTTGACTTAAAAAAAAAAAATACTGAATATGGAGAGTTGCTGTATTAAACCTTTTGCCTTTTACTAGTTTCGATTTTTACATCATTTTGCATTCTGGCTATTATTCTGCACTTTTTGTTCAATTATAATAGTTTTTCAACATATAAGAGTCTTCGTGTTCGTTTTAATAACACAGTTACCTCATTAACCTAATAATTTGAGCGATTTCGTTTTTAAATTTATAAATTCCAAAGAAATTTATTATTTAATTATAATTTTTTTCTTAAAATATATTTCTGTTTTGTGTTTGATTTAACTATATAATTAGTTACTTAAACCTATTAATTAGTTTTATTGAGATATCTGACTAATTAATCACAAATTCCAGGGAATTTATGTATTTCCTTGGAATATTTTCTCGATTTTAAATTGCCGGGAATTTCACAACGTAGGAATCGGTGTGTGGCTTAGCGGTAAGAAATCGAATTCGTACTAAAAGGGGCGCAGGTTCAACTCCGCTCAACTGCAAATATTTTTGTGCTCCTGACGTCACAAGTAACCTCATCATTATTAATTTACGTATGGTGATAGATCCGTATCATAATTCATTTTATTTCCTAAACGCTAGGCCATCTAGAGCTCCCGCTTGGAACACGTCCGTGTCCCACCACGCCCTAAATGTACGGTGCCACAAATTTGGACGTTTTCGGCGATGACGAGTGGGCGTCCTCCACTTCAGTTGGCAAATGGCAACGCATAGAGAACAAATTTGAAAAGACGACTGTAAGACAAAGGTGTTGTGAGCATACGAAAGTTACGCAAAAACCGAATCCAAAAGACTATAAATTGTAAGTAATCACTTATTTACATTTGAAAGAAGACGTCAAGTGTTTAATAAGTACTACATCTGAAAACAAACTTGAATTTCTAGATACCACTGAAGATACCTGAAAATGTAAAGGCGAAACACGTCTGGGAAAAATAAATACATTGCAGCAAGAAAACTGATTTCTTTATTTCTAAAACTAATAATTCGGTGTCAAGGAGGTTATAATAGAGGGAGATGCCCTTGATGCTTCAGAAGTGAAGCCGTTGTCGCCATATTGCGGAGACAAGAATTTTGTGTTAATCACAGATCACCTATCTGGAAGGTCTCTATTTCTTCACAGAATTAATGTACTATATCAAAGATGTGCCAGAAATGACAGTTATTGAAATGTATTAAAGCTAATGGGGCAAGAACCACACAATGCTTTAATCTGAATCCTATTTCGTTGACTCCGCAAGATGGCGGACTGGCTTCAAACGACAGATAAGCTTTTCATAGTAGCTCCGTCTCCCCTTATTTAAATCTCCTTGTTCGGCGCTCATTGCGGGATATGGATACACAAACAAACTTGTAATGTTTTTCTTTTGTCACGCACTCAAAATTTGTAAAATAGATGTTTTACCTGCAAATAAAGTTTTGCCCTCAGAAAGCAATATTAAAAATACGATAGGAACAGGATCATATTTCATTAGTCTGACTGAATGTAGTTTTGTAAGTGCACTGTTATATATATATTTATTCGATGTACCAGATCTTTCGTTTTGCTATGTTTCACCATTCGAAGGTTGTCGGACGTGATTACTGATATTGTTTCCATGTAAATGTGGAAACAAACAGTAGATCGGACTCTATAAAAATTTAAAAAATGACTGCAAGTTCTATTTGTGAAAAAAATCTTGAAATTGCAGAACGCTGTAATCAGTGTTAGCCCTCAAATAATGGGAGAAAATTAGTTCTGATTCACCGTCAATTCTCGTTGGTGCAACATAAAAGTCGTTAACAACATTCAATGAAATGCTGATACAAGCCACGCAGGATGGCCGTGCGGTTCTAGGCGCCATGTCAGGAACTGCGCGGCCGCTCCCTTCGGAGGTTTGAGTCCTCCCTGGAAGCAGCAGGACAACGCCGGTATCGCGCCACTATTTGACATCGGTATTACGCCACTGAGATTCGGCCGTCTTTTGTTTGTCATCGACGCCACTGGCCGCCATCTTGGATGTCGTCATTCCCCGAAAATTTTAATTTTCTTTGAACCAATTATTTTTATACTTACATTTCCACCACCAGATGTCAGCACAACACACCTCCCTCTCCCCACGCCCACGGCGCGTACTTGACCGACGTCCGCAACCGCCGTCCACCGCGCGACTGGCGCCGCCCCCCGACATGTCGAGACCTGTCCATCCCCGCCAGACTGACGCCTCACACCCACCGCCCGCCCACGATTACTTTTATTAAATTTGCATACCAAATCAATTTTGAGCAATTTAACCGCCACTGTCCACCACCGTCCCCGACGCCACCGCCGACAGATACGCCTCAGATAATTTTGCTTAACACTCGTATTTAGTACGAATTTATTAAGTATCGATGTACACCAACATTGGAAGAAATTAAACAATTTTTTTAACTGCAGTAAGATTTTTTTCAGGAAGACTATTTCTCTCGGAAATAATATTTAACAACAATTGTTTATGAACAATTACCAACGACGGCAGGGACCTATGTTTTCTGACATGACCTTTCGTAACTTACTTAAGCGATCATTTGACACAGAAACAATTTATTTAATCAGCTCTAAACGAGTGCAAGTACAATCGACAAAACCCCCAGCTCTCGCGGCCAGTTCTCCAGACTCGAGTGCGCGCGCGCTTCCAGCCTGGCAGGTGAAAGCGTCCACCTCTGTTTACCTACAGCCAGAAATAGCAAGGAATGCAGTACGGCCAACTGCCCTTCACGAAACTCGGCTAGGGACCCAAATCTCCACAAGTACGGATATTTAACCATGACAGAGGCGATCAGTACATCAAACTTTTTGTTTTTCATACAACTAAAGATGAGTAAACAAACATCCTAGAGACTGAAATCATTTATTTTATATAAGGATGTAACCTATATACAGGGTGTTTCACTAAGTGCGTTTGCTTCTGTAACTTATAAAATAATAGGTGACGGGAAATTTTAATGCGGCCCACTGTCTCATGACCCCAGCCAGTTAGCTACGCTGTTGTAGCCTCCGCCCCCTAAAATTTGGAGGGCTGTAGCTCCCAAACTGTGATAGGAATGTAGTTTAAATTGATTTGGACGCAGTTAGTTTCAACGAATCCAATGCACTACAGAAAAACTATTGTCCCATTTAAAAAATTGTATCTTTGCGCTGTAACTCTTTGGAAAATTGTACAATAAACTATGTTCATACCTCTGCACAAAGTGTAACATTTCTTGTGTTGACCTACCGCATTAAAATTTCCCGTCACCTATTATTTTATAAGTTACAGAGGCAAACACACTTAGTGAAACACCCTGAGAGAGTGAGAGGGAGAGAGAGGGAGAGAGATAGCAACCAGCCGCAACCATCAAATTAATTTTATCCGCGCACGTAGAATCACATAGATAACATGAAAAACGTTCTGCAACACAGTGTGCAACGTATACGTATTCCCAAACTGAACACAACTCTTCATAAGTCAAATTGTTTGTTTTGTTATGACTACTCTTGGCAGACCGCGGTCGAGTAGCCGAGCGGTGTAAAGCGCCTCGCTGCGGAGCGCGCGGTTGCTCGCCGTCGGAGGTTCGAGGCCTCCCTGGGGCATGGGTGTGCGTGTTTGTCCTTAGGTTAGTTTACCTAGGTTTAAGTAGTTTGTAAGCTACGGACTGATGATCACGCAGTTTGGTCCGATAGATTTACAGACATTTGAACATTTGATTTGAACTCTTGGCAGGCAGCGCACAGGCCTTGTATCTAGGTGGCGTTGACAACGGCCGGGGCCATTTCTCACTCCGTCCCAGTTCTGTCTAAATAAAACTAGTGGTTTCTGCGAAGTGCCTGAATGCATCAATTTTTCCTTTGTCCGGTGAGCCTGGTGCAAGAAAAATATTTGTTTATGTCATTCAATAGACACTTAGCATTTATTTCACTGATAGTCAAATGCACAAAATACAAAAGTTGTTTTAACGAATGGCCGACAGGAACTGCTATAAAATGTGGTACTGCTAGACACATTTCATTTCAACAAATTACAAGTCCGAATTGACGGAAGTCGTCTATGACGTCAAACACTGTCATGGATTTATTTTCTATGCTAACCACTTTTATCAGAATTTCATATGCAAGAGTTGAACTGTCGGTATCAAGTTATTCAAAAAATGTTTGTATCGTTAAAGTCAGGTGTTCACCAGAGCAAACAAACTAACTAGGATGAACAAAAGAAAATTCTATCTGATGTACCCGGTAGGCCTCTTGCAGGTCTTTCAATTGGACGCCACTGCAGATGCTTAGGTGTCCCTAACCTTTCCCTGTTACCTGATCAGAAAATAGAGACTTGCAGTTTAACGTGTAATCCGAACTACATTCCTTTAGTAACCACTCCACCATCTGTGAGCAGTGAATGCTCGGTTAAAAATCGTAGTGAAAAAAATTGTGGTCTTAACGGGATTTGATCCCGCGCTCTCTGGTTCACGAAGCGCGGACTTTTCCACTAGACCATTATTTTTTAAAATAAGATAAAACTTTTATTTATTTATTTTTATTTTATTTAGTAGATCTATGGTTTGCGGTCGTTCGTACAGTTCGTTGTTGTTCGTTGAATGGTAGTCTCAGCTTTTTTATTACAGTAGACCTGATACGCTTATTATTAGCGCCAGCCATGTCACCTCCTTAGATGATGCTCGAGCTCGGTAATTAGTGTTCTCTTTATAAAAATCTGCTCAATACTAATGAGAAGCCAGAGAAAAATTGCAGCCGACATACAAGCAAAATTTTGGACCAGTGCTAAGGGGAGATGGAGATGAATTCCGTGTACAGTGCACGATCTCAATGCTTGTCTCGCTTCCACACAAATCGAGACACATAAATTCTTCCTTCCCTTCGCCATTTTGCATACTCCGTCAAAAATAGTGCGCTCGCCATGCACAATAATCCTCGCTGAATAGCAAAGTTTCACGCTGTGGCTCTAACAGGCTATGCCGAATATTACCTCCAAAAACTAAAACCCAATAACACATCGTTCGCAGGCAATGTTTGCTACTTCGTGTTCTCTTCCGTTCCCTCTAGTATAAACGATCCAACCCATATACAAGCGAATGGTAGTGAATTTTCTGCAAATGCTCATTCGTTCGCTTCCATTCACTACATTGTAAACCAGACTTTAGGTGATTAATATTCGTGAGTGACTCTGCATAATTCCGCTACGTGTCGCTGCCCTGAGTGATTCGCCGAGTTGCGCGCTAAAAATGCTTAACTTAAAAAACAAAAACATACTTGCAGTGCCTCTTAGCAGCTAAAATTTTGGGAGTGCATTTCTTTCGTTGTCTTCTTTCTGTGCAAAACGTTTCAGGGTATGTTTCGGCATGTCTTATTGGGCCGTTCCCTTGTAAGTATCAATATGCAATGCACAAATGTAGAAACCTCTAGGTTTCAACGAACCGTACGACAAAACAGATCGAAATCGGTATTTCGCACAAGCCAGGATACATCGTACACACCAGATTACGAATATAAGATAGCTAATTTTATAAAGAAAGAATATTACATTACTTCTATCAAGAGCTTAAGAATATAAAAAACGAACGACATATCATAGCTATACCAGCGCTCTTAATGCAACACCGACACAATAAAGGTCATCTCTACAGGGCATAAAGCGACATCCGTGCCCAATCGCATTACCGACAAATACTGCAACACTTATATGGATCATTTCCTCGCAGTTAACACAAACGAGTCATTTACCGTAGAAGTTGACTACAACAACCGTTATAACTTACACGATGAAAATATAGTTCGCGATAACCTATTTTATAAACACACAAACAGTCGGATGAGCGCTAAATCGCGATGTAAAGTCAAACTCTAGTCCATACACAAACACAACATCGATTTAAACGAACGCTTGCTTAGCTGTAGACTAAAACAGCACAGAAGTACATCTCCGATAACTGACCAACTAACAAATCCTCGATCAATCGAAACACTGCTGTGATGACACATAAACTATCTTCCGATATTTTCTCCTAGACGCATAGACCTGTAAAACCGAAACTTTCTACACGAAAAGCTATAAGTCTTAACAACAAATAGCTGTTGCAGATGAAAACTACTACATATTTTAGGTTGGAGCGATCCTCAGCACACTTGATCACCCAACAGATCTTATGATTTACAGCAAACACCTCTTAAGGTTGGTCTATACACACCGGGGAAGACTAAAAGGCTCCTTCCACAGAGGGAAGAAACCTAGAATGCGTCTAACTCATACCCATATCGCGAAAACGATACATTAGATCCAACTCTAACCCTTTTTGGGGCATAGCGACTCACAGGTTGTGGATTTACACATCAAAATCATAGGATTACAACACATCCAACCCTTTTTAGGACAAAACGATCCACATATAGTAAGATACACAAATATTACTGGAATTATGCTTTTTGCGTGATCATTCTATACGAAGAACCACATGTTTCACCAATCCTCGTACACAACAGACCCAGTGCCAGTCACAGCAAAACAACAAGTAACGTTTGTATATGTAATTTATACGTACGGAAGATAAAGCCTAGACCAGCACTCCATTTAGGTTGTTTATATGTCACATCCTGCATCGCGCAAAATGCACAGGGCTACGGTAAAAAAACACAACAGACCCACTTCAATCCCCTTTTTAAGGTAAGTAGACCCGTAATATTGTAGCTATTTAAATCCAAACACATCGCGAAGTTGTACGACTCCTTCGGCGTTGGACTGCTCCTGAACACCCTTGTCACCCTACAGACCTTAGTACAAACACCTCTTAATATAGGTCTATACACACCGCGGAAGAGTAAAAGCTACTTCCACAGAGGAAAGAAACATAGAGTGCGTCTAACTCGATACCCACCTCGCGAAACGATAATCCGCTACAACAGCTTATAACACATTCGATCCAATTCTAACCCTTTTTAGGGCATAGCGACCCGCAGATCGATGATTTTAACATCAAAACCATAGGCTTATAACACATCTACCCCTTTTTAGGACAAAACGAGACACACCTAGCAAGGCACACAAATGTTACTCGAAACGTGCCTTTTGCATGATCATTCTATACGAAGAACTGCATGTTACACCGGTCTTCTTACACAGCAGAACCAGGGCCACTCGACTTATGGCTTCTTCCAAACAACAAGTAACGTTTGTATGTATTATTTATACGCACGGAGGGTAAAGTTTAGATCAAAGCTCCATCTAAGCTGGTTATTTGACACATCCTGCATTGCGAAAATGGCACGGAGCTACGGAAACAGTCACACACACACACACACACACACACACACACACACACACACGCACGCACACACTACAAACCCGCTTCTATCCCATTTCAAGGTAAATAGACCCGTAATATTGTAGATGGAGAACTATTTAAATCCAAATACATCACAAGGTTGTACGTTTCATACAACTAACCACGTCTTTATGTTTAAGAGGAAATAGCGCCTCGGTTGCACAGTGGTAGAGTGCCAGACTATAAGGTCCCGGGTTCGATCCCCGCCAGGTCCTAGGATTTTTAACTCTCACTTTCCACTTCTTTCACCTCTGGCAGTATTGCTCATGTGAAAAATACCGAGTAGCACCGTGGTTCGGAACCCACGTTAAACTGTAGGTCCCCCTATAACTGGCTGGGTAAGTCAGTTCGAAAGTCGGAGGAAGGCAATGGCATACCACCTCCAAACAGGACCATGACTAGTAAAGCACTGTGGTGTTCAAACCAATCTTCGGATTGTTGACTGCTTTACCTTTTTACTTTACCTTAGATCAGACACCATGCAGATAAGTACAACATGCAAGAGCTTTTATGTATCTTACCACTCGATCCTTTGAATGTTAGATGAAGGTATAGAGGATGAAACAAAGATATGTTTAAATAAATGGAATGTGGTTATCCTCGTCAAAATGATGTGTCTGCAGAGGTCTTTGAAAGAGGATGCTTAAAACGTTATGATACTTTGTTTAAACATTCAGCATATGTTAGATTTATGTAGCTTGCCTGGAGAACACTGCGATCGTACTGGGGATAGAGCTATGTTACTGTTAGGCGTTTAAACGAGGATCGTTCGTACCGTTTCCGAGAGAAATTGTTAAGGAAGTTGTGTTTCACGCCTACACTGTTTGACAGTCAGGGTTGGGACTATCGTTACCGTTACATTACGTTCTTTGGCTGTAGCTTGCATCGCCTATACAGTTAGTTTGTCCAGGCGAACCTAAATGTTTGTACAACACCAACCTGTAGCATTGCACCGAATTAAAACACTGCATGTCGCAATTAATAATTGGGAGCGGTGGTCGATGGCCTGGCGGTTGGCAGGGTCAAATTGTTTACTAAACTCTCGTGTTATTCCTGGTAATTGTACTGTCCAAAGTACTGAATAATTGGGTCCCGTAAAATTATTTTAGGGGGTGCTGGGCGACAATCTTTAGGACTGTCTGTGACGGCGGCGGCGGGGGCGTGGGCAGGGGCGCGTGTGGGTGGATAAGATTAATTTGATATGCAAAAATTTATCGGGGGTTGCGGCTGGGAGCTGGCGCTATATATATAGAGTTTACATCCTTATATAAAATAAATGATTTCCCTCTATACAATGTTTATTTGCTCATTTTTAGTTGTACGAAAAACATAATGTTTGATATACTGATCGCCTCTGTCATGGTTAAATATTCGTACTTGTGGAGATTTGGGTCCCTAGCCGAGTTTTCTGAAAGGCAGTTGGCCGTACTGCATTCCTTGCTATTTCTGGCTGCAGGTAAACAGAGGTGGACGCTTTCACCTGCCAGGCTAGAATCGCGCGCGCTCGAGTCTGGAGAACTGGCCGGTCTGGTTTTAGCCACACTAGCGCGACGGCGGAGGGTTTTGTCGATAGTACTTGCACTTGTTTCTATGTAAAATGATCGTTTAAGTAACTTACGAAATGTTGCGTCAGAGAAGTAGGTGAAGTGTGAGAGACTTGGCCCACATTAGGGGTATGAGAGACTTGGCCCAAACTCCTCCCCCTCCCCCCTATGAGAGATCTGGCCCACATTAGGTCATGAATAACAGGGTGGCTCCCCCTCCACTCCCCCTCCTCACTAAAGGTCAAGGTCATGACAGGCACGGGAGGGAGCTGGCCCAACTCCCCCCTCCCCCTACCCATATGATAGAGCTGGCCCAACCCCAATCCGAGAGTGGTTTGTGGCTCAAACGTCACTAATTCATGATTTATGACCCTAATTAAAAATTTGCATGATTTATGACTCTCGTGATTTTTGACCATAATTATAAATTTGACATGATCAATGACTTCTACGATACCCCTCCCAGTCCCACCACTCGCTGTCCTCGAGACCCCTCCCCCTCCCACCACCGAGCTCAAGTTCGCCTTCCGGGAATCGAACCCGCGACCTGCGACGTCGGAATCCCTCCTGAGCGCGCGTGTTCCGAGTATTTTATATTACGTAGAGTCATCGCTGTTTATGTAAATAATAGACTTTCCCTTCCATACAGAACCATAACTCTGTAAAAAAATCTGATTTCTATCACGCCACAGACCCGCGGCATCACAAAAACCCGCGGGACGCAGATGGGCGACACGCCGCGGCCGAGGGCCGGTCTAGGGGACGGCTGCGCGGTCGCCGTGTGTGGGCATAACACGCCAGCTCAATAGAGGCTGATTTCTGGGGCGTGGCAGGCCGCGACACTGTGATATATAGGTATCGGCGGGGACAGAGGCGGCGCGCAGGTAGAGGATGGGGACGCCCACGCGCACTGGCCACACACACACAAACCATTGAGGACGTGAAAAACGACGGCATAATCGCACTGTAATAAAGTTCATACTTTCAGATTAATTGCCGCGCGGTTCCCCTATGAATACTGCAACCCTTCTCACACCGGAGTTCTTCGTGACGCGCTACAGTACCCCTCACTTAAAAAGAATTGTAATCTTTGTCATTCTTAATATCACGAGGATTGCATTTTTTAGGAAACTGTTTTCTATACCAACGAATTATCCGGGAAACAGCTAACACTTCGTCAAACGCGCAAGAAATTACTAACCGCTTTCAGCGTCAGATATCTCTAACGGCCGCACGCATCGCATCAAGACGTACTAGTGCGCTCGGCTATTCTGTCGCAGCACACTTTTTGCTTCCAGTCTTTTTCTTAAAAAAAAAAAAAAAAAAAAAAAAAAAAAAAAAAAAAAAAAAAAAAAAAAAAAAAACACAACACCCTCTCGATTACAGTTATTACTAAAAGCTAACAGAACATAATTTATAAGTTTTTCTAGGTCAGGAAGGTTTACCTGCACAGCAGTCAGTTTTCTGGTATTCTTATTAACCCAGCAAACAATTTGCAAAAAATAACACAACTGCTCTCTCAGGTAATTTTAGCCGAGACCACATTGATGGGATTGACACACAGTACAGCGCTGCAGTTTGTAAATATTGCATATCCTCGGGAATTAGTTGAAACATTTTGGATGCATTTGAAACAGAGGTACTTGTTAGAGATATAATAACACCCAGCTTAATTTTTAACTTTTTTTTAAAACGAGCCGTCATTCCAGTATCAATATAGACCCACACAAAGCATAGAAAATGTGAGGTTATTAGGATTTTTAGGAAGGGCTAGACTTTGCTTCTTCCTCCAGCATTAGTTTGTATTCGCCTTTTATGTCAGCTGCTTTAACCATATATTCAAGTTTCCGTTTCTTAGCTTCGATATCCCCCACCTCTATTTCAAACGTGAGTTTTAAATCGTATCGTCAATGCAGCCCAGAAGTCCTGTGAAGTTGGCACCCCTTTTTTTGAAAATGTACATTTTTTTTCAGAGTTCTAGGCAGATATACAATAGTTCTGGAGTTCTCTGTACAAAATTTAAATAGTTCTGCAAAATTTCGCCGAAAAAATACGTTAAATTACCACAAAATGTAGTTTTTTCAAAATAAATTTTTGTCTAATTGTACAAACATAGTTCTGATCACAGTTCTAAATAGCTCTCAAAGAGTTCTACAGGAAATCCTCTTGACATTTTTCTGTGCAGATTATACTTCATGAGATAATTGCAATAATGGGGAATCCATTTACACGCTACTGTGAAGTTGGCACCCCTTTTCTCAAAAATGTGCATTTTTTCAGAGTTCTAGGCAGATATGCAATAGTTCTGGAATTCTCTGTACAAAATTTAAATAGTTCTGCACAAATTCGCGCAAAAATTACAAAAATTATAACAAATTTTAGTTTTTTCCAAATAATTATTTGCTTGCAAGCGTAAACATAGTTCTGATCACAACTCTAAATAGCTCTCAAAAAGTTCTGCAGAAAATCCTAATGATATTTTTTTGCCCAGATAATAGTTCATGAGCTAATTGCGTAAATGAGGGACATAAACTACACAAAATTGCGCTAGAGTCGTGTGAAGTTGGCACCCCATTTTTCAAAAATGTTAATTTTTTTCAGAGTTCTGGACAGATGTGCAATAGTTCTAGTATTCTCTGTACAAAATTTAAATAGTTCTGCAGAATTTCGTGAAATATCGCAATTCTGAATAGTGGGAGAGCTGTGAAGTTGGCACCCCCTTTTTTCAAAAATGTAAATTATTTTCAGAGTTCTAGACAGATGTGCAATAGTTCTGGAGTTCTCTGTAAGAAATTTAAATAGTTCTGCAGAATTTCGCCGAAAAAATAGTAAAAATTACCACAAACTTGAGTTTTATTAGTTTTTTTAAAATAATTATTTGCCTATTACCGCAAACATAGTTCTGATCACCAGTTGTAAATAGCTGTCAAAGAGTTCTACAGGAAATCCTAATAGCATTTTTCTGTGCAGGTTATACTTTATGAGATAATTTCAATAATGGAGTATCCATTTACATGCTACTGTGGAATTTGCACCCTTTTTTTTTTTTTTTTTTTCTAAAAAAATTAGCCTTTTTTCCAGAGTTCTAGGGACATGTGCAATAGTTTTTGTTTACGATAAGCAGTAATCACTCAGACGTAAAAACAACAAATTGAATGTGCAGCGGATAGAATATCCCACCTAAGAAAAATGTATATTTCTCGAATAAGGGGCACAAATCTTATCAGATATTCAAAATTGTGAACATAATTTTTTTTGGGCAGTTACATAGAAATATTCACATGAACTCTAGAACTATAGTATATGTACACAGAACCCCAAAAAAACAATGTGTATTTCTCGAAAAAATGGTGCCAATTTACAGTAACGTGAAAATGAATTCCACATTACTGCATTTATCTGATAAAGTATAATCGGCACACAAAAATGTCATTAGGATTTCCTGTAGAACTCTTTGAGAGCTATTTAGAACAGTGATCAGAACTATGTTTGTGCTAATAGGCAAATAATTATTTAAAAAAACTAAAAAATCTCAAGTTTGTGGTGATTTTTACTATTTTTTCGGCGAAATTCTGCAGAACTATTTAAATTTCGTACAGAGAACTCCAGAACTATTGCATATCTGTCTAGAACTCTGAAAAAAATTTACATTTTTGAAAAAAGGGGTGCCAACTTCACAGTTCTCCCACTATTCAGAATTGCAATATTTCACGAAATTCTGCAGAACTATTTAAATTTTGTACCGAGAACTCTGGAACTATTGCATATCTGTCCAGAACTCTGAAAAAAATTTACATTTTTGAAAAAAGGTGTGCCAACTCCACACGACTCTGGCGCAATTTTGTGTAGTTTATGTCCCTCATTTACGCAATTAGCTCATGAACTATTATCTGGGCAAAAAAATATCATTAGGATTTTCTGCAGAACTCTTTGAGAGCTATTTAGAGTTGTGATCAGAACTATGTTTACGCTTGTAGGCAAATAATTATTTGGAAAATACTAAAATTTGTTATAATTTCTTGTAATTTTTGCGCGAATTTGTGCAGAACTATTTAAATTTTGTACAGAGAACTCCAGAACTATTGCATATCTGCCTAGAACTCTGAAAAAAAAATGCACATTTTTGAGAAAAGGGGTGCCAACTTCACAGTAGCGTGTAAATGGATTCCCCATTATTGCAATTATCTCATGAAGTATAATCTGCACAGAAAAATGTCAAGAGGATTTCCTGTACAACTCTTTGAGAGCTATTTAGAACTGTGATCAGAACTATGTTTGTACAATTAGACAAAAATTTATTTTGAAAAAACTAAATTTTGTGGTAATTTAACGTATTTTTTCGGCGAAATTTTACAGAACTATTTAAATTTTGTACAGAGAACTCCGGAACTATTGTATATCTGCCTAGAACTCTGAAAAAAAATGTACATTTTCGAAAAAAAGGGTGCCAACTTCACAGGACTCAGCCCAGATGGTTGGTGCGTGGTAGTAGTACTAATAGTCCAGTCAAACCGTGCACAAAAAGGGCTCAAAGGCGAATAATTTGGTGTAAATGTTTTTAGTCGCTTATTTTATGTTTTTTGAGGTGCTGAATACGAATCTGAAGTTTTCCAACAAAACTTCCATCGGCAAATATGAGAAATCATGAAAAAAAACAACAAAAAACTGCAATTGTCAGTGGTTTTCAGCTTATAACTTGCAAAGCAAGCTATTTACCCCAAAGGTGGCCCAGTAATAAAATGAAGAGGAGAAAATTACCCACAATTTATGTCTGTAACAATTTTTTGTATGTTGTATGGTTTCCACATAAAACAGCGTTGAAAAAGCGGTGAAATCAGTAAATTTTGGGAAATAGAAAAAAAATTGCATGTTTTTTCGGGTGGATTATTTCATCAGCAGTTCCTTGCCTTTCAACGTGTTTAGCTCGCGAACCATGGCAGCAGCTCTTCTTCTTGTCCCTTGTGACCGCGCACTCAGCTGCGCGCCCACGCTGTCCGTCTCCCTGTGGCTGCGGCCCGCCCCTCCGTCCCACCTTTGCGGCCGCTGCCCTTAAATTTATGACAGGCGAAGGGAGGTCTTCCTGTCGAAACACCAAACTGTCTTCAATTCTCCAGTTTGTGTACGTCTTATTTCCCTTTCTCTCAAAGACGTGAAGCTATGTTTGAATGGTTTCGTTGAGATATAGCGCAACAACTCGGGCGCAATGTCGAGTGATAAGAGTTTTATTTGTGAAAAAGATTTAGGTGAGGGTGCAGTGATAGTGGTCAAGGAATAAGGAATAGAAACTTTACGTGATGCTAGTAAAAAAAGAAATGGTAAGAAGGTGGCTGTTTTAGCGGGTAAAACGTATGTCAGCGTACATGTTTCGTGCCAGAAAAGTTACATAAATGAAATAATGATAGCTGCCTACTTGAAGAAAGCTGCTGAACCAAGCACATCTTCAGGAAAGTTAAGATCGTCCTCTGACTATTACCATTGGAAAACACATTGTTTTGTGTGTGGAACAGGTATTCCTGAAAATTACGCAAGGTCACAACAACGACTGTCTCCTCATAAACGTAATTTGGTGCATCTGGTGACGAAAATTGTGACACAGTTATGAAACAGGCTCAAATACGTGGAGATGATTTCGGTGCAGCAGTTATTAACAGGATCCAGCCGATAACAGACATGGCGGCTGCTGACTGTAAGTACCATGATGAATGTTTAAAAAATCTTTACATTAGTAGGCCCAAGGCTGATAAAAAGAAAACCGTTGCCCCTTTTGCTGAAGAGATTCAGAGGGCTATGAATGAGATTTTCAATTTTATGGAAAGGAATGCCAGTTTTCATTAGATCAGCTAATAACTCGGATAGAGGGCAACTTCATTCCTGAAAGAAGAACTGTAATACAACATTTATTGGATAGATATGGGGAAGATATTATCGTATCAAAGATCAAACAGAATACACTCGTATGTTTCAAAAATACAGGCCATAAGATTTTGACTGAAGCGTGGTAAATTGAAAGACGTTCGTCATAACGGGAAGAACGTCTTCGAATAGTTGAGACAGCAGCTGATGTAATTCTTGAAGAGATACGATCAAGACCGTACGCTATGGACGACTATCCTCCTCCAGACTCTTTCATGGACGAAAATGAAAGCCTTGTCCCGGAGGTTCTCAAAGTTTTCTTGGAAAAAATGATACTGTAGTTGTCTTCGATGGTTATTCTCAAGAGGCTACTAAATATGCAGAGAGAGCAAGAAGGTCACGCAGACACATGTCAGTAGATGTCATATTCGACGAAAGAATGATCCCGACAGTTTCACAAGAGAAATTTCATATAATATGAGAAACAAAAGCCGTCTCATCTCATTGTTAAAGTGGAAGTTGGCAGCAGATGGAATTCAAACGAAGCAGGCACAAGAGGATGCTGATACTCTTATTGTAACCACATCATTTGATCTTGCATAACAACATAACTCTGTATTTATTGTGAGTGAAGACGTAGATTTGCTTGTGATCATGATTGGTCGTTATCAGGGTGTACATTCTAATGTATACCTTTTGAATCTATGCAAAGGGACAACGCCACAACTGATTTTTTCTCCTGACTGCCTACCAGAAAAATCTATTAGTGACAACATATTGTTTTTGCATGCCATGGGAGGATGTGACGGAACTTCGGCCTTGTTCGGGGTAGGAAAGATGAGGTTTCTCCAAACCGTGAAGAAAAAGACTGCTCTAACCAAGACCATTGAAATTTTTAAAGATCTTACTATACATGCTGACGCTGTCACTAATGCTGGTCTAACGTTTCTCACTGCGTTGTATAAATTGACCGTAAAGGAAGCCACGCCCTTGAATAAATTGCGGTATAAATACTACATAAGGTCAGCATACAGAACAACAGCCCATTTGGCGGCTCTACCTCCTACCGAGGCTGCAGCACAGCAACATACGTTGAGAGTATATTTTCAAGTGCAGCAGTGGCTTGGAAATGAAAAAGATCCTGAACAGTGGGGTTGGAAGAAAACCAAAGATGGTCGCAGCCAGTGCCAACGCTACAGCTACCAGCACCAGAAGCAGTTTTGAAACTTATTTCTTGTAAGTGTATGAAGACCTGTCAGACCAACTGTGGATGCAACAAAGCAGGTCTCAACTATTCCAGTGTGTAACAATTAAAATTTTTCGACTTCAAACTACCATTTGACTGGACTATAAGGGGACGTATGCCGCTAGATATCTTCTTCTGCTTTAATATAGCTCTTCTGTCGGGATTTTAAATGTTATTTTCTAAATAATACAACTCTTAAGGCAATTCTACTCCACAATAACGCGGAATTTCTATATAGAATTTTAAGATACTAGTCGTCATTCTGCTATAAATATAGACATGTAGAGCACAGTAAATGTCGGGTTCCTAGAATTTTTAGTAAAGGTTAGACTTGGGGAACGACGATGTTTTGTAGGTGCCAGATCTAATTTTGCGATAACTGTTTCCGAGGGCATTCCGAGGAAAATGTTCCGGACTGGGAGAAATAGGTTTCTCCTGCGTAACACAGTTATTCGTTCTTTATTTTGTTCGATGTAACTTTAATAAAATCCAGCTTAATTTTTAACTTTCATTTCGAAATAGTAGCATCTCTCTTCCCTCCTGTGCAAATCCCCCAGTCAACAGCGTTCGGGATTTTAACTTTTATTTCCTAAATAATGCAACTATTAAGACAATTCTACTCCACACAAATGTGGAACCTAATTCGGCGATACTGTTTCTGAGGGCATTGTGAGGAAAATGTTCCTGAATGAAAGAAATATGATTGGAATAATAGAACCCAGTTTCAGCTACCGAAATATTCGTATGGAGATAGTTATAAATAGCGGCAATGTAGTGGTAAATACATTCCTTCCTTCCTGTTTGCATACAGAAAACAGATATCTGTATATACATTTAGACGTAGAAAACAGTTCGTTCTTTATTTTGTACGGTGTAACTTTAATAACATCCGGATTAATTTTTAACTATTAGTTCCAAATAATAGCATCTCTCTTCTCTCCTGTGCAAATCCCCCAACCAACAGCGTACGGAATTTTAACTTTTATTTCCTAAATAATACAACTCTTAAGGCAATTCTACTCCACACTAATGCGGAATTTCTATATAGAATTTTAAGATAGTCGTCTTTCCGCTATAAATATAGACACATAGAGCACAGTAAATGTCGAGTTCTTAGGATTTTTAAAAAGGGTTTGACTTGTGGAACGAGGATATATTTTTAGGTGCCAGACCTAATTTTGCAATAACTGTTTCCGAGGGCATTCTGAGGAAAATGTTTTGGACTGGGAGAAATAGGTTTCTCCTGCATAAGTCTTTCGTTCTTTATTTTGTTCGGTGTAACTTTAATAACATCCAGCTTGATTTTTAACTTTCAGTTCGAAATAGTAGCATCTCTCTTTCCTCCTGTGCAAATCCCCCAACCAACAGCATTCGCGACTTTAACTTTTATTTCCTATGGAACTCTAGGTTTACGACTTTTGCAAACGAATGCTTCTTAAATATTGTTGGCGGAACGATGATGCATGTAGGTACCAGACAGAATTCGGCCATAACTGTCTTTATGAGGGCATTGTGAGGAAAATATTCTTGACTGGGAGAAATGTGATTCTCAAGTTTTAATATAGCTCTTCTGCGTAATACTTATATCGTTCTTTGCTGGCGTCAGTATTAAGAATCTACACGTAATTTACAGGTAGGTAGTTGGAACTAAGAGTTGATAGAACATAATCTCTACAGATTTACCAGTACACCTGTCAATTTTCGGTTATTCTTATCACCCTGTAAAGAACACCAATGCAAAAAATTCCCATATAGAGTTTTAATTTTTGCATGAAACAAATGACCATTCCACTCAAAATATGTGTAGCCAGAGGTATTTTCTCGTCGTAAAACAGTTCCCGCGCTGGAATAATAGATCCCAGTTTCAGATATCAAAATATTTGTATGGTGATAGTTATAAATAGCAATGCAGTGGTAAATATCTCTATTCCTTCCTGATACATGTTTACATACAGAAAGCATCTGCAGTCCGTCTAGATTCTTTAATGGGGGAAGGCTTAAACCTGTTCGATGGATTTAATCTTATCTTGGGACTTGTGGAATAACACTGCTTGTAGGTACTAGACCTGATTCGAAGTGTCCACATCCGGCCGTAATGTGGAGAATAACGTCCTGTAACGGGAAAAATATGTTTCTCCTGCTTTAAAGTAGCTCTTCTGCGTAATACTTATATCGTCCTTGCTGGAGTCAGTATTACGAATATCCACGTAATTTACAGGTAGACAACTGAAACTAAAAGCTGACAGAGCATAATTTATAAACTTTTCTAGATCTTTCGTGTCTGGAAGATTTACCTGCACACCAGTCATATATGTTCAAACAAAATATCATACCGTTTTATTATTTTAAGCAGACCTACAACATGCTCGTGGTTTTAAGAATACATATGCAACAGCCTAAAGACATGTTTTTAATAGTGCGTGTTAGATAATAAACGGGAAGTAGTTTAAACTTTTTGTAGCTTTTATAACATCCAGTATAGTTCTTAACTTTTAGCTGAAATTTACATCTATGTCTTGTATTTACGCCTCCAGCTACTAAATCGATAAGACAGAGGAGGTAATTTTCGAAATCCAATACCTTTTGATTTGCCTACATTTTTTCCGATTTTATAGAAACTGCTTGTAATTTTTCCAATGGAGAGTATTTGGTGATTTTTACTATACATTCTATTTACTACAAAATACGACTATTAAAACAAGTCTAGTACACACTCCAGAGGAATTTCTGCTTACGACTTTTTAAATTTACATCTTCTACATATAAATGGACATTCTACCCAAATATATACATACATAGATCACAGTAAATAGAGTACTTTTTAAGGTGTTTGGTAGGTGAGAAAATAAGTACATAAATAATCGTTTACAATTTTTTATTAATTTCTTGTATATACATTTACACGAAGAAAACAAATCTTATTTTGTGTTTGTTTGGCGTGATTTTAGTAACATCCAGCTTAATTTTTAACTTGTAGTTTAAATCGACATTGAAATCTTACAATGTATCCCATTATCGTTGTCCACAATCACGTTGCTGTTCCCTGTGCAGTTTCCTTCCACGCGAAATTCGTGGTTGGATACTAGGTACTTGCACATCGCTACTTTGTTAAAAATATCGGTAAAATCTTCCGTGACCTCAAAATCCAGCAGATAGACGTCACCTACACGAAGCTGGTGCAGTATAGGAGGGAGCTCTTCCATTAAAACATCCAGTTGAACATCGGCTAATTCCACTAACTACGGTATAGCCACAGGATTTGCATATTTCCTCGAGATGTTTCCAATTCTTCCTTGCCGGGTTTTTCCAATATTCCTTTTGCTACCACACCGGTGTCGCCATGTAGAAGAAAAGGCAACTTGGCCTTAACACCATGTCTTGCAGTGAGGACCTGGACGAATTTACTACGCAGGTAGGAGTAAGATCGACACATATTCTTCTTTAACATTACAGACCGGCTCTTCTCTGGCTGCTCCTGATAATTCACTTGATCACAGATTTTAACTATCATAACGATATCGCAAAAAGGCTCTGCAATTGGTGTTGGGACCTCCAAGTTGTTCTTACAGAGGAGCTTAGCATGTTCAGCGTAATCTATGTTACCAAGGCCAGTAACCAGATTGTCCAGATCTTCCAATAACAGCCACAAACCAAAACGTTCGTCCGTTGGTATTGTCTTCCTTCCCAGTAGTTGCGGGATGCTTAGTACATTCGAGGAGCCCATGTTGAACACTACTGGTCGGATACGACGCTGTACTAGTCGAAGTGTACGTTGACATACTCTCTAGGGGATGTGATAAACTCCAACCCTTTTTCCTGTAACCTAAACGTGTCGCGGTATATATTGTACTGCACGTTAACCCCAACGAGAAACAGTCGCCTGCATTTACAATTCTGTACAGTCACGTGGCCTAATCTGTGGGGTATAAAAGGATGTTCGACAGTCTCCGCTGGGCTTACGGAATGTTGCTGTTAAAATACTTCCCAACGAAGGTAACTAGTCCACTTTGGGTCAGGAGATTTATAAAACCCTGATGATTCTCGGCCACTGTAATCCGTCTCTTTTATTGCTTTAATAAACTATTCTGCTCCTTCCGGCAATTCTTCTAGCCGAGAGCAATCGGGTAGTTTAATTTTAGCTTTTATTTCCTGCATAACAATGCGTGCATTTGTAAGGTAAACACCAATGTCTAACCAGATAAAGAATACACAAGACCTAATTTTACGAATATAGAATTACGTTGTTTCTATCAACAGACATACGAATAATAATAATATCGTGGGTGGATATTAGGTACTCGCACATGCCCAGTTTGTTAAAAATATAGGCAAAATCTTGCGTGGTGTTCAAATCCAGCAGATAGAAGTCATATAGGTAAGAAAAGTGGTTGCAGTGCCTTTCCACTACCGACTTTCGACTAGGTTATCCACAATCAAAATATATGCTTGCAATTGGATGTTAATTTTACCATTTTTTACCTACATAATACAACTGTTAAAACTATTTTACACCACACCACTGTGGTTGTTCTGTATAGAATTTTAAGTTTAGATGTTCCGCAAACGATTGATTATACCACTCCGGATATATGCACATAGATCGCAGTAAATGTGGGATTTCTTAGGATGTTTGGTAGGGTAGTAAATAAGCACACAAATATTCGTTTACACAAAATTACATTCCCTTAATATAGTATACACGCTCGCATGCACCATCTTCGACGCGTACTCCAACGTATGACCACTTAGCACATCTGTTAACAGTAAATGCTATTATCTTAAAAACTCCGGTTATAGGTGGATCTATCCATACCCTGTGTTTAAAGGCACGCGTGAATCATGCTTGTACATATGCAATTGATTCCTCTTTTTTCCATCTGCAACTGGTATTCTTCCTTTAAAGCAGTTGTCATCGCAGTATATTCGAGTTTCCTTTTCTTGGCATCGATCTCTTCCATTTCCAGTTTTCTTTTTCTTGCTCATAATACATTAACTTCACTTAGAGGTGTAATTTCTTTAATGGGGAATGGATTGAGCTTACATGACGCATTTACCCTTTTTCTTAGGACTTGTGGCATGACGTTGGTTGTTGGTACCAAACCTAGTTCGGCGATGTCGGTAGCTGGAAACTTAATGGAGCATAATGTTTTGGATTGGGAGAAATACGTTTCTCCTGCTTTAATATAACTCTTCTGTGTAATACTTATATCCTCCTTGCCGGCATCAGTATTTCGAATCTCCAAGTAATTTACGGGCAGGAAGTTAAAGCTTATAGAGCATAATTTAAAACCTTATCTCGATCTTTAGTGTCTGCGAAATTTACCTTCACGCCAGTCAGTTTTCGCGTATTCTTATTACCCCAGTAAACAAATTGCAGAACATGATTAAACACCGCACAACAGCTATTCTGTAAGGAATTCGTTAAATGCGTCCACATAGAGAAGATCGGCACACTATACAGGGGTGCATTTTGCTGATACCGTCTGTTCTCGTTTAAAACATTTAAACAGTCTTGCACAGGGTCAAAAACACTGTCCATCCGGTAATTGTATATTATAGCCTCCAGTCTGGTATTGCCATTTTCTTGGCCCAACAAAGAATTAAAAGTCTCTCGCAATCGTCTATCTGGACACTTTACAAAATCGATAATGTGATTACCGATAACTTTGTTGACACCAGGGCTCGTGATTTGACAAACAAATTTATTATATATTTTTACACGACAGTTTGATGTTAGCCATGTTACACAATCTCTCTCAACCGTCTTATCGTTGTCCACAATCACGTTGCGGTTTACTGTGCAGTCTTCTTCCATTCAAAAGTCATAGTTGGATACGAGATAGTCGCAGAATCTGTTGTAGTATAACAGGGAGTTCCTCCATTAAAACATCCTATTGAACCTCGACTAATTCCACTTTATAAGGTATATCCACAGGATTTGCATATTTCCTGGAGATTTTATCCAATGCTTCCTTGCCGAGTTTCTCGAGTATTCCTTTTCCTGCCGCACCGCGACCACCGTGTAGCAGAAAAGGCAACTTCGCCTTGACTCCATGTCTCGCAGTGACGAACTTACTACGCAGGTAAAAGTTAAAAGATGCACACATTTCCTTCTTTACCATTAAAGACCGGCTCTTCTCGGTCTGTTAGTCCTCTTGATCGCAGATTTTAACTACCATAATTTTATCGCAAAAAGGCTCAGTAATGGGTGCTGGCACACTTAAGTTATTCTTGCAGAGGAGCGTAGCATTTTCGGTGTAATTTATGTTACCAATGTCAGTAAAGAGATTGTCCAGGTTTTCTAGTAAGAACTAGACGCAAAGCGTTCGTCCGTTGGAGTTATCTTTCTTCCCAGTAGCTGAGGGATGTTTAGCACATTCGAGGAACCCATGTTGACACTTTCACTACCACGGAAGACTAATCAGCGGATGTGATCCAGCCTCCTTTTATACTCGAAAGAACTGGTCACGTGACCATACATTGGAAAGAAGGAAGGGAGATTAGCGTTTAACGTATTTTAGTTAGGAACGGTTAAACAGCTCGCCGACGGTAACGGCAGTTAGGCCCAATTCACATAGAAATGGCGCGGCCCGGACGCCCTGCTGTGGTGAGGGAGGAACGCCGCACGGACGAGACCCGGCCGGAAAAGTTAAGCAATGTACTCGCCCGAGTGCTCTCGGTTGGAAGAATTGCCGGAGGGTGTAGAACTGGTTATTATTGCCATAAAAGAGGTGGATTACAGGAAGAGACAAAGATTCGTACTGCAGTTTGAAAACATACCTTCCCTATACATTTCGAATTACTGGCTGGAGAAGGAGATCGAAGATAGTGGTGCCGATCTAAGCTTCAAGTAAATAATTAAACTAGACATTATCAAAGTTACACCAAACAAAAATAAAGAACGAACTTTTTTCTGTGTTTAAATGTATATATAAAGATCTGTTTTCTGTATGTAAACCTGATTAAAAATGTAATAAAAGATTTTTGTAAACAAATATTTATCTACTTATTTCCTAACCTACCAAAAATCCTCAGGAATCTCCCATTTACTGCGACCTTTGTGCATATATCTGGAGTGGAATAATCAATCGTTTGCGGAACTTTTAAACTTAAGGTTCTATACAGAACAACCACATTGGTGTGGTGTAAAATTGTTTTAACAGTTCTTTTATGTAGGTAATAAATGGTAAAATTAACGTCCAATTGCGAGCGTATATTTTGATAGTGGAAACTAGGTAACTGGGTGATCTTGAAAATTAGTGGAAAGGCACTGCAACCACTTTTCTTACCTATATGAGAGAGCTGGCCCAACCCCGAGGGCGGTTTCTGGGTCATATAGGTAAGAAAAGTGGTTGCAGTGCCTTTCCACTACTGACTTTCGACTACTTTAAAGATCGCCCAATTACCTAGTTTCCACTATCAAAATATATGCTCGCAATTGGATGTTAATTTTATCATTTATTACTTACATAATACAACTGTTAAAACTATTTTACTCCACACCACTGTGGTTTTTCTGTATAGACCTTTAATTTTAGAAGTTTTCATTCGCCGCACGTTGGTATTTCATCTAAACCTAGTACAGTGAAGCCAAAACTGATCGCAAATTTGCGATTTATTTCATTCAAATAAATATGAACTACATTACGTAGTAAGCATCTGAAACAGAAGAAAGGAAATGTAATAATGTTTTTGACATACATCATTATGATTTTGAGTGAACAAAATTATCTATTTTGCACCCATAGAACAAATGTAACTGAGGGTGGGGGTGTCTGTCACAATCTGGCAAGCTAATTACGTACTATGTGTACCAGAATAGGCAAAAATACACTGGTCAAAACAGTCAGAGGATCAGTTGAGATCGACAGGATGAACTAAAATGTTTCGACGTCGTTCTGACGGCTCTACGGAGTGGAGGCAACAACATTACGGCAGTTGAGATCGTGGTAATAAAAGAAAGTTGCTGCAGAGATGTCGGTGTTGACTTTTGTTTACTCTTCCAAGCGAATTACACAAACAGTTCGGTTAAGATAATGTAGTGAGCAGGTAGGGCAATGAAACAGCTACATGGCTTACACGAAGCTATAGCATGGAAATTCATAGGAAGGTTGGAAGCTGGACAGACGCAGAGAGAGGTGGCTGCAGCTATTGGAGTGTCCCAAAGTGTGGACCCAATTTCAGACAACGTGAACCGAAAATGAAGGTAAGGCCAAAGTCCATGGGTAACATCAGCAAGAGATGACCGTTATCTCCGGTTAACAGCCCGTCGAGACAGGAGGCTGAATGCAACTCAGCTGCAACGGCCTCTGCAGGTAGCAACAGGACGCGCAGTATCAATGTAAATAGTCCGAAATCGCCTTCTGGATTGTGGCCTACGCACGGAGGCCTGTGGCGTGTGTCCCATTAAAACCACGACACCGTTTAGCCCGCAGAAAATGGGTACAGGAACGTCAGGATTCGTGGCGTAACGAATGACGCCGGGTTATGTTCATAGATGATTCAAGATTATGTTTTGTAAAAAAAATTTTCAGCAATCATTCCTGAATATTTTGTTTATTCAGATCTAAATTTCGATCACTATATGATCATTACCAGTGCTTCAAACGCTCGATCCCTCGCGGGAATCTCTATCTATATAATAGCGAAAGGACACTCATTCATACACTCACTCATTCACTCACTCACTGACTAAACACAAAATCTCGAAAACTACTTCACCTATGGAGCTGAAATTTGGCAGGAATATAGTTTATCGTTATTAGACGTCAGCTAAGAAACGATCCTGCGAAAGACCGATAGTTTACGAGATATGACGTCATAAACAATGAAATCTTCCCCGTCTTGCGGCACGTGATACTGTGAGTTTATCAAAAATGTTCAAATGTTTGTAAATCTATCGGACCAAATTGCGTGGTCATCAGTCCGAAGCTTACAAACTACTTAAACTAAGTTAAACTAACATAAGAACAAACACACACACCCATGCCCCAGGGAGGACTCGAACCTGCGACGGCGAGCAACCGCGTGCTCCGCAGTGAGTTTATCAAAAAAATGTTTCAAATGTTTGTATAGCTTATGGGACTTAACTGCGGGGTCATCAGTCCCTAAACTTACAAACTACTTATCAACTAGTTAACACTAAGGACGGCACAAATATCCATGCCCGAGGGGGGGGGGGACCGTAGTGGCAGTGCAGACCGTGACTGACGCGCCTCAGTCCCCTCGGCCACCGCGGCCGGCGGTGAGTTTATCAGTCCACTATTTAAGAAGGAGAGCACTTAGCGACTTGCAACAAACTTTAAACCTAATTTCAAACCTTTAGGAAACTTTTTCTCGCTAACAACCATTGCAAAATGATGAAAGGAAAAAAGTCTCTCGCTTACTACTTTTTCCCTGTTCACGGAGCAAAACTGCGGCAATCGGTATAACATTGAAATTTCTAATTTATACACTAACATTGAAATTTCTAATTTATACACTACATATTGCACCTGCATGAAATTTTACAAACAGTATATACACATATAGTTGAATGTACATTCTAAATCGTATCACAGTACGACACGTAGTTCATGAGATACGAGCATATAAACAGTATCGTTCATGGAAAACGCCCCATCACGCCCCAAGTTTTACTACTAATTACATTCGCAACAAATTTTTCAGACATACAGCACTTATAAAAATGAATATGTACCTGAAAATTATACAATTGTACACCATATAACTCAGTAAATATGAGATCATATATACTGCGATCGGTAAAAACGTTTCCCATCGGGCATCACGTTTTATTACATTTGTCATTTACTGCTAAGACACTCCTGTATTCCATTGACCATAAGGAAATTCCTGAAAGAAGCAGCTTTGAACTGTGAAGCGTATACCGCTGTAGGATGAAGCAAGATATCTATAGAGCTACAAGGAAAGAAGAGAATGAAACAGAGTACATCCGATTAATACCCATTATTTATGACAGATCTGGCTTTTAACTTTAAGAGACTGCAGATTGCAGTGGGACTTGCATTTTTTTATTATGATTAATAAATCACAGGGCAATCTACTCAATACTGTGGGTGTATTTGAAATCTCCATGTTTCTCACACGGTGAGCATAATATCGCTTGCTCAGGCATGAGCTCTCCACAGATAATATATCTTGGACAAGCCACAAGAAATATTGTTTATAGTCAGGAAGGAAGGAAGAAATATTAGCATTTAACGCCCCGTCGACAACGTGGTCATTAGAGGCGGAGCTTACGCTCGGATTGTTTGGGTAAGGATGGGAAAGGAAATCGTAATTTGAAGTTTTTGTGTATACTATGTGTATAGTACAGCAAATCTGCAAGAGTGCTAAACGAAGTTTCAAGAAGTTTCATTGGTATACTGAGAGTACCTTGGGTTAACATAACAGCTTCATTTAATCAAACTCAGATCAGGGGAAGAAAAGATATCATAATTTGTAGTTTCTGGTGACGCTATGCTTGAATTGCAGTGTAGTGTAGCAAAGATCCGATAGAGGCGCTTTTACTTACATACTATACCATGGCAACGGGCATTTAATCGTTTTTGAAAAATCTATGACTATTTACACATAGTAATACGTCTTAACCGATCAAAAAAGGACCAAGATAAAGTCAGCGATTAGTAAATTTTTCCAATATCACGTGACATTTCCACCTTAATATTGAGGACACAAAATCTGTTATGCGCTTCTGAATGCTCACTCAAGATATATTTCTGCTCTCTGTCAGTCACTAGAGGTAACATACACACGCGAGCGACAAACTCATCAGAAACCTCTCTGCTTTCATATTTGTTCGGTAAAATATTGCGATTAAAATTTGTAATTACTTACTTTTGGCGCGGACCACATTAAGATAGAGAAAAACGTCTTCTTTTGGAGAGACAATTGTACTTAGAGTTATAATCCGACTTCTGAATATATAGTTCTATTAAGGTAAAAAAAGGTAAAGCAGTCAACAATCCGAAGATTGGTTTGAACACCACAGTGCTTTACTAGGCATGGTCCTGTTTGGGGGTGGTATGCCATTGCCTTCCTCCGACCTTCGAACTGACTTACCCAGCCAGTTATAGGGGGACCTACAGTTTAACGTGGGTTCCGAACCACGGTGCTACTCGGTATTATTTCACATGAGCAATACTGCCAGAGGTGAAAGAAGTGGAAAGTGACAGATAAAAAATCCTAGGACCTGGCGGGGATCGAACCCGCGACCTTTGGATTTGTAGTCTGGCACTCTACCACTGTGCAACCGAGGCGCACATAGTTCTATTACACAATGCCAATTTAAACTACGTATTTTATGTAGTTACTGCAGGACGTGGAGACATGTATTAGTTGAAAGAGTGACCGATGCTGGTAACACAGTCAAGACAATTCATTGGAAGTACTATATTTAATGGAAAGTTCTCTACAGACGATCTGCTGACGCCATTCCTTCAACGATTATCCAGACTTACTTTATCGCATATTAACACCACCATGATGTCTTATTTAAACAGACATGAACTGCTCTGTTGATTGAATTACCAGACTTTCAGCATTCGTCGAGCTTTCGATAACTGGAAGCACAACTACTTTGTCTGCAGTGCAACACTGCTACATACTAATACTTCAGCATACACTTACTGTGAGAGGTAAGTAGCTTAGTGCTACACCATAGAACCAATAAATGACGCTGTTGTTATTATACTATTTCTCATTTCGACAATAAAAGTGTTTTCATAAGTTTACGCCAAACAGACCATTACACATCGCAGTCTTAACTTTATGAACACAATCTAACATTGAATTTACATCGTTCCGGAGTAAGGACTTAAATTAATTTAACGTTTTGTATGAAAAACCTAATGAACATTCATCATCTTCGAAAATGACTGCGGAGCGCGCGGTTGCTCGCCGTGGAGGTTCGAGTCCTCCCTGGGGCATGGGTGTGTGCGTTTGTCGTTAGGTTAGTTTACCTAGGTTTAAGTAGTTTGTAAGCTACGGACTGATGACCACGCAGTTTGGTCCGATAGATTTACAAACATTTGAACATTTTTTTTTTGAAAATGACTGCGCCGGCCGCGGTGGCCGAGCGTTCTGTGGCGCGCTAGTCACAGTCTGCACGGCCACTATGGTCGGGGGTTGCCGTCCTTAGTATTAGCTAGTTCATAAGTAGTTTGTAAGTTTAGCGACTGATGACCCCGTAGTTAAGTCCCATAACCTCTACAAACAATTGAATTTTGACAATGACTTCTACTTAAATTTGACATTTTGGCTAGGAGAACTGAGTTTATTGACAAAGCGATCAAACAAGGATTCTGTTTCTGCTGAGCTAGGGCCGGAACCGTAAAAAATCATGATGTATACAGGTCCCTCTTTAACAACCGTTGCGAAGCTGCGAGCAAGGGGAAACAATAGGCAGGGGGCTAGATGTTTGAGAATTTGGGTTGGAAGGGATGCGTGCCTAGATAGCCTAATTGGTTAAGAAAATCGCTGGCCCGAAGCGGGAAATTCGGGTTGGAATCCCGGTCCAGCACAGATTTTCTACTTCCTCGTTGAATTTATTTCAAATCCCCGAACGGTCGAAATGTTTAAATATTTCGATTTCGTTCTACAGCGTTGGTTGTTTGATGGCGCCGTTCGTACCAACTCCAATGGCAGATAAGGTTCTCTTAGATTTGCAACTATTTATCTACAAAGTACACAATAACTCAGAAAAACTGGGGATATCCTATGCCTGTGAATGCACCTCGAGGAGCCAACTCCTGTAGAAACACATAGGCTAAGGGTTTTTTTAATTTTTTTACCGCTTTTTCGGTTTCTTTGTATTTATGAGTAAGTCATCGATTTTGCACTTCTCTCTAGAGAGAATTTCGTATGCGGAAATAACGTCCATGCACTTCGCCTTCTTGTAGTACAACATTAATCGCAGAAATTACTGCTGTTTCGAAATCTACAGTCACGTTTGCAGATTTCCATTCTGGAATATTTCCCACCAAAGGGGGGCCTCAGCCATAAGGGTACATAACAGTTCCCCCCTCCACAGACACACACACTCACACACAAACTCACACACACAGACATGGAATGGCTAAACAGAATATAAAACTGCGCCCAGTGAAATGTATGCCCTGAATGTGTTAAAATCTACGCCCAATACCTGTTCTCTTTGTGACACGGCTTAGCTGCGCCCATGCTGTCCTAATGATACTAAATTATCTGCTCCTTAGACACAGCCGAATTGCGCCTCGATAGACTTCCTCTACCACAGCAGCCAACTGTCTGAACTAATGGCACTGCTCTAGTATTCGTAAAGGTCACATCGAGCAACTTTTGTATTTCTGTAACAATAGCTCCGATCTTGAAGTTTCAACAACCGTTCGCATTAAGTTACAACTATGAAAGTTTTTCTTACATATGAAGAGAACGGTGGAAGACGCAACTATAATGTGGCGGTGATCAGTACGGACATCAAACCACTGCCAAGGAATGCTTAAAACCAAGGATTCGACTGTGAGTGTTCTTAACAGTGGTATTAATGTGGAGTTCGGATGACGCTCTGTTGCAAGTAAGGAAGACTTTGAATCAGGAACACGAGAGAGGAGAGACTTCTATTTCAAAAATATATTCAGAGGAATTGGGTTGCCTGCATAATCATAAATATGATTTTGTCACTCAAAAGCGGAGCAGCAAGAATCGAAGAGAAATTTATACTACCAAAGACCAAGATCACAGAGTAACGAGAGATATCCTCAGACAAGAGAAGAAATTGACCTCAAATTGACATAATAGTTCTAGAGGACGAACGGGAGGACAGTGGAGTCCGACCGAAACCATATTTTGGCTCCTCCTGTAGTTTTCTGCCGAAAACGACACTTACGTACTTAAGTCAAGATTTCGGTGAATTTAACATTATACCACAAATCATTAGTTTTCCCATATTTTGCTAGATCACCTTTGTGTACTAAGCCTTCTTTAGTGTGTATATGCCTAACCAGATGGCCGTTGAAGATACCAGGAGTCGTACAGATTTACTTGGATAAACTTTCCATCCTGCAGTCGTGAATATCAAGCCAACCACTTCTTCAGTTGTCACAGGGGGAGTTGTAGATAAAGAGGAGTTGCTCGTCGCAAAGAATTAGACTCAATTTATGGTGGTAAGTTATCGGCGTACCCATAATCTAAATTACGAAGTTTTCCAATACAACTTCAAAGAATGTCAATATGCAACGGGTATACCGTCTTAACTACGCAATTTTTCATCACAGACATGAATTACAGATACATCAGCTAAACATGCAAAATCTTTGTCACAGGCCCAAGGTACGACGATCTGTGTCGAATAACAGCTGTTTTGTTACAGACCAAATTTACGATGATATGTGACTATTGTAAATGTTATTGATGAGAATATGACAACTATAAACATAGTTTCGTGACCACCGAACCAACAAGTTCTCCTCGTTAGTTGAAACTTCAATTACATGTCAGTAAGGGAGTTACGTGCATATTTTACGGGCATACGTACGGTAACTAGGAGTCTATGGATTTGGGTCACTGGAAATAGCTTTGAAGGCTTCCTGGGATCATCATTGCTAAAACATATCGTAAAACTGCGATGATTTGCCACAATTAGTAAGCGTAGATGTACCTCTCACACAGTCTGTATTTTTGATACGAAAAATTATAATTCCGATGTTTGAAAACGGGTAACAGATTATATAGATAAATATCTAAACAACTGGCATTTTCGAACACATTGCTATCGCGCGCTATCGTGCACGGACTCATATCTCGTGAACCAAAGCCAGTATCAGTCTGCTCTCAGTTTAAAATAAAGTTTCGACCCATTAGGCCTAACTTCATATCATACGCAACTATGTAAAACCTAAAATCAACCATTCGAAACGTCAACGCAGTATATTTTTACCTCTTCAAAAGCTTAAAAATTTGTTGCTTGACTAAACTTGATGCTGTACATTAACTGTGACGAATGACGAAAATAAAATGACCTCTTCATCAAGCGAAGGTATCAATCTGAAACAGGTAATAATAATAATAAAATAAAAGAATTTCAGAATTGTTTGCCGAGTACATTAGTCCTAATCTGATTCTAACTTTCAGAGCGGCCTGAACGCCAGATTTCAGCACAGTGAGAATTTTTTCTACCGATACATCACGGTTTTTCGTTTCTATCTTGATAACGGAGGAAGATTTTCGAAATCAGCGTATATTTTGAGAATATTATCATCATCCGAAGATATGGTAAAATTTCGACGATTTGTAATGAATAGTAAAGATTTAAGTGTCCATCCCCACAATTCGTGTTTTTAGTACCCAAAAAGCATGGTTTTTCGTGTTTTTCTCAGGAACAGTCCGAACACGAATAAATAGTGCTTTTGTAGGCGGTATAAAGTTCATCATAGAAGCAACTAATGTGCAAAAACTAACCGATGTGCTCAGTTTGGCTGGGCTCGAGAAAACGTATAACATTTGAAATTTTGACGCCGTAGTGTAGGACAGTTACAGAACTACAATCTTCCAATATGTATACAAATGATATATATCTGGCCTCTGTTCTGCCAGACATGTCCGAAAGAACAGACGCCACACACACACACACACACACACACACACACACACAGACACACACACACACACACACACACACACACACACACACACACACACACATATATATATATATATATATATATATATATATATATATATATATATATATATATATCGGCAAATTTTTCTGCAAGGTACCCTCTGTCATGTACCATACAAACATTTATGTACCCAGTGATCTTCCGCTTGGTTTAAAAGTCACGTGTGCAAAGATTATGAAGATTTGAGCAAAACTATGCATTTTGTAAAATCCCGTAAGTTAAATACCCTCCACCATGCAGCGAACGAATTTTTTTTACAGAGAGTGACATTCCTCTTGTCTTTAAGGTTGTGTGTGCAATATTTCATCAATATCGGAACAAAACTATACATTTCTATGCATTAGAAACGCAGGTTCACATTAAAAACGCAGTTTGTTGCCCTCAATTACTCCAGTGTTATTTCATACAACGCTTGCTCTGAGAATAACGAAAACAATAACAAAAAGGATCTGTGAAATCGGTTGAACCGTTCTCAAAAAATGTTCAAATGTTTGTAAATCTATCGGACCAAACTGCGTGGTCATCAGTCCGTAGCTTACAAACTACTTACACTAAGGTAAACTGACCTAAGGACAACACACACACCCATGCCCCAGGGACGACTCGAACCTCCGACGGCGAGCAACCGCGCGCTCCGCAGCGAGGCGCCTTAGACCGCTCGGCTATTCCACCGCGGCGAGCCGTTCTTAAGTTATGGCGCCATCAAGGTATTTAGGGATCCATTTGTATGTTGCAAAGTACCATCGTCCTTGCACTGTATGAAACTTAAGGTAAACGGTGACCTTCCTCTTGTGTTGAAGGTCAATCGTGCTAAATTTCGTGAAGATCGGAATGAAACTGTAGATTTCGTGCGCCTGTAGGAGAAGTATGCTCCACCATGCAACTATCACAAAAAATTTCATAACTGACGTTTTCTACATATAAACTACATTCCTGCCAAATTTCAGCTTCATAGGTGAAGTAGTTTTCGAGATTTCGTGTTTAGTTAGTGAGTGAGTGAGTGTCCTTTCGCTTTTATATAGATAGAGATTAAGGAAACAGATTGCTTAATTTTGGATGCAAGAGAATTAAGGGAGACTTGCAGACAAAACTAAATAGAAACATGCAAATCTGTAATGCTAACTTTATTTGATTCAAGGTCATGCCTGATGCGACAGTTTTATGGCATCTACAGCGAAACTGTTGTGAGCGGTGGACTTCTTTTCGGTTAGTCATTTTGCGTATGTGTGTGTGTGTGTTGGGGGGGGGGGGGTCAGTTATAAAACGCTTCATAAACGTCCGAAATTACATGCAGACTTTGTTGCAGATCCCTAACTACTCCCATTTTCCAATAATTGACGCATAAATCTGGTTATTCTCACGCGGTGGCGTCTCATTATTTATGACGTCATATCTACTAAGCTAAGTGTCGTACTCTTTTGTTTTTGGGTCAGAAACCTTCGTAGGCATACTTTGAAGAGTTCACCAAACTTTCATTACAATGGAATGAATGGTTTATGAACACATAGAGGACAAACAGACATATATATATACTTGAGTCATTCCGTGCAGGTGTGGTGATCGCTGTGTTCCCAGTGGTGTAGAGGTCACAACAACTGCCTAGAAAACAGGCGATCCGGGTTCAAATGTTTGTAAATCTATCGGACCAAACTGCGTGGTCATCAGTTTACCAACATATTAACACCATGCATTGCATCTGAACTAAATAGGGCAGAAAAAGGTTTCGGTGTATACGAGTAAGACTCCCTTTCATTTAGTAGATATATATTTAAACATCGTCTGTATTAATATAAAATGTGTCATGGTCTGAATATTCAAAAGAGTAAAAATTTGGAAAAAATTGATCAAGAACGTATCGATATTATTGGTGACTATGTATCCACTTTATGTAATTACTAGCTGCTAAACCCAGTCAATTATTAGAAAGGAAAACATCATCATAAACTAAAGGCTATGCCTTATCGATTTAGCCACGTCCCTGTCTCCATTTTCATCATCTTTAATTCTTCATTGATTTTATACTCATATCTTCTTTGATGTTATTAAAATACGTTTCTCTTGGCTTGCCTCTTGGTTTTTTCCCTAAAACTTTTCCTTCAAATACATTCTTTAGGAACTTGTCTCTCATTATGTGTTCTATCATTTTTGATTTTCCTATATAATTTAGCAGCGGTCAGTCACTTCTCTTAAGACTTGTTCATTACTTTTCCTATCTACCCAGCTTGTTTTCGTCATTCTTCTCCATATCCACATTTCCATTGTTTCCAGTCTCTTTTTCTCTGCCTTTCCCCGAGGCCACGCTTCACATCCGTATGTTTAGACACTGCTAACAAAAGTTTTGGCAAACTTATTCCTACCGTCTAGGCTTATATGATTATCTGTTAGTAAATTCCTTTTATTTTGGAAAGCTTGCTTTGCCAAGGCTATTCTTCTCTTTATATCTGTGATGCAAGTATTGTCGTCAGTTATTGTGTTCCGAAAATAACAGAAGTTCTCAACCTGCTATAGGACATCATCTTCTAGTTTAATATTAATTTTACCATTTTCTTTTGTCTTCCATACTACCATAGTTTTTGTTCTCTTCTTATTGATTTTTAGATTAAATTCTCTTAGGATTTTGGAAAATTTTAGCAACATAAACTTCAGTTCCTTTACTGAGTCAGCAAGTACTACTATATCATCTGCAAAACGGATAAAGTGTATTCGTTCCCCGTTAATTTTAATTCCTTTGGTTATTCTTTTCAACTATTCAATGGCTTTTTCACTAAATAATTTGAACAAATACGGTGATAATGAGCATCCTTGCCTTACTCCCCTCCTTATTTTTGCTTTCTTCTTGACACCATACACTTCTATCTCAGCTTCCTGTCTTTTATAAAGGTTCCAAATTAATCTTCTGTCCCTCCAGTTAAGATTTATTTCCTTCATTGTTCAGAATAACAATTTCCAATAAACCATGACAAATGATTTTTGTAAATCTATAAAGGTCAAGTATGTTTTTCTATTAACTCCAACTCATCTTTCCAATACCATCCTCAGAGCTAGTATTGCCTCTCTAGTTCCCTTTCCATATCTGAAACCGAATTGGTCTTCTCCTAGGTTTGTCTCAATTTTCTTTTTTATTCGATTTTTTATTATGTTTAACATTATTTTGGAAGTGTGTGATAATAAGGAGATAGTTCTATTGTTCTCACAGTCCAGAGCATTTTCTTTTTTGGGGATGATTACTGTTTTGCTGTTAAGCAAATCTGCCTGTGGTTCTTTTCCATCTTCTTAGTTCTCTTTAATATGTCTATATAAGTACTCTTTTGTTTATTCTCCAGTTTCCTTCAATATTTCTTCTGGTATGTTATCTGTGCCTGTCGCTTTGACATTACTTAGACCATTCAAAGCACTGTTGAATTCCTGTTTAGATATAGATGCCCCTATCATGTCGATAACAACACTGCTCTCTTCTTCCAGAATTTCCCCCTCATTAGCAGTATCTTCTCCTTCATATAGTTCTTCAATATACTTTTTCCATCTTTCACATACATCCTCTAATTCGATAAGTAGGTCACCGTTTTTATTCTTGACCATATTTGTTTTTGTTCATGGCTTTATATGCATTGCTTTAATTTTAGAGTAGGCTTTATCAGTTTGACATCCACTTAGTTCTTGTTGAATTTCCTTATGTTTTTCGTGCATCCACTTTTCTTTTTCCAATCTACATTTCTGTGTAATTGCATTTTTTACTCTTTTGTGCTTATCGAAATCTTTTTTCCTTAGCCTGTTTCGTTCCTTGCTTATCCGTGGTTTCCTTGGTTCTAGTTTCCTTAATACTACTAGTGCCTTAGCAGCTACTTCTCTAGTCGCTTTTAATCCTTTCCTGTTACTTATCAGGTTATCGGTCAATTCTTTCATGCCCGCAGCAACTTGCTTTTCTTTAAGTTTTTCTTCAACTATCTGTGTTGGTCAGTTCTTTTATCTTTTTTAAATTTGCTGTTATAGTCTATTATCACTTAGAACTTGGTCACGGTCTATATCATATCCAGGGTATGAGTGGCTATACTTCATTTGATTAATAAATTTCTTCTCAACTAGGATGTAATCCATCCACCTTTCGCCATCTACTGGACTTTTCCACGTACAATCTTCTTCTCTTGGGCATTTCAACTGTTCAAATGTTTGTATAGTCTATGGGACTTAACTACGGGGTCATCAGTCCCTAAACTTACAAACTACTTATGAACTAACTAAGACTAAGGACGGCACAAATATCTATGCCCGAGGGGGGATTCGAACCCCCGACCGTAGTGGCCGTGCAGACCGTGACTGGAGCGCCTCAGTCCCCTCGGCCACCGCGGCCGGCGCATTTCAAAATACGTGTTGTTGACTATCATCTCGTACTGCTCACAGAAATCTAGCAATCTTTCTCCTCTAGAATTCATTTTTCCTAGCCCGAACTTGCCATTCCATAATCCTTTGGTATCTTCATCAATCG